>PVNU02002589.1:600000-1198366 GCA_003013855.2 Liriodendron chinense
TAAAAATCGATCACCAGAAAGGGCGAAAGCCTCACCACGCCAAAAGGAACCATCTCATCATCAAACTGCCCAAGAAGACGCTGAGCCAACTGGAGAAATCCGCACCATCGTCGGAGGACCAGCTTGCGGGGGCGACTCCCAAGCTTCAAGGAAAGCATACACTCGGAAGGCGTCTAAAGAACCCCAGCATATTTATTGGCTGGAACAGGCATCCAGCACGTCAAAAGCCAGCCATCTTCCAATTTCCTTCTCCCTCGAAGATGCAGCAGGAATTCACTTCCCTCATGAAGACTCCATCGTAGTCGCATTAAAGGTATCGAATTATCTGACTCATCGAATTATGGTGGATACAGGTAGTTCAGCGGATATTCTGTATCTGGAGGCTTTCAACAAAATGGCACTTGCCAGAAGCCTACTCAAACCAGTTTCGACTCCTCTTGTCGGCTTCGGAGGTGAGGTGGACACCTGAAGGAAGCATCGATCTCCCAGTTACTTTTGGAGAAAGTCCAGCAAAGACTACCGTATTCGTAAACTTCCTCGTGGTGGATCGTAAATCAGCATATAACGCCATTTTGAGGCGGCCATCGCTTAATTAGGTTGGGGCAGCTTTACACCCATCCTATTTATGCGTCAAGTTCCCTACCCCAAATGGTGTTGGGGTTGTGCGAGGAAATCAAAAGGAGGCTCGGTCTTGCTACGAGATAGCCCTACAAGATCGAAAGAAAGCTCAAGCGACACCCGTTATGATGATAGCACAAGATTCACCCAACTCTTCAACAAACACCTCGTTAGATCCGAGAGAGAACGCCCTTCAATCAGGAACTCCTGGGGAAGAAACAGTGGCGATTCACTTAACCAAAGACGACCCGTCCAAGGTCGTATACATTGGATCCTCTTTAACCAGTGTCCATCGTGAAGATTTGGTCCGTTTTCTCATTGAATACCAGGACGTGTTCGCTTGGTCTCATAAAGATATGCCAGGCATCGACCCCAATGTCATCGCACATCGTCTCAATCTCGGCCCGAAGCATAAACCCGTACACCAGCGTCGACGTGCCTTCACTGCAGAAAGGCAAATGGCGATCAAAGCTGAAGTCGAGAAGCTACTCACGGTCAATTTCATAAAAGAAGTTGATTACCCAGAGTGGGTCGCGAACGTAGTTCTCGTCCGGAAAGCAAATGGCAAATGGAGAATGTGCGTCGACTATTCAGATTTGAACAAAGCATGTCCCAAAAATAGCTTCCCGACACCGCGGATCGACCAGTTGGTCGATTCAACAGTTGGACACGCTCTGCTCAGTTTTATGGATGCTTATTCTAGTTACAACCAGATCATGATGCATCCACCTGATAGCCAGCATACTGCCTTCATCACAGATCGGGGATTATATTGCTACCAGGTAATGCCGTTCGGTCTTAAAAATTCAGGGGCCACTTATCAACGTCTCGTCAACAAAATATTCGCTGCTCAAATCGGCAGGAATATGGAAGTTTATGTTGATGACATGCTCGTGAAAAGCACCGTAGAAGATGATCATATTTCTGATCTTCGAGAAGCCTTCGACCTAATGAGGAGGTATCAAATGAAATTGAACCCAGAGAAATGTGCGTTCGGAGTATCTGTAGGAAAATTTCTTGGGTTCATGGTCGGCCAGCGTGGAATTGAGGCAAATCCTGAAAAGATAAAAGCATTGGTAGAGATGAAATCCCCCACTACTCTGAAGGACGTCCAGCGTCTGGCTGGTCGCATCGCATCATTGAATAGGTTCATCTCGCGAGCATCTGACAAGTGCTTACCATTCTTCAAACTCCTTCATGTAACGGCCAAGTCTGATTGGAAATGGATACCACAGTGTAAGGAACCCTTTCAACAATTGAAGCTATACATGAGCACACCCCCCATTTTATCTAAACCTGTAGCACATGAGCAACTCATTCTTTATCTCTCTGTGTCCACTACGGCCGTTAGCGCCGCTTTGATAAGAGAGGATTCCGGGGTTCAAAGACCCGTTTATTATATCAGTCGAGCAATGGTTGATGCGAAAACTAGGTATTCTGATATGGAAAAGCTGGCCCTAGCCTTAGTCACGGCAGCTCGAAAACTGCGACCATACTTTCAAGCCCACGCTATTCTAGTACCAACAAATCATCCACTACGTCAAGTCCTTCAAAAACCTGAGACTTCCGGATGCTTAACTAAATGAGCGGTTGAGATCAGCGAGCATGATATCTCATTCTGTCCTAGGACCGCAGTCAAGGGCCAGGCCGTGGCTGACTTTATCGCCGAATTCACATACTCTTCCGATGATAATACCATGACCAGCGACCAGCCTCCTTGGTCACTCTTCGTGGACGGGTCGTCGCGGGCCACTGGCAGCGGAGCGAGCCTGATTTTAGTGGCTCCCGACGGGTCGCATTTCCATTATGCCCTGCGTTTCGATTCTCGCGTCTCAAATAATGAAGCAGAATATGAGGCCCTGATCGTTGGCCTCGAACTGGCCATTGTCCTTGCAATTCAGAATCTATTAATTCATAGCGACTCCCAGCTCATTGCCAACCAAGTTCTTGGTGAATTCGAGGCCAAAGAAGAAAGGATGGCCTTATACAAGTCTCGTGTCCTCATCCTGCTCGCAAAACTGAAGACTTATGAAATAATTCATATTCCTCGCGAGAAGAACCAACTTGCCGATTCCTTGGTAAAGCTCGCCTCTGCACCAGAATCTGAGTTATCACATTCGATCCCCATCGAGCATCGTCAGAACCTGAGTATCGACCAAGCGACTCTTGAGCAAGTAATATCGGTACAATCATCTCCATGCTGGATGGATCCCATCATCCTTTATCTCAGAGACGGATACCTACCAGAGGACAAGAAAGCTGCAAGACAAATTCGTCTTCGAGCTGCCAGGTATACCTTACAAGACGGAATATTGTTACGCAAAAGCTTTTCCTTGCCTTATTTAAGGTGTCTTCATCCAGAAGAAGCACTTCGTGTTCTAGACGAAGTACACCAGGGGGCATATGGTAACCACCCCAAGGGGCGATCCTTAGCATATAAGGCGATGAGGCAAGGATATTATTGGCCCACTATGAAAGCAGATGCAATTGCATTCTCTAGAAAATATGACAAGTGCCAGCTATATTCTCCTATACCTCGTGTATCTTCCGAGCGAATGACTCCAGTAGATAGTCCTTGGCCTTTCGCGCAATGGGGGGTCGATATTATCGGGCCCCTACCTACTGAAAAATGACAAAATAGATTCGCGATAGTAGGGGTTGATTACTTCATCAATGGGCCGAGGCAGAACCATTAGCCAAGATTACTGAGAAACAAACTACTAAGTTCATATGGAGAAATATCATATGCCATTTCGGACTCCCTCACACTATAATTATCGACAACGGAACGCAGTTCGACAACGCAGCCTTTGATGAATTTTGTGAAAAATGGAAGATACGTAATCTCCGCACTTCTCCATATCATCCTCAGGCGAATGGGCAGGTCGAGGCAGTGAATAAAATCATTAAGCACCATTTAAAGACCAAGCTTGGTGAATGCAAAGGTGAATGGCCAGAACTTCTACCAGAGTTATTATGCGCATATAGGACTACAACTCGTACATCAACGGGTGAGACCCCTTTTCCCTTAGCATTTGGTGTCGACGCGGTAGTACCAGTGAAAATTCAAGTGCCTTCGTATCGGATCGAGCAGTATGACCCCGTGAGTAATCAGGAAGATCTTCGACTTCCATCTCGACCTCTTGGAAGAACGAAGAAATACCTCCCAAGTACGAGCGGTCGCATATCAACAACGTATTGCTCGCTATCGGAATGCTAAGGTTCGGCCTAGATCCTTCAAGCTCGGAGATTTGGTTCTGAAGCAAAAACTCGGAGTTCCTGCTCGTTCGCTGGATCCAAATTGGGAAGGCCCGTATCGGGTTATTAAGATTGTGCGACCCGGTACTTATTACCTCGAAGATATGCAGGGAAAACCCGTACGGCGCCCTTGGCACGTGGAGCATTTGCT
This sequence comes from Liriodendron chinense, assembly GCA_003013855.2. Taxonomy (NCBI): domain Eukaryota; kingdom Viridiplantae; phylum Streptophyta; class Magnoliopsida; order Magnoliales; family Magnoliaceae; genus Liriodendron; species Liriodendron chinense. The sequence continues at coordinate 604,028 of PVNU02002589.1, forward strand.
ACAATACTACCCCTAGATTCGATGTAGTTCATAGCAACATTTTATGAATAAAAAGCCAAAGATATCTTTTGGTCGCTATTTCATTCACTTGGACCTGAATAACCCTGAAGAGGATGCATACAATCTCTCAACACTGCAGAAGAGCCTGTCTGTACTCTCGACCATCCTTCTACCCTTGGTAAACTTGGAGTCTCAATCGATGGATCAGTCTATCTCCACGAGGGTATGGTCATCACGACCCCCCAGATTGAGCACACTACATTTCTCAATCGATAGATCAGTCTATCTTCACGAGGGTATGGTCATCACGACCCCCCGGATTGAGCATACTACATTTCTCAATCGATAGATCAATCTATCTCCACGAGGGTATGGTCATCACGACCCCCCGGATTGAGCATACTACATCTCTCAATCGATAGATCAGTCTATCTCCACGAGGGTATGGTCATCACGACCCCCCGGATTGAGCACACTACATTTCTCAATCGATAGATCAGTCATCTCCACGAGGGTATGGTCATCACGACCCCCCGGATTGAGCACACTACATTTCTCAATCGATAGATCAATCTATCTCCACGAGGGTATGGTCACTACGACCCCCCGGGTTGAGCATAAACTCATTAAAACAAGAAAGCATTCGTTGCATGAAAAGGAAAGAGAAAGTAAGCAACAAGAACAAGAACACTTCCAAAAATATCTTTTCATTAATATTAAATGTTTACAAAATATCTGCTCGCGAGTACAGGAGAAAGGAAAACAAAAAGGAAAATCAATCTCTCGGAGGAGGAGCCGTGCTCTCGACTTCAGGGCCCATTTCTGGAGCCCCTCCAGCCTGCGTGGCTTCGATCACCTCATTCTCAGCAGCAGCTTGCTCCTCTGCAGCTATGATGGTCGCGACTCGCCCAAATTCCCTCATATCGAAGGATTGGGACATTCGTTGCACTACTCTTAGCGCAAAGTCGCGACCAGCATCATATGACTCATATCTTTCATCGTCATATAGCTGTGAATTCCGAAACTCGGAAATTGCCCGAGGCCCTTCCTCCGAGAGCATTTTTACCAAGGCGACTTTCTCCTCGTCCCAGTGGATCGAGTCGTCCTTGAGCTGTGCGAGATCAGAACGCTCCTTCTCAAAGTTCTCGCTGACTTCTTTAAGCTGCGACTTGGCCTCCGCAAGCCGCTCCTCCAGCAAGATCTTGTCTTGACGAAAGATCTCCCTCTCTCTCTCCGCTTTCTCCTTCAACCCTGTGAGCTTCGTAAAGTTCGAGTCCAAAGCCTGATACCTATCGGTCAGGACTTGGACTTTCTCGATGAGGATCTTCTTCTCCTCATCTCTCTTCGAGATCACTGCCTCACGGGCCTTGAGCAGTTGATCCCGTCCCTGGACCGCCTTCTCCAAGGCGATCCTCTTCCCTTCTGCCTCATCGATCACGCGACGAGCGGCGACGATATCTCGCTTCGTCCGCAAGATGAGATCTAAACCCTGCAAAATGAAAAAGAAAAACGTGAGAAAAAACACTTGAGAGCCCAAAATTAATGAAGTTAAATAAAAACTCCAAGGTCTTACCTGAACCATCCTTACCCCCGCCTCAAGGAAGAGGTTCTCAGGGCTTAGCTCGGGAAGAGAGCCAAAAGTTTAAGGGGTAACGTTGTCGAACAAAAATTTACAAATTGGGTGGAGGTGGCGAGGAATAGAGTATGTCCCACCTCTAGATGGTTGGGCAACGACCAACCCAGCCGTGCTCGCGACAGGCGGGGCCACCGACTCACGAGGCGGGGCCATCGACTCGCGAGCAGGTCCCTGCTCGACAGCAGGGATCAGCTCGCGAGCAGGAACCGGATCGCGAGGTTCTATTTGCTCGCGAGCCTCTTCAGCTGGGGGGCAGCTGGACCCTGCCCCATCCGGGGAGTTGTCAGTGATGTTAATCACTGGCGGTCCAGGTGCGACCACCAGTGGGGGAATGTTGGGCACCACCGGTGCCCCCACCGTGCTCGCGAGAAGAGCAGGTTGGTCGCTACCCTTGCGGGCGGATGGTTGAGAAGGTTCGGCAGACTTTTTCTGCCTTTTCGAATTTGTGCCTTTAATCGAGGCAACAGACCCCTCTTTTCTCCCGCCTTTGTCATTGCGACTTCTTCGCTGGATATCAATCCCGCTGCTGCGAGTCGTGAGGGGGACAAGCAAGCCTCGATGTGCCTATCACCAACAGGCACCTTGTACACCCTTACTATCTTCTCGTTAATCCCTCCCTTCAAATTTGATTTGTTCAAGACCGGGATACCTGCGAGCACAAACAGAGGTCAAAGAATGAAGTGAAACCCTAAAATTTTAACTGGAGAAACAGCACAATGTGGGATTATGCCTACCTTCATAGAAAAAACGGGTAACTCCTGGACCCCTGGAGGAGGTAGACTCCCAATTCCCGGAAGCATAGAACCACTATTTCCTCCAGCCGGGATAGTTCGAGGAGGGCTTCCCCAACACAAAGTTATCCCGGTGCCAGTAACAGAGGTAGTACCAGTCTTCGCTGGAGGGTGCTTTCTTCAAGCGGAACATACAGAGGAATTCTTCAGCGGTGAGCTCCCCGTTGCCGGCCTGAGCCCAAAGGGCGAAGGAACCCAGGACCACCCTCCATCCATTCACAATAAGTTGCCCGGGGGCAATCTTATAGCTTCGCAGCACATCCCTAACGAAAGGATGGAGCGGAAGGCGTACCCCCAAGATGAGCTGGTACTCATAGAAGGCCACACATCCTGGGGGAGGAGAGTCCGGTGTTTCTCCATCTCCGGGCAACCGGAGAGTGACGGAGTCAGGGATCCGAAATCTCTCCCGTAATTCAGCCAACCGGTCCTCCGATAAAATGGAGGGATATCCGGCCGGCATATATCTGCCTGCCGGAACCCTCGCATTACTAGAAGCAGAGGATTCCGGTGTAGCATCTCCCAGTGGGACGGTAGTCTCATCAGAGTCCCCAGCCATAAGGAGGTTAAAGAAGATAAAAAAGAAAAAAGAAAAGAAATGTAGCCAAGTACGAAAGAAAGAGGAAGGAAGAACACCGGGGAGAGGAGTATGAGAGGAAGATGACGGGAGAATTCTTTCCTTCGAAAAAACTTCTGTAGAAAACCAGAGAAATGGCGGACTCCGTATATTTATAGGCAATCATTCCGCCGCATCTGGTGATACGTGGCAGCCCCCCCTTTGGCGCGGCAGTCGAGCAGGCACGCCCATTAACTTTCCGGACATGTGGCGAGCGTCTCTTCATTCCTGACTGCGGAAAGGCTGCGAAAAGATGACACTTATTAATTCTAGCCTAATCATGTACGGTTTCGTTCTCGATAAAGGTAGCAGGCGGTTACGTGTGATAGTGAATAGAAGTCCTTCCCTTAGAATTCTTGACGGAAAGGACTTGGGGGGCATCTGTTATAGTCAAAAATAGCGAAGATCATCTGCTGGTGATAGACCCCGCGAGCACGTCTATCAGACTATCGAGAACGTCTGTTCGCGACTCGTATATTCTGATGATGCGCCGACCCCGTGAGCACGTCTATCCGACTATCGAGATCGTCTGTTCGCGACTCGTATATTCTGATGATGCGCCGACCCCGCGAGCACGTCTATCCGACTATCGAGATCGTCTGTTCGCGACTCGTATATTCTGATGATGCGCCGACCCCACGAGCACGTCTATCCGACTATCGAGATCGTCTGTTCGCGACTCGCATATTAGGAAAAACGATGCTCGATTACCAAAGCTTCGAGAAGTTGTATTTTTCCTGCGAGCATACCTTCTCACAAGTCGTTGAAAGGTATCGTATCTAAATGAGCGGGCACTTGGACTCGCGACCATCTTCCAACACGCGAATAGCTTTTTCTGTGGTGACATCTCTTAGCCCTCAGTACCAGCAGCCCTTATAGGCCGAGATTGAGGCTTATCTTCTTCGGTGGTTCCGAGTCTCAAGGGATCGCTATCAAGGAACGAAGCTATCGGACGAGTCATTGGATTAGATTTTCCTTCTATATGAGGATAAGATTCTTATCCCACGAAATCAGGGATCTCGATATTTTACGTAACAGATTGGATCATTTCTGATCTATATAAGGAGAAGACTCCATTAAGATACAGGTACACAATATTCAATCTCTAGCCTCGTTTTGCCTGGTTATTCTTCTTGTTGCTTTGGCTGACTTAAGCATCGGAGGGCTAACGGCTGGACACCAGCCACCCTTAGTTGCTTTCTGTCTTCTTACAGGTCCGGCGGAGGAAATCTCTGTTGGAGAGAAGGTGAACGACCGGAGGATCCTGTTACAAAATCTGACGTTAACAGATGCCTCCTCAACTAAAATGTTTGCCATACATTCATCCATGTATGAAGTCCAGTTGATTTGTGTCTTTCAGTTGTTGTCGCTTGCCTTCCCATTTTACAACATACCTAAAAACATTGTACATTTAAACATTATAAATTGTAAAGCAACATAAGATATATTAGAAGTATAAATAGATCTTAAAATCTTTTTGTCAGCATTCACGTTCTCAAAAATCATTTTTCAAAAATTTAAAAAATAATCAGTTAATGTTCTGTTCTGACTTATATGATTCCCGCATAGCTGACACAAGTCCAAGTCGAAATTCCCTCCATCTTTGTCTTTCCCTCCTAGCAGCTATGGATTCATTCCGCAAGTTGTATTCATTCTCCTCCTCACTTTCAATTTCCCTCTCATTACATTCATCTTTGTACACCTCACTTTCATTTTCGTTATCACCATTGTCATTGATATTTTTAAAATCAAGCATTTGATCATGTTTCTCATTGATAATATGATTATGTATGATACAACATGCAGCGACTATATTAACTTGTGTATTTAGAGGATAACCCGGAGCCATCTTCAATATTGAAAATCGTCCTTCAACACTCAAAATGTGCGTTCTATAGTATTTCGTAATTAGGAATGACGGAGATTAAATAACTCCTCCTTTGTCTTGGGTTAACAACCTTGCCTAATTCTTTTAGATTATACTAAACTCCACGGAATGGTGCTAAAAAACTCGGCGTATTCGCAAAACTAGAATCTACTAGGTAATATTTGCCTATAAAAAAACAGTTTGAAAGTCATTAAATTTAATCTATTTATTAACTAATAAATACGTATCTATAGGTCATATTTAAATTATTACCTCTAAAGACAATCAATTTGTGTTGTCGGTTGAGAGCATTTGCTAATATTCGTGAATCTGACGCTGATCCCTCCCACCCCGCTAGTATATATTGAAATATTAAATCAAAAGAACAGCTCGCCAACACATTTTGAGAAATAAATCACTTTTGATTGTGCCACTTAGCTTGCTCTTTTATGTTGATCATCACTGGAATGTGTGAGTAGTCTATGGCTCTAACAAAATCCTTAAAGTACGAGAAAAACTTTGTACTATTCATGATTTCGGGCGGCACACCATTTTCAGGTGGTTTTATGATATCATATTGTAGAAGTACAATAGCATTAAGCATTCTATTGAAGTGACGACTATTTGTTTCCCCAGAATGGTTAAAATGATGTTGCATAACTCGATTCTTAATATTATGGCTAATTATATGAAGAAAAATCACTAATTCTTTCTCTAGTGATACGCCAAATGTGCCTCGCAAGTTACTCTTTTCTTGTATCATGTCACGAATACGAATGAAAGCATCTTTGTGCATATGAATGTTGTTGAAGCACGTTGGCCCTAGTCCATTAATAATCACATTTGCAGCCTGTGCGCCTGTCTAATTTCATTAATGTTGTTGTGATTTTTCTAACATATTATTTTCATCAAGCCAAATAGTCATTAATGCACAAGCCGTAATCATTGCAGACATCATATTAAAATCCATCTCGGAATCTGAATCCGAATCCATTTACAAATAGATCTAAAAATCAAAGAATTATTAAGTCAAGAAATATAAAAACAAAATAAAATAGCATAGTTTCTTTAAGCAATAAAAGTATAAGAGAGATGAATGGTTATCAAGCAATAAAGGATATAAAGATGACAATAATGGTTATAATGAAATGAAATGATTATAATAAACCCATTGAAATATATACTTTGGGAAAAAAAAAAATGATGAAATTCTAACCCTCAGGTGGGCCACAATCATAGATCACAAACGAGCAACTTGACAACAATTTTTAATCATAAATTTACATAGCCAATGTTTGGATCATTTGGATCATTCTATTGATTTGATTTTAGTGATGCAGCTAGTGATTTGATTGTTTTGAAGTATGCCACATGTATGATAGATTAGTAGCTTAATAACACCTTTGTTACAAGTGAACTCTTCAACCTTTAAGCAAAAGGGAGAGATTTTAAAACACACAATTTTACCTCTAATACGAAATATCTCTAAATCTACATTGTTAGCAGCTTCTGGATTCCGAAAACACTCAAAAGACACTAAAATCCATACAACGTTCATGTCCTCTAACTAGGCAGTCAGTGCATACTACATCAATAATTAGCGCAGGGCCACTTGGGAGTGTTATTCTTGGTTGAAACGGTAAACATACAGCCACTTCTTCGGAGTTTTGGATGGTTAGTGCGAAAATTGAGCCTTATTACTCTAGATGGTGTGGCCCACCTGAGTTCTGAATCTAGTTGATTTTTGGGCCAAGTCCCTAACACCAAGAACTCATTGACGTACAGAATACCTATCACACTAGCAACATGATGGGCCCACAAAGGTTGATTGGTTTGCCCACTTGGTAAAGTGTTAGGGTCGACTCAAATCTATGCAACGGAGGCCATCGACCAGTCGTGGATGGCGACCAACCGGTCGGAAATTCGGAGCCAAGACAGCAAGTTCGCTGGACCTTGCTGGACAGTTTCCTTGCATTGTTGATCGGTCGACGTTGAGCATCGACAGGTTTCTTTTTTGTGTTGGGTTTCTTGCGCGGTTTTGCGCAAGGAGTTTCTAATATCGGTTTTCTCTTATTTAAGGAGTGTATTACGGGATTAAATGGATCCTAGATTAGAAAGGGGATTGAGAGAGGTTCTAGGTGAGAGAGAGAGCTTGAGAAGAGGGTATTATTCTTGGGAAAGCTTGGAATTTCTCTTGTGGGCTTGTGATCTGGGGTTTTGGGTTCCATCTCTTGTAACTTCTGATATTATAACGGATTGGTGTCGCTTTGTGTCGTTGTTTTTTACCCGTGAAGGGTTTTTCCACGTAAAATTGGATTGTCTCTATGTGGTTGATTTGTTGCTGTGTGTTCGGCTTTGCTTCCGTTGCCGGCCTTTTATCTCAACAGCTGGAATCAAAGAAAGGCCTTCTAGTTCAGCAAGGGTTGCACTTGTTGAGAATAGGGACACCGGCAGCGAAAGCGAATCAAACGAGCAAACCACCATGGCAATCACACAAGCAACAATCAAACACACACAAGAAGGCAATCCGAATTTAACGTGGAAAAACCCCCTTACGGGTAAAAAACTACAGCACAAAGTGACACCAATCCACTATGATATCAAAAGTTACAAGAGATAGAAGAAACAAAACCTGGATCACAAGCCCACAAGAGAAATCCCAAGCTACCCAAAGCTTATTCTCACATGAGATGGACAAGCACCGTCCTTTTACTCATCCAAGGGAACCCCAAGCTTTCCCCAAGCCTTTTCACTTGCCCTAGAACTCTCTCAATCCCCTCTAGGAAACTGGCCCCAATGGCAAAACTCATAATCCCGCATTACACTCATTTTATAGGCATAAAATCGAAATTAGAAACCTCTTGCGCAAGAGACCGGCTCAAATAGAAAATAGGCCAACCGATTGCAGGCCTTTGTTGTAGAAGATTTGAAGCGTTTGATTCCAACATAAAGGAGGTGTGGTGAACGGCACAAATTGCCCTGGCTCCCTGCCTCCAGAAAGTTCCGGTAGACAAAAGCCTTGTGGAGCCACCATAATACCTAGTAGATACCCAATTGACATCCATTAGTTTTGACTATTAGAACATGAATCCAAAAATGACCTGAATCCAAAACTCAAGTTAGGGACAACATAGGATGAACTGTTATGATCGCATATAAACATTACAGTGGGACTCCAGAAGGCTTCAACATCCCACTGTTTTCAGTCGTGTTGTCCACTTGAATTCTTATTCTAACTTCTTTTTTTCTTTTTTTTTTCCTGGTGACCAAATGTGAGCCGGTGAAACAGATGGAGTGAGTAGATTTGTCACAGACGGTTACAATCCCAAGGGTTCAGTGGCCTAAGAGTCCTAGGGCTTTTTGCAATATTGGTTATAATCTTAACAATTGGTATTGCTGCCAGTTAGGTTTCCAAACGCAACTAAATAGTCAATGTCCCAGCCCAGCCCAGCCCAACCCAACCCAACCCAACCCAACCCAACCCTTCCCTTTGGTGTGGCATGCCTGAGTTTTGGATCTGCCTGAATTTTAGATTCCAAGGTAAACATGAGGCAAAGCGTACAATCAATGTACGGTAACCTTAATGTGAACTGATGGGTCTAAATATTCTCCATTTCCACCGTGAATATTGGCAGGGAACTGCAAGATGCTCCGATTACGGGAGCGGATTAGGTGTTACCCTTATCGTGGGGCCCACATTGATGATTTTTTTTTTGTATATTCATGCTGTCCATCCGTTTCTTGAGCCTATTTTAGGATGGTTCCAAAATTATGCCCATCTAAATCTCAGGTGGACCAGACCACAGGAAACAGTGGTGATTGAGTGTCTTGCCATTAAAATTTCCAAAGAACCCATCGTAAGGTTTTAGTAATGTTTATTTGCAATCCAACCTCTTGATAATGTCGAGAAGATCAGGATGAATGGAAAAATAAAAAAGATCAGCTTGATCCAAAACTTTTTTGGCCCATAAAATGTTTTTAATGGTTATTCATCACTCTTTCTAGTGTTATTGTCCACCTGATATTTGGATCTTCTTTAGGTTTTGGATCATCTCCTAAAATGAGATGGAAAAATAGATGTGCGGCGTGGATATACAAAACATACATTAAAATGGGCCTCACACGGTTATGGTAACACCCACTAAGCTGCTCCCCGGGTGACAGCAAATCCGCTCCCCCGATTTAATTTTATATGCCTCTTATGTGAATCGCGTGTCAGCTGGATCCAATTAGTCCAACAGGTGGGACCCACCTTGTAGGCATCCTGACCCAAATCAGGACGATCTAATGTGGACCAATGCTGTAGTTTTCTTCTTGACTGCCTATTCAAAGGCACGGTCCACCCGTACTGGTGCCCGTCGGATTCTCAGCCACATCTATGGGGCCTACCATGATGTGTGCATGGCATCCGTTCCGTCCACCAGGTGTGCTGCCTCAAGTTCACCCAGAATCTCAAAAATAAAAAAATATAAAAAAATAAACCAATCAGACGCTTAGGTGGGCACCACTGGGGGGAACAACTAAAAGTCATCATTGAAAGACTTAAATTCACTTGGCGTAGACCCCTGAGTTTTGGAATGGACTGAGTTTTTTTTTTTTTTTTTGTACCTACCTTCATCTAGGTGGGGCATTTCTAGTGAAGGGATCGGATGTCATATACACGACGGTGGGCCCTACAAGCATTTCTAGTGAAGGGATCGGATGTCATATACACGACGATGGGCCCTACAAACAGTCTGAAAGGTTTTATCGATTGGCCATCCCCTCCCACCTGTTCCCACTTGAGTTTCCGATCGAGCTGATTCTCGGTTCCATGGCCAAACTTCAAAAGGTGCACCTCACTTACTGGGTGGACCCGAACCTGAGTTCAGTTCAGTTCAGGCTCTGTTCAACTCGGGTTATGTTGGGTTGGGAATCATCACATATATTTAGGTGGGCGCGGATTAGGTTGTACCCGGGTAACAGCTTAGTAGGTGTTACCCTTACCGTAGGGCCCACCTTGATGATATGTTGTATATCCACACCGTCCATTCATTTTTCCAGAACAGTTTAGGGCACATTTCCAAAAATTAAGTACATACAAATCTCAGGTGGACCACACAACATGATACAGTGATGATTGAACGCTCACCATTAAAAAGTTCCCAAGGCCCACTGTAACCAGATCTTTAATGTTTATTTGTCATCCAACCCATTGATAAGGTCAATCAGAATTGGATGAAGTAAAAATTAAAAATAAAAATAAAAAGATTAGCTTGATCCAAAACTTCTGTGGCCTACAAAAAGGTTTCAGTGGTATAGTCCACCCGAGATTTGGATCTGTTTAAGTTTTGGTATAACGTCCTCAAATGATCTGAAAAAACGGATGGGCGGCATGGATATGAAACAAATTCATCAAGGTGGGCCCCAAACGGTAAGGGTAATACCCACTAAGCTGTTACCCGTGTTGCAGCCCTACAAGTCAATGGTCTTAAAATATTTAATAGCCTGCTAGATGTTTTCATTGAATTCTCTCCTAAGATATTCTTAATTTCTTTTGTCATGCAAGTGTACGATCATTGATGACGGGTATCACTCGTGTCTCACCCATTTTCAAAACACCCTTCTCTCGTCCTCTACCCTGCTTGGGTCCCAATAGTTTATAACATGTATATTAAGTTCGCCCAATGCTACACCTTTAGATCCTTTTGACTGGATGGTTTAGATTTGTCTATTTAGAAGGCTTGGCATTTCCACTGCAAGGCCCACCAGCTAAATGGTCTGGATTGTATTGGCTTTCCAAGGATTGGGCCATCCCTACATGGTGCTCGATATTTGAATGAACGCTCCCAATCATGTTGACGTCACATGGTGGCACATAATGCAACACTCACACCCTTGGGATAGTGGTAGAGTGAGTGAAAACACTGAGGTCTTGGGATCGATTCCCAACGTGGGGTGGCTAACATTGTAGTGTGACTAACAGTGTGGGTGTGTACTAACCACCCCCCATCCATCTGCCCACACTCTGAAAGTGGTGGACAAACGGGTCTGTGGCATTTCATTTCAAAGGCACTCTATCGGGTGCTTCGACATTCATCCATCTCTTATCCTTGATATCCAAGGATGCAGATCATCATATGGTACTCCAACAAAATAAACAGATGGGATGGACCCACCCTTGATTGACCCATAAATGGTAACAGTATGGGTAGGGCCCGCATTTCAGTAATCTAAGATATTTATTCAGTAGCTCATCATGGGATGAGCCATTACAAAATATCCTCATCAGATAATTCTAGCCATCCAATCATTGGCTTGCAAATGGACGATTACAACGGCAGTGCATGTTGTACAGGGAAAAGGATGGACCCAATGGAATGGCTAGGATAATCTAGTGAGGGAGATTTTGGAGTATGCCCCATCTGCAGTGGAGCCACTGATATGATCGGTTTTGATTGCCAGGACAAAGGCTCAACTTGATCTCTGTTCGGAGAAGCACTAAATCTCCTCCCCAAACACATTCAGCTCAAAGGTTCCACTGACGTCGGTCTGTCGATGATTTATTTAAACCACCTGAGGTCTTTAAGCATTTTACAAAATAATTATACTCAGCATTTATCTTAGGCTGCGTTTGGTTGTATTAAATATCATGATAAATCGGTCTAATTTGGTGCAACCAAACACACCCTTCAACTATAATCTTATAGTTGCTCAACTAGTGGGAAAATAAATAAGGCTTGAATGGACCACAAATTCAGCAATCGTATGGTTGGAAGAATTAACCAGAGTTCTTGTCACCACCAAAGCCGCTCTCCAGAAATCTGGTTTTACTAAGATGGCTGACATCGCCCCACACTTTGATGATCCAATCATCATTGTCGTACAGATGAAATATGTTCACCGATGTATTCATTACCTTCCCTTGAGATAATCCCTTTCTGGCGGCTCGCTTGTAGAGTGCTCTTATTGCACCCCCATGGGAGACCACAACCACCCGCTCTCCTGTAGAGTCACATGCAATGACAGGGAAGAACAGTTTAACAGGCATTTCCATTTTCCACAGAAGACATTGCAATTGCATGATGGCCTAAAAATCAAATATTGTTAAGATCACTTCAAGAATAGAACATCCTTTTATTCCATGGCGTCTTAAAGCTTTGATCCATGTGCATGCATGGCATGAAGGCATGTACAGTACAGGTGTGGTGAATGTGACAGTGAGTGAATGGGCGTGTGTAAGTTCTATTAGGCCATGTTTGGAAACCATGGATTCATGACAAACAATGGAGAAAGAAAAAAGGTTTTCCTTTGATGTGACAATCTTTGTTGTTTGAATCACAAAGAAAAGGGTGGATTCCACCAAGCAATCATTACACTTTTCCATAATTTGGATTCTAAGTACAAGAAACTAGGTGAGCATTGTGAGAGGAATATAAGATTTCTACTTGTTATACAAACAGAAACTCGGAATGGAAATCCATGGTCCAATAGTTCTGATAGAAATCATCATTGGATAATTTTTGTTTTCTCCTTTCTTTTGCCATGTATTCCATATATCCAAACATACCCTAAGGATAGGTTTTAAGGTTTAAAGTATCATCTGAAACCAGTACATATTGCACGACATGTACCAGTATCATACATAAACAATACAGCAGTATCAGCTCGAAACAGCTCAATATGGGGTGATACTCGACCATACCAGTGGTGAACAATATGATAGTCGATAAACCAATTTTACACATCGGTAGGTTAGGATGTTTGCTGGTCCCAACACTGACAGAATGAAGTACTGATAAATCATGGTTGAGAAAAGAACAGGAAAGTCTGATTATTTATCTCAATCACGATTTGGAGCTAAACGCCTTAGTTAGGGTTCCATGATTTATTTATTTTAAACCAATGCCCCAAACACTAAGTGCATTAGGCATTACGAATGCTTGGGAAGCCCCATAATTTAGATACACACATAAAGGCTACTTTGAACAAACATGGTATACCATTTTGCCAGCATAACTTGTTTTAAACAAGACATCTGAAAACCTGACAGCGATTATAACATAAAAAAATCATAAATCTTACGTGATTTTAGATATCTGCATCATCTGCAGTTGCCACCAAAGCATGTTCAAGATCTTATCAGTGAAAATGACATATGATGAAGTGATGTATTTCATAGTTTTTAGAAAAGAAAAGGGAAAGAAAATCAGCAAGCCATGTCTAAGAAGCCACACCTTTGTGCTTCCTAGCAATTCTTTCCAAGGAAGACGTCATTCGCTGATATAGTTGATCAAAACTTTCTCCACCACCCTAAATTTCCAAACAAAGAAAAAAGAAAGAAAAGAAAAGAAAAGACAAAAGGCAAATATTATTTGAGAAAATTTAAGAGTCTTTCTGATTGTTGGAATATGTAATGAAAAAAGTTTCTCTTAGTTTTCTCGCATCCTTTCCTGGTAATTGACTACAGCCAAGGTTCTCAATATAAACTGAAATAGCAGGTATAAAGAAACGTAGCAGACAACTCCCGGAAAAGAACAATTAGATTTCAATGATAAAGAACCAAATTAACTTGATGAAACATGACAAGTTAAATTTCAGGAGTATGGTGATCATGGCCTCAAGGTATGATCAACTTTCCAGACTGATTTGAACAATAAACCAGCTGTTAGTGCAGCTGCCATTTCTATAGCTCAGTTGAATTGGCATGAGTCTAGATTCTAGCAACACAGATTCAACCCCTTCGGTAGGAGATATCATAGAGATAACATTAAGTCATCCATATACAGAGATAAATTACAAAAAATGCTGGAAAATATTTCAAGAAATCCCAAATTTGAAAGTGAGATTACCTGCATGCAAGAAAGAGTTTTACAACATGGATTTGTCTACATGATGGATAAGAAATAACATATGGAAAACACAAACCATACGCATCAAGATCATCTTGGTAGAAAGGCAAACCCCGCCCACCTCCCTCCATCCCTCCCCTCTCTCTCTCTATGCAAACCCTCCCTCCCTCCCTCTGTGTGTGTGTGCGCGCGCACCCACAACTGCCCCTCCCTCCCTACAAAATTTCTAGTCTTTCACGGAGATTCCCATTAAACGAGTTACACGACATTACATCTAGGCTTTCCATTTTATTAGTTGTGGATATGGGCAGGTAGCTGTTGGATCTGCCATGATGGCTATGTAAACTCAGTGAAGATGCCAACAAGGCCAACAAATTCTCATTATTTCACAAATGTGAAAAGTCTCTTCAAGAATGCAAAACAAAGATTCCTCAATAAACAACACAATGCCTTTCCATTACAACTGTTTCAATTAGTGCTTGTTTCCCCCAGGCAATGATCATACACATATACTCCTAATTGAAAATTGCGCCCGCTCTAACAAGTGGTAATAGTTAGTGTAAGTGCATATGTTTGTCAATTAGCGTGTCATGTGTGTCGTCAAGTCTGGTGAGCCCATTGGAAGCTGAAGATTGAAGTTTTGAAGACCTCCGACATCTCGGTTTGAAGATATAAACGCAAATTTTCTATTCCAAGCTTGAATGAAAAACCCAACCTTTTTCCCAAGCCTTGCAATCCCCAAAATCTTAGTCTCTAGATGGCTTGAACCCTATAAGAAAACATCCTTAGTCATTTGGAGAGATCCTTGTCCAAGAAAATCAGCATTGGACCTCCTTGAGATCAGTTAGATGAAACAGCCAAGGAAAATGAACTCTGGCAATTTACGACAGATACCCGATACATCGGAAATGATCTCGAAACCACTTCGATATATCGAAATGGTAATTCGATCAATCGAGATTTTGTCCAGCAAACTTACATACTCTGTGGACATAATTTCAATATATCGGAATAGGGTCTTGATCAATCGAAACTTGAATATCGATATATCGCAATGGAAATTCGATCAATCGATAATTAGTCCAACAAACTTACAAACTCTCTGGAAATAATTTCGATATATCGGACTGATCATTCCGATCAATCTAAGTCATATTTCGATATATCGAAATGCACTTTGATCAATTGAATCCGTCTGTTCAGCAAACTGAGAAATTTCTCTAAGCAGTTGATTCGATGTATCGAACCTTCCTCCGATCCGATCGAAGTGGCTGTTTTATGACCGTTTTCTAGCCTTTTTGAGCAAGGCTATTTCATCCCTTTGCTAGATCTTGGTCCCAAGTAAGGAGAGTATCTTGTAGAGCTTGGCTAGGTCATTTACCCCTCATCCCTTCCTGCCAAGTGCTCTAACTCCTTGAGTTCATTCTTCAATACATGTTGATGTGAGCAACATTAATGAGTATTCAAAGCTTGGACTGAAACATGAACTCAAGCCCTCATTAATGGCTATTGACCTAATCCGAAATTTGCTATATCTCATGTCATAAATGCCATTGATGATGTTCTTCGTGAAACCCCCTCTCACCTCATTAAAGCCCTATCCTAAAGAGAGTTTCAACCGAACCCTAATCCCTCACCTTGGAAGCTACATTGGAGCATTCAATGCACGGTTTCTAATTGAAGGAGTTGAAGAAAGAGCCGTTCATGCAAGCCGAAGCTTCTTCAACCAAGGCATTATCAAGGGGTTCATCCAGCTAAGTATATCTTAGTATTAGAGTCCAAAAAACTATCCCTTAAGTAGAAATTTGGGTTTCAGAGTTTGAAGACCCAAACTCGAGTTTGTCCTTGTGTAAGATAAATCCTTTGGTAGGAGACAAGTCCTTGTGTAGGATAAGTGTGTGTATTGGACACGTCCTTGGGAAGGACAAATCCATGTGTTAGTCACCCACGGGTGTCGGGAGTCAAGACCTTGTGTAGGTTGTAGAGGTTTATGGTGAACCTCATTTAAAACCATTGTGATAGTGAAATCCGACCACTCAAGGGGTGAGTGGATTAGCCGGGAGTGGAGTAGGCACGTAGCTAAACCACTATATATCATGTGTTATGTAGTGAATGAATCTTATCTATGTGCTTGCAATTGATCTAGTCTATCCAAGTTTAAGATAAATTGTTTTTCACATGATAGATACATTTGCAATTCATATTTCTAGCAAATAGATATATTCCTGCATATCAAGTGTTTGTAGAAATGACTGAATGATGTTTCTTTCATTGGAGCCCATTTGGTTGCCATCCGGAAACGAGATTCCAGCTTGAAATCCCGATTATAGGTTAGACCGGTGCGTTTGGCGCCAAAACTGGTTTCCATATGGAAACTGAATTGGATTGGAACCGGGATTACTAGAAACGGCGCCCAACTCCGTTTCTATTGGAACGGAAGTTGCCTGAAAAAGAAGAGAATTCCACGGAAGCCTGATTTTCGAGATTCCACTTTCATTGCTTCTCTTTTCGTTTTCCCTGCTGCCTTTTCCTCTCCTCCACTCTCTTCCGTTTCGAGATCCCACCTTGGATTTCTCAACAGCTCTTTAATGAAAGATTGGCTATAAAAGGATTGACTCACCTCCTCTCTCCAACGACTCTCTCTCCAACGGCAGCTAATCTCGATACTGGCTCCCTTTCCGACGAGGTTCGTACCATTTGACCGGCAATCTCTCTACACTGGCATCGTGTTTCCTCCTGCATAGGTATGTATTGTTCTTCTTTTTTTTTTTCCAGCCAGCACCTGCAAGATGGAGTCGATGCAGGCATCTTTGGTAGTGACCCTGAAAGTGACCGGGATGGTATGGTCGGTGCTGGAAAAGTTCGGTGGGCCCCACCATAAATTATGTGTATCCACGCCGTCCATCCCTTTTGCGGGGCCATTTCAGGGCATGAGCCTAAAGATAAGGGAGATTCAAATCTTTTGTGGAGCACACCACAGGAAACAATGGTGATCCCAAGAACTAGCCCTGATTCAAAACTCAGATGGTCCACAGCACAGGGAAGATACTGAAAAGGAACGCACACGGTTGATTAGTGTGGGTGCCCACCATGTTAAGGCCGTTAAGACAATTCATCCAGTCCAGATGAAGGGTCACATCAAACTTCACGATGTTCGGGGACTCAGGTGGGTCTCTGTGAAATTCAAGCGTTAGGGCTCAATCCCAGATCTTTTGCTTTTTTGTGGCCCACCTCACTTTTGGATCAGGCTAAGTTTTTGGTCCAAGAGATTTTCTCTAGTGACGCATCAGATGGATGGTTGGATGGCGTGCATACATCACGTGGGCCTCACATCTGCCGGATACAACCATAAGCTTGCCAATGAGATAACCTAAATTGAAAGTACATGATTTTCATGTATGGAAATAGAACCTTGGCCCACCCAAAGAATCAAGAATTAGATGGTGAGGATTTTCATGTTAGTTGATGATAATGTGTTCAGTTTGAGTCTTTTTCGAACTCCAAATTGTGGGGAATCAGTTTTGAAACAAAAGAAATGTATGGCTAAGGTGTGACCTGGTGGTTTTACTGGTCACAACACAATGAGCACACATCACAACTTAGGCTTTGTTTGGAATAAATCAATTCAATAAAGAGAAAATGATGAATGTGCAGCTCACCCCACACCATTCGTAATGCAAGAACAATCTCCCAATTACTATTTGTTTCTATTCCATCTTGAAACACATGGGCTTGCAAATGGTTAATACAAGTGGCCCACTTATGGTCATGCTAGACCCCTGAAATGGAAAGGGAAGGAGATACATAATAAATTGGATTCTACATGGTCCCACTGTCATCTTGGATTGATGATTCGAGTCATTCCAGTGTGGGGCTTACAAAATGGATGGCAAGACCATTCTTGCTTGGAAACTGATCTTTTTTAAAGAGGTGCCTGAAAACTGGTCATTATGACTGATACATAATAAATTGGATTACCCATGGTTCCATTGGTTATGGTGTGTTGTAATAGTGTAATGGAATGGTTCTATTTGTGGGAGAACTTGTTTTGAGTCTCACTTGAAAGATTATTTGGGTGGGTTAGCTTCATTGTTTTCTATTAAAGGACACTTTTAGATTTTTTTTTTTTTCCTCTTTCTATATAATCATTCATTTGATTACTTTTGAAGTAAACATGGATTTTGAGAATGGAATCCCAAAACACTCAAGAATCAAGTTTGATTGGTCAAAGTGGAAGAGCAAAGGGAAAAGGTAAAGGCCCAAATGACAAGTTCAACAGAGCATTCTTCACTGAAGAAAAAGACAAGCATTTGTTAGAACTTTGTATCGAACATAAGGTTTTATGGGACTCGCACTCACGTGCTTCTAGAAACGAAGCATACGCTTTAGTAACAATGGCCTTCAATAAGAAGTTTGGAGCATCTTACCAAGACATTCAAATTAGAGATTACGTTGGAAATCTCAAAGTTTGGTATAAAGTAGTAAAAAACCTAAAGAACAAGAGTGGATGGGGATGGAATGACGTGGATAAGAAGATTCTTGCAGAGCCAACACAATGGGATGAGTATTTCAAGGTCTTCATTTAATATTTTTTCTGAGCTTATATGATTTTATTCAATTTTATTGATTATAATACATCTCTTAAATTTGCTAGGGTGATTTGAAAAAAATTAGAACATATAAGGATCGCAAGTGGACTAATTATGAGTTGATGGCGACGTATTTTGATGGTACATCATTTTTCCTCTGCTTCTATTTCATCTTTTAACATTTATACATATGAAATATATTGTTTTCACTCTCTAACAGGCGCAGTTGCTACCGGGGAGTTTAGTCGTGATGGTTCCTACATCCCATTGGAACCGCAATCTTCACCCCCACCACTTGACTCACAAATGGAGAATACCGGATATAAGGTTGGCGAGTCACCCGATGTATCTAGGGAAAAGTCGAGTGGTCGCAGGCGAAGTCTTGGTTCAGAGTCTAACAGTTGATGAAGAAGGTCTATATTCGCCTCAAACCTATTAGACAATGTTGCGTCGATGAGAATGACTTTTCAGCAATTTGCCGAGCAAGAAACTAGTGTAGATTTATTCAGACAGATTGGTAGAATTCTGCGGGATATGCTGGAGCTAGACGATGACCAAAGGGCAGATGCAGTGGAGTGCCTTAATAAAAAGGCAGAGCAGCGATTTTTGCAGAATTCACGCATACTGGCCATCTTAGTTATCTTCGTTGTAGTGGAGTGATTCCCTAGTCGTAGGAATTAATTTAGAATGTCACAACTTTTTTTTTTTTTTTTTTGTATCTTAGATAGACTTGGTTTGTAGATCTATGAACGTCTTTATTTGTTGTCTATCTAATTTTGTCGTTATTTGGATAGAATAATCAAGTTTATGATTGGTATATATTTGTTTACTTTTGTGATATGCTAGTTTGTGCCATGGTTGAGAATATAACAGGCCTAATTATTTCTTTATCTGATTAACTTTATCATTTCATGTTCTACGGTTTACTTAGTTGATTAATGCGTGTTCTGATATAATTAGGATGTCGAGCTCTAATGATTCATCCGAAGATGAGAGGTTGCATCGGAGAAAAATACTTGCGACTATAGTCGTAGTAGAGAATGTTGGCGCTATATGTCAATCGCATATGAATAAGTATTTGATTAAGAGTCCACTACGCAATTCCGACCTATCGGGTGAAGAATACATCTAAGAACTCCTTACCCGTCATAAAGCTGTAATGAAGGAAGTATGTCGGATGGACGTTACAGTTTTTAATAAATTGTCTCATCTTTGCCAGTCTCGAGGTTTTCTTGAAGATAGCCCTAGGATTAAAATAGAGGAATAGTTGGCCATGTTTTTGTATACCATCAGCCATAATGCAAGCAACCGAGATGTGCAAGAGCGATTCCAGCACTCGGGTGAAATAATTAGTCGTTATTTTAATGTGGTGCTTGGCGCAATGATGGATGGTTTTTACATTTGCTTGCCTTCAATTGAGACGACTCCTGAAAAAATTCAATCTGATGACCGAATGTATCCGTATTTTAAGGTAAAACTATGTATCAATTGATTATCTCCATTTAAACCTATGTTATTGTTATGTTATTTAGCACTAATTATTCTCTAATGTATTCCAAGGATTGCATCAGAGCATTGGATGGGACACGCATACCAGTCACGGTTCATGAAGACCGACAACAACCATGGCGAAATCGGAAGGGCTTTTCTTCAACAAACGTGCTAGCTGCATGTTCGTTAGACATGCAGTTCGTTAATGTAAATGTAGGATGGGAGGGATCAACAGTAGACACGACGGTTCTTAGCTATTGTCTTAATCAAGGTTTAACGATCCCCAAATGTATTTTATATTAAACGAAAATCATAATTTTCACAGAGATCATTTTTTATTACTTTATTAATTTTCTGCTTTTACGGACCAAGGTAAATATTACCTTGGCGATGCAGGGTTCAGGAATACTACAAGCATTCTAACCCTGTATAGAGGCTATCGCTATCATCTGAAGGAATGGGGGAATCAGATGCCTGAATGTAAGGAAGAACTATACAAATTGAGGCACTCTTCGTTGAAAAACATGATTGAACGTATTTTTGGAGTCGTAAAGAAACGCTTCCCCATTTTAAAGCACGCTACACAATTCCCATTACAAACTCAAATGGATATTATACGTGCATGTTGTGCATTACATAATTTTATTCGCCAATCAACACCAAGTGGAAGGGATTTTCTATATGACGAACCAAAGCAGTCTACAAATGAGGAGTCTGATGTCCCAAGTGAACAAGACGAGCTTTTACAAACTCCTAATCCACAAGAAGAGAAGATATTGCAGGATTGAATTGCGATGGATAAGTGGCTGTGAACGTCACAGCAGAAGAAATGGCTAGATCAAAACAATATAACAAATTTTGGGTTGCTACTTTTATTTTTATTTAGTCCAAACTAATTTAAGTTACAATTTAATTGGTGTTAATTATTTTATTACAAATTTTTAATCGAGCTACTTTTAATTTTTTGTTTTGTTCCCTATTGTTGATTGAATAGTATAGAGTCATGTCAAGAAGGGGTTGAGTACCAAACACCCAATTCTGTATGAAATTGGGATTCTGGATCAGAAACTGGATTGCGTAGTTTTCAATCCCCACTGTTTTATGTGGTGGGGTCCACTTGAACTTTGGATCTGCTTCATTCTTTGTCTCATGCCCTAAAATGATCTCCAAATGGATGGACGGTGTGGATACAACACATACATCATGGCAAGGCCCACAAAACATGGTGACGTCACTTCAGTAGCGGGAGCCGCTACTATCAAGTTCAGTAGCTAAGCCGCGTCCGATCCTGCAAGAGAGGATTATGTGCGGCCTTGGCCTCTTCAAGACCATGCAGCCCTTACATGAGGGCTACCTTGATGCATGTATTCTATATCCATGCTATCCATCCGATTTTTCAAATCATTTTAGAGCTAAAGCCAAAAAATGGAGTAGATCCAATTCTCTGGTGGACCACACCATTGGAAATAATAGTGTTTGGCCATTACTGGGTCACAAAAGTTTTGGATTTTGTTTTTCCCCTTTATCCAGGTTTTGGATGAAGAATAAACATTATAGTGTGCCCAAGGAAGTTTTTAATGACATGGCATTTGCTCTACACTGATTTCTATAGTATGGTCCACCTGAGAATTGGTTCTTCATGTTTCAGCTCATGTGCTTAATGATTCGGCAGGATGGATGGACGGAGTGGATATAGTATAGAGTCATGTCAAGGAGTTGTGTGCCAAACACCCAATTCTATAGAATCTGGATTCCAGATCAGACACTGGATTAGAAATTGGGTTTACCGAACACCAAATTTTGTCTGGAATCTGGGTTTCCAATCCAGTTTTTGTAATTTTGGGTTCCGACACTGGAATCTGGATTTTGTATGGAATCTGGATTCTGCAACCAAACAGGCCCTTATCATGCCTATCTTATAGAGATAAGAGACTCTTGATTCACTTGTATGCTTATATGATTGTTTAAATTGAAATTTTAAAAAGCGTCCTATTCACCCCCCTCTAGGATTAGAACCAAGTTTTTTGCTTCTACAAGTGTGGTAATTAGACTCGTGCCGCAATTTCAGTTAGTTATTGAGTCATATCATGCAACGCCACATGAACATATGGGATGCCTAAGGGAATTGAGGTCCACTGCTTGGTGGGTGCAAGGAGCTATATCATGCAACATTTCATGGGCATGTCATCTTGATGAGATTATTTGTGACAGTGGCAAGGCCACAGGAGTCGGCAAGTTATTGAGGCAGATTCGTTGTTCTCACATTTCTACAAATCAAATGGACCATGAGAAACATGCATCATCGGAAGTGTGAGAGAGAGCTCTTGTTTCTGGGCTACAAGTCTATCTATCCTCTTCCTAAAGGTTTTCCTTGCATCAACAATTATGGAAGTGGATTGCATAGTAACTCAGTATGCTAAGCTTACTAAGTAAACACTTTGGGGCCCACCATGATTTATGTATTTTATCCACTCCGTCCATCCATTTTACCAGCTCATTTTAGGGGTTGAGCCCAAAAAATGAAGCATATCCAAATTTCAAGTGGACCACACCACAGGAAACAGTGTAAATTGAACGTATACCGTCGAAAAATTCTTGGGGGCCACAGAAGTTTTGGATCAAGCTGATATTTGTGTTTTCCCTTCATCCATGTTTGTGTGATCTTAGGAACAGGTTGGCTGAGAAATAAACATCGATGTGGGCCCTAGGAAAGTTTCAATGGTGGAAATCATTATTACCACTGTTTCCTGTGGTGTGGTCCACTTGAGCTTTGGATAAGCTTCAATTTTGGGCTCAACCCCTAAAATGAGCTGGAAAAACGGATGGACGGCGTGAATAAACCACATACATGCACGGTGGGGCCAACGGAGTTTACTCAGTACGATAAAGCGTACTAACTCAGTACGCAAGCCGATTTCAACAATAATCTACTTCCAATAAAGTACACAGTAGTATCCTTGGAAGCTACTGAACTTGAGATTGGGCATCCCATTTTGTCATGTGTTGTTGTAAACCATTCCCCAAAGGAGAAGGAATAGCTTGCATAAATGGAAGCATGGAGTTCTCTCTCCTTCAATCCATATCAATCCTTCGCACCCAAGGTGTCCCATAACGGTAACGGTGGCCGTAACGGCCACCACCGTTACCGTTACGATACGGGCCGTAACGGCTGTTACGGACCCTGTATCGGCCGATACGGCCCTTTTTTATTTTTTTAAAAAAACCGTTAATAGGATCGTTACGGGGCCGTTATGGCCCGTTTCTTTCTGTAACGACCGTTACGGCCATTTCAACCCCGTAACGCGTAACGGTCATGACCATTTCCGTTACGTATCGGCCGATACGGCCGATACGTAACCGTTTTGGGATACCTTGTTCGCACCTTGTACATAGTTCATCATTCAAAAATAAAACCTCACACAAGGACACTCCATTCTCTTTATTGGAGAGAGAGAGAGAGAGAGAGAGAGAGAGAGAGACTGAGTTAATCTTCTTTCTTGTATTTAAGCATTATCTAATTACTTGTTCTCTTCAATAACTCTTATCTATTATTTACAGTCTCAGAGTACTAGTTCTCTTGATATGTTTTTCAACATCTTACACTTTCACAAACTAAAATTTATGAAATGTTAAAATATCATTAGTCATTACATAATTAAAGGGATGCTTTGGCAAGGCGGTTTTACTGAAGTCAGTGTGTCATGGCTATGATTTTGAATATTGGTTATCCTATGGGCTACAACAGCATTGATCCTATCATCACTAGGATTAGCCACCCCCATTACATGATATGGGTCGAACTGGTCTGTTACAAGAAAAGGGTCATGTCAGTCAATATGGTCCATTGGTGCTCACACAGCCATGAATGCCCCATTTGATTCTTTTTATTCTCTCTTTAATTTGCCAATTTTCCTCTCATTTTTCCCTTCTTTCTTCATATAACTATCATTTAATACTAGATCTAGGCCTATTTTGGGATCAACACACAAGATTTGAAAAGGATTTGACAAATCAAAGTGGAATGATGATGCAAGCTGATTTGGACCCACAATCCATAGGCCAAGCCCAAGTCCATTAAGCCCAAGCCCAACAGCCGACCATCAATAAGGAGGCCCAAGCAGCTAGCTTATTTAAGTAATTAGCTACCAAAACTAGCTACGAATAATCCATTAGTCAAATATTTTTAAATGCATTCTTATCATTTTGTATTTCTTTTCTATATTTGTAATAAGTCATTGGTTGTCAATAACATTATGAGTTTTCTTTATATGTATATTTCAAAAGCTTATATAAGGGCCTAGGATGAGTAGTACCAAGGCACATTTGAATTGAATAAAAAAATTAGATTGTTTTCTTCTACTCTATATGATTCTTGTGCTTAGGTTGGAGGTACCTATACTTGGGCGGATCCTCCCCATCAGCCGGCTACGCCAGTTTGATATCAGAGCGGTTCCCAACAGCTGGGTTGAAGTCCCGGATCAACAACAATCTCGATATTATTGTTTCCAAGTTCTTTAATCATAAAATTCTGCCTCCCTTCCTTTATTTTTTTCGTTGCATTCATCCATCCTGCGTCCTATTCACCTTTTATTTTCTTTTCTTTTGTAAAGCCCAAAAGTCCAATTGACAAAGGAAGACTTTGATGAAATTTTGGCAGCCATCAATCTTCATAATCCAACCCATTAAAACACCAAATCAGCCCCATTCCAACCTATTAAAACCCCCCAAAAAAATCAGCCACATTCCAGCCAATTTAAACCTTCAAAATTAGTCATATTCCAACCCAATAAACCCTCAAAATCAGACCTATTGCAGCCCATTAAAACCCCCAAAATCAACCCCATTCCAGCCCATTAAACCTGAAAATCAGCCCATTAAACCCTCAAATCAGCCCCATTAAAACCCTAAAATCAGCCATATTCCAGCCCATTAAAATAAAAAACAGCCATATTCCGATCCAAATCCAATCCCCATAGCAACTGTTAACAACCCTAATCCAGCCTACTTCAATCCATTAAAGTCTAGAATCTCAGCCCATTAGCAATCTTCTGTTCAAAACCGAAAATTGCCTTATATTTTGTCTGTTACTTTCCGAGGTCGCGATGTCTACCCCTACTGGTAACATCTATCGATGGAGGCTTATTGATCAGCAAGGAGACAATTTCATCACCAAGCTATTCGCAAGGGTAGTAAGCCCAGAAACCGCTATTAACCAACTACGTGGAGAACATGGTGAGCAACCTGATCCCATCAGAGATCCTGATGGTGATCCAAATCCACAACAATGGTTCCAACCAGAACCTTTGGTAAATCAAAATGGTACAAGTTATCGGGAGTCTATTTATGACTTTATGCAATTGTTCTTTGCAGAGAGAACCCATGACACCGAGATAGAGACGCCCAAGAAAGATGATATCACCAAGAAAGTAAGGGTTAAGTTCCAGACTTCATGAGTCGCCTTAATGCAAAGGCTTTATCGATTGGATTACAACGTTGGAATATTATTTTGCATGGTACGATGTGGATGATGTCCAGTGAGTGGCCTTTGTCAATGTCAAGTTGAAGGGCTCAGCAAGAATCTAGTGGCGAAGCATTGACAACAACAATCTCATCATGGGTCATCATGCTATCACTAGGAGGGAGAAGCTAGAAAGTAAGTATTTGCCTCCAGATTACATGGATACTCTTATCTAGGAGCTCCTTGTGTTTAAACATGAAACTTTATTGGTGGATGACTGATGCAGGATGATAGTTTTCTAGATTAATGTGCGAGATGAGATAAAATTTTAGACTAATATAAGTAAATCCAGCATAAAAATCATGTAATCTACCATAAGACCAAAAATTCGATTTTAACCAGTTATGTTCCAACCAAAAGTCATCATCCCACAATACATAATCAATATAAAATCAATAAAGAAAGAGCCCTATGAGATATGGGAATCCCATTCTAGCATAGGATTGTCCCAATACTCAAGTAGGTGTATGATTTCAAGTTTTGAATGCGAGTTGAGGCTTATGGCTAAAATAGGAAACCTAGGGGTTAGGATTTGGGGAAAATTGGGCTTAGGGTTTAGGGGGACTGAAATAGGGGTGTATTAAAAGGGTTTCATGAAGTAAGCATGGGAAAAGACGGGAAAAGTGGTTGTCCTGCACATCCGTACATGCGTGTGCACATGCGTACAGTCACGGAAATGGGTATACGGTTGGGATTTTTTAAGGATTGGTTGTTTGATTGGGTGGAGGAGAAGAAAGGAAGAAGAAAGGAAGAAAATGAAAGAAGAATCTGGAGTTTGGATGGGAAGAAAAGTAAAAAAGAGAAAAAAGAATAATGAATACCTTTGTAGAAAGAAGAAGAAAAAGATACGTGAAAATCACCCTCTAGGCTTCATATCTTCTCTCCAATCCCTGGAGAGCTTGGAACTTCACCTGCACATCTCATGCATGGAAGAGGAAGAAGAAGAGCTTTCTCTCTCTCTCTTTTAATCAAAATATGGGCTAGGGCTTGGACATCTCCCCCTCTTATTTATATGCTTAAAGGAGAAAAATTACAAGAATGCCACTAATGTCCAAAAAATGTGCAGTCTCAAATAAAATATCTAAACCATCAATCATGCCCAAACTGTATGCAAAACTAAAACGCCTACTGCTAGGGGTCCAAGTGGTCCAAAATCTAAGTAGATCAACAGTTTAATGGCCCGCAGATGATGATTTGACGATCAGATAAGACAACGGGCGCGATCCAACGGTCCAATACTCCTATCAAAGCAGCACACATGCATCCTCCCAATGTGTGTAGAGTTGTACAATAACCGAGCCAGCTCGAAAAGCACGCTTGGCTCAACTCGGCTCGATTCGTAGTGTGGATCAAGCCAAGCCGAGCCTATTTTAGGGGCTCATTGAAAATTCGAGCCAATCTCAAGCTTGGCTTGAGCTCAATTCGGCTCGAACCAGGCTCGGTTTGTTTTTTTTTTAAATATATAATATAATATTATATATAATAAATTTTGTTTATAGAATCAAGCGCCATCGCCCTAAACCTAATCCCTTTTTTTCATTTGAGCACCCTCGCCCGGCCTGACCAGTGACCCCCTTCGGCCGTCCGACTTCCACTCTCTCTCTCTCATCTCTGATCTCTCCCCACATCGCCAAGCCATCCAACGCCCGGCCTGACCTGCTCGGCTCTCTCTCATCTCTCCCCTACTCTCTCTCTCTCTCTCTCTCTCTCCCCTCATCGCCCAACTAGCAAACACCCAGTCCCTAGATGACCAGAATGGCAAAGCCGCCCCCTCGACCCTCCATGTCTGAAAGCTCGAATTTAGACTCAAAAGCTTGATCTCGACTCGAAAGCTCGTCCAAACCAAGCCGAGCTGCTCAGTTGGGCTAGATGACCAAGCCGAGCTCGA
This sequence comes from Liriodendron chinense, assembly GCA_003013855.2. Classification (NCBI taxonomy): domain Eukaryota; kingdom Viridiplantae; phylum Streptophyta; class Magnoliopsida; order Magnoliales; family Magnoliaceae; genus Liriodendron; species Liriodendron chinense. The sequence continues at coordinate 631,252 of PVNU02002589.1, forward strand.
GCCAAGCCACTTTGCTGGTCGAGCTGAGTCGAGCTTGGCAAAGCTTAATTCGATTTGGCTCGTGTACACCTCTAGGTCTTCCTGATGCATGAACTATGCATGTTGGGTCTTCAAAGTGGCCCGACAGGCCCCATGTAGATGTCATCCATCCAAAGTGAAGCTGGGGCTGCAGTCGGGTCCCTCCTCCTCTGGTAAAACCGATGTGAAGGTCTAATGTCCTCATCAATGACTGCTTGAGAAGTTTAATGAGTTTTTTGTCTGTTGAAAGCTTGCAGAGACAGACCGCGTAACGGCTAAGCACTATCGAGCAGGGTTACACTAAGAGATCTAGCACGGAATGGTCATGTATGATTTCGAGTCAGTTGATGATGTTCATTGAAAGGCTCAACGAGTTGAACAGCAGCTGCAGCAGCATACTCTTAGACGTTTTGGTTCTCTAGTCAGGGAAACTTCTGCGAGAAAGGGTCCGGATCCGCATCTCAATTGGACTCCACCACAGGGCTACCAACCACCTCCCTACCCTTTTCAGTTGCAACCACAAATGCAAACTCCTTTTATAAGGTAGCCTCAACATTTGCAACGCCCCCCGCCACATAATTCATATCAAAAGTAACCAACAGTGTAGGGACATGACACTAGAGGGCGAAGTCTTAATCCTAATCCTTCCTTCAAGAGAGAACGGTGGGGTGTTGACTGTTATTATTGCGGACAGATAAACACTTTTCTAATGAGTGTCCGTAAGCCAGGAACCTCCATTACTGCGATAATGAGGAGGACCCCAACTACCTGGATGGCCATGAGTATTACGATGAGCACATCGAGATGGAACAACCTTATGTAGAACCTGCATCACAGCCAGAGGACCCTCCTGCTGAAGCTGACATTGAAGACCCTTGTCTTATCATACGCTGCCTCCTTACCACCATTGAGGAGGAAGAGGAAGATTGGAGATGGACCATTATTTTCCATATGCGGTTAAAATGCCAAAGTAGGTTATGTAACATAATCATTGATGGCGGTAGTGCAACGAACATCGTATCTTAAGAGGTGATTGATAAGCTCAAGTTGTTAACTAAAAGGCATCCAAAATCATATAAGGTTGCATGTGTCGACAACAGTGCCATCCCCATGACTCGAAAGTGTTTGGTATCATTTAAAATCAACATATATGAGGATGATATTTGGTTTGACATAATTCCAATGAATGTCACCCACATCCTTCTCAATCGACCTTGGCTCTTTGACCGAAAGGTACAAAGCGACGGTGAAGCCAACATGCATACTTTCTTATGGCAAGTTCATCATATCCTTCTTCACTCGTTGTAGCCTACATCACCTCTTTCATCTACACCCTCATCGTCCACATCAGTTGCTCTTTCAAACTCCCATGTTCTCGCCATGAGGAAGTTTAAGGAAGAGAGCAAGGAAAAAGTCATAATGTTCGCTCTAATCACAAAACAAGTGCATAAGACTGTTATTGACCAAGATGAGCCTATTCCTGATGAAGTTGAATCTATGCTGCATGACTTCCAAGATTTGGTCCCCGATGATCTGCCTGAGGAGTTACCTCCACTAGGGGATATTTAGCACGTTATAGATTTGGTTCCCGGAGCATGCTTACCTAACGAACCAACATATCGAATGAATCTCCTTGAGCATGCCAAGTTGAAGTGTCAGGTTGACGAGTTGCTTAAAAAAGGGGCTACATCCGAGAGAGCCTAAGCTCATGTGCGGTGCCAACCCTCCTTACTCCCAAGAAGGATGGAAGTTGTATGTGCATAGACAGTCGAGCTATTAATAAAATCATAGTGAAGTACCTCTTCACCATTCCTCGGTTTGATGATATGCTAGACTTAATGCCAGGTGTTAGCATCTTCTCTAAGATTGATCTTCGCAATGGATACCACCAGACTCATATCTGACCTAGTGACGAGTGGAAGATGGCATTTAAGACGAAGGACAGTCTCTACGAGTAGCAAGTTATGTCATTCGGTCTCACAAACACGCCTAGCACTTTCATGCGCTTCATGACCCAATTGTTGCAGCCCTTTATTGGTAAGTTTGTCGCTATTTATTTTGAAGACATCCTTATATATAGGAAGTCGAGGAAGGAGCACCTCAATCACCTAGGTCTTATCTTCAGAGTTCTTCGTCACGAGCGTTTTTACATCAACCTTAAAAAGTGTACCTTCATAAGTACATCCGTAGTGTTTTAAGGTACATTGTCTCGTCACAATGTGTAGAGGGTGGCCTTCGCAAAGGTGAAAGCCATTATTAATTAGCCGACACCTACCACTATCTATGAAGTTCGTAGTTTCCATGGCCTCGCTACATTTTATAGACATTTTTTGCAGAACTTCAGCAGCATCATGGCCCCAATCACCGATTGTATGAAACAAAGGGAATTTCGATGGACAAGTGCCGCAACACGAGCGTTTGATAGGATCAAATGTAAGATGACTGAAGCTCCAGTCTTACGCCTTCCAAACTTTGAGAAGGTATTTGAGGTGAGCTATGACGCCTCTAACGTCAACATTGGTGGAGTTCTCAGTGAGGAGGGCTATTCAATAACTTTCTTCAATGAAAAGCTCTCTGATGCGAAGCAGCAATACACCACTTATGACTCGAAATTTTATGTTGTTGTTCAAACTCTATGGTAGTGGCGTCACTATTTGGTTGGCAATGAGTTTGTCCTATATTTTGATCATGAAGCACTTGAGTATCTAAACTCTCAGCAGAAGATGAGTGTTCGTCATATCAAATGGAGCGTTTACCTTCAAGAGTTATCTTTTTTCATACGTCAAAAGTATGGCAAGGACAATCAGGTTGCTAATGTATAAAACCATCGCGCACATCTAATGTCATCGATGGCGATCATTGTTCCGGGATTCGAAGAGATACGGCATAAGTATGCTGACGACAAGGATTTCATATGTATTTATATCGACATTCTTAGTGGAGAGCATGCGAGACACCCACATTACAACATTCATGATTGCTAGTTGTTCTGGAAAACGCAACTTTGTCTACCCAATAAGTACATCTGTGAGTATGTTGTGAGGGAGTTACATGCCGGTAGGTGTAGTGGACACTTGGGCTGTGATAAGACCTTAGCTCTTATTAGAGATAGATACTTTTGTCCTAGTATTTGTAAAGATTTGTCAGTTATGCAGGGTTTACCAGCTTGCTAAGGGTCAAAAGAAAAATCGTGGGAAGATTTGCCAGTTATGCAGGGTTTACTAAGGGTCAAAAGAAAAATAGTGGAGTATCAACTATTGTTGATCCCACATGCTTCGTGGGAAGATCTCAGCATAGGCTTTGTCCCGGGTTTGTCAAAGACCACTCAAAAAGTTGATTCAATGTTTGTGGTGGTTGATCGATTTTTAAAGATGGCTCAATTCATACGATGCTCGAATACAGCAGACGCTCTCAAGATTGCTCAATTATTTTTTCGAGAGGTTTGTCTTCATGGGCTTCCGAAGACAATTGTGTCTGATCATGATACTAAGTTCATAAGTTATTTTTGGAAAACTGTTTGGGCATCGACAAAAATCAAGCTTGAGTTCTCTAGTGCCTACCACCCTCAGACTGACAGTCAAATGAAAGTGATCCCGTAACTTGGGCAAGCTATTACAGTGACTTGTCCGTGACCATATAGCTACATGAGACCTAGTAATACCCATAGCTGAATTTGGTTATAACAACTCAATCAACAGGTCCACACGGATGCCACCTTTTGAAGCAGTAATTGATATATGACTGCGTCTTCTAGTCAATTTGGTTCCTCTACCTGTAGAGTTAAGACCAAGTGCAGAAGCTGATGACTTCATCCGCCATATGCAGCAAGTGCATGACAAAGTTTGATGCAATATCACCGCAGGTAATGAAAGTTATAAGCAACATGCAGATATAAGACATAGCTTTGTTGAATTTGCGGAAGGTGACATGGTTATGGCCAGTGTTTACAGTATCAATAATATCGGCCGATATTATCGATATCGTTGCTCGCCGATACATATCGGCTGAGTAATAACAAACAAACTGTCTGATTCCTTGGTATCGCACAATATATCGTGCGATATCGATAATATCGCAGTTTGTATCGATATCGCACGATATATCGGCAAGATATCGGGCTTTTTCCTTCATGCAATTCTAGATATCGTCGATACCTGGACGATATCGTCCAGGTATTGGTCAGAAACGCCGGAACGTTTTTAAACTTGGTTTTTTTTTTTTTTTTTTTTGGAGAAAAAACTTGGGGAGGCCTATTTTTTCTCAACTTTCTCCTATTTTACTATATCGGTCAGACGCACAAGAGTCCCCCATTTTGTAGGAAAAAATGATTTTTTGTTTGACCCTCGTTCCGACTCTGCGTAGGGGTCATAGTTTGTTGAGCCTAATTAGCTATTTTCTAGATTTTATTGAGGCCTCATATAGATCTAGGCCATATTAGATAGCTTGCATTGTGTTAAACCAGGATAGTCAAAACTGCATTTGGAGAATACTCATTCAGTTCATCATCCATAGGTATATTTCTCAATTCTCTTGCTTGTTTTACTTTGTCAATGCATTAGTTGTGTTTACATTAATGTCTTATTACATTTGTATATCTTACAGAATCAATTTAAATAATAGTTGCATTAGTTCAATCAGATAGCGCATAGCTTAGGATCCTTTTACAAAGGAAATCCATTATGTGGACTTTTTTTTTACATATTATGATTTAAATGTGTGTATTGAGGTCCATTTTAACAATCCCTGAAGTTTCGTTAAAAAATTCAATCAATTTCACAATGTTTACCCATGTTTCCCAAAAAGTGCGATACATTCCGCGATACAACCGATATTTCCCACCGATACGCAATATGTATCTGTATCCCAAGGGTGCGAAACGTAACGCGAAATCGATACTGCGAACACTGGTTATGGCCCGTATTTGTCTTAAACGATTACCCCCCGATACATCGAAGATGCTCCGTCCACGCAATGCGAGATCGTTAAAAATCATAAAGAAGATTAGTGTTAGTGATTATGTTTTAGATCTCCCGCCAGATTTACCTATCAGTCCTACTTTCAATGTGGAGGATCTTTCAATCTATCTTGGGCACCATACTGACGATAATACCGAAGAATAAGCCATCACACTTCCAACCATTTTGCCACCTACAAACATGATCGTTGATGTTCTCGATGACCAGATTGTCTCCACGTGCCAAGGTGGTTACCAGAAGTTTCTCGTCCGTTAGCAAGGACGACTTCTCTTCGATGTTATATGGATCACAACCACAGACTTCCAGCGTCTGAATCCTGACCTCTATGAGCAATATCAGGCAATTAACTAGCCGGAGTCAAGTTCTTTCGAGCGGGGAAGGATTGATGCTGGCAAATCTGGGCCCACAATCCATGGGTCAAGCACAGGCCCATTAAGCCCAAGGCCAACAAGTGGCCCATTAATAAAGAGGCTCAAGCCTCCTATTTTGGTAGCTAGCTAACTTAGGTAATGAGCTAGCAAAATCAATCAACTAGTTATGAATAATCCATTAGTCAAATATTTTTAAATGCATTCTTATCATTTTTATTTTTTTTCCATATTTGTAATAAGTCATTGGTTATCAATGACATTATGAGTTTTCCTTATATGTACGTTTCAAAAGCTTATATAAAGGCCTAGGATGGGTAGTATCAAGGTGTCTTTGAATTGAATAAAAAAATTCTAGATTGTTTTCTTCTACTTTGTGTGATTCTTGCGCTCAGCTTGGAGGTGCCTTTGCTTGGGCAGATCCTCCCCAGCAGCCGGCTATACCAAATAAACCATTTTAGGAAAAATCGGTTCAACCATCACTTTTTCCCATTCCTTTTCATCTTCTTTTGTTGCATTTCAATGTAATGGACCATAATCCATGAAATCATGATTGGTATCTGCTTGATAAGGGCCTATTTGGTGTTGACTTTCAGCAGGTCAAGCTGAGGGACAACATTCTTATCACAGAAGGCTATGATACATCATTAATACATGTTAGAAACAAATAAGCACATTTTCTGGTGTTTTACGTTGTACCCTGTTTTCCAAATAATTTTTCAATATTGTTAGGGGTAAAAAAGAATTTCAGCTGATACGGTCTGATACACCCCACATCTTATTGCTTTCAGGCCTGGCTGATACACCCCTAGTATTGATATTCAAAACCTTGGTCTTGACACCTCATGTGCATGGCCAGTACCGAGTGCAAATGATAATAAGTTATTTTGCACAGAAGAGAGGCAAGCCAACAAATAAGCAACCAAGTTGACTAACAGCAACTCTTGTAATGAATTAGTGATGAGGAATCATCTCCTAAGACTGCGTTTGGATGGACAAGAGAATTGAACTGCAAATTATTTAATCAACTCAAGACTGATATGACCAAAATTAATGATGTTTCGTTGTATTCATAGCAAGTAGCCCTCAAATTGCAGTTATAATTCTCTCAAATTCGACTTGATGTAAAGTACTTGCAGTTTGGATCCTTGGCCTTCAATATGAAAGCTGAGAAAGGAAATCCAGCTTTGTCATTTCCACTTCGTTAGACTAATAACTGCAATTTGATTTAGTAGTGCATCCAAATGCAACCAGGATATATAGCTTGCTTCTGCTGGTAAGAGTAATGTTGGATTTTGTTCAATATTGAAATAATTGTTATATATTCCTTAACTGTAGTGGTTTTATTCTTCAAAAAAGTTGAAAATTAATCTGGAGATAATTAATAGTAGAAAGAGAAGAGATGTCTACAGGGATTTCTTGATTTGTATTGGGAGAAGAAAATGCTCGATGCGCCTCTGGATTAAGTCTTGCTGCTTCACGGAATACTAGACCTTGAAGATCACCCAAATGCCTCTCCCTTAATGCTGGATCTTGTATCACCTAAAAACAGAAACAAAAGGAACTTAATGGTAGCAAATATGTCTGCAAAAGTAAGGCTTTAGAAAGCATAAGATCTAATACCTTCCATCATTTACAATTAAGAAGAAACAAAAGACCTAAAATCCCATGATGCACATAGAAACTCAACGGTCACCACACTGTCTAACTTAGCAAATGCTAACTCCACTCAGATAAATAAAAATGACTACCATTAGGCTTTTTCCTCCCAAAATCCAGTAGACCTTGTTCCATCTATTTGGAGCACCCTTAAGCCATTTAAGTCACAAGAAGGGATGTTAAACCTTGCAAACTTACTGAGGATAGGGCCTGAGGAATGAGAAACAGGATTCATATGGCAGACCCAGCAGGGACAAGGCTGTGATGGTGTCATGGTGATGATGATGAATATCCCTTGCCCAAGATACTCGGCACTGTTCTCTTGTTACCACTTGCAACAGAATTCCAAGCTCGAGATGATACATCCATATTGAATGACTAAGTAAACTCATGGATTAGCCTAATCTTAAAACTCGGTTGTCTTGTCCAGGGCTCAATTTCTAAGAAACCAAAAGGTACAATTTTGATATGAGAAGGCATCTGGCAAGCCAACGATCAACCTTTTTTTTATCTTTTACCTACTTCACAAAGTTGATTATTGCCTAGATTTTATTTTTTTTTCAAACCACAACAACTAAATCTTAAAGGTTTTGTTTCCAATGCTTTTCATCTCAAGTAGCTTGAGGAAAGACATATCTGGGCTATTAATCTAAGCTGCCTATTTATTCCGTTAATAGAAGGTAAGGCCCGGAAAACGTATCTGCACTAAACCTTCTCGGTTTTCATACCATCTTTCCAATCCCTAAAATCTTTTGATCTATCTTCTTACAGAACTCTCCTTAAATCTCGCTCTTCTTTACCTAGATGTCCACACTCATCTAATCTCTCCTGTCATTTTCTTCTTAATATTTTCACTAGACTCTGGATACATCTTTCCTTGGTTCCCTAGATCACCTTTAGGGCCTGTTTGATTGGAGGTAAATGAAATGAAATGAAAGTAAATGCATAATGATGATTTTTATACCTGTTTGACAGAGAAATGGAATTCCACCTCGAAAACGATGCAAATTTCTACCTCTTTTCAAAGCAAAAACTCTGTGAGTCCCACCATGATGTATGTGTTATATCCACACTGCTCATCATCCTTTCAAATCATTTAGGACATGAGTCCAAAAATGAAACAAATCCAAAGATCAAGTGGACCACACCATAGATAACAATAGGTTCAAATGGTAGACGTAATAATTCTAATTGTGGGCCACTTGAGCTTTGGATCTGCCACATTTTTGGGCTCATGCCCTAAAATGATTTGGAAAAATGAATGGATGGTGTGGATATAACACATACATCATGATGGGCCCACAGGATTTTGGTACATAGCACGCTACCCAATGTAAGACTTTTTGGGACAACGTGCATTTCTAAGGAAATAGGAAGGTAAGTAATCATTACTTACTTACATTCATTTCTCAGCTATCAAACAGGCCCTTAGTCTTTTGCATTTCATTTTCTTTTTATCTTCTCCCCTCAAAGCTTATAAATTCTTCCATTTATTTTCCTGAAATTCACTGTTATCTAACTATGAAAGATTTTATGCAATCGTTTCCCATCAATTATTCTGCCAGTTCGTGCATTAACTCAGCTAACTAGCATTGCCAAGTCCTTTGAACTATGTTGGAGCCCATCATGACCTTTCTGAAAAGTAGGCAACGTATAAGCTTATATGGTCAGGCTACAAAGGACAGGTGACCTCCATCATAAGCACTAGACATATCCATCTAACAAAGCCATAAAATGGAAACACAGATTGAAGCAGTTTTACATTTAACATGCTAAGAAAAATGGAGCACTCCCTCTTGGAGAGCTTTCTAGAGGCAGTTTGTGCCTGAAGATCCCCCATCATCCTTTCCTTCTTAGCCGGCTTTGGCTAAATAGCCCATTTTAGTTTCGCTTCTACTAAAATATTCCGTTGCATGAGAGAATTTTACTATAGAACATGGTTGATTAACAACTGGAGAATATAAATGAATGTCAAGGGTGGTTCATACATGGCAGGGTCACTGAAACATAGGCCCATTTTGCAAACTGAAAATCTCGGTATAGTGTGCATATATCCCTGGGGCAATGATCATATAGTTCTTTGTTAACAGATAACTTTAAGGAGAACATAAAGCATAAGAAGAACCGGACATGGCATCCTCAGTTCCACTCCCACAAATCAAAGAAAATCAAGGTAAGTAAAAGAACAAAGATTGGAAGAGTATCAATTATAAGGAAACTAGCAGAAATAACTATGACAAAATATCAGACTTTGAAGACAACTTCAGAATTTCTCTCTTTACTGACACAATGAGAATAGGCATCAGCAGGTATTGAGCTAGAATATCTTTTTTTTCTTTTTTCTTTTTTGAAGCAATGTATTGAGCTAGTATATCATTGCATCTGTATCAGAAATGCAGAAAACAAACTTCTAGAAAATATCTCCATGGGTCGTACCTCATTCAGATTGCAACTTTTCGCTATTATCTGTGCAGTCACAAGAGCTCGATTGAGATCAGATGAGTATACAGCTGAAACTTTTGATTCCTTGGATAGTCGATCAGCCACCTTTGAGAAAATCAAATTATACATCAAGCAATAGAGAAAATCAAATTATACATCAAGCAATAAATACAGATAATTCTGAGCAAAAAGTGGGGGAAAGGTAAAAAAGGAAAAAGAAAGTGAAGACCAGTGACTTACTGCAGTTGCCTGTTGCCTCCCAACCTCATTTAATTCTGCATCGAGGTGCCCCTAGTAAGTAGAGAGACATATCAGTATAATAAATACATGCACTCACAGTGTAAATGGAATGTTTAATGCAAGGAAAACAACAGGCTGAATTTTCTATCATGAAATTACTAGTGGTGAATCAGATGAGGCTGAAAAAATAATAGTTATACATCGTGCCATAAGTGGCAGCTTTTAGGGTCAGTGCTCTACAGAACATCAAAATGTCCACCAAATAGTCGTGCAAGAATACTTTCAAGGTTCCAACATATTGTGGCATAACCCCCCCCCCCCCCCCCCCCCCCCACTCACGCGCGCACACACACAAACCACCACCATTCACCATCGTCGTCGTCCCATTGACTAGGGTTGTGTGTACCATTTTGTCAATAATTCCCAAGGGCCAATCCTCGGTAATTATACAAACCTTCATATCCCTCCTCACCACCTTGAGCAAAGTTTAAGTCTTTCCTCATACTCCTTTTAGGTCCTTCAACCCTAATCAATGTTACTCATCTTGCTGGGCCACCATCAACTTTCTTAGCAAAACCACCTAAATTGGTTCTCCATCATTTTATATCCTATCAGGGCTACTATTAGGCTGCTTTGGATGTATGTCCTCATTCTTGATAATATCCTTCCCAATCTTTACACCCATCCACCATAATATATAGTTCTATATATGTGACATTAACATGGACAAAACCATAGTAGCAAGCAAAACAATCCTCTCTCTCTCTCTCTCTCTCTCTCTCTCTCTCTCTCTCTCTCTCTCTCTCTCTCTCTCTCTCTCTCTCTCTCTCTCTCTCTCTCTCTATATAAATATATATATATATATATAGGAAAATCTGCCTTGCAAAGATTGCACCAACCAATCCCCAACCTAGGTAAACAAGGGTTCATACATGCAAGCGGCCAATCGTCACTAAACAATTTGAGTAACCATGTTTTGTATTTATCTTTGGTGAAACAAGATTCATAAAGCTGACCCCAAACAGTTGGGACAAAGTTATGATGGTGGTGGTGGTAGTGATATGGGCACAAACATGTTGTAGCCCCCACCTTTGCCCTTGTTGGGGTGCTTGGCTGGCTTGGACTTAGAAGCACCCTCGGCCTTGCTGGTGAACTCCATGAGCTGCTCGGCCGCTGTCAATGCCGAAGCAAGATCTTGCACGCCACGTTGCTGCAACTCCTGCTCCGCCCATGCCTCTTAAGGTGTATAGTTCTCTCGACACAAGTTTAGAGGTATCATGGAGATAGTTCCAAGGGTCCATTTGGATGCATCGAAACTTCAATTCCAGATAGGCTATATAGAGCAAATAGATATTGGGAGGATTACATGTCTAGACCCATGTTTTTATAGTTGCCAAGATAATTGAGGATGGCATATCCTTAAAAAGGGTGGACAATGTCTTGGATACATTTAATCAAGGTACACACTGGTGCATGTTGTTTAGTACACATGCATCATATGTGAGATACGTATCCACTGGTGTAGTATGCATACATCATATGGTGATGGAACCTGTCCTGTGTGAGCCATGCATCTCCCTATTGGGAAATCATACCCATTTGATCAGAGTAATGTTCCTTACCGAATGTGAAACAATGACTAACCATCTAATTGCAAGCTAGCAACCAGACAATTAAGGACATCAGATAGGAGATGTTTCAAGCACGGACCATTTATAATGGAGTGCACCAGATGAACTGTCTAGATCACCAAAAGGTGTCCCACCTTTGCAGCCACTGGTTAAAATAAAAGAAAAAACACCATTGCATTCAATCCAGCACTATGTCACACCACCTCTAATAAAATATACATGTTTTGGACAAAAAATGGTAAAGAAGTACAAAACCTTTTTAATTTAAAATTTTTAACAATCATCGCTCAAACAAATTGGGTAGTAAGACCATGTTTGGATACGCAATTAAATTGCATGGGATAAATAATCCAAACACTTCTCGATTGCCATCTCCTCTTGATTGAACTGAATGCTCATGCTTAAATTCAGTTGTACTTTGTACATCCAAATACAGCCTAATGCGGATGCGAGAATCCCCCTTGAACCCAAGCTCCATGGGGTCCACCATGATGTTTGTGTTATATACACTCTTGATTGTCCTTTCTGCCAGCTCATTTTAGGACATGATCACAAACATCAGGGAGATGCAAACCCAAGTGGGCCACACTGCAGGAAACAGTGGGGATGAAAAGGGACACCATTGAAACCTTCCTGGGACCAACCGTGATGTTTATATGCCATCCAACCCATTCACAAGGTGATTCCCACCTAGATAAAGGGAAAACACAAATATCAGCCTGATCCAAAACTTCCGAGGCCCCCAAAAAGGTTTCAGTGGTGGGCATTCAACCCCAACTGCTTCTTGTGGTGTGGCCCACTTGAATATTCAATCTCCCTCATATTTGGGATCATGCCCTAAAATAAGCTGGCGAAAAGATCCCATGAATCCATCCCCGGCCTATTTATCAACGAAAAAAGCAAAATATCAATAACAACAACAAACAAACAACAACAATAATGGTGATGATGATGAAAATATACCTGAATTCTTCCAGAGGAATTCCACGTCGTCTCCCCATGACGGACTACAACAATTTCAGCATAATCAAAAGGAATGGGGCTTGATCCAGCATCGTCATTGGAATCTGTGTGAGAACAGCTTCTTGTAGAAGGAAAGAAGGACGATCATGACATTTGGAAGAAAAGAAAAGCTCGATTTCTTGAAAGAGATGTGAGAAGTACCTTGAATTGGAGATGGACATGCTTCTACACTTACGATCAAAGGGTTTTTTTATGTTAAAAAGGAGAGATGGAAATACACGATTCTTATTGGCGATCGGACTCGGGGAAGAGAAGAAGAGTCTTGCACTGCGCAAAGTGCTTGATACGAATAGCGAGTCCTCTCCTCCTGAGCTATTGACCGTCGCTTGAATTATAAGACGCTCGATTGGATAACATGTGCATGGCATGATCGGGTTTTCAGTTTGTTCGAGCGCAATGACGCAGACCGTTGATGTCATGTACCTAATGGTGGAAGGACCGTGCCCAAAAGACTCCCATGTTGGAATATCTCAGCCATCCAATCTTTGGAGGACCGTGCCCAAAATATTCCCATGTTGGAATATCTCAGCCATCCAATCTTTGGACTTTTTCTTTTTCCGTTTCTTTTTCTTATCGGAATCGTCTGGTTTGACCAAGCTGGCCGCAAAACACCCGAGCTCTGTGGGGCCCACCATGTTTTATATGTAAATCCAATCCGTTCATCAGATGAGATCCATTATTATACAAACTCAGAATTTCCTTTATTTTTTTCCAAATTATATATTAATGGGCTTATTACAATCCTATATACTAATTTGGGATATGAAAGCTGATTTAGTTGGTAAAATCTAAGTCCTCTGAATATACCAAAGAATTACATTCCCTCCGGAAAAAAAAAAGCTCCCAAACAGAAATTTTGAATTCCAACCAAACACAAATGAGGATTCAAAATCACCTTGATTCTAATGTAATTGTAATTTGGATTCTAATGCATTCCAAATCCAAGCTCCCAAACTGGCCCTGTGATTGGGATCCTGTCCCATTTTTTACCTTGTGTGTGGCCCACTTGAGCACTGGATCGGACCCAGATTAGAGGATAAAACCTGACGGACAGAGTGGATTTTACATATGCAACTGGTGTCCCCACAGATATTGGGTGTAAAATAGGCATTGTAGAGGCTTCCAGTTTGACCATTTGAGCCCCGGCAGAGCTGGTGGTTAGGACTGTCAACTGCCAGTCTGAAATGTGTTGATTTTTATGCTAGAAGATCAAAATAATGCAGCCCGCGTGATCTAATGTTCCACATTAGAAAGTGTGACCACATACAGGCGTGCCAGCATCCCATTCGTGTTGAATTAGCAGACCCAAAAAATAGAAGTCCACCACTCTCAATTGAAAAGTCCACTGATCTGTTTATCCATTCTTGATGCTTTGATCTTATCCATAGCTCACCTGGATAAGCCATGTGATTGAATGGCTGGAAAGTTCACATCAGCATGATTGGACCATCAATGTGTCAAAATACAACTAGCTTCATTGTAGCTTAGTAGGGTAGAAACTGGCACAAGCCAGGACATGCCCATGTTCCAGCCCATCGCTAAGAATCTGAATCCGACTCTGAAGCCAACAGATTAAGATAGATACAAGAGCGGGCCCATGATGGAAAATTACAAGAGCAAGATGTGGCAGAGCTATTGGGCCTAAGGCATACCCAGTCGAAACCGTGCAGAATTAGCTGTTGGGACTGAAAGTTCATGATTAAACATGGCTGAAAACGGGCAGTACTCGGGCCAGCCCAGCTCAGTTGTCATCTCCTCATTTGGTGTTTTGATCTTTTCTAATGCAACTGTATTAGGTAAGAAATTACGTGTGTTGACAGCAATCCCACGTAGAATACAAATAAGAAGAGTGAAAGATAGAGAATCCATAAAAAGCCTGGTAAAAATAAAATCCACTTTCTATCTTCAGATATAATCCTATCTTAAATAGGACTTACAACTAGCAGTAATAGCTACAATTGATGCAATCAAGAAGACAATGCTAAAACAGCCAACAAAAGCAACAGCTTCCGTTTTCCCAAACCATCCTGAGTTCCTCTTTCTTTTCATGTCCTCCATCTTCATCACTCTACTCCAATAACCCCTCCAGATAGCTTTCAGCTCTGTGTCGAGCACTTGAATCATCTCTTCCTCTCTCTCCTCTCCACCAAAGCCAGCAGCTTCCCTCCCTTCAATCTCTTCTTCTTCTCCTTCCAACATCTGTACCATCTGCGCAGTGCACTTCACCATCCACAACGCGTGTTTTAGGAACTTATTTGCAGCTCTTCTGTCCATACACATCCGAACTTCATCACCGTCCTGGCCCACTGACAAATCGGATAAGATTGAATGCAAACTATCCTTTAACAAATTCAACCGCCCCTCCCTCTCTTTCTTTTCTTCCGCTAGTAAGTCACGCTCCATCCTCAGCTGTTGAATCTCCCGTGAAATCTCCTTGTGTCTTATCTTCAATTCTTGAAATTTTGAAAACAAGTCTTCTGGTTCCTCTTTTAGTATGTCCCTCTGAGAAGCATCTTTGCCAATTATACGCTCAATTTCCAAAGTCTTTTCCTCTATCAACAAGCGGAAGCTCTTCTCCTGCTCTAGTTTCTCTACCACCGCTTGATGGAGATGTTTGCGGAGCTCTGCATTTTTCTGTGCTAGTTCAGTAACTCTTAGTACCAGGTATTCTTTTGTATCTCTCACCATTTCCTTATCTCATTGGTTTTGAGCTTTTGAGAGAGTAGAATGAACTGCAGGCAGGGAAAGAATCAGAAAAAATCAGTGTTTTATTATAGAGAAAAAAGGGTAGATAGGTGTTATGACCAATAACATACTACTGGCATTACCATCATAATAGAGTAATGCTATGGAGATTCCCTCGAGCAATTCGCCCAGGCAGTTCACTTCCACAACAAAAGGCACAGCAGGGCCCTCCATGGTATGTGTGTGGCACCCACTCCATCCACCACTTGTGCAAGCTCATTTTAGGACGCCACTGCAAAACTCGGGTCAATACAAAACTCTAGTGGGCGACGCCACAGGGAATAGTGACAATGAGCACGCCCACCACTGAAACCTTTCTGGGGCCTACTGTGATGTTGATATGACATTTTAGTTTCAACACATTCATAAAGTGAGTGCAACCAGGATGAAGGAAAATACAAAATATCAGCCTGATCCAAAACTTCAGTGGGCCCCAGGAAAGTTTCATTGTTGTGCGTCTCCATCCTCAATGTTCCCAGTGGTGTGTCCCACTTGAGTTTTGGATCTGCCTTATTTTTGGGCTCATGTCCTAACATGATCTGTCAGAATGTGTCAGATGATGGATGAACACATCACAGCAGACCCCACAGCTTTTTGTTTGACACCCTTGTCTTGGAATAGGGACAGTGTTGTAAGTAGATAGCCAATCGCCATAGCATTACTCATGATAATAACAGAGCAACCATTGTATTGGTCTGTGGTTCAGAGACCCAGACCACTGGGCTATTGGGTTACACCATGGATGGACGATGACAGAAAAGGTTCATATATTGGAACATCCTATCTATCGATCTCGGGCCTTTTTCTAATTGATGTGGGCTATTGTCATATTACTCTTCTTGACCACCTGTTCTCAGGCTACAAACAGAAAGGAAGAGTAATACTAGGATATTTCTGGGGCATTGTCTCTATCCGCCATGTGGTCCAACAGATCAAAGAATGGCTCATTAAACCATGGAGCCCACCTTTGCAAACTGAAAACCTGAGTATACTTTGCATATCCTCATATTGAATATCCAATGATTTCTCCACAGTGGCATCTAGTTGGGCCTGCCATAGATGGCCCACAGTGATCTATCAGATGATCCGAGCCATCAACCTTCCCCACTTTTCCCTGCCAAACTCTACCATTGGCATGTCTGTTTTCAGTTTTCACCATCCATTTGAAATCCGCCGGTGGATAGAACTGTTCTATCAGTCTCGTTTCCAAATGGTGGGAGATGCATTAGATACATGGTCACCATTGAACATCCCCTTTTCACTTATACAGCAAAATTTACAGGAAGCATCAACAAAATAGGAAGAAAGAGGCATTGTACAATGCTCGGTTATGAGTTTCG
Organism: Liriodendron chinense; assembly: GCA_003013855.2. Classification (NCBI taxonomy): domain Eukaryota; kingdom Viridiplantae; phylum Streptophyta; class Magnoliopsida; order Magnoliales; family Magnoliaceae; genus Liriodendron; species Liriodendron chinense. The sequence goes on from PVNU02002589.1 coordinate 647,694, forward strand.
ACTGTATGTCAGTCTTCTGTTTCTGTAAGTGGGGCCCCCAGATCTTTGATCCAAGTGGCTACTTGGGTGGGCCCCATAATGGATGGTCCATGTACAAATCCTCGTGAATGCAACTACTAGCTATCAAATCTTTGGCCTTTTCCTGGATGAATGAGGACATTGCTTTATTTCATAGTTCAAAAACCCAAAAAATCAACTTTGCTTGATGTCCAGCCAGCCGGGTCAGGTTGATTCAAGACTCGATCAAGTCGTTACATGACCGAAACCAGTATATAATAATTAAACTAAAATATAAGGGGCTGTAATAAACTCTATATAATATTTGTAAAGTATACAACATTATATATATATATATATATATATATATATATATATATATATATATATATATATATAGCATGTTTGTTGCAATGGTGAAAAACATTAGTTCTTTCATAAAAGGTTTGAGGGTTCAGATCTCTCCCATCGCCTCAATAAATTTTATTAAAAAAGAAAGGTTTTTCATGAGTAGCATGCTTGAATCATTGCAAGTTGCGTCAAGTCAACCAAATCAGTGAGTCAACCCATTGATTCTCCCTGAAACTTGGGTGAGTCATTTTCGCAAGTTGCATTGAGTCAGCCGAGTCAGAAAGTTGACTTATTGAGTCTCCTTGAAACTTGGCTGAGTCACACTTAAAAGAAAGTTTTCTCTCTGACTCAGCTTGAAATCTCGCCTGGTCAGGTTTACTTGGCCAAGTTTCAAGTCAATTCAGGTAGTTTTAGAATTATGCTTTATTTTCTTTTAGTCTATTTACTGGACAGTTATTGAAGGGTTGGTATTTCCCATCTACAATTTTTCATGGATCAATCCAAAATAGATCCTGTAATAGCCACAAAAATTAAACAGTTAGGGTCTTTAAATCTCAGGAATTTTTTTGGTGTATGGGCCATCCACTATGACTTCCATGATATGAAAGGTTTGATCACTGAACCATGGGCCCCACTTACACAAATCAAAAATCCACATGTAATGTCCAACTTTTAGACCTGCCTAGTATTTGTACACTACCAAGACAAAACAGAGGGAAAAAAAATTAAACTAAACTAAAAAGAAATGCATTTCAGTGTCATGATTCTTCCAGCATCTCACAAGCTAGAGTTATCTAAAAGCAAGAAGAAAGGGAGGAAATAAGTAGGGGAGAAGCGCTTTTTAAAACCCATACAGGATGTAACCTGTTTGAGTGGGCTCTCTGGTCCAAAATGATGAAACTGAGCTGACCAATGATCTCCATGGTTATGCCCACCTTTACACAGATCCCAAGATCTCCATGATTAAGCCCACCTTTTACATGGATTGGATGTCATACACACTCGAAGGAGAGGAATTTTCAGCTAATACTAATTTGTATTTGTGTTTTTTCATTCCACATGCCTGCTGGAGCCGGGCCTATCTAAACGCTGGGACACATGCCAATATAGAGCATGCATGCATGATTGGAGCTTTCCATAAGGTGGGCTACATGGATCTTCTGGCTCAAGGTCAGGCTGTTTCACACCTCAGGTGGGCGACAGCAAACAAACCAAATGGATGGGTAGAACAAGATTGTTTTAACTGTCAGCTTACTCTGTATATTGTGGCCCATCTGAGGAGTGAAGCTGCCTGATTCTTTAGAAAAAAGACCTAAGCATTTCCAACCATATGGAAGGCTTGGATCTCACACATGATTTCCTAAACACAGTGGAATTACAAAACCTCTAGGATTATGTTTCGGAGACTAGTTTATACGAAGGACCTGGCCATGGATGGAGATACCAGAATTTCAAAATTTCTTGTATTGGAATACTTTCAATTATTTCACTCTTTTCTTTTCAATATGCACAATTTCCTTAACCATTGTTTGGTGGCCATTGAGTTTATTTATAATTATCCAATCTTGAATTGTTCCGAGGCATCCAACAGCAGCTATGTAGCTAGTTAGGCCCTCAACAGTTAACCCCATTCAGATCCATTGCTAGTCCCAATGTATCTTATAACAATAGGCTTGGATGTATTCTAGAAAACCTCTTTGCAAATAAGTAATTTAAAGTCATAAGTGCATATTAATCTAAATATCGGTTTTTATTTTCTAAATTAGAAGACTGTAATTATTAATTATTAATTCAAATTAGAGTCATTGCAAGTTGCAACTACACATAGACAGTAAATAAGCAACTACTAATTATATTTATAGCTTTCCAATAGCAATTTCCTATTTGCATGGTAATTAATTCTTAAAAAAGAAGCCATTAACTATAATTTATTAATTACATTAGCCCACTTGTGTTGCTCGAAACTCCCTGGGTTGAAGGGTTTGGATTTTGGACCAGAAAACACACATGACCTGGACAGACGGTTCTATTCACATTCCGGTACCTATTTTAAATAGCTTTTCATTAAGGTACCTCATTAGTTTAGTATTTCCATTCCATTGCCTTCCATTATATTTCTATAACGTATATTAGATTAAGCAACTCTTTTTTTTCTTTTCTTTTTTTCGCAAATGACGAAAAACGGCCTTTTGTATACAAATAAAAAAAAGAATAGAGTTATCTCGCACCCTAACCGTCCATTAGATATCATTTAATTGACTGGTTAGGACATCCTTCAAGTATATCAATTGTTTTGAAACCATCTGAAGTGGACAATTACCTGAACAGTCAAACATCACCTCTTGAAGGATTTCTGTTAATGCGTGTGCATCATCCATCACACTTTCCCAGACTATCAAACCCTATCCCTAATGCAAGCCTCCCAAAAGTGAGAAAAAAATTTGATACTCTAGCAAAGTTTGATGGATGATTCGTTGACACTTGGGAATTTCGTGGCATTGGTGGGATGGGGTAACTGCAGTAATTGCAGATGGTTACAACATGCAGACCAACTGTGGCATAATTGTATTGATCTTCTTAGCATTATTTTAGAGGGTATACAAAAGCATTTAGATTTCAATTTCTAGAATTCGAGCTCTTCATTCAATAATCCAGATCATACATGTGATGGGCTTCAACCTAGCTGGCGCATGCACAACAAGTCCCCAAGATTGGAATATCGGAGCTGTATAAATCGTCGTCGTCGTCGTCGTCGCCGTCATGATCTACGCCTCATCCCAACTAATTTGGGCCGGCTACATGAATCCTTTTCCGCCATTCCACTCTATCAAGGGACATAACTCAGACCACAGGTCATCAAGTCTTTTCTTAGTTCTTACTACCTGCACCCACATCCTTTTGGGTGTTCCCCTGGCCCTTTTCGAGCCTTCAACTTGCACCAACTCACTCCGAACCAGCAGAGTTCTTGGTCTTCGTTTGCACATGACCAAACCATCTAAGTCTACTTTCCCAATTCTTATGACCTATTGGTGGTACCACTAAGTTCCCTCGAATGCATTCATTTTATGCCACATCGTAGCCATATGTAGATGTGGCATACAAATTCAGACTGTCCAGAAGTAGGCACTATACTGGTTCGGATTGAGGTATACATGTCGCAAGCATGATGGTTGCGATGGTAGTGGTACTCTGCCACTATGGAGTAACCATTTCGATAGGGAACACAACTGGCAAATTACCATGATTTCAATAATGAGGACCACTCTATTGATCCAACTAATGGAAATTCGTAGTCAGCCAGTTGAGCTTTGTATGCTGATTGGGACCAGTCAAGAGGTAGATTGATCCAACTAATGGAAATTCATAGTCAGCCAGTTGAGCTATGTATGTTGATTGGGACCAGTCAAGAGGTAGGACCCACTAGTATTATGTCATATGTAAACTATGCATTGTGCAAATTGACCCACTTTCAATCTATAAAACAATTAAATCCATAGAATGGTCAGTGGTTTACATTCAACAACACTTTTCAAATGGTTAGGATCATTCCTAAGGAAAAAGAGGGCTGTCAAAGGACATCAAGTAGACTCAAGTAGATAAAAAAGGGGGCAGTTCCTCACTTGAAACCCTATGATTGGTGGGGCCTGTGGGAGATTGAGCAAGAGTCCAAGTCATACTGCGTCAATGATCCAAATGGTCCTGGTTGGTGGTACATGTGGTATGCACAGGATCCCAAATGTTCATTTACTATGCCTTGACATGGAGGTTGTACCTCTTAAAGCACATGGATATGATGGTCCAATGTAGGGCCTACTCCAAGAAGTGAACCTTATAATATAAAAAAAAAAAAAATACTGGTTTAATCTTCGATGCATAAACTGCAGGGGCCACCAGACGAATGACGATTATATTTATATATCATGCAGTTACAATATCAGCACATGACCACATGGGTGTGGTCTTGGGAAGCAAGGCCTGAATGAGGGTTTTGTAGTGGAAAATGGTTGATGGATGTGGTTATACACGAGGGCATTTTTGTCATTTATAATGAATCAGCCACAGGAGGGCATTTTCGTCATTTACAAAAAAATAAATACTTAATGTAACGGCCCTTGGAGAAATCTAACATGAGGTAGAAGTATCTTAATGAAAAGATATTTAAGCTAGGTACTGGAATGCAACTAAATCCTAAGTTAATGAGAAAGCTTTTTATAAAAATCACATAACTTAATTAAACGGTCAAAATATAAGTAGTTTAAAAACACTAAAAACTAATAAATATTAATATATCTTTATTAAAAAATTTTAAAAAATGTCTACAATACAGCCTTCGCAAACGACACCATGTCCTTCACTTCTCAACTTCTTTTTCTTCTTTTTTTTCTGTTGTTGTCAAACAAAGCAAGACACAGAATAAAATCATTCATGATTCACGTTCCATGAACAGATTGTTGAATTGATGGTACCCATGAAGATCATCAAGCACCCAAGGTTGATAAAATCAAGGCAGGGCACCATGTACAAAATGTCAGAAACAATTGACTGTTAAATGGTTGATTCATGGTAGGCATGTGGACCACCTGACGACAGTACCAACCTGATATTAACACCTGATGATCATCATAGTTGGACATTAGGACCCACCTTTTTCCTCTAAGAAGAAAAGGAAAGTAAAAAGAGAAAAAGAAGAAAGAAAGAGGACATACTGTTGCTAATTGAGCAGATTTTGTACTAGTGTAGAAGAGAAGTAGAAGAGGTAGAAGACTAGAATCGAAGTAGCAAAAGCCTAGAAGAGATGTAAATATAAGGACGCAAATTTCCTACAATTGTAGGGAGCCTGTGCAATAAAAAGCTGTGGGGCCCGCCGTGATGTGTCTAACATCCACTCCATCCATTATTTGCGGTAGTTCATGTTAGGACTATATGCCACCCAACCTGTTCATAAGGTGATCGAACCAAGATAAACGAAAAACCAAATATAAACCTGATCCAAAACTTTAGCGGACCTTATGAAGAACGGGCAGATTAACATCCTTTAAAGATCGAGATGCACACTACACAATGCAACCAAATTGGGAAGTCCAAACAAGGATAATCGACAGCCTGCTCAAATCAACCATGCATTCGAGAGGACGAGGCTCTTCGCTCCCCTGGTCCAACGGTGATGACAACGAGCCTGCGAGCATGGTCATGATCAGGTGTGAGCAAAGTAGGCCCCACCTCTTTGTTCTCCTCTTTTCATCTCTCTTTTATTCCTTTTTCTCTCTTTTCTTTTCTTCTACTCCTCCCCATTTTTCTCCTCTTTCTTGCGGTGAACAGAGAGAGAGATGAGCAGGGAGAGAGGGAGGGGAGGCATGGGAGGAGTAGGAGGCGGCATGGCTGGCGTGGTGTGTCATGGCGTGCTTGGTCGGCCCTACCAAGGGTTGCCCACTAACAATTAGCAAAATGAGCTCATAATTATTGATCTATAAATCAGATTGAGAAGGAAAACAAGGACCTTGGGCAAGAATACAAAGAAACAACACAACACAACACAACACAAGAATCAGATTTTAATGCATGAAGCCTAGCATATCACCATCATCATCTACACCTTATCCTAAGTCCTAACTAATTGGATCGGCTACACGAATCCTATTCCACCATTCTACTCAATCACAGACCATATCCTAAGTTAAACCACAGGTTGTTAAGCCTTTTCATATAACCTCCAATCATGTCCTTTTGCGCCTTCCCCTTGCCCTTTTAAAGCCTTTAACTTGAACCTACTCATCCTTTTAACCAATGCAATTCCTGGTCTCCATTCTCCATTTGTGCTACTCCTTAGTTCCCTCAAATGAATTCATTTCTCATTCTATACTTCCTCATTTTGCCACTCAACCATCTCGACATCCTTATCTCAGCTATGCTCATCCTATGAACATCTTGTTCCTTAACTGGCCAACATACTCTCACATAAAGCATGGCTGGTCTTATATCTAACCTATAACATCTCCCTTCAGTTTGATTAGTATGCAAAGTTCACATAGAACTCCAAAGGCACATCTCCACTTCATCCACCCAGCTCTAATTCTATAAGCAACATCCTTCTCAACATTGCATGTATCCAAGAAAGGAAAAAAAAAAACTCACGAATCTGTTTTGAGCACATTCTTAACACGGTGAGGAAATATACAATGCTCGACTGAATTAACAGATTTCAAATGGGGCCAGCGACCACGGAGGTCGGCACGCTTATCTGTGATCCAGGCTGTTCATATGTTGGAACACGTCCTGAATGAGTCATGCTGCAAGAATCTCTTTATTGGGAATCCTACCAATTTGATCAAAATAATATTCCTTCTTAAATGTGAAACAATGACTAAACCCTCCAATTGCAAGCTAGCAATGGGAGAGTTAAGGTCATTTGACAGGCGATGTTTCAGGCATGGCTCATTTATAATGGAGCGCACTAGATGAACCGTCTCGATCACCAAAAGGTGTCCCACCTATGCAGTTGCTGGTTAAAAGAAAAAATACCGCCGCATTCAATCCACCACTATATCACATCACCTCTAATAAAATATACAAGTTTCAAACAAAATACACTAAAAAAGTATACAACCCTTAAATTTTAAATTGTTAAACAATGATTTGTCAAACAAATTAGGTATCTAAGACTGTGTTTGGATGCACAATTAAATTGCACAGAGATAACTAACCCTCTGGAGTAAAAACTGAAATTGCGGTATAAGTTTGATTACCGCACTTGTGGAAGCAAGAAACTGGTTTCTTTATCCTAGCAGGGGGTGAATAGGACACTTATTAAATTATTCAATTTAAACACTCATAAACATGTAAATGTTACTTGAAGACATATATGAGAATATATATTGCATTTTAGAAACATTTCCACAAACACTTGATATGTAGAATGCTATCTATGTGACTTATTGCTTAGTAATAACAAAACATGTTATAATCAGTTTATCTCAAACATGGACGAAGTAAAGCAATTGCAAACATGTAGATAGAATTCATTCACCACATAACAAGAGATTTTATAGTGGTTCGGTTATGTACCTACTCCAATCCCGGCTGATCCACTCACTCCTTAAGTGGCCGGATTTCACTATCACAATGGTTTTAAATGAGGTTAACCATAAATCTTAATAGCCTACAAAAGGACTAGACTTCAACACATGGATTCATCTTTCCTTGGGACTAATCCATCAAACATTTGTCCTACACAAGGGCTTGTCCTACCCAAGGACTTGTCCTACACAAGGACTCAACTAAGTTTGGGTCTTCAAACTATAAAACCCAAATCTCAACTTCTGATAAGGTTTCTTAGACTCGAGAAACTAAAGTATACGTAGCTGATTGAGCCCCTTGATAGCGTCTTTGGTTGAAGAAGCTTCAGCTTACACGAACGGTACCTTCTTCAGCTCCCTCGATCAGCAACCTTGCATTGAATGCCTTCTTGTAGGTTCCAAGGTAAGGAATTAGGGTTTGGTTGAAACTTCCCTAAGGGTTACGGCTTAAATGATAGAGAAGGGTTTCACTAAGATCTTCATTAATGGCAATAATGACAAGAGAATATAGCAACTACAGATTAGGTCAAGGGCCATTAATGAGGGCTTGAGTTTATGTTTCAATCCGAGCTTTGAATGCTCATTAATGGTTTGTAACAACAGGGATTGAACAATGAACTCAAGGATTCGGACTTTGAGAATGAGGTTTTTGGCTATGGAAACTCACACACTCAAAGGAGGACTCTCTTTTCCGTGACTAGGTTATTGCCCAAGTAAATGCTTAAATAGATGTGGAATAAACGGTCAAAAAAGGCTAGTTCAAGTGCCCGGACACTAGCTTCGGGCGCCCGGACATAAGATAAAAAGTCAAATCCGGCGGAGGTCGAGCGCCCGGTGAACACTGGGTCAGGCGCTCGATATTCAATCCAGATTAATGGTCAAGTTCACTGGACCAATTTTGATATGGTCGGGCGCCCGGTAGAGTTGTGGTCGGGTGCCCGTAATCCATCTTGTATTTCTAGTAGAGCTCACTGGACAGAATTTGTCATGGTCGGGCGCCCGGACATAGTTTCAGTCGGGCATCTGATATTCAAGAAGTATTTCAATGGAGCTTGCTGGACAAAATTCGTCCTGGTCGGGCGCCCGGACATAGTTTCAGTCGAGCGTCTGATATTCATGATATTCTCTTTAAGATCACGCTGGACAGTCTTTTCACTGGTCGGGCGCCCGGACATGGTTCTAGTCGGGCGCCCGAAATTCACTTTGAATGTCTGAAAATCTTGCTGGACATCATTTCATTTGATCGGGCGCCTGGAGACATTATGGTCGGGCGCCCGGTGCTCATTTTGCATGATTAATAAAAAGTGTGTTTTTTCAGTTTCTTTCCTGCAAAAAGATTGTAGGCTAACACAGACAAAGTCCAAGCTGATCTATTGGACTATCGTCTATGGCATGGGGCTAAGAGAAATGTCTATTAAGTGTCGGGCCATCTAGAGGTCAATGGTTTTGGGTAATACGTAAGTATAGGGTCAAGGAAGTTGGTTTTGAACAAGCTATCTTCGTAGATCTTCCGAGTCGAACAGCCGGAGATCTTCAAGCCTTCATTCTTCAGTATCTTCTAGGCTCATCAGACTTGACAACTCAACCAACAAGCTAATTGACAAATTTGTATGCTTACAAAAATGATAAACTGAAAGGGATTTAAATTGCAACTACACTACATTCAAGCCAGACTCTATAAAGGAATTCTAATTCCATTTTCCAGCTACATCCTCGTTATGGATACCCTATCACTAACTTCTCCGTTCTTGGTCCAACCAAATACTCTCACTTCAATTCAATTGTACTTTGTACATCCAAACGCAGCCTAATGCAACTGAGAATTCAGCTAAATGTTATCTAGATTATGTCAAACAACCACACGCCATCCTCTAACAGCTCTAGCCTTTAGAGAGAGTGGTGATTTGACAGATTATACTAATAATAACTCAACCATTCGCATGAACGATCACATTAATCTATTTATAGTCAATGCATATTCGTCAAAACGGGGGAAAAAATTGGAAATGAAAAAAAAAATACCTGAATTCTTCCACGGGCATTCTGAGATGTCTTGCCATGATGGGCTACGACAATTTCAGCATAATCAGAGCTTGATCCATCATTTTCATTGCAATCGGTGTGAGAATAGCTTCTTGTAAAAGGAAAGAAGGGTGATTGTGAGATTTGGAGGGAAGAGAAAGTCGATTTCTTGAAAGAAATCTAAAAAATACCTTGAATCGGAGATGGACATTCTTCTCCTTATGATCAAAGGGTGACTTTTTTCTTTCTTTTTTTCTCGCTGTGGAGAAGAAGCGGTGGAAATCTAAGAATTTTTATCGACGATCGGACTCGGGGGAGAGAAGAAGGGTCTTACATTGCGCAGGGGTGCGTACTGCGCATCGTGGTGGGTTCTCTCTCCTCCTCAATTGTTGACAGTTGCTTGAATTATATAACAAGCTCGATTGGATTGGGCGCGAATTAGGTGTTAACCAGGGAACAGCTTTGTGGGTGTTACCCTAACCGTGTGGGGCCCATATTGATGTATGTTTTATATATCGACGCCGTCTATATGTTTTTTCATATCATTTTAAGATGTGATCCAAAACACTAAGAAGATTCAAATCACAGATAGACCATACCACTAGAAACAACGATGACTAACCATTAAAAACGTTTTATGGGCCACAAAAGTTTTGGATCAATCTGATCTTTATATTTTCCCTTCATCAAGACCTTATTGACATTATAAAGAGCTTGGATTGCAAATAAAAACTACAAAAACATTACGATGGGCTATTTGAAAATTTTAATGGTGGGGCACTCAATCACACTGTTTCTAATGGTATGGTCCACTTGAGAAAATGGGCTTTAGAAACGGATGGACGGAATGGATATACAAAATATCATTCATGTGGGCCATACGGTTGGGGTAACACCCACTAAGCTGTTCCCGCGGTAACACCCAATTCGCGTCCCGATTGGATAATATGTATGGAGGAATGTCCGCTCCCATTGCGACACACCTCCGGTTTCCGGAAACATCCCATTTCAACGGACGCGAATTGCCTCTTCAATCCTTGCATGCTGCTCGTTAGTTTTTGAACATTCAGTCCGGATCCTCTGTTGGCTCCAAGTAGGACCTTTTTATTAGTCCACATCATCACATAGTCTGCAACCTGGTCACACCTCGTACGCGAATCTTTGCAATGTGTTTGATGGGGACGAATCAGGTTTTTATCCGGAAATTGCTATCAAACAGCTTAGTGGGGTGTTACCCTGACCTTAGGGCCCACCTTGATGATATGTAGTATATCACTCCGTCCATTCGGTTTTCCAGCACGTTTTAGGACTCTGTCCAAAAAATTAAGTGTATCTAAATAGTAGGTGGACCACACGACAAGAACCAGTAATGATTGAATGCTCACCATTGAAAATTTCCCATGACCCACTGTAAGAAGATACTAAAATCTTTATTTATCATCCTACCTGTTGATAAGGTCAAAAAGAACTGGATGAATGGAAACTATGAATATTAGCTTGATCCAAAACCTTTGTGGCCTTAAAAATCTTTTAATGATCATTCACCACTTCTTCTTGTGGTGTTGTCCATCCGTGATTTGGATCTAAGTAATGTTTGGTATGGCATACTTAAATGATATGAGAAAACGTATGGACGGCATGGATATGAAACCAATTCATCAAGGTGGGACCCACACGGTAAAGGTAAGACCCGCTAAGCTGTTACCCGGGGAACAGCTAATTCACTATCGTTTGACGTGGTAAGATTATATAGGCCCTACCATGATGTCTGTGTTATATCTATACTGTCCATCCATTTTTTAAGTTCATTTTAAGGCATGAGCCAAAAAATGAATTATATCCAAACCTCAAGTGGACCACACGTAATAAAGAAGTGGGGACAATGACCAATGCTGTTGAAACCTTCCATGAGCCACCATGATGTTTATTTGCCATCCAACCTGTTCATAAGGTCGAACAGACCTAGACGAAGGGAAATTATAAATATCAGATTGATCCAAAACTTCTGTAGCCCCCAATAAGTTTTCAATGGTATGCGTTCATCCCCACTGCTTTATGTGGTGTGGTCCACTTGAGGTTTGGATCTTCCTTGTTTTTGGTCTCATGTTCTAAAATGATCTCGCAAAATGGATGGACGGTGTGGATATAACATACGCATTATTGTGGACCGGCATAACTTTGCCACGTAGACGCACTAGACAATTGGAATCGGCTTCTGTATTTGATCATTCAATCTGGTGCGCGAATCTTTTGGTGGAGACAATTATTTTTAGCCGTCTATTTAGTTTTGCTTGGGCGCAGCTGGAAATGTACTTGTGTACTTTAACAGATTAAAAGATAGAGAGCTCAGATTTCACACACGTGTTTCATTTTGGCACATGTTCATGCACATGGACGGTAGTCTCTTGCACCGGTGTAGAATGAACAAACCTCGTCGGATGAAACAGTATAATCCGTCCGAAACAGGGACACTTATTCAAATAAAAACCTATTCAACTGTTGTGGACAGCTTACTGAACTTAGTTTTATGAATTCGACAGAGAAGGGAGAGTGGAATAAGCTGTCGACACTTATTAAATAGGTTATTCTTTGAATAAATGGCGCCTCCCCAGGACCTATAATCATTCCCTGAACCTGAAATCGGTCTGGGACCTTAAACCGCTTTGGGGAGCTGAAATTATTCACAAGACCTGTAATCGCTCTCATCGATTGAATCAGACAACTAACTACGTTGAATAAGCTGTCTACAACAGTCCTAATCATTCCCCAGACCTGAAATCACTCTCGGGGCCTATAATCACTCAAGGGATTTGAAATCATGACGAGGACTTGTATTCACTCCAGCGACTTGTAATTGCTCTAGCAGTTAGTTGAATATGACAAGTAATTGAGTCTTGTAAGCTATCTACAACAGCCTATTAGGTTATTCTTTGAACAAGGGGCCTGTTTAGGACCTAAAATCGCTCTCGGAAATCGTAATTGATCACGGGACCTGTAGTCGCTCTCATCAGTTGAATAGGATAGATAACTGAGTTGAATTGGCTGTCTGTACAATAGTTGAATAAGGGGCTTGTCCAGACCTGTAATCCATCCTTCGATGTGAAATCGCTCCTAAAAGTTGTATTTTTTGTTGGAACTTGAAGTTGCTCATGAGACTTCAAATCGCTGATAGGAGCTAAAATCACCACTAAGACCTCCAATCTCTGTCAGCAGCTCAAATCACCCCTAGAGCTTGTAATCGCTCCCAAGACCTCAAATTGCTCTAAAGACGTGTAATTGCTCATGGGGCTTATAATCACTCTTAACAGTTGAATATGATAGATAACTTAAGTCGAATAAATTGTTTACGACAATTGAATAGGTTACTCATTAAATAGGGGCTTGTCTGGGACCTGTAATCGCTCACAAGACCTAAAATCACTCTCAAGACTTGTAATCACTTTTGGGAGCTATAATTGTTGTCGGGACCTCAAATTACTCTAGGGATTTTTAATCGCTATCGGGGTCAAAATCACTTCGGAGATCCAAAATTGCTCTTAGTAGTTGAATTGGGCAAATAACTAAGTTGAATAAGTTGTCTACACCAGTTAAATAGGTTATACTTTGAGTCAGAGGCCTGTCTTAGACCTATTACCACTTCACGAACATGAAATTATTCCCAAGACTTGCAATCACTCTCAGGACCTCAAATGACTACAAGACCTATAATTATACTAAACAATTTAATAGGATAGATAACCAAGTCAAATAAGTTATCTACACCAGTTGAAAGGGGCCTATACAAGATCTGTATTTGCTCTTTAGACATGAAATCGCAAGAGGGAACTGGAATTGCTCTCATGACCTCAAAGGTCAAATGGCCTCCAAATGAGATGGTTCCAATCCTATTTGAAAGCTCACCGAATTATCTTTCTTATGAGCCCAAGATCACCACAATGTGACTGTAACGAGGCAACTATGATCGTTTTCGTAGAATCGCGTGATGCTAGAAAAAATTCACAAACACGAACAGTACAAATTCATGAATTGAAATTTGACTTAAACTTCAAAGGCTAAATAATCTCCAAATGAGATTATTTTAGTACTATTTGAAAGCATGTTAAATATCTTTCCAATAAACTCAAGATCGCTTTAATCCAACCTATAATGAGGGAGTTATGACAGCTTTTATACGATCGCACGATGGTGAAGAAATTCGTGAATGCGAATAGTACAAATTTGCGAACTATACTTCGAATCCACTTTGAAAGGTCAAATGGTCTCTAGATTAGATGATTCACATTCTACTTAAAAACCCATCAAATTATCTTTCCAATGAACTTAAGATAACCCCGATCTAACTTACAACAAGGGAGTTATGAGTTATGACCATTTTTTAATCACGCGATAATAAAGAAATTCGCAAATGTAAACAGTACAAATCTGCAAACTAGGTATTGAACCCACTTTGAAAGGTAGAACGGAGTTTAAATAAGATGATTCTAGTCCTATTATAACTCTCTCATAAAAGATCAAAGGATCTTTAAATGAGATGATTGCAGTCCTATTTAAAAGTTTGTCAAATTATCTTTCTAACATACCCAAGATCACCGCTATCAAACTCATAATAAAGGAATTATGATCGTTTTGTGAGATCTCACAATGTTGGAAACATTTGCAAATGTGAATAGTACAAATTCATAAACTGACTTAAGGCCACTTTTAAAGGTCAAACATTCTTCAAATGAGATGATCCCAATCTGTTTTGAAAGCCCGCAAAATTATCTTTTTAACGAGCCCAAGATCTCTCAAATTTGACTTATAACGAAGGAGTTATGACGAACACAAACAGTACAAATTAGTGAATTAGACTTCGGGCCCACTTTGAAAGATTAAATCTTCAAATAAGATAATTCCAGTCCTAGTTGAAAGCTCGTCGAATTATCTTTCCAACAAATTCAAGATCACCCCAATTGACTTTGCATGAAGATAATATAACCTTTTTTTAACACGTGATGTTAGAAAATAGTTAGCAAATTTGTACTTTTGAGCGAACATACAAATTCACAAACTATTTTTCTTTCATCACGTAATTCCATGAAAATGATTGTAACTCTCTCTTTACAGGTCATATCGAGGCAATTTTAGGCTCATAGGAAAGAAAATTTAATGACTTTTTGAATAAGGCAATGATTACCTCATTTGAAGATCGTTCAACATTTCAAAACCAAGCTCAAAGTCCCTAATTATGTAACTTATGTTGCTTACACAATTAATATCATACAACTTTGGTAAATGGATTGGATCTCCCTTGTTACACCTCGAATCTTAGTGATCTAGGGCTTGTTGAAAAAGTAATTCAATAAGATTTCTAATAAGTCAGAAACCACATTGATTCGGAACCATTTGGTCAGTCATTGTCTGATTTGAAGTCATGAAAAAGTGAAGTGGCACTGATGTTATAGAACGTACGTATAAAGTCAGAAGATGATAGACCAAATAGTTCTCAATTGAGGCAATTTATATCGCATTAGAAAACTTATCAAATTACTTTTCTAATGAGCCTAAAATCAATGAGATTTAAACTGCAATGAAGGAGATCCAATCTATCTACCAAAGTCGTAGTGCTAACTGTGTAAGCAACGTGAGTTACATTATATTAGGAACTTTAGGCTCACTTTTAAAAAGCAAATAATCTCCAAATGAAATAATTCGACTCTTATTTAAAATCTTATTGAATTATCTTTCCAACAATCCCAAAATCGCCTCGATCCAACGTATAGCAAGGGAGATATGACTGTTTTTTTATATTGCATGATAACAAAAAATAAATTTGCGAGTTTGTATTGTTCGCAATTAGTATAAACTTACAAAGTGTTTTCTACCATTGCATGATTCTATGAAAACGGTTATATTTATCTTCTTCATTACAGGTTAGGTTGGAGCTATCTTAGGATCATTGGAAGGATAATTCAATGAGTTTTCAAATGGGCATGGAATTATCTCATTTAGAGAACATTTGACCTTTTAAAAGTGACCTCAAAGTCCCTGACAATATAACACATGCTTCTTGTAGAGTCATCACTACTTAGCCTTAGTAAACGTGACCAATCTCCCTTATTGCACATCATATATGATTGATTTAGTTTTGTTAAAAAAAATAATTCGATGACCTTTCAAATGAACCATAAATCACTTCGATCAGAAACTGTTTAGTTTGTCATCATCTTACTCAAAGTATAACTTCCATAATATCAACCACCAAACAAAACTCTTTCGAGGAAAGCTCTTTTTACAAGTGAGAGCACAAAAATTACAAGAGAGAAAGAGTCAAAAGCACGAAATATTATCAGAGAGTAATTGAAAAGAGTCAAAAAGCACAAAATATTATCAGAAAGTAGTAGAAAAGTACGAAAAATTGCGGAATAGTATAAAAAATTCATAACTTTGAACAAGTGAAATGATGATAAGTTTCCCAAACATTTTCTAATCCTATCACAAAGGCATTTCATCTTGAAAAAATATAATCCCCTAGTACAACATATGCAAGGGTAGAAAAATATGTTTTTGAAGTGAAAGTATATTTTGAGGGTCCCATGATACCATAGGTGTATATAGAGAACTTATATGTAGGGGGTAAGTATATAACTCATTTTTTAGTACTTTAAACAACTTGTATTCCTAAAACTTTTGTGTGGATGGAAATATATTGGCTATCAAATTTTTTCTTTCTAAGGCTAAGACAAAACTACACCAATTTAGCACATGAAAGGGCATCTTCAAATGAAAATCCATGCTAATTCATGTATTCCACGAAACTAAGCCACGCATATGGTTGGAAAATCACACTAATTGACGCATGTGGTTGGAAAATCACACTAATTGACGCATAAAAAGGAGCCTTCCAAAATTGTGTATCTTTATTAAATATTTTGTACTCCGACAGAGAATGATAGGCAATATGTGAGCAATAGAAAGTTCAGCTCAACACAAATAAATTAGAAAAAAAATATCCAAATTATAAGTCCTAGCTCATAAGTATCATAAACAAAAAATTACGCTCAACTGTTTACATGATTTTTATATTGCAAAATATTTAATAAAGATACACAATTTTGCATAGTTAAAATTGGAACAATCTGTTGGCTTTCTTTCTTTCTTTCTTTCTTTTTGCAGACATTTGCACACGAATCAATAGCTAGGATTGTCCAAACAATCTATTACTCATAAGCATCAAACCCTGCAATTTAGATGAGTTAGATTGTATCACTATATGCCACATGCACAAATTCAAAGTGACCAGTTCATCAAACTCGGATACTACTTGTGTATACACGATGTATGGTACAAGGATGGTTCTCAGTATCATGTAAGACCCAAATATCCGGGCGCAACGTCTAACAGTTCAAAATAAGGCCCAACATGGCAAGTAGAATGATCCACCTCTAATAATTAGCATCAGATGTGGATTTCTAAACCATGTTGCACGGATGGAAATGAAGATTTGAAAATCTGTCCAGTAAAAATGCTTGGGAATGATGGAAACTTTGGAGAATAAATTCATTTTCATGGACACTATATATATATATATATATATATATATATATATATATATATATATATATATATATTTTTTATTTTTTTTTTTGTTTGAGAAAATAATTAGGTATGGAAATCAATTTTCATTCCAAAGTTTTACTTAAAAAAATATGAATTTTAATTTTATTTAAGAAACTTGTTAAATGTAGAGTTCTAACTATATAAGAGATAGATTCCATTATTTAACTGTTAACATTTCAACATTTCTATAGAAAACTACACTCAACCAAACGAAGATAAGGACTTTCAATGTCCACATTTTTATTCTACATAAATAGGTACTTCAACAAGTGTACGAACATCACTAACACCAAAAAGCTCTAGAAGCAGCACTGCATCTTCCCTGACTACTTAATCAACCATGACATTTGAGAGGCGTAACAGAGAATTTCATTTGCCCAGTAGTACAATGACTGTGTCCATGCTCTCCACATGCAAAATAGTATGGCTTTCTCTTCTTCAAAACAAACTGGAAGCCCTTTCCAGCTCCTTGCGTTATACTGCCCACTAACTTGGCCTTCGTAAAGTCACACGCTGCTAAGCTTTTGCTGTCCTTTAGTAAGGAAACGCTATGAGGGAAGGTGAGATTGGTGGGCGGATCGTACATGAAAACTACAATAAAATAGAAATGAAAATATTAATAAAATTATTATACTCAAAATGACCATTTGGTAATATTAAAAAGTTCATTTCTGTAAAACTAGGCTACTTTCAAGATTTTATTTATGCATTTGTCACATGTTATGTTATAAGCTAAGAAGGATAAGAACAATATATTCTATATTTTTAATAATAAGAGGGGTTTCTTGTTCCTACACTAGTATAGTCAATTCAATAAACTTGTGTAAATGCACCATAAGTGACCATCGTCTATCTTCATACGCAATTTTTGTTGACATTTCACCCTTAAGTGCCTTTCATGTGCTTCATGTGCCAAAACTTTTGTGGCCTCAAGAAGTTTTCAACAGTGGTGTTCAATCCCCACTATTTTCTATGGTGTGATCCACTTGAGCTTTGGATTTGCCTCAATTTTAGGCTCATGACCTAAAATTATATGGAAAAAAAATTAAAATGGGTGAACAGTGGATATAACACATACATCATGGTGGGGCCCACATAACTTTTCCATGTCAACACCTTGCTGGTGTTACACCCTAGGCGGATGCCAGCTAATCGCTTTCAAAAGGAAGTTCCTACACTAATAAGTTAGGTGGGGCTCACTGTGATGTTTGTGATATATCTACTCCATTCATCTAATTTTCCAGCTTATTTTAGAACATGAGACAAAAGATGAGGGTTATCCAAAACTCAAGTGGGCCATACGAGCAAAATAAATGGGAAAAGAAATTCCCACCGTTGAACCATTTTGCCTCCCTTTAAGCTTTAGATCAAGACTTAAAATTTTGAAAAAAATGAATGAACAGTGTGGATCTAACACATACATCATGGTGAGGCCCACGAAACTTTGCCACATCAACATGAGGTAGCTATGAACAAGGATTGGGGACTGGGATTGCCTACCGACACTGCCTGTAGCGGGCACCACAACACAGACAAACAGGGATTGCCTTGGTTGGGCACTAGGGCTCTCAATGGGTCGGATCCAGTTGGATCCGGCTCCAAGTCCATATATCTGTAGATGGATTCGGATCGGATTCGGATCCAACACGGATCCAAAAGGTGATATCCATATCCGATCCATTTATAAATTGTTAGATCCATTTCCGATCCAAAATCCATATAACCATCAGATTCGGGTCAGATTCGGGTCGGATCTAGGTCCGAATTCCACCCCGATTACAAATCTAAAAAAATATATGATATAAAATATATAATATAATATATTTAATTTAGTAGAAAAATGATGCAAATCTCACTATTTACTATGGTATGGTCGACATGGCCTAAAATAATTTGTAAAACGGATGGCCAGCATGAATATAACATATACAGTAAGGTGACAATGAGTCGGATCTTAATCGGATTCGGATCGAACTCGGATATGTTCCTGTGAATCCATATCCGCTCCATTTAAGTAATCACACCTATTTTAAGATCCAAATCTGGTCCATTTAACTAATCGGACCTATTTTAAGATCCAAATCCACATTATACGGATTCGGAGAGAATCGGATCTCGAATCCAACCCGCTCCATTGAGAGCCCTATTGGGCACACTGTGATCTATATGTTTTATCAACAGCGTCCATCTATTTTGACAGGACATTTTAGGGCATGAGCCCAAAAGGAGGAAGATCGAAGGCTCCAGTGGACCACACCACATGAAGCAGTGGGGATTTAAAGCCTACTGTTGAAAACTTATCGGGGGCCACAGATCAAGTAATGGATCATGTTGATATTTATGTTATCCCTTCATAAAGGTCCATGTGAGCTTATGAACAGGTTGGATGGCAAACAAACATCATGGTGGGCCCTAGGAAGTTCTCATAAGTAAGAGGTCAATCCCCACAGCTTCATGTGCTATGGTCCACTTCAGCCTTCTAACTGCCTCCTTTTCTACTCTTGCCCTAAATTGATGGACGGTGTGGATTTAACACATATATCATGATAGAGCCCACTTAAATTTGCCACGTCAATACAACACTTACCTTGGTCTTATATTCGCTGCCCCATCCAAGTCTACCAAATCCGGTGGTTGCTGTGTGTTACCAGCTTGTTAACATGTTAGTGGATGTTACCCGGACCGTGGGGCCCACCTTGATATATGTGTTGCATATCTATGATGTTCATCAGTTTTTACAGCTCATTTAAAACTTAAACAGATATGAGTCTCAAGTGGACCACACCACATGAAATAGTGGTCATTGAACACTAGCCATTAAAAACTTGCTAAGGCCCAAAGTGATGTTTATTTGCCATCCGACCTATTGATAAGGTCACAGAGACCATGATGAAGGGAAAAATGAATATCAACTCAATCCAAAATCTCTTGTAGCCCACAAAAAAAATTGTGGTGCGCATTCAATCCTTATTGTTTGGTCCACTTGAGATTTGGATCTACTTCATTTTTAGGACCATGGCATAAAACGAGCTGTAAAATTAAGTTGGTGGACAGCGTGGATGTAAAACACATAGGTAGGCCCTATAGTTAGAGCAACACCCACTAACATGTTATCAGTAACGCTTAATCTGATATAAATTGCCAATGAAAGCCTTTAACGGGAACTTCCTACCACAAAAAGTTAGGTGAGGCCCACTGTAATCTTTGTAAGAAATCCACTGGGTCCATCTGTTTTTCCAGATCATGTTAGGACATGGGCCCACTAATAAATATATCTCACACAGAGTTATTTGGCTCTTTTCCTACTGAGCTAGATCAGGGGCAAACCTACTTGGAGGACCGACTTCATACTTTCAACATTGATCACATATGTTATAAAATCAGGAATTTTTCTTAAAAATTACACTTTATTTGTCTTTTGAAAATTTACTAATACATCTATCTTCATACATTTTGAAGCCTAAGCTTGGCAAGTTAGAAGTTTTCTCAGCCACATGCTATGAGCCTATGATAGTCCTTCCCTCCTTGGGTGCTTGATAAACAATAGCAATCCAATTTAGTCTGGGTGAGCACTGGAAACCTGTGTATATTGTGCTAAGAATAGCCCAAATATATAGAAGAGCACTAATGTGTAGCATGTGCATATGTGTGATGGATGGACAGATCTAAGTGTAGATCACATAAACCTAACCTAACACTACAAAAAAAACTTACCCAAGCTATCATTCTGATAAAACGGCGCATTTTGAAGAGCCCAATCGGAGTAATTGAACCCGTATCGCCAGTGTTCGGACCCTCCGACAATTTTCGTTGCGGCCCGGCTGGCTACAAACATGGATGTAAGCACTAGGACAAGGAACAGGAATGGAAAACCAGACCCACATTTCAAGTCCATCCTCAGAAGAGATGACAAGATGGGCTGAAAATGGTGAAAGGGGTGCACAGTCTTGGTGTCCATATATATCAATGGAATGAGGGGAAGTACCCAAAATAACCTTGACTTCGTATAAATGTCCCTCTTAAAGAGGGTAGCTAGGTTAGCATTGTCTCTGTCAACCCTACTTTGATAGCTCAGGACTTTTGAGTCTCATTTGGACTAAACTAGTGAGGTTTGTGTGATTTTTCCACTTTGGAAAGAAGATTATAGTGCCCCATTAAGCGCGAAAGACGGTATTTTGATTAGGAGAATAACTTCGTTACTCCGGCGTAATGTGATGGATGATACGCAGGCACTTGGAAATTGCACACGTGGAGAACAAATAATTCATTTAAACTGTCCAAATCGTGGGTCGCAGTTTAGATGTATAAGGAACCAGAGATTAAGATTATTTTATTATCTGACAATTAGATTAGTGGATATTTATTGAACGGTTCAGAATATCCAATGCTCCTATTTCAACAAATAAGTGTCTGCAAATCAGAACTTAGGATTTTTAAACTAATATGATATTGGGACTGTGAATTAGAGTCAGTGGGTTACAAAATTTAGTCGGTTTAGTACGATTTCCGAGTGCCCGAGTATCAAGACGATGCCAGAGTATATCAAATAATTCACCTTTGGGTTGGTGGGAAGTTTGAGTGGAAGGGTAGTGATACGAAAGAGAGGATCTCCATCTTGTTATGATAGAGCCCCTCTTCCATCCTCACTAGTGGCGTCCGAAGGTGGATCAGTACTATCCATTGTGTGGACCCTACTATGGATCGACTGCATCCAGCCAAGCACAAGGCTTCTTCAATATTAGCCTTGGTTGATTTTCAATGGAACTGGTTGAAAACAGAAGTGGTAAACGGTTGGAATTCAGTTTGGAAAAGCAGAAGAAAATTGATAGCTCAGATTTTACGACCATTGAAATCTTGCAGAAAGTCATGATCTATCCTTATCTCTGCCAAGTGCGCGAATGGAAGTGTGCTTGTTTCATAATACGATGGAGACGTCTCTATTGTATCAGCGCCGGTGACTGACTTTCTGCGAGGCTCGGGCAGTTAATGTTGGGAGCGGATTAGGTTTTACCCAGGTAACACCTTAGTGCTTGTTACCCTTACCGTGGGGCCCACCTTGATTATTTTTTTTTATATCCACTCTGTCCATCCATTTATAAAGACCATTTTAGAAGTAATTAAAAAAATTATACATATAAAAATCTCAGGTGGACCACACCATAGGAAAAAATTTTGATTGAGTGCCTCACCATTAAAAATACCAAATGGCCCATCGTAAGCTTTTATTAATGTTCATTTGAAATATAACCTCTTTATAATGTCAAAAAGATATTTATGAAGGTAAAATACAGTGATCAGATTGATCCAAAACTTTTGTGGCCCATGAAAAGTTTTTAATGGTCATTCATCACTGTTTCTAGTATTATGGTCCACTTGAGATTTGGATATTATTAATTATTGATTATATATGCCTAAAATAATATTTTAAAACAGATGGACGGAGTGGATATACTAAAATTATACTTATTTGGGCCCCACTCGGTTAGGGTAACACACACTAAGATGTCACCCGGGTAACAGTTAATCCACTCCCAGTTATGTTTCCGTATCTTTGGTGGGTATGGTAGGTTTCAGTTATTAATTTTGCGCAGTGTGGTTAGCCTCCCCATACGAGCCAGAGTGTCAGGTGCCTACGAGATCGAAACCGTTCATCAAATGGGCCTAACTTGTTAGTTGCTCTGACATGAAATAAAGTCATACCAATTATCAGATGGGCCACACACATCAATATTGACTGTGGACTATGATCAAGTTTTAACGGTCAGTTTCTTCGCGAACTTGTGGCCCACCTGACGAAAGCCAACTTGGCTTTCACAAATCACATGCATGGTGGAGCCCACCACATGATAGACTAGTTGGTAGACTCTACGGAGTTTCAACAGGCCTTGGTTTCGAAACCCATCAATGGTGAAAATCCACGTTGCTAACAGGCAACACCAGTGGTGGTGCGTTGCATGATTCACGGGCCGTGGATGTATTGCACGATTGACTGGGTGGGTGCGTTGCATGACTGATAAAAAAAATAAAAGAGCCCACCACATGTTCGACCTCGATGTCGCCCAGAGATGGCCTGATGTCGCCCTCGATGTCACTTCGATGTCACCACCACAAGGTATGATCAGCTATTTTGCTCGTGGAATGCGAAGCTCCCTTGGGCGAGTGCACCTCGACGTGGAAACAAGACGTGCACGTGCAAGACCAGTGCCTCTTATCAGGTGATCCCTAGTCTATAGATGCCGTATTTTAAAATTAGGCTGATCTGATCATCAAACGAGCAAAACATGTACAAAGAATATGGACCGTTTAATTTCAATTAACCATTCATTGATTTCGTATAAAAGTGGTCCACTTGATGATCGGATCGATCTGATTATTTGACACTAGGCAACTACACTATTGAGTCATCTGATGATAGGCTCCGATCTAGACATGTATCCCTCGTTTTGCACGTATGATGCCAGTGGAAAAAAAAAGTCACTCGCCTCAGTCGCTCAGCATTCAATTTTCCAGCAGGTGTTCTTGCGTGACCTGCGTTGGCACGTGCGGAGCATCCCAACCGCTACTGTAAGGGGAATGACTTTACGTGCATGAGATCTACCCCGTCCATCAGTTAAAGCACCAGCTCTTTGTACCGGGGGCGCGGATTTCCTGCGAAAGCCTTGCGCAGGAAGTTCCTGCGCTGGGAACCAAAGTGGGGCCCACAGTGATAATTTTTGATGAATCCACCCCGTCCATCCGTTTTGAGAGCTCATTTTAGGACACTAAAACGAAAATGAACCGGATCCAACACTCAAGTGGGCCTCACTAAAGGAAAAGGTGGGTAGGTAAATTACTACCGTTGAAACCTCCCTGGGGTCCACAGTGATGTTTATATGACATCCATACAGTTCATAACGTCACTACTACTGCGATGAACTGGAAACACAAATATTATCCTGATTCGAAACTCCTGTGGCCCCACAAATATTTCAACTGTGGACGTTTAATCCTCACGTTTTAGGCCCACTTGAGTCTTGGATCCGGTTCATTTTTGTTCTCATGTCCTAAAATGAGCTCCCAAAACGGATGGACGGGGTGGATTCATCAAAAACATCACTGTGGGCCCCACCTTGGTTCCCAGCGCATGAACTTCCTGCGAAAGCCTTCGCAGGAAATCCGCGCCTACCGGATATCGAAAACAATGCTGATTTAACACTCATGTGGACCATTCCTTAGGGAATTATACATGAAAACTATATATTCACGTGTTATGGCCCACCTTAGTTTTGGACTAACGTGATTTTTTCGACATGCTTTTATTCTGATGAGGAAAGCTAGATGAAGAGAGTGGATGAAATATAGACACCATGGTAGGTCTACAGAAAACTAATGGTGAGAGTTACATCCAACTGTTTCCTATGGTGTGACCTACCTGAGTTATGCCTTGACATGATTTCTTGGTTTCAAAGGGAACAAGAGGCAGCGTACCTGATGAACGGGTTAGATCTTATGAAAGTGCACCCACGTGGCAATAGGTACGTTCCCCGCGGGCGCGGATTTCCTGCGAAAGCCTTGCTTAGGAAGTTCCTGCACTGGGGACCAAGGTGGGGCCCACAATAATTTTTTTGATGAATCCACCCCGTCCATCCGTTTTGGGAGATCATTTTAGGACATGAGAACAAAAATGAACCGGATCCAAGACTCAAGTGGGCCTAAAACGTGAGGATTAAACGTTCACAGTTGAAATATTTATGGAGCCACAGGAGTTTCGAATCAGGATAATATTTGTGTTTCCAGTTCATCCCAGTAGTAGTGATGTTATGAACGGTATGGATGTCATATAAACATCACTGTGAACCCCAGGGAGGTTTCAACGGTAGTAATTTACCTACCCACCTTTTCCTTTAGTGAGGCCCACTTGAGCCTTGGATCCGGTTCATTTTTTCTCTAGTGCCCTAAAATGAGATCCCAAAACGGATGGACGGGGTGGATTCATAAAAAAAAAATCAATGTGGGCCCCACCTTGGTTCCCAGTGCAGGAACTTCCATGCGCAAGGTTTTCGCAGGAAATCCGCGCCCGTTCCCCGCGAACCCACGCATGTGGGGCCAATATGTTGATGAGATATGCATGACGAAGGCCCAGCTACGATTCCTGTGCATCGAGTCTGAACGGAGACTTAGATGTTTTCGTGGGATGTGCTCTTGTCCTCTTCTCATCTGATCATCCATTTACAGGGTTTTGATTGGATGGCTCCGGTTGGGGCTGCAAATGAGGAAGGCCAGTATATTGCTGAGATATGCATGACGAAGGTCCAGCTCGGGTTCTTGTGCATCGAGTGTGAACGGAGAGTTACATGTGCTCGTGGGATGTGCTCGTGTCTCTTTTCGTCTGATCGTCCATTTCCAGGGTTTTGATTGGATGGTTCCGATTGGGGCTGAACATGCGGAAGTTTCAGGATTTCAGCCCAATTAAATGGGAGATCTAATTCAAGTATTTGGATCTGATTTGGGTCACAAGTGATGGCCATATCATGGA
The DNA here is from genome assembly GCA_003013855.2 of Liriodendron chinense. NCBI lineage: Eukaryota > Viridiplantae > Streptophyta > Magnoliopsida > Magnoliales > Magnoliaceae > Liriodendron > Liriodendron chinense. The sequence continues at coordinate 673,251 of PVNU02002589.1, forward strand.
CCATAAAATCATGACCGTCCATTTCCCAGTACAGCCGTTGTAGACCTCCTCCTTTCTTTAACATTGATTAGGAAGCCCAATCAAAATGTTTCTGGCAGAGAAACGGGTTAGCAAAAGATGGGCTCAAATGATGAAGCGTCCAGATCGATCGTCCAACCTTTCCAGTATACTGAATGTGGGCCGTTGATGATCACGGCTATCATGGGATGGAGTAGAATTGTTATATCCAACTAATTCTTGAAAGTCATCCTTGATTATAGGTGCGGCCCACATGATAGGCAGAGTCAATGTGAACTGAGAATTGGGTTTTCAACCCACAATCAACGGAAAGGCGTTAATGCCTTTAACCACTTCTGAGAGCACTATGGGCTAATGAATTCATCCATTGTCTTATTAATTCATCCATTATCTTATTATTTTATATGTGTATAACTATTTATTAAAATATTTATAAATAATATTGCTTTAATTATTCAATATCGAGTACAATCAAATGAAGAGTTGTTTAAGCCTTCGACTCAACTCGCCCCAGCCAACCGGGAGCGGATTAGGTGAGACCCGTACTCACTCAAGACGGTACGGTCCTTACCTTGGGGTTACCGTGGGGCCCACCTTGATTGTACGTATTCTGTATCCACGCCGTCTATCTGCTTTTCCATATTATGTTAGGGCATTATTCTAAAAATGAAGCAGGTCTAAGTATCAAGTGGACCATACCATAGGAAACAGTGTTGATTTGATCATTAATGGACCCCAAAAGTATTGGATCAAGCTGATATTTATTTTTACCCCTTCATCTAGTAGGGGTAATATTAAGGTGGGCCATACAGTAGGGGTAACATTAATAAATACAATTCAAATATATATATATAGTTGGTCCCGTTCCGTTGAAAATAGTTTATAATTTTCATAAACCGACAATCAAATTAACATTATCAGTTTTTAATATAAAAAAAAATAAACTGACCCTAAATAAAATGGAAAACCAACCAAAGCTAAACGGTTCAGTCGATTTAATCAGTTTAGTCGGTTTTTTTATCAACCCTAATTCTGCACCTATGCTAATTTAAGATAGGAATAATTATTTATTTTCATAGCTTGAAAACTAAAACATTTGTGATATTTACTTTGATAATCCTGACACCAAAGAGCAATAATGTGATTCCCTAGACTAATTCAAATTTATATCTTCAATAAATGAGCTCTACAAAATCTTAAATAACTTGTACTATGTTGCAAAAGATGAAAGCCATCATGTCAGTCATTATCAATCAAAATCAAGTTGTTTTCATTCTAGATAGAGGACATTATAAATAACATCCTCTTGAGCCATGATTAAATTAAGTGTATCCACAAGAATTAGGGCCTGTTTGATTTCCAAGCTACAACTTAAATACATTATAAAATACTCATCATTATTTATGCCTATAAATTTAGGTCTTTACGCCAAGGTTGACAATGACAGCTTAAAAGTTTGAGTGCAAAATAAAGGCAGGGTGATATTTGGGATACAAAAAATGTGGGGGCCATCATGATGTATAGTTCATATCCATGTTGTCCATCCATTTTGCCAGCTTGCTTTAGGGTATGAGGGCGCCATGAGAGCGAGAAACTTCCTTAGGCAATAGATTAATTAGAGCAAAGAGTACATTACCAACTGTCACACTCTGAAATTCAAGGGTTTAGTATACACCTAATTTCTGATTTTTCGAAGTGTTACTTTTAATGCAAAAGTGTAGTTTAAAGGTCTAAGTCAGATTGCATAATAAACAAATGTGTAAGATCAAATCCAATAATAAACATATCACATAAAAAAGAAGTGTAACATACATATAAACCATTCAAGTAACTACTAAAGTCCACCCAAATAGGGACCCAATATGTACATGTCCAAAATAAGTGTAATACATATGCAACCTCATAGTAACAACTGTCAAAAGAAGTAGAGCTGAAGAGACAGCCATAACAACCTAAAGTTGCTCGTAAGCAAACTAGAAGTAAGGCCTGGCAAAGACAGGGTCCATATACTCATTGTCGGCGACTTGGCACCTCTACTTAACCTGCATCAAAAGTATCTAGTTAATGCTTTAAAACACCATTACAAGTGGGAGTGAGTGATCGACTCGGTGTTACCATTTTCTAAGTTACACATGTTATCAACACAATCAAGTACAGGTAATAAAGCATAATATCGCAATTAGTTTTTCTATTCTAGTTGAATAATGCATGCAGTCATAATATGTAAATGTTATCTTTCGAAATAGTAAAATTGTGGGGCTCACTCACCTATCACAACAGCCTTTAGTGAGCTGATGTATGTGCAAAGGGTCAAGGCTGGCATAACCAAGAGGGCAACCGAACACTTGAACACCGATGTGATGTATGCATGATTGTCAAGCTTTTGTTAATTCTGTCTTCAACCAGTAGTATTGACAAATCCAGAATACTACAATTATATCATAAATCAAGTGTGTAGGAATCACATCTCATCTTCAAGACCCTCAATTCTATTATGTCCATCACCTAAAGTCCAAAATTGACAATTCAACGATAAAATCATGGCCCAAGACATTTCATGCATAAGATATGGGTCGTCACCCAAATCAATGATAGCAGGCTCTTCACCTAGCATCGGTGCTCAAAACTCTCTATAAGATTATCTAAATCAATACAAGTCAAAGACAGTACAGTCACAGTATCTCATACCACTGTGCCTAGCCCATGAGCTGTAACGAGTAGGTCATCTATGGTATAGACGCCTATAAATGGTGACAGTATAACAATAGGGAATCGTGGTATCTTGGATTCCGAGAGATATTCAACAACATTCACACAATCAGAATTTTCTTTGAAATAGACTAATCTGGTGGATCAAACGAACGACAAGAAGACCGGCTTAGCTAGGGTTGGTCAACCGTGTTCCACCCAAGTCGACCGGACAAGCCTGTGATGGCCAAACCCAAAGTAGGGTAGTCTACACATTAATAGTTTTTCAAATAATAATTTCACGCAAAGCAGGTATATAATCATCTAAATATGTTCAAAAGCCTTAAATCATAAATAAACATGTAAATCAATACTTGAGCATTTCAAAAAACACTTGTGCGGGAAACACACTATTACAAATACTTAACAAAATCAAATCAAATGACACTAAATTCATACATCATCACGTACATGTTATTGAATCAACACATATAGCACATAAATCATAAACATGAGGTCATTCAAATAATCAAATTCAAATGAATTCAACTAAAACCCTAAATTTTAACTATTTGAAACCGTCAAGGGCTAATAATTACCAACTTAGGAGAATAGTCATCACCTATGTTGGGGAAGCATGCTTTTCACAGCATCTATGGTAGAAAGATTTGATAACAGCTTTGATTTCTTACCTAATTTCATAAAAAATTAAATTCAAAACCAATAAAACCCAAAATCAAGTTCAAATTTTCATAGCAAGACACTTATTTATCTCTGATTACTGTCAGGCATCGAACAAATGGAAGAAACGGCAATTGAATCGAAGCGTTATTGCAAAATCCCCTTCTCTCAAAACCTAAAACCTTAAAATTTTGATTTTCTAACCCTTTTTCTAAATGAAATTCCTTTATATAGTTTCTTTCTTGACATGGCTGAGATGAGTCACACAACTCACACTCTTAGGTCTCGATCTAAGTTGCATGATTCAAGACATGGTCTCAGACATATGATTCAACCAAAATGTCAAATCCACTAAGGCGAACGTAATCTTATAGTTTCATGATCGTTGGCCGAATAACGAATGACCTGGAGCTCGTTTAGGCACTTTGGCTACATTCGGGGTAGTTTCGAGAATAAGATTTTACTAACCTCTATAATAAGGCTATAGCGGTCAGGATTAGGAATACAAGTGACACAACTAAGTGCATTTATTTACTTCCTAAAAATATTTAATTAAGTTAAAATGGTTCTTTAGCAGTAAAACTCATGTATATACTCAGGTCGAGTAAGGTTGGAATCGCGGGTTATTACACCAACCCATCTTTCTCTCCTATGATTTAGGGTCATTTGGTTAATAGTAAACAGTAGTAATCGGCGGCAAATGGATGCACATGGGAAAAAATGGTCGTTTGGTTGATGATAAAATTAGAACCAACTTGAAAGAAAATGTAGCAAAACTAGTGTGCCTTAGGAATCCTCTCAAAAGGCTGAGAATTATATGCAAATACTAAAACAATCTAATATTAAAAAAAATTGGCCGAATTTTATGGCCCACTAAAGGCTCAAACTTTTCTTATTTTTTTTCCAAAGAATATATTTCAATGGGCTTATTATAATATAGTAATTTAGAATATTAAAATTGATTTACTTGATGCATCTCAATTACTGGCATCCAAACACAATTTTTGGATTCCAAAGTATTATAACTACAAGCATCTAAACACAATTAAGGATTCAATTCACATCAATTCCATTTACCATGTGATTTCAATTCCAATGTATTCCAACTACAAGCATAAAAATAGGTCCTTTAATAATTATATTGACAAGTTTTTTTTTTTAAGGACTAGAGAAATAAGGCAAGGTGGCCCCTCTCATCTTTTTTTATCATTGTGACAAAACTTTTATATGACAAATGACAAATGTCAGGCCCATGGTCTCATTAATGCCCCTTAAAAAAAAAAAAGCAACATTACAATTTCACATTTATTCTTTTGTTAAATATCTCATAATTTTTGTAGATGTAAATATTTAACCACTCTTCATCCTAAAATATGCAGTTCGTACTTTGGGCATCATTTAGGATTAAATGTTAATCTTTAATCTTAATAAGAGCATTTTTCTTTTCTTTTCTTTTTGGAGTTTTTCTCCTAAATATGTCAAGATATAGTGAGAGCCCAAAAATAGCCCCCCTTATTAAAAGCTTATTTTTTTATGATATTTTCTTTTTATTTTTTTCAAACGAAAGTACCTTTGAACCTTTTGGATTTTTCTTCTTCTTTTTACCTTTTTTAAAGATATCTTATTCTTCTTTTTACTTATTATGTTTAAATTGGCTTATTCGAGAAGAAAATAAAGATAAATGAGGAAGAAAAAAATATATTGTAAAAATTTTACTTTTAAAAGTTGAGTTTTTCTTTTTTCAAATATTCTACCTAGATTGATTTTCTTAAAAAGAAATTAACAGAAGAAGCTAAGAGATATCAAAAACTCCACTTTTACAAAATTGGTTCTTCTTCTTTCTATCAAAGATTCTGCTTAGACGACTTCACTATTTGTAAGTTAGACTTTAGGCTTACCCTTTTGAAAGGTCAAATGATCTTCAAATAAGATGAGTTTAATGTTATTTGAAAGCTTGTTAAATTATCTTTCCAACAAGTCCAAAATCGCATTGGCTTGACCTATAATGAGAGAGTTATGACCATTTACAAGGGATCGCTGTAATCAAATTGCATTTGCAACAAAGCATCGGTCGTTAATTTTGTTGTGGAAAAACACCCGCATGTGATCAATATAGGTGAGGCCAAAACACAAAAGAAAATGATTAAATAGAAGGGCAAAAGGTGTAAACCAAAACAAGAGACAAGAAGCATGGATTTACATGGTTTAGAAATATGCTTACTCCATGGGGCAATGACACAAAATTTTCTTCTTCACTAAAAACAAAAGAAACAAAAATATAAGGCTTATCTCTCTTCCACCCATACAAGGAATCTCACACCAAATAATACCCCAGAAGGTGAATTAATGCATGTAATAGAATAGGGTACGTTTCTCTATCTGTGGCTCTCCTTATATAGAATACCCAGTGGAGAGAACAATTACAGTGGAGAACTAGGATTCACCTATAGCCATATATACATACGGATGAATGCATGAAGAATTCTAAAGGGAGAGAGAAACGTCTCTCCCTAAGAGACATGGTCTCTCTTACCTTAACATTCTCTCACTTGAAGACTAGTTTATCTAATAATGTGAAAAACACTCTTAATGACAATTGCCTAAGCGTTATAATTCGCTAAGTAGCAACAAGGCCAAGAGAAACCCTGCACCAAACAAAGTTCTTCGTTGCACTTGATTAATATATATATATATATATATATATATATATATATATATATATATATATATATATATATATATATATATATGCTATATTATCGTCAGTGTGAATCTTCTGCAATAAGATCTCACCATCTTCCACCAACTTGTGAATAAAGTGATGTTGAACATCAATATGTTTGATCCGAGCATGAAATATTGAATTTTTTGCCAAGTGTAACGCACTCTAATTGTCACGGCGAATCACCATTACTTTCTATTTGAATTTCAATTCTTCTAATAACATCTTCAACCAAATACTTTTTTTACATATTTATGTAGCTTGCATGTACTCTACTTCTATAGTTGATAAGGTCACCACTAACTATAATCTCGACATCCAACTAAATGCATTGCCGGCCAAAAAGCAAAAATAACTTATGGTATATATTCTTTTATCATGATCTCCTACATGATTTACATTCATAAATCCAACCAACTCTAAATTATGGTCATTATAACAAATGATCGCCTCAGAAGTATCATTTAAGTAATGAAGGATCTACTTTACAGTAGTCCAATGATCTCTCCCCGAGTTCACCATTTAATTACTGACAATGTCTAATCCAATGCATACCATGGCAAACATAAGACTCTCCACCATCGATGAATATGGTACTTGAGATATATTTGCCTTCTTCACTTCTGTGCTAGGACATTGATCTGAAGACGGCTCACAACCAACAGGGAATTGAGTATTAACTGGGTTAGAATTCTTTATATTAAAGTGGCACAGAACTTTTTCAATGTAACCCTTATGAGTACTTATCCATACTTTCTTGTTCATCCTGTCGTTGAGTACAGTCATCTCAAAAATCTGATTAACAGCACCAAAATCCTTCATATCCAATTCCATTGCCAAATTAGCTTTTAATGTTGTAATAAAATCTCTACCATTACCTGCAACCATCATGTCATCTATATACAATAACAAGATAATAAAGTCATCATTACCATAGCTATAAATATAGGCATAATGGTTTGCTTCATATCTCTAAAATACTAAACTTACAATGAAGGAATCAAATCGTTTGTACCAACACTTTAGTACTTGCTTTAAGTCGTGAAGTAATATGTTCAGCCGACAATTAGATTCTTCTCTTTTTTTTAATAAAACCTTCGGGTTAAGTCATATAAATTTTTTCATCAAGATTCTTGTGTAGAAAAGTAATTTTCACATTCAACTGCTCAAGCTCCAAAGCAAGCATCGTTACTATACTTAACACAATTCGAATAATACTTAAATCGACAATTGGAGAATTTTTTTTATTAAAGTCAATACATGATTTTTTAGCATGTAGTTTTATCACTAATCGAACTTTATATCTTTTAACATTCCCTTTAGTATATTTTTTTTATCTTGTAAACCCATTTACAACTAATAACCTTTCACCATTTGAGTAATTCAATCAATTTACAAGTCTTGTTCTTATTTAGAGCTTTTATCTCTTTCTCTATAGACACTTTCCATTAGCCAGCATACACAGATTCACATACCTCTCAATATAAATGAGGCTCGCGCTCTTCTATCATGCAAGTGTAAGCCGTAACATAATCTTTGAGCTAAACAGAAGGTTTTGTAATTCTCTTCAGTCGACCTTCATCACTTTGAGTTCCAACATTAAATTGATGGGGGTTTCCTCCTCAGTACAGAGGAGAGAAGGTGCAGCCTAGGTGTGGTCGGGCGACCGAAATTCACCCAGATGGGTGTGTTATCGCTGGATTGATCTCATAATAAGCGGGCGTCCGATGGCCTGATGACCAGGCGTCCAATATTCAGCAGGTCCTTTTGTTTTTCTCATTGGACAAGTTTTTAATTGGCCGGGCGCCCGACCCGACGCGGACTACTTATATGCAGTTTCCTATTTGGGTTGTGATTTCTCCGATTCTCTACTTAAGGGGTTCCTAATCGAGATTAGGGCATCTCATTAAAGTGTTTTCACGTCCAATGTGAGAAAGAAAGAGAAAAAGAAGAAGAGAAAAAGAGAAAAGAGAGAGGAAGCTTGTAGAATGGAGATATTGCTTCAAGAGGTGATCTTCAGTGCAACCATCGTCTCAGCGCTACTACATTCTCATGATCGGTGAGATCTCTCCGTTTTCATTATTCTCTTATTGTTCATTCACACCTATGCGAGTGAAGAATGTTTTGATCCAAGCGGTATGTGCTTGTGATCAGTTGTAACGTTCTACTTCATAGTGAATTGTTGCTTTAGATTAGGTCCCGTGGTTTTTACCTCTTCGAGGGTTTTCCACGTAAAAATCTCTCGTGTCGTGAGGCTGTTGAATTGCTTTTGATCATTGTATTATCATAGCCCATAATTCTAGTGTATTGGGGGCGAGATCCTAAGGTTTGTGTGAAACGCACCCAACATCAATATCACATTTGTATACACTGCATTAGCTTCATCTTTAACAATATCATCAATTACGTTTTGAATCGATAGGTTGATTTTGAACATTGCTTAAAGATTCTAAAATAATATCTCTCATGGCTTTGAGCTCGGTAATTTTATATCTTTTTGCAACGAATCTTTATTAAAAATCACATCTCAGTTAATTATTAACTTATGGACAATAAGGTCCCACAATCTATATCCCTTTTATCCATCTGCAAAACTATGAAAAATACACTCTCTGAATCTCGCATCCAACTTAGTCATGTACTCTTTGAGAATCCATACATAAGCGTCACAATTAAAAGAATGAAATAACAAATAATTAACAGGTTTTTCAGACCATACAACTTCAGGGATCTTATAATTTAGTGTAGTTGTAGGAAAATAATTTACTAAGTAACAATTTGTATTTACGGCTTCTGCCCATAAACACTATTTGAGCTTAACCGAACTCAGTATACTCCTAGCATGATCCATAGCCTACGGTTCAACCGTTCTGCTGTGGAGCACAAAGGAACGTGTAATGCTTCTCAATACTATGCACATTGCAAAAATCCTTAAATCCTTTTAAGGTGTATTGTCCTTCATTATTAGTTCTTAGACATTTAATTTTATCTCTCTTCCGATTTTCAACTAATACTATAAACTTGATAAAACAAGTAGACGCATCACTCTCTTTTTTTAACATGTATAAGCATACTATTTTGAAGAAATCATCAATAAAAGAAATAAAATATTTCGAACCTTTAAAGGATTCAACTGAAGCCTTCCAAATATCAAAATAAATTTAAAATGCCCTCAACACATGACAACCACAACTCTTAACACATGACAACCAAGACCCTTACTACATGAGGGTCAAGTTTGTCATCTATTAAGGGTCAGGGTTGTTATTATGGGCACTTAATGATTGTCATGAATTAAAGGTCGTGGTTGTCATGTGTTAAAGGAAGGAATGTATACTCGACCCAATTCCCACACTAGAGAATGGTCCTTTGGAGAATATAGTGTTGGAGCGTGCTGGTAGATTCATTTGAAGAAGCTTTAAAGAAGAAGAGTTTTTTAGTAAATAACGTTAGAGAATGTAACTCCAGGGATTGGAGTGGGTCGAAGAGTAGTGGTGCATCCCACGAAGGAAGTTTTGAAGGAAGACGAAACTCTCTGGAAAAAAAAAAAAAAGAAACGTAGAAATGAGGTCTATCAACATATTTGGTGCTAATATATGGTCCTCGAACACTATCTGTGAAGCCCATCGTAGGGTATGTGTCAAATCCACTCCGTCCATTGAATTCAAAATATAATTTAAGGGCATAGACCTTAGAATGAGGTACATCTATAGAAAATGTTGACTACACAAAAAAGAGTTGAGATTACATAGTCATTATTGTCGTTTGTTATAGGCCACAAAGACCTCGTATCAGCTCAAATTAGCATTTTTCATTAGGAATGGTGGGCCGCAAAGAGAATAAAAGGATTAAATCTACCTTCAAGTGGCCCAATCACCACGTGATGGCTTTGTCTTGCATCAGGATTGGAGCTTCAAAACTTCTTTCATAAGTGAAAGTAGGTACAAGTGCAACTCCTAAAAGTAAGAGCATTTTAGCTTATGTAAAAATTAAAAAGTTATCAAGGGGGAGAAAAAATTGAATTAAAAAAAAAGGATATTCTTGCAAACGGCCATACTTAGAGTCATTTTGATAAAAATGCTAAGCTAAAATAGGGCTATCAACGGCACGGATATTGATCCGTATTCGATCCGTATCCGATCCGATTTAATCGGATTCGGATCAATAATATGGATACCCAAAGATGATCCGTTTAATATTCGGGTCGGATTCAGATCAACCTTGATCCGGCCCGTTAACGACCCGATTAAAAAAAAAAAAACAGCCATCCACGCACGCAACCATGGGAGGTTCTGTTGTGGGTAAAGAGCCAACCTGAAAGAAACTTGATCGTACCGACCCGAGAAAGACGAGCCGACCCGTTTCAGGCTCCGGATACAAGTCGGGTCGTATTAACCCGATAAAGGTTGGTCGGCTCAATCCGATATAATAAAGATCGTCTCGAACGAGCTGAATTGCAAATCCGTGATCTTAGGCCCACGCCGAGATATCAGGAGGAAAGATCGACGTTCCCAGCGAATAGGGATAAAGATCTTTTTTGTTATGGAAAAATCCGAGGATCTCGGGAACCCAGCTGGCAGTCCACCGGAATCACGACTCTCCAAAAGGAAAACAGTTTTGCGACCTAAGTTTATAAATGAGTATATTCTCTCCATTATCGAGGTATGAAACTGATATTGATCTACACTCAGATATTCTATTATCAAAGATCCAACTGACTTAGCCATCGGAGGGTTACCGGCTGGGCACCCAGCCACCCCCCTTATTCTCTGTATCTTTCGCAGGATCTGAGAAATCTCCCATCCCGATCGTTCCCTACAAGAAGTTCAACTCCATCCAACCATCCAGATTGGAAGATCTACCTTCTCGTCTGTTGACCATTTCTTGGTAACAACAGATTGACGCCGTCTGTGGGAACTCTTTTTTCCTTTAACTGAGAAGTCCGTGTTCTCACCCAATCTCTTAAGACGATCTCAACATCTTCCCTCCCTTTCACAATGGCTGGAAAGAGAAAGTATAAAGGGAAAGCACTCGCGATCGCCGAACCTTCAGACGATCAAATCTCAAAGAATGAAGGGTCGTTTCCCGACACCCCCGCCATCCAACTCGATGGGGATTCTCCCCGTTTTGCTCAGCATAGGGGACAACAGAGACCTTGTAATCGGAGAATCAGGTTGTCCCTTCTCGAAGAGCAGGTGAGAGGGGTCACCCAAAAGCTGGGGGCCTTGACGAACGATTTGGCTACGTGGACCAGAGACTGGACAAAATTAAAGCTCTGTTAACTGGCCTGGTCCATCCAACAGTTTTAAATAGCAGAGACCATGAAGGGCCTCGGCGTAATCAACCTCAGCCTCAACAATCTCAGCACTCTCATCAGACTCGAGCGTCACAACGTTCGTAGCCCACTCCGGACGAAGAGCATGAGGCCGCCAGCCAATCCACCGGAGCAAGGTCCCAACCAGCAACCGACTTGCTGGCCAACGACCTATGACATAAGCTAGAGGAACGAAGGACAGCTCGTCTCGAGCATGAACGAGCCAATCGTGAAGTCAGCGACCGGGTAGACGACAATTTAAGCCCGCTGGAAGCTAAGCTGAAGGAACTCCGAGAACAAATGGGCGATATCCAAAGAGCATAGCGAGGCCGGGCACCAATCGCCGTGGACGCACTGGTCGACTCATCTGAGTCGCCGTTCACCGACGAAATTCGTGAAGAGCCCCTTCCCAAGGGATTTAAAGTTCCTCAGTTAAAGCAATATTCGGGGATAGGAGATCCGGCAGAACACTTAGAAAACTTCAAAGTCCGAATGGAACTCCTCGGAGCCAGCGGGCACATTATGTGTAAAGCATTTCCGTTGTCATTGACGAGCTCGACATGGACTTGGTTCCGCAACTTAAAACCAAGGACAATCAGCTCGTTCTCTCAATTAAGCCGGGCCTTCGCCACTCAGTTTATCGGGAGCACCGACCCGAGGAAGCATTCAACTCACCTTGCCGCGATCAAGCAAAAAGAAGACGAGTCCCTAAAGGATTATCTCCCGCGCTTCAATTCTGAAGCGGTACAAGCTGAAAATCTCTCACAAGATGTGTTGTTACACACTATGATTGGAGGGCTACGAGACCGAAGATTCCTTTGGTCTGTTGGGGAAGAGCCACCTCAGTCCGTGGCTGAATTTTTAGATCGAGAGGCTAAACACATCAACGCCGAGGAACTGGTTAACACCCACCGACCGACGACCAGGAATAAGGATCGTCAGGATAGCGGCAGCCCAAAAAGACACAGGTCGGAGCGGAAGTCAGAGCGGAGGTCACCGGCTCGGAACGGACCTGCTCGAGGAATAAAATCACCAGCACCACGGTTCGAAAAGTATACACCGCTCAACAAAACCATCGAGCAAGTGTATTTAGCAGAGAAAGGCAAGTACAACTTTGAACGACCTGCGAAAATAAAGACCGACCCCAATAGAAGGTCGAAATCAAGGTACTGTTTATACCATAAAGACCACGGTCACAACACCGTGGATTGTTTCGACTTAAAGCGACAGATAGAGGCCCTCATCCAGCAGGGATTCTTGAAAGACTACATCGCTCAGCGCTAGGACGGTCGGAGAAACGAAGATCGATCAGCCAACCTGAATGAAGAACTGAATAACAACCCTGTGGAAGAGATTCACATGATCTTCGGCGGACTGACCACTGGAGATTCCTAAAATTCGCGCAAAAATTATGTACGACAAGGAAGAACGTCCCAACCAGAACCAGGGCTATCTGTGAACATCGTCAGCCGACCTTCAAAAGTCGCAAAAGTTACATCTCAGGCGATAACGTTTACCGAAGAAGACGCTCGAGGAATCATGCACCCACATGACGATTCCTGTTCGCTCGCCTCAAGTGTAAGGCTGCGATGTAGTAATAAATCTCGGTAAGACCGAGGTTGATCCACAGGGAAAGAGGTAAACAATTCCAAGTACTCTAATAACTAGAATCTAAGAAGTTTAAGAAAGTAGTTTTTCACATGAAATAGGAAAATCTGAAAATAAGAAGAACTAGAGCATCAAGGATCCACTTGTAGTAGTCCAATGCCAATCCATTCATCCAAGTACAACACAATTAGAATCAAAGTCCTATCTCTCATCTAATTGGAAGATATAACATTCAAGCACAAATAGTCCCACTTAAATCTGAAAATCAGATTTCTAGTTCTAATGGAGCACATAGAACTTGAACTTGTAGCCTTCGGAGTAATAGCCATGCCTATGGACTATGGCATGCTCAAGGGTTACTACAATTCAAATTCAAACAACCCAATCATGGTAATTTCAGAGAATTGCAAGGAACTCATGTCCGGAGCACACAAACTCTCATAATTCATCTAAAAATCCAAACTTTATTCAAACTAGAACTTCAAAATCCAAAATTAAGAAAAGGGTACTTGAAATAAAAGAATTAAAGCATTGGAACCAACTACAAATTTCACCTCTAACTCTAGCTAAGAGGTTAGCTAAGGAAAAGCATATTAAAACTAGAACTAGAACTAAGAAAAGGAAGAAAAACTAGCTGGAGGAGGTTAGGAAGCCTCCTATGACTTGAACTCCTTGCTCCCCACGTCCTTGGTTGATTTGGAATAGAAGAGAGCACCTCCTTTTATAGTGCAGCAATAGTACAGCAACATAGCAGAATTTGTTTCGCTTGGTACGGCATAACCAATGGTCGGATTGCCTTCAAATTTGGTTTGTAGCTTTCTTGTAATGTGATCTTCCAAATAGATGATTTAGATTTTCAAGATTATCCTCTGAATGGGCCCACCAATCACATCACCGACCGCCTCTCAAAATCGCGCACTTCGGGTACCTTCAGAACCAGTCATCTTGCTTTCAACGCTCCGGAGTGTACAGATGTCGGATTGATCTCAAATTTTGAACATTGGTAGAAAACTTCATCCTCTACATGATAGACGGATTAGATTGTCCAAAACAACCCCAGAATATGGTCTGAAAATTAGAACACTCAGCCCTTTTATAAACTCTGCGCAGTTGGATCTTTCTGGATGGTCCATCTTTCTTCAACCGGTACGATCAAACCACACATTCTTTTGATCTGAAACTTTTGTGGTTATTCATATATGGATGTGGTCTAAAATATGGTCAAAGTAGATTCTTCATATCATCAATGATGGGTCACCTGGACCGGTCCAGAGTTGAATAGCGAAATCTGGAACTTTCTGGACAGTTCGTATTGTTTTGGCCACCACGGTCAATCCGTAGCTCCGATCGACACGAAACTACTTGGGTTATTTCGGCGTCGAGCTCCTCTTCGACATGGATGTGTTGGATTTCCAAATATCATCAAAATGGGCCCAGAAAACTGGTCTGAAAAACCAGACACGGGAATACCTTGCTGCTTGAAATCTGGAAGACTGAAAGTGCATGGCCGACCCGTCATGACCGGTCGGACAGGGCTGGCCGACCGGTCATGACCGGTCTAGACCTACCTTGCAGATGTCCAGGGAGTGCATCCGACCGATCTTGACCGGTCGGGCCTTCTTGGCTGACCGGTCTTGACCGGTCGGACCCAGTTTTACATTTTTTCTTCTTTCTTTTCTTCTCTCCTTCCTCTCTCTTTGCTTTCTTCTTTCTTTGGTCCACCTTGGGCCTTTATCAAAGGCTCCTAAACATGGTCTTTTGGTCTCCAATTGGGTTAAGTCCGCTCTCATCCCTACAATCACAAAACATGCATTAGATGGGCCTTTTAATCATGAAAATCATGCATACCATGTCATGTAGTGGGCAATGCAATGTATAAATTGGAGGTTCAACACACCCCCCAACCAGCTTTTTGCTAGTCCCGAGCAAAACATGCGTGAAACAATTTCAAACCTCCAAACCCAACTCTCCTTCAGAAACCATGATTCTATCCATTCCAAAATGTACACGTATAAAATTTGGAAAAATTAGGTGATAGAAGCTGAAATCTTGGACTCTCAAAACATAATAAGTGTCTACATGAAATTCCCGCTGATTGATTGATAAATAGAAGAACTCGAATAAATTCAACCTAGTGTGCATAGTGAAAGTTCATCTCGTGAGTTTCTGGGATTATCTTCTTCATAGATTAAGTAAACCATGGATTTTAAGGTGCACAGAGCAACAACAAGCCTATGACAGGAATTTGCCTTACCGTCCTTCCGACTGCTTTCACACTACGTCCCATTTCCGGCTTTGGTTATGGTTCGACCATCCCCCGGTTGGTAATAGGTAGCCCTTTTCGGAATTTTCCACCATTTTTCCTTCATTCCCGATTTCATCATTTCTTTCCTTTTTCTTTTAAAATTAGATAGGATTTTTAAAAATCCATATCTTTCATTATTTTCCCATGGACAAGGATGGACAAAATACCCCGGCTTGGTTTCTCAACACCTTTATATCAAAGTCTAGTTAATCCACAAATCACATAAACCTTTCAACTCATGAAAATCGTGTAATGTGAACTTGGTGTGAAGGTGTTCAAATTTTCTATCAATCACAACAATAGGGGAACTAACATATAAAACCATTATGTTGGGAGAAATTCAAGACTTACAACATCACACACTTTGTATCTCCTCTTCTTATACTCATATCATCTCGAATGCATGGAAATAAGGTTTTCTAAAAGAGTTTTGAAATTTTAGAAAATTCGAAAAAAAATTGCGCATATGAGGCTCGAAATGTTGCAACATGCTAGATGAGGAATCTCATCTCACCCCCCAACCAAATCTTGCATTGTCCTCAATGTAAAAAGATATGCAATTAGCATGAACATGAGAGCAATGGTAAAATATGAGAGAGTGAGAACAATAGTACCTGAGATAGCAAGTTGATCAATTCTAGCATCTTCCATTGTCTCGATGAGACTTATTTAATCCTCATTGCAGAAAAATAAATCCTAACCCACCTACCTACCTTTGATTAGTCCGATCAACTACATGATCAAAGTTGAGCAGGATCTTCATGAATTTCAATAAATTTCTCATGAGGACCATCCAAAGTCCTGCTCGACAGTAAACATGTGTGCTTCTTATCATTGAAGTCCAATCGTATTGTGCACCACATGCATAAAAGGAGGAGATAAGAGCAGCAAAAAGATATCTCCTCAAATTCTGATTTGGGTTATGATTGATTAAAAATGGGTCATCCCAATCAGAATTTTCAATGGGCTGAAGGACCCATGACGGTGGAGAGACATTCATCGAGTTTTCATTAGTTAAAGTTGTCTCTTCCACAATTTCAGAATTGTACGGTGCTTCCACAAACAATGGTAAAGAGTGTAAATCAGTGGAAAGGTGTTCTTCAGGCACTGACACCGTGTCTAACAAAATATCCAACTCCTTAATCATCTCATCATCAAGATCATAAGAGTGGGCCAAGCATTCCTCTAGGAAATCGAGATAGTCGGATGAAGGGTCATCATCCTCCCTTAATGATTGAAGAAATTCTGTTTCAATGGTAAGGAATTCCTCCTCTATAGAAAGGAGGTCTTCCAAGGAGAAATTTTCAGATTTAGGGGTAAGCACATCATCTAACATTAGTTGATCTTTTAAAATTTCAGATTGTGCCACCTCATCATCCAAAGGAAAAGAATTTTCAATCAAAGGGAGGTCTACCACAATAGAATTTGGCATGTGTTGTTGGTGGAATGACTCAAAAAGATCGACTTCGGCCATCTCTCTAGCATGCATATCCTCTAGAGACTCATAATCATTATGCCCTTGGGAAAAAGAAACCATAGGTTCATAACCATTCACCAAACCCTCATTGTAGGCAACCCCACTACCACTTTCAAATTTTATGGATTCCTCGGGTTCGTCAACCGTCATTGAAATCTCTTCATCATTAAGTTCAAAGCATCCAAAAGAGATAGTGGACTCACCATAATTGATGATGGCATTGGGATCATCGAAATCAATCTCCTTTAAAAGTCTATCCATTAAATCCGAAGAAGGTGGGACTTGGGTAGCCCCATCCTTCTCATTAGAGGGGATTGATTCGATGCCCCCAATTTCGGGTTCAACGTCTTCATAAGATGGTGAGGAAGCTTGATTTAATTGTTCATCCACATACTCATTCCATATTTCCTCAAGCATTTGTGTATACTTATCATCAAAAGAGGAAGACGTTTTAGGGTGATTGTTAATAACCATGGTTGGTTCCTCCCTTGAACAAGGAGAATGGTGGTTTTTCCAATTAAGACCGTACGCATTGTAGGATGAAAAGTTATATGATGGTTGATAGGCATATCCATACAAGTAATCACGCATTGTCTTAACCGGTTGGCTACTATTCACCTGTTCCTTTTGTTGTTGCACACCTCCTACCATAACCGGTGGAACACTCATGTTATTTTCAATCCGGTAATCACGTAATGTTTTTCCCGGATGCTTATCCAATTTTGCTTCGTTCCGGTATTCCCCCATCGTCTTACGTTGTGTCTCAATATGTGTATTGTTTTCATTAATGTAATCACGCATCGTCTTACGTGGGGAGGTAGTGGAGGTTGATTGAATCTCAGAAAAATACTTATGCTTATAATGGTTCCAATCATAAAGATTTTGGGTCTCCCAATCCGACGTCTCATCCTCCAAAAGGTACTTGTACGCACCATTCGTCCAATCATACATGATGAAATTTTAAGGAATTGGAAACTACCCTAATCTAGGAAAAAGAACAAAAAGAAGAAAGATGGGGAGATGTTACCGAATAGAGTGAGATCTATGTCAGCAACAATGTCCTACAAAATAAAAAAAAATTGTTAGTAATCTAAAAAAAAAAAATCAGAAAATCTACTTCTCTAAAAACTGAAAATCCTACCTAACTAAGATTACTCTATAGCTACTAGAACAATTAGAACCATTTAACATTTTCCCCGGCAACGGCGCCAAAAACTTGTTCGCTCGCCTCAAGTGTAAGGCTACGATGTAGTAATAAATCTCGGTAAAACCGAGGTCGATCCACAGGGAAAGAGGTAAACAATTCCAAGTACTCTAATAACTAGAATCTAAGAAGTTTAAGAAAGTAGTTTTTCACATGAAATAGGAAAATCTGAAAATAAGAAGAACTAGAGCATCAAGGATCCACTTGTAGTAGTCCAATGCCAATCCATTCATCCAAGTACAACACAATTAGAATCAAAGTCCTATCTCTCATCTAATTGGAAGATATAACATTCAAGCACAAATAGTCCCACTTAAATCTGGAAATCAGATTTCTAGTTCTAATGGAGCACATAGAACTTGAACTTGTAGCCTTCGGAGTAATAGCCATGCCTATGGACTATGGCATGCTCAAGGGTTACTACAATTCAAATTCAAACAACCCAATCATGGTAATTTCAGAGAATTGCAAGGAACTCATGTCCGGAGCACACAAACTCTCATAATTCATCTAAAAATCCAAACTTTATTCAAACTAGAACTTCAAAATCCAAAATTAAGAAAAGGGTACTTGAAATAAAAGAATTAAAGCATTGGAACCAACTACAAATTTCACCTCTAACTCTAGCTAAGAGGTTAGCTAAGGAAAAGCATATTAAAACTAGAACTAGAACTAAGAAAAGGAAGAAAAACTAGCTGGAGGAGGTTAGGAAGCCTCCTATGACTTGAACTCCTTGCTCCCCACGTCCTTGGTTGATTTGCAATAGAAGAGAGCACCTCCTTTTATAGTGCAGCAATAGTACAGCAACATAGCAGAATTTGTTTCGCTTGGTACGGCATAACCAATGGTCGGATTGCCTTCAAATTTGGTTTGTAGCTTTCTTGTAATGTGATCTTCCAAATAGATGATTTAGATTTTCAAGATTATCCTCTGAATGGGCCCACCAATCACATCACCGACCGCCTCTCAAAATCGCGCACTTCGGGTACCTTCAGAACCAGTCATCTTGCTTTCAACGCTCCGGAGTGTACAGATGTCGGATTGATCTCAAATTTTGAACATTGGTAGAAAACTTCATCCTCTACATGATAGACGGATTATATTGTCCAAAACAACCCCAGAATATGGTCTGAAAATTAGAACACTCAGCCCTTTTATAAACTCTGCGCAGTTGGATCTTTCTGGATGGTCCATCTTTCTTCAACCGGTACGATCAAACCACACATTCTTTTGATCTAAAACTTTTGTGGTTATTCATATATGGATGTGGTCTAAAATATGGTCAAAGTAGATTCTTCATATCATCAATGATGGGTCACCTGGACCGGTCCAGAGTTGAATAGTGAAATCTGGAACTTTCTGGACAGTTCGTATTGTTTTGGCCACCACGGTCAATCCGTAGCTCCGATCGACACAAAACTACTTGGGTTATTTCGGCGTCGAGCTCCTCTTCGACATGGATGTGTTGGATTTCCAAATATCATCAAAATGGGCCCAAAAAACTGGTCTGAAAAACCAGACACGGGAATACCTTGCTGCTTGAAATCTGGAAGACTGAAAGTGCATGGCCGACCCGTCATGACCGGTCGGACAGGGCTGGCCGACCGGTCATGACCGGTCTAGACCTGCCTTGCAGATATCCAGGGAGTGCATCCGACCGGTCTTGACCGGTCGGGCCTTCTTGGCTAACCGGTCTTGACCGGTCGGACCCAGTTTTACATTTTTTCTTCTTTCTTTTCTTCTCTCCTTCCTCTCTCTTTGCTTTCTTCTTTCTTTGGTCCACCTTGGGCCTTCATCAAAGGCTCCTAAACATGGTCTTTTGGTCTCCAATTGGTTTAAGTCCGCTCTCATCCCTACAATCACAAAACATGCATTAGATGGGCCTTTTAATCATGAAAATCATGCATACCATGTCATGTAGTGGGCAATGCAATCTATAAATTGGAGGTTCAACAATTCCCTTGTCGTCTCAATGGTGGTAGCAAATAAAAGGCTCCACCGGATGATGATTGACACGGGACGCTCGTCCGACATTCTATATGCTTCGGCCTTCGAAAGAATGAAAATCGATCGTTCCAGATTGAGGCCGGTCAAGACAACATTAACTGGATTCACAGGGGATAGCGTCATGCCGGAAGGAGAAATAACCTTACCAGTCACAGCTAGAGAAGAACCTAATCAGAAAATGATTATGGTCGATTTCCTCGTCGTAAACACCCCCTCCGCCTATAACGCCATCACCGGCCGCCCTATCCTGCGAGCTCTCAAAGCTGCCGTTTCTATCTATCACCTGACAATGAAGTTCGAAACTGATGAGGGAATCGGCATGGTCAGAAGAGAGTAGCAAGAAGCCCGTCGTTGCTACGAACTTTCTCTACGAGGGAAAAATAAAGGTGCAATATCAACCATCTCTCACGCGTCCTCCTTGGACCCGAGGGAAGAAGAGCAGGAGCGCGGATCACCAGCCAAGGAGTTGGTCGATATTCCCTTGTCGGAAGCTAATCCGACCAGGATTATTCAGATCGGGTCACGTTTGACAGACGAGGTACGAGAAAATTTGACAAACTTTTTAAAGGAGCATGTAGATGTTTTTGCATGGTCCCATGAAGAAATGCCAGGAATCTGCAGGAGATAATGGTCCACCAACTCAACGTCGACCCGACCATCAGACTGGTCCATAAAAAAAGGCGTACTTTCAACACGGAAAGATACACGATAATCGAAGAAGAGGTGCAGAAACTGCGTAAGGCAGGATTTGTCCAAGAAATATGTTATCCAGATTGGTTGGCAAATGTCGTCCTCGTCAAAAAGGCCAATGGGAAATGGAGGGTCTGTGTGGATTACATAGACCTGAACAAAGCTTGTCCTAAGGACAGCTTCTCGCTACCAAGGATAGATCAGCTCGTCGACGCAATTGCTGGGCACGAACTCCTCAGCTTTATGGACGCCTACTCTGGGTACAATCAAATCCAGATGTATGCTCCCGATCAGCAAAAGACCGCGTTCATCACGGATCGGGGCCTCTACTGCTACAAGGTCATGCCCTTCGGGCTCAAGAACGCCGGGGCAACCTACCAACGATTGGTAAACAAAATGTTCGCAGATCAACTAGGCAAGACTATGGAAGTATGTGGACGACATGCTCGTCAAAAGTAAGTGGTCAGAAGATCACGTCAATGACCTCTGCACTGCGTTCAGAATATTGAGGAATTATCGTATGAAGCTCAATCCCAGCAAATGCGCCTTTGGAGTAAACTCGGGAAAATTCCTTGGCTTCATGGTAAACCAGCGAGGAATTGAGGCCAATCTAGAAAAAATTCAGGCCCTCCTCAATATGAGCTCACCTCGCACAGTGAAGGAAATTCAGCGGCTCACAGGAAGGATCGCAGCACTCAACAGATTCGTTTCAAAGGCTACTGACCGGTGTCTTCCTTTCTTCAAACAACTGCGTAAATGTAAGGAAATGACATGGACTTCAGAATGTGAGCAAGCTTTTATTGAGCTGAAAGCCTACCTCGGCTCCCCACCGTTATTGTCCAAACCGATGCATAAAGAAGAATTACTTCTGTACTTAGCAGTTTCAGAAGTAGCAGTCAGCTCGGCTCTCGTCCGAGACAACGAAGGAACACAAAGACCCGTTTATTACTCGAGCAAAGCCCTGATCGACTCGAAAACACGATATCCTCAAATCGAAAAACTCGCCCTGGCTTTAATAACCTCGGCCCGAAAGTTGAGGCCATATTTCAAGCGCATCCGATAGCTGTATTAACCGATCAGTCATTACGGCAGGTATTGCAGAATCCCCAAACCTCAGGTCGCCTCGTCAAATGGGTCGTCGAATTAGGCGAATTCGATATACGATACCGACCTCGTATTGCAATCAAGGGACAAGCTATAGCCGACTTCATCGTCGAATTAACCGAGCCCCACGAGGCTCAGTGCGATCGTGAACTTGTCCATGATCCGGAAGTAAACCATATCATACCTTTCTGGTTATTGCACGTCGATGGATCTTCCAATTCACAGGGCAGTGGAGCCAGCCTCGTTCTGTCCTCACCGAACGGGATCAAAATTCAGTACGCACTTCGATTCGGGTTCCGAGCTTCAAATAATGAAGCAGAGTATGAAGCCCTCTTGGCCAGTCTTCGCCTCGCCTCGGAAATAGGAATCCGATCGGTAAGAGTATACAGCGACTCGCAACTAGTGGTCGGACAAGTGACTGCGGAATATCAGGCAAAGGGAGGAAGAATGACTGCATATCTGAAGAGAGCTCAAGAGCTACTGTTACGTTTTGACCATTATGAAATCATTCAAATCTCAAGAGATGGAAACACAAACGCACATGCTCTCGCGAAGCTCGCATCATCAGCAGACGACAAGCTCAGTAGAATGATACTCATCGAGTTCCTCCCTCAACGAAGCATATCGTCAAACGAATTCGCAGGAGTTTTTCCAATATCGGTAAGTCCAGATTGGAGAGATCCTATCATCCGATTTTTACAATCGGGCGAGTTACCCGACGATAAAAAAGAAGCTCGGCGCATCCGCTATAGGTCAGCTCCATATACGTTGATAGATGGGTTCCTCTATAAGAAGGGATTCTCCCGCCCGTGTCTACGTTGTTTAGGATCTGAAGAAGCCGATTACGTAGAACGTGAAATCCACTACGGATGTTGTGGGAATCATTCCGAAGCCCGAGCACTTGCACAGAAATCGATCCGACAGGGATATTATTGGCCCACCAGCCAGCAAGATGCTCGAGAGACCGTTAAGAGATGCGATAAGTGCCAACGATTCGCCCCAATACCTCACCTGCCGCCTGAAGAGCTCACTCCTATGGCTGGACCCTGGCCGTTTGCTCAATGGAGGGTCGATATCATTGGTCCACTCCCGACGGAAAAAGGACAAGTTAAATATGTAATTGTCGCCGTCGACTACTTCACAAAGTGGGCCGAAACAGAACCACTAGCTACCATCACAGAAAAGAAGACAACGGACTTCATTTAGAGGGCAATAGTGTGTCGTTTTGGGATCCCGAATACCATAATCACAGACAATGGGCGACAGTTCGACAATCAAGGATTTCGCGAATTTTGCAGAGGATTGGGCATTAAAAATATATATTCGTCTCCTCACCACCCACAAGCCAACGGTCAGGTCGAAGCGATCAACAAAATTATCAAGAACCATCTCAAAGCGAAGCTCGGAGAAAAAAAGGGACTTGGGCGGAATAACTTCCTGAAGTGCTATGGGCCTACCGAACCACGGTTCGGTCCACTACCGGGGAGACCCCCTTTTTCCTAGCATTTGGAGCCGAAGTCGTTGTGCAAGTGGAAATCGGAATGCCCACGAGTAGGACAGGCCATCATTGGCCCGACCAAAATGAAAGTCAACTGCGAATGAGCCTAGACCTACTCGACGAAGCAAGAGAAGCTTCTCAGGTACGAGTAACCACATATCAGCAAAGAGTTCGGTGATACTACAACTCAAAAGTGAAAGAGCGACGATTTCGAGCCGGTGACCTCGTCCTTAAAAGGGTGAACATAAACGACAAAACCGACATATTTGGCCCCAATTGGAAAGGGCCATATAAGGTCATCAGCTCGCGTCGTCTCGACACTTATCGGCTCGAAAACATGGAGGGTAAACCTCTTCCTCATCCATGAAATGTCGAACATCTCAAAATCTACTATCCATGAACAACGGACTGTACTCAACATAAGTATGTATTTCAAAGCAATAATTTAATAAAATCCTTTCCTAGGAATTGTTTTACGACGTTCTTTCAGTGCGACCTAATCTCGATATCGTACGCTTGAGCTCACTGAAGTACATGGAGCAATAGGTGGCTGACCTGGCTAGCCAACCTCAGGTCAGTTCGACAACACAAACACATATTAACGCAAAAGTGAACTCTACAAAGGGATTGACAAAATCTACCTCTAAAGGGCTTGTATTAATTGTAAAACGTTGTATACATTTTCCATATATATATATATATATATATATATATATATATATATCCCATTCAGTCTTTGCCAGCCCCAGACGGGCCAGCCCCAGCATCTCCGACCCGCGCCTCGTCCTCGTCCTCGTCCTCATCAACAGGCGTAAGGTCAAGGGTGGGGAAATGCTTGAGCACGAGACGCCTGCACTCCTGGAAGCCGTCATTGTACAACTCCTCAGAAACTGCAGACAACTTCTCGAGCTCAGCCTTCGCTCCATTAACCTCTGCCGAAGACTTCAGCTGGATCTCCTTTAAAAGCCCAGCCAGATTCACCTTCTCCTCCTCGGCTGTCTTTAGAGCAGCTTCAAGAGATTCGGCTTTATTCTCATCAGATCGGGCCTTGGCCTCTGCCTCCTTCAGGGCCTCCTCTAGAAACTGGACCCGTGCTTGAGACACTTCCAACTCCGATTGCGCGACCTTCAACTCGGACTGAGTAGACTTCAGCTCGGACTGAGCGTCCTTCAGTAGAAGGAAACATTTCTTTAGCTCAGCCTTCCCAGCTTCAGTCTTCGTCTTCTAGGAAGAAGCAGCAACCAGAGCCTTCTGCATCCGGCGATTCCGCTCGGCCATTACCTAGCGGATCATGATCAGCAGAGCCGAATCCTGCGAAAATAATACAGTTAGCATGTAAGTCAAAAAGCATCACAGGCACACGACAAAGAAAATCATAAAATTACCCTGAGACTACTCTCTATTGCAACCCCGACCATTTGATCCGGGTCGGAGGAAGCTATCTTGAGGGATGCCGTGGTTGACACGCATGTATGCGTTGACACCCTCCATCAAAGACGAATACTGCTCCGTTAACCGAGGCATCTCGACTTGGTCCTCCCGTTGCTCAGCACCCCTTGCAGGGGCTGCAGAAGAAGCGCGTGGCTGAGAAGGACAAGAAGTGGAGGCGCCAGCAGCGGGTTGGTCAGGACCAGCTGCAGCAGGTCGCGGGGCATGGGAGGAGATAGCTGGAGGCGAGGGAACACTGATAGGCTCGGCTCGTGAGCCCTAGTCATCCGGCACGCTGATCGCCGGATCCTCAGCGGATGTCACTGGGGTGGCCGTCGGCTCGGCTCCGACTGATGGTGAATCCGAGCCTGAAAGTTGCCCGGATCCGCATACAAAGGACTGAGGCAAGCGGGGCGGTCTCTGCGCCTCGGTAGTAGCCACCCTCTTTCTAGGGGGCTCAGCAGAGCTCTGCCCGCGATCTAGAAACCGAGCTGGAATTTTGCGAGTATTGGAGACCGCCTTCGGAGCCATCCCTGTCCAAGAAAAGGGAGGAGAAATGAGAAGAGAACTAAACGAAAAGAAGAAAAAATAAGTAACCATTTCAGCCTACCGACCTGATTCAGAAACGGAATTAAAGGTGATCACTCTGCGAAAATTCCTCTCTTCAACAGGGAGAGCTCGGGCTTTGTAGATCTGTCTCTCTTGTGCAACGGACAAAGCTACCCGAATGGTCGCCGAAACTGTACGAGCAGACAAATACGTTAAAAAAAAAGATGAGAAGTTTTGGGAAAATCAGTTAGGTCGGAACTTCATCCGACCTGGTAGAGCAAAGTCAGCTCGGACTCGGAAGCTTAAAGGTTGAGGTTCATCCGGCGCACACTCCCAACTGCCCGACGCGAAGAACCGCTTCCTTTTCCAAGTTTTTGTGGAGGAGGGCAAGCTGGTAATCATCGAGCCGCCCTGACCCGGTAACGACGAAAAATAATAGAGTCCTTGGCCGCCCAAAGACTTGATAATATACATCGAGAAAAGTTCGTTGGAAGTAAACTCCTTATTTCCTAACCTTTGCCACAGTATGTAGCATCCGATCATGCACCTCCACGCATTCGGTTGCAGTTGACTCGGAGAGAGGCCTAAGACGCTAAGGACTTCCCTCACAAAAGGGTGTAAGGGCAATCTCAGCCCAGGACTCTAAGTGCATCAAAGAGATAACTACCTCCCCGGCTTTAGGTCGGCTCGGTTTGTCGGCTCGGTCAGGAACCCTAAACTCTATGTAATCTGGGAGTTCGTATATCTCCATCGCAGCATCTAGCTCGTCCTGAGTAATCTGCGAAACCATAGAATCTAGTTCAAAGGGCTCTCTATGGGCCGTGGCACTACCAGCAGCTGACCCAAGAGGTTCGGACTCTCCCTCTTCAGCGGCCTCATCCACCCTCACTCCATAATCCGATTCACCGGGATTTTCCCCCTCGTGGCACAGGAGAGGTAAATCAGATTCACGGTCATCGTACCTCACCTTAAGAATTGCCTCAGAGCACGAGGTTTCTGGCTCCAACATTTCCCAAATAAAAAAAAGAGAGAGAGAGAAAAGGAAATCCTTTGGAAAATAAGAAAAGGAGCGTACCAGAATGCTGGCACGACCGCTTGGAGGAAGAAAGTTGGGGAGAGTAAAGAGGGAAGAAGAACGAGAGCACGGGAGCTTAGAGAAGCGAAGCAGTAAAGAAAACAAAGAGAGATTTCCAAAATCTAGCTAAGTCTCGGATTATATACTCGGGAAAGGGTTTGGGCCCTACTCAGGTCCCACCGCATTCAATGTAAAAGCGACACGTGGCGAACCCCTACTTGGTAATTCGAAAAGCTGCGCCGTTCAGGACAAGCGGGGACACCCCGTTCGATTAAATCATATCGACTGCTGTCACGCTGTACAAAAGAATGATGGCTCCTCGATATTTCAAAAGACACTTTTAATGCCATTTTTTCCGCCCATCGAAACGGCAGCGTTACGGATACTAAATGACAAAAAGCATTTAGGTCGGCAATTTCCTCTTACATTTTACCCCCGAGCTGGACAAAATACGCTCGAGGGTAAAGGGGGCTTCTGTTGTGGGTAAAGAGCCGACCCGAAAGAAACTTGATCGTATCGACCCGGGAAAGACGAGCCAACCCGTTTCAAGCTCCGGATACAAGTCGGGTCGTATTAACCCGATAAAGGTTGGTCGGCTCAATCCGATATAATAAAGATCATCTCGAATGAGCTGAATTGCAAATCCGTGATCTTAGGCCCATACCGAGATATCAAGAGGAAAGATCGACGTTCCCAGCGAATAGGGATAAAGATCTTTGTTTGTAATGGAAAAATCCGAGGATCTCGAGAACCCAGCTGGCAGTCCACCGGAATCACGACTCTCCAAAAGGAAAATAGTTTTGCGACCTAAGTTTATAAATGAGTATGTTCTCTCCATTATCGAGGTATGAAACTGATATTGATCTACACTTAGATATTCTATTATCAAAGATCCAACTGACTTAGCCATCGAAGGGTTACCGGCTGGGCACCCAGCCACCCCCCTTATTCTCTGTATCTTTCGCAGGATCTGAGAAATCTCCCATCCCGATCGTTCCCTACAAGAAGTTCAACTCCATCCAACCATCCAGATTGGAAGATTTACCTTCTCGTCTGTTGACCATTTCTTGGTAACAATAGGTATTATATTCGGATATCGAGTCGGATCATATTCGGATTGGAAAACGGATTTCAATATATTTAAACGCGTCGGGTTCGGATCATGTACTTGTAATTCGAATTGGATTCGGGTCAGATATATCCTTAATCGGATCGGATATGGATCATCATTGATCTGACTCGTATCCGACCGGTTGACAGCCCTAAGGTAAAATGTCCACTACGGGTCCACATTTTCCCGTGTTCTTCAAGCTAATGGCTAGCATTATTGAATGAAAATAAACTCTAAAGAGCCA
Source organism: Liriodendron chinense (assembly GCA_003013855.2). NCBI lineage: Eukaryota > Viridiplantae > Streptophyta > Magnoliopsida > Magnoliales > Magnoliaceae > Liriodendron > Liriodendron chinense. Next base: position 700,974 of record PVNU02002589.1, read on the forward strand.
AAGTGACCCACATTGTGGATAGTTCACGTCAATGATCATATCATTTTCATTGCAATCCATCTGGACCATCCATTTTCCAGCCCAATGATGGGATTGTTGAAATCATCCGAACAAAGTAGTTCTTTATAATCATAATCATGGACAAATCTGAGGTAGATGAACAATCTGGGCCTTATCTAACGTAATCAATATGCATCGTCCAATTTCTTACACATTGATTGCATTATCAGAATTATGCGATCCATGTGATGTTGAGGGCTGCAAGCATCAAAAGTCGGTCCCACGATGGACAATCCAGATCAATGGACGACCCTTTTCTAGTATGAGCACTGTGGACCATCTATTTTCCCAACTGTCGATCAAATGGTTGCAATCATTCAATCAAAACAATTCTGGAGATGCTCAAGCATTTAAAGTGGGGCTCCAGACGATGAACAGTGCCGATGAATGATCTAACATTTTCTTCTATACCATAGTCAATCTAATCCCTCGGCTCGAGAATCTCCCACTTTCAAAATTTCAAACAACCACAGACAACAACCGCTGTCCGCACTCTGCCCCTCCTAAGCTCTCTGCTGCGATCCCAGACTATTTCCAGAAGAAAAACGCACTCCGATATCATTTCGCTCAGCAGCATCAGCCGTCTAACGACGGTCGGATCGAGATGGCCCCTTCCAAGACCGTCCGTACGATCTCACAGGAAGCGTTCGAAGGGCTGGTGAAAGAAAACATGGAGGATCTGGACATGGATCCTTCCGAAGCCCTGGAAGACGCCATTCAAACCCTAACCCTGCAAGGAGTCGACCTCTCAGGTGCGTCCTTCTCTCTCCTCTTCTCAACGTTTTCCCAAACCCTAATCGTCCCCAAATGCTAAGATCCAATGCACTAGAATGAATCCTCGATTCTCATATTTTTTAATTCCGCAGTGAAAATGGCAGTTCGTTCTTGGAAGAAGATGAATATGCATTGTCTCGTGAATGAAGATTGAATTTCCATTAATGGAAGTGTGATTCGTTGTGATCCAATACAGTGCTTTGTACGTTAAGGTTCACATACATTGTACTTAGATGAATTCAGATGTGCTTACAAACTGCACTTAGATGTGCTTACGCTCACTTAAATGCACTTAGACGCACTTATGTATGATGAGCTTGCTAACCCCGCACAGCCAGGCGCGTGCCTTAAAGTTCACCTACACGCCACACATGTGCCAGCATGGCATGATAGGTCTGGGATCCAACCCATCCATTAGAAGGGCACCACTATATTGATGCCCTAGCCCAAGAATCAGGTTGATCCACTGGGCAGGTGGGCCACTGCAAAACAAATGTATGGCTCTGAAAAACTTGGCTGGAGTTTTCTAACACATCCACCAGTTTCCAATATTGGGGTCTGCATGTTGGTTGGACCAGATTTTAATTTTGGGAAAACTTGTATAAGGTCAAACCAATCTGATGGATGGATTAGATCTCGCATCTATGTGCCATGTTGGGACATGCGTGGCCTGTACACTAGCTGTATTCCACACGTGTGTGCTTAGCAAAGCTCTTTGTATGTTAAGCTTGACATAGAATGCTTTGTATTGGATCCGGACGCTTCTCTTTTTATATATGGGAACAAATACAGTGCATTGATTCTGAGTCCTGATTTCGTCCAGCAGATAAAATAGTTCTAGTTGTGAAAGAGTTCAAATGATGCCAAATAAAAGAGTTCCTTCTGATAATTTCACATATTGCAAATTGTTTTCAAAAATTGTATAACTCTTGTGCTACTTCAGTTCAATGTATGTGCAAGTGTGTGTGTGTGGTGTGTCTTTAATCTATGTACATGCCAGAAATTGAGTGGCAGTGAAAGAACAATCTGTTCAATGAGAATTGGACCTTAAAAGAAAGAATGCTATGGGTGTGTTAGGATGCCATAACAATTTGAATTGCAATTATTAGTCTAGTAAGGTGGAAATAACCAAATTGTAGTCTTCTTCATTGGTATTTATATTGAGGGTCTGGGGCCTCTAGGCTCCAAATTATAACTGTGCTACTTCTGTATCAGACTTGAAATGACACCTGAAATTTGTAGGGTTATTTCCTCATAATGAATACTGGGAAATATCCCTAGTTTTTGTCATTTCTTCTTGATTAGAATGATTGTTCGCAATTTAATTCACTTGTGCATCCAAATGCAGCCCATTTGTTTTTATTCTCGGAGATGTAAATTTCATTTTGTGCTTTTGTGTCATTTTGATTTCACAGGTATTGTTACATGTGTTCCTGGAGTTACTAGCATCAAAGACTATCCTGTCATTCAGTCATTGGATGGATTGAAAGGCATTGTAGCCAACTTGGCAAGTTCAAGTTCGCAGGACAATGATAAACCATCAGCAACAAAACCCAGTGACCAAAAGGTCAAGGAGCTCAATACAAGTGTTGATCTTGAACAAATGATCGAGCTACTCGACAAGCTTTATGCTTTATGTTCAATTGAAGGATCAAGTGATGCATCTATTGCGACAAGGAACGGAGGAGTCGAGCTGGTTACCTCCATATGTGCTGCACTTCATGCCAGACATGAGCGACCTCTTGTTTCAGCGTTAAAGGTGTTGAGTACTTTTCTCCATGGTATGAAGCCTTTATAAATGAAGGGGAAGGCCAATCCTTAAGCTCTTTTGATTTCTCAGGATCACTCGACTGTTGATTTAAATATCTCATTTATTTTTTACTTCTATGATCACAATTGATTACTTCTGTTTTATACTGTACAACTTGTGGATCCACAGTCCATGTGTTCGTCTATGTCATGCATGTAATCTATGCACATAAGAGCGAGACAACATGAGGAGAAAAGGAAGGATGTGTTTTCTTTGATTTATAGTTACATGTCTGCTGCTTGGACTAGCGTACACACTTCGGAATAACCACTTCAGAGTGTTATTCTCAGGTGCTTCGAGTCTTAAGTTATTTTTCCTAGAAAACATGGTAACAATGCTTTTTGTTGTTACTATATTGTCATTTACCAAAAAGAAAAAAGAAAAGAAAATAAAAGGAAAGGAAAGGAAAAAGACTATAGAGTAGGGTAATGAAAATTTGAATACTACGCCAATGCGCCAACAGGCCCAACACAACTTTTTACGGTGCCAATTAACCGTTGCACCCAGTCTTAATTTTGCATTACATGATAAAGCTGTTAGACTTCATGCTTGCACAATCATAAGTTTCCTGCTATGGATGTTTTTAGCCTTATAATTTATTGCCTATTTTTCATTTTACAGATCTTCAGAGTACAGAAACATTTAGGCAAAGTGGTGGACCTAAGATTGTTGTGGATATCCTAAACAACTGCAGAGAAAACAAAGCCATCTTGGATAGCGGTTTTGCTGTTGTTGCTGCAGCTGCAACTGGTAATGAAATCCTCAAGGAAATTTTCATGGACTTAAAAATTGATGAGCTTTTAGTCCAAATTATGAGGGAACAGACAAAAGGCAACATCCAAAGTTTATACGATGCTCTGCGAGTCCTGTTGACACCTGATGATAACCGTGTTTTGGCTTCTCAAGTAAGTATATGATCACCACTTCATATTGTAAAGATCCTCTGATCACCTCATTACTTCTTTCACATCATTGTATTTGTTTGTTTATCTTGTTGACCGGTTCTGTATCTCAAGATTCTATCATTCCGATATCAGCATTCAGGTTGTCTAAAATTTTGTACAGGCACATCTATATTGTTGGCTGGACTCATAGAAAAATGCAAGAATTGGTTGGGAATGTTTTCATGTTGTACTAGTTTAGCTTCTTCAAATATCTATATACTATTTTTCAATTGGGCAGCTGAATGTATCTAGTCATTCTCAAGTGGTCCGTTTATGCCTCTGCTGATATCGTGTCGCTGATCTTGTAACTTCCATATAAAACACAATTAGCAAAACAAGTGTGCTTTTAGGCTTGTAGCACTAGAAAAATACACCTCTGACTTTATTGAATGTGATCATTTGGATATTTGTATCAGGATCATTTTGTGGTCAGATTAGACTGTGCCACCAACGGATCCCATTATACGGCCTTCATTGATGATCAGTTGGACTAGATGGGCCCACTAATCCAACCATAGCACCAGACACTATTATTAGCCCCATATACCGATAGCCTCTCTGGTTGGCTTATACGCATGCTACAGCCCAACAAGTCGATGTGATTGATATCAAAGGAAGCTTGGTGATCCCTTTGAGCTTCAAAGGGAGCTCTATTTGACCTTCGGGTCTTTCTTCAAATGAATTTCTGTTATTTGCTCATGTGTGTGTCTGTATGATGATGTAACTATGTTGTTTTAGGAAACCTTATAGGGGCAACTAGGAGATTTGTTATGAGGATCTTGTAGAACCTTCTTTCTGGAAGCTTATTATTTAGAAGGGATTACTGAAGCCCATAAGACTTAGATGATTTGGTCATGTGCTACAGACACCAAGAGCCTGCACCGGTTAAAAGGAGTGAATTGTTACAAGTTAAATCCTCTTGGAGGGCAAGGGGGAGTCCCAAAGGAAGTGGGTGGAAGTAGGAAGAAAAGACTTGATGACCTATGGTCTTACTGAAGTTATGGCCCTTGATAGAGTGGAATAGCGGAAGAAGATTCATGTAGCTGATCTGATTAGTTGGGAAAAAGGCTTAAATGATGGTGGTGGTGGTGGTGAGTATTGAAACCTATAAATAGGTCTCTTGGGCCATGCATATGAATAATGAATGCTACTTTGAATAATAATTGATGGATTTTTTTTTTTTAAAGTTTTGTGCAGTAGAATTCTAGCCTAAGAGTGTGATTATTATAGAATCTAGTGGGATCTCTTTGGTGTGACTCCGTTGGTTTCCTTTGTAGGTGCAACTTTTCAACTCCACATACATATCCCTTTCCCTTCTGTTTTATTTTCTGCTGCCAACAAAAAAGTTAATTAGTTTTGTGGCATAATTGTGAAGGATTCAACAATCAAATTGGTATGTATATTCTTCTATTGTACTACATCAGTTAAGACTCTGGGCCTGGCATATGTTTCTTTGGTGATTTCAAGGAATCTTCCTTTTTATCTTTGAGCGGAATGTCTAGTTCTATTTTTTTTTTTTTAACGAACAGGGTTGCATGTCATGCACACTATACTTTTGTAAAGTATCTTCTGGTCAAAGAATTAATAAAGCAAATGAATAATATTTAAATTGAAATGTAGGTTTAAGCATGAATATTTGCTAGCAAACTTACTGAATATAATTACGGCATTCTTTAGAAACAAAATTGGCAATTATATACAAAATTGTCATTACAAATTTCCACATCTTGTGCTGGAACCACTTCAAACTGTTTCTGTACATAAATGATGTATATTTGTATTTAAACATGGCCTTTTGTACCGATATGTTGTTTGAGCAATAATCGGATTTCTCATAGGGTGTGTTTGGATGGAGAGAATCCAAAACATGGACATGGAAAACCAGCATGGAATCCTTGGGAAATGGAGAACTACGGATTCCAACAGTAATTTTATTGCTTGGTTTGGACAGTTGTTTGCCATGGAAACGCTTAAAAGGTCAACGATCGAAGGCAAAAAGCAAGAGATGTCTCTTGTAACCTTAAAATCGACACCAAACGTGATTTTTTGGGAGAAACTGAGATCCATTTTTTTATTATTATTATTATCAAAACCTTGGAAATGGAAAACAATTTCCATAGCTACTCTTTTTATCTCAAACAAATGGAAAGCTAGGATTCCATGGAAAACTTTTTCATTCCTATAGTATTCAATATTCCCAAACATCCCCTTAGTGACAAATTTGCCACCTGAATTCGCACCCTTGGCTGTTAAAAGTTCCTCTTATTGTATAGATTTGTTTTCCTGGCATATTTCAAAGATGTGAGTACTATTAATATGTTAATCTTCTACATTGGATAAACTTAAGATTGTGTGGTTTTATTTTTGTATTTTTAAGTCTTAAGTGTTGTCAGCTGTGTCCAAATGTTCCATTGGTTTCGTGAATTAACTGACTAATGTTGGCAAATCCAGGTTTTTGGATATGCTCGAAGATTTGCCAAAATTGGCATTGCGGGCGCTCTTGTAGATGCTCTTCATGGAGGAGTCAGTTCACCTTGTTTAGCTTCAGCAAGCGTTGCATTGAAGGCTGTTGCTGTTAATGTAAGTTTGTTTAGATATGTTGAAAATGGCATCTGGCCACATTTCATAATTATTGAATATTTTATTTGATGTTGCATCAGCTTCAAATTCTTTATTCTTTTATATGATTTCTTAGTGTGTATTTGTTTCATAATTATTGAATATATTACTTTTTTGTTTCCACCAATCCTAACAGCCCCATAGGGCAGAACTTGGTTTCATGTAGTAGGAAGTTGGACATGTTGCTAAGGCGGAGTAATATACCATGCCAACAGATTCAACTTCATAGCCAGTCTTTGACAAACAAGAGTTTCTAACATGCTCTTCAAAATATACAATGCACAAACGCTACGTATACGAATTGACCACCATTTCATCAAACATGGTTATGGTTTTAAATGAAACTAATCATTTTCCATCAGAGTAGGTAGCCATTATCTTACCAGGACCTTTTCAAAAGGTAAAATTACATACATATTTTACATTAGAGCAGGTAATGTCTAACCAAGACCTTCTTGTGTCTCGCCTGCTAGCCCAGCTGGAAGACGCCTAGGCGTTTCAACAGCAGGTCTCAGGTTTGAGTGCTAAGGAGACACAGTAACCCCACCAGTGGGTGGGTGCATCGTGTGACTAACTGTGTGGGTGTGTTGCGCAACTAATAGGGTGGGTGTGTTGCATGACTAACAAAAAAAAAAAAAAAAACAAAGACCTTCCTAAACAATGCCTTAGTTTTGTTTTGTTGTGTTTATTTATTTTTTTGTTTACTACTACTATTAGTGTTATTGTTAGTAGTAGTGGTGGTGGTAGGTAGCATTGTCGTTATTATGAAGAATATCTCTTTCAACCAATTAGAACAGAGTTTTACTATGAATCTTCTTCCTAAACGGGTCGTCGTCGTCGTCATCACGTAAGCCTTATCCCGATTAATTGGGGTCAGCTACATGAATCCTCTTCTGCCATTCCACTCTATCAAGGTAAAGACCTTCAGTTAGACCATAGGTCATTGAGTCTTTTCTTATTGCCTTCATCCACGTGCATTTGAGCCTTCCCCTTGCCTTTTAGAGCCCCTTCAACATGGGTAAATGAAATGCTTAACTTAGAGGAAATATGATGGATCTCATCAAACACAAAAGAAAGCTTCCACAGTTCATCACAACCATTCCATGCCCAAGAAAAAAACTCATGGAGTCCCTTTGGTTAGAACCAGACCAAATAGTTTTGAAGCAAATAGGTCAATGCCTCAGCTCTACAAACACTGCCCTAGTTCCACGAAACTTCCTGATTTGTGCAGTTTCAAGAAGAAGCTTAGTATCAGAGCATGGTTGTCGATGTTTTTCCAGAATTAGGCACTGAAGTATGCCACTTTTATCCAAGAAAAATTCTTCATAGCCTGTTGCAATTTCCGATTATGGGGCCAAAGTGCACCTGCTTCTGATCAACGAAGAGTGTTGTATAGGAGGGTTTTTTTTTTTTTTTAATTTACGCACCCACCCCACATGGTACTCGAACCCAGGACTTCAGTGTTGAAATGCAGAGTGTTTACCACTGAGCCATGCATCCAGATCCGGATAGGAGGGGTTCACCATATATTGAGCACAACACAGAAATAACCATAGACATATATAATCAAAACCATACAATTGAGAGCATGTAAAATGGATGTTAAGACCGGTTTTACCATTCAATGCAGGGTTCTGTTTGAATGGATTTGATCATCCGATCAGGGTGATATTAAGGCCATGAGTAATTGACAGTGAACTCTTATCAATGTTCCGCCGTGATTGATACATGGGCCCGCTTGACCCCACCATGATCACCATGAGCAATCGATTTGTGTGTGTGCGCGCACGCACGTGCATGCATGCATCTAAAATCCACTCCAACCATTAGCCCAAGGCCAAAAAATCAGCCACATCCATGATTTAGGTGGAGCACACAAGTAAAATATGCGTGCATGGGGACACCCCCCAAACTGTTTTGGTATGGTCCACATAAATCATGGGCCTAATTTTTGGGCCCCGGTCATAAACTTTCGTGAGGCAGCTGATGGGGATGTTCCTCCCTAACTTTTTTTTTCCTTTGGTGTGGCCCACCTGAATCATGGGTCAGCCTGATTTTTGGGCCCTGGGCCTAACGATAGATGACGCAACCAGTGGTTGGAGTGGATTGTGCGTATAGATCACAGTGGGCCCATAAAAATTAAGGGTGGGCGTCCCCCTCCCAACTGTTTTCCTTGGTGTGGCCCACCTGAATCATAAATCTGCCTGGTTTTTGCACCCTATGGCTAAATTCCTGTCACGCACTTGATGGTTGGAGTGGATTTTGGAAACACATCACAGTGGGTTCCACTCGAGCCAACCCATTGCTTGCTTGCATTAAGGTTTCCTGTGGTTTGGTTCGCAGGAGACCGCTACTACTTGATCATTGAGTTGTAACTTGAGAATTTATTGGTCCATTGTTCTATTTGTCACTGGGATCGGAAAATTTTCAAACTACTATCTAGTAACCTTTCTTTTTTTAGTTTGTTGGCACCATTCTGGTTTGTTGGCTAATTTATATATGGATCTTTAATGCCATGTTCTCTGTGCAGGATGAAATATGCAGATCTATTGCTGAATGTGGTGGCATTGATGTAGTCCTACAGTGTATTGATGACAGCGGTGCACAAAATAACAACGCAGTTGCTAGAGCCTGCTGCTCTTTGTTGTCTAAGGTTTGAACTTTGAAGCCATCATTTATTTCTATTATTACTATTTTTTTTTTCTTTTTGTGTTTGTGTCTGTGGCAGGGGGCTGCTTTTTTTTAGTTGCATGTTGTCTTTAAACCATCTGATTTTGTAATGTTCCTTTGTTTAAAGTTGGCAGGAAGTGATGCTAACAAGAGTGCTATCATTCAGAAGGGAGGACTCGATAGACTTATCAAACTTTCATCTATATTTTCTGAAGACCCATCCGTGTTACAAGAGGTACATTGAGAGATGAGTTGTACCAGATTTAAAGTTGAATACATACGATAAAACGCATTGCTACTTCACTTCCAAATCCATTACTTCGTTTTATAAGAAACGCCAAAGGGACTAGTCCAAGGGACTCATGGCTGACAGTTGCCAGTGTGGTGCATGCATGCAAGATACAAGCCACTCAAGGAGGCCCTGCTGTCTCTATGCATCAGCAAAAATCAGGCCTCTGCTCATCCCATGAGCCACACGTGTAAGTTGAATGTGGATCGGTCGTGTACATTTTAAGCATCCATTTCTTTTTGCGCATGTGTGGCCCACTTGACGAGCAGACTTGTCTGAGTTTTGAGCTGGAATATCAACAGTGAGGAACTGATGGATAGCTTGTATCTTGTGTGCATGTGAGCATAGAGTCCTGTTAGCAGGGCTCTTGATTTATTGATCCTGATGGTGGATACTGATTGAAAAGAAAAGTTGTTTTTTCATACAGATTATGTCTATCATCTGCGTCCTTTCACTAAGATCCCCAGAGAATGCAGCCCGCGCAATGGAAGCAGGGGCTGGGGACTTTGCAATCCAAGCGATGCAGAAGTTTCCTGCTGCATCCCAAATGCAAAGACAATCGTGTCTCATGATCCGGAATCTTGTTGTCAGGAACTCAGAGAACAGGTTGGCCTCTGCAATTAATGGATGCATTTTCTTTCATAGTTCTAATGTCACAAGGGATCTTCTGACAACAATGATTCTCAGATGCCATATTTTCCAGTTGATACCAATCTGTTTAGATGATTTTTTTTACCTTAATATTTTTCCAGAACTATTTTGCTTGGCAATGGTATTGAGAAGATCATTAGGAAGACCAAGCAAAACCATGATAACTGCAAGGATGCTGGTGCTGCTGCATTGAGGGACCTAGGGCTCGACGACTACAACTCATAGCCATGGCTTTTACCATTTCCTTTCTGGTATGGTTCTTGTTTTTTCTATATGCTGTTCTGAAAGGTTGCTTTGGTTGGAAAATGGAAACAATTCACCCTGAGTTCTTTACATTGAAATGGGGAAAATTAATTCAGAAAATTTGTTGATGTTTCTGAACAGAATTGAATTTGTTTCGTTGTATTTTATGAGATTTGGAATGATCATGGCAGCCATGATCGTTCTGCTTGCTTAATAATTCATGAGATTTGCAGTCCATGTAGAATGCTCACCAAAGGGAATGGAAAACCCTGAGAATTGTTTGGCACATCGTATCTGGATGCTCGGAACTGCAGTTACAAGGGAAAGTCTGAGATCATTGTAAATTGGTTACAAGAAAAAGACTTCCATGAAATTAGCTCATTATTATTTGAATGACAACTCTAGTGTTACATAGAACCCAAGATTGTGTTTGGATGTCAATATCCCATAACTTATAAAAGAAAAGAAAACAATTTAGTCCAAATCCAACAGCATTTGCTTACCCCGTTAGAACGGTACCTCCTACAACCTTGTGCTCAAGTGATGGACAAAGATAACGCAGATGGTATTTTTAGACTGGGATGATGGACTGATCTAGAGGGGTAGAAGGATTTTTGGTAGGAATGGCTAGGATGAGTAGGACATTAGAATTTTTTTTTTTTTAAACAAAAATCGTTCAAACTGAACTCATGCAAGAGATTCCCACCCAGACATGTAAGCTTGCAAAAAAGCCCTCACCTTGTAACTGTTATGTGGGTTTCATTGGCAAGGCATGAAACTCATCCAAAAATGTGAAATCAACCTTTTTATGGAACTAAACTTCTGAGCATCTGGCCCGAGCCAAAGCCAATTGTTGGTTGCATCCAAGTTGGACTTAGGACTGATAATTAAATTTAGATGGACCCTCGCTTGCCAAAGACCCAATAAGTAGCCCAGGACTGTTTTTAATTTTTTTTTTGGTGTCAGTGACTGACTATTTAACTGGTAGGCCCACTCAGGCCTGAGCCAGATTGCGAATTCACTCAAGCTTACCTGGGTACAATTCTGATACCATTAATCGAATTGTAGGGAAACAGGAGTAAACCACATTAATGCACCCTGGCCCCCGAATCAGGCCAATCAACTCATCAGGTAGGCCAAGCTTGAAAATGGACAATCACCAAATGGCATTGGAAGGAGGGAAAGTGAAACAAACTGCAAGTATATCTGCCTCACTTTCGAAGAGGACAAGTTAACACAGCCTCACCAAAAACGTGGCCCAAATCTCACGTATGCAATTGTAGCACATGTACAGCAATTCACGATTCAATCTCTCATAGTAGCATTCTTCGAGGTACAACCACCCGATCCTGGTCGGTAGCCACAACCCATATCTGCCCTCTCAATCCACTCAGAAGGGACGAAAATTTGGTCCAACGTTACTACTACCCTATCCTGTCCATTCGACCAAAGTAAATTTGAATCTATCCAGTGGCAAGTCCGTGTTATTTCTGTTCTTTTTGAAAAAAGATGAAATAATGTTAAAAGCCAAAGCAAGTACCCCCCACCAAAACAGAGATAGACACCATCCCTCTTGATTTCTGTGCATGATAGGACTGAGTGGCAGACAGGCAATGGAGTCTAAATGATGAACAGCTTGGATCTCACTTACCCCAGTTAGCATGTATGCCCGCAAGTTGAATATAATCCTACTCATCCCCTGAGCAGAGCTGTCCAGACGGGCCAAGAAAGACCATCATCATATGTTCAAGACCACCACAGGCAAGCAAAACTGAATAAAAAAATTGTCCATTTTCACGGGATAAGAAGATCAAAATTGTCCATTTAAAACAAAATAAGTAGTTCCCACATATTCATGTCGGGCTAAGAAAGACAATCATCGTATGACCATCACAGGCAAGCAAAACTGAATATCAAAACTGTCCATTTTAATGGGATAAGAAGATCAAAATTGTCCATTTAAAACAAAATAAGAAGTCCCCACATTGCATGAATAGTACAGCAGATGTTTTGGCAACCAAAAGGGGATCTGGAATTCTTCCTTTGCCCCCCATTAAAATGACAAAACCTGCACCAATTGAAAAAGTCATCAGAAACATTAAACCGAATTCTTTCTGCTACGGCCACATGAACCTATACAGGATTTACAAGACAACTCGCCAATCACGTGGCCACATGGGAATATAAGTCGTGCATATGGTGGGCCCCAGACCTGGCCCAAAAATCAAGCATCTACATATCAGGAGGGCCATGTGTACAGAAACAATGGACAGATTTAGAAAAGGCACCAACGTGGACAAATGCCAATGGTGCATGTACATGGAACTGAAGCTATGGAGTGGGGAAAAAAACAATGCTAATGGTCCATATTCATGTGGGGACCAGACTGATTTTTGGGACAATCCAGACTGGGCCCACCTGACACACTGCAAACTAATCCCACAGACATACCCCACATATTAGTGAGCAGAAGAGTTCAAATAATCTACAGGACAATTAGTATATATGTAACAGGAAATTAAATACCTGTACTCTACTAAAGCTAGTCAATTGCCTGATATGGAGAAAGCCTGAACCATTCGACCATATAAACATAAGAGGGCAGCGGATTAGAATTTTTTACATTGGCCTGTATTCCAATCCCAAGAAATCACAGTCAATATCAGTTAGTATATCCCAATTTTGCACAATGATACTGCAATAAATCTTAAAAGCAGACATCAGAACAAAGACCGGTATTTTGAATAGCACTGACAGCAAAACTACGGCGCTGCTTAGTGCAAGTCTCATATTGTGTACACTATTTGTAGTGTGGCATATGCTATGCGGTGTGTAGCATATAGCAGATGTAGCATATGCAACAGTTAAAGCTCCAAAATTTTAAGATTTTGGCTCCATACATTGGTGTTGAGCACCAATCGGAAGATGGTAGTGACTCAATCCTCCCATTGCACTAAAGCACAGCTATCCAGACCATTCAAACTGAAAGTCATATTGTGGATAGGCCAAATTTTTGGGGCATCCTATCTTCATAGTGAACACTTTTTTGCTGTTTTTTGTACTTATTTTTACTATTTATTATATTTTGACCCGTTGTTTTAATTACAAAATAGAAGTATCATGCACCTTATGCTACATGATATAGATGGCTGAATGCAATGCGATATGCTACAGCTATTTAAAAAACTGACCAAGACATCAGCAAAACAATTTCTAGAATGGTGAACATGTACCTGGAGGACCATCTGGACGCTTATTTGAACATTCTGGAGTAAGCCTTTCTCTCCTGATCACGCCTATCAGCAATCTGTAACCCATTTCGAGCTTTCATAACCACGTGAAGAACTAATGTACACTATCATAGTGTTTTGCATTTGGGATAGAACAACTGACCTTCTTCCTTGCAGCAGCAAGCTCCTTCTTTATACTTCCTGAAAAAATGGCATAAATAAAGGCAAGTGCAGAAATAAATAGTTCAGAATTAGCAGGTGTGTAGCAATAGCATGTTAAAGTGGAGTGCCTCTACAGCTTTATATGATCCCTGTATACCAATCAAACTGAAGGGGAAATTTTGTAGGATAACTTTTTTTAAGCAATTCTATAGGATCTCTAAAAGACCAGCCATGCTCTATGGGTCAGAATGTTGGGCAGTTCAACAACACATTCATAGGATGAGCGTAGCTGAAATGAGGTTGTTGGGATGGATTTGTGGCAAGATGAGGAAAGATGGATTTAGAAATGAATGCTTTCAAGAAAACTTAGAAGTAGCACCAATAAGTAACAAGATGGGGCAAAGTAGACTTGGATGGTTTCACAATGTGCTACAGACTAAGAACTGTGCCAGTTAGGAGCGAGTCGGTTCAAGAAGAAGGCCGTAAAAGGGCAAGGGTAAGACCCAAAAGGAAATGGGTGGAGATTATAAGAAAGAAGTGATAACCTATGGTTTAACTGAGGATATGGTCCTTGATAGAGTGGAATGGCATAACGGGATTTGTCTAGCTGACTCCAATTAGTTCAGATAAGTCTTGGAAGATGATGATGATGATGATGATGATCACAATAGCATTTTGAAACAAATATCAAACAACTTACCATCATTTGGCTCCAACCCTGATGCTTTCTTGAAGCTCTCCACTGCAGAATCTACATCATTAAGTGCCATGTAAACCTGATGATAAAAACAAAATCTAAGCATCCTGAACTCCCAAGTTAAATATTTGAAACATGTTTGAACAATATAACAGTAAAAAAGAAAAGGTCATATCTATTGCAGTCAAGTCCAAGAGGTGTCTTGCACATCTCCATAAACATATCAAATACATGAAGCCTCTAAAAAACTACAGGGTGTGAGAAGACGTGTGTACGCATTCATGCTGCAATGGAATTACAAAGAGAATCCTGAAAGCCCCTTAGGAGAAATAACACAAATTACAAAACCATTATCTCCCATAACCCCACAGAGAGAACTTTGGCAATCAGCTTGTAAAGACTACCACCCAATTTGCTAGTGAAAAATCCGTTCACCCACATCACTCTTTAGGAATGAGATGGTACTAAACAATGGAACCTTTACTAATACACCGACTTCATGAAACTCATAACAGCCTAGATAAACTCCCACTCACTGACCACATCCCAGCATATGGAACAATAAGGGATGGTATTTACAGTGAAATCTGCAGCAAGTTTGCTAAATATTTGAAGCAAGAGTTCCATTACCATAGAACCATCAAGGATTCAAGTTTGAAGATACTACTATGTAAGATGCATGTCAAAAACTTCCATTGCAATAGCTTTTTATCAAATAAAAATACATGTATCCTACTCAGATATTTGTTAGTCAAAGTAGATGTTCCTATTTCTTTTGACAGGTAACAACAATTTCATTAAGATCAAAAGAGAAGTACAAAAAATAGATGTAACTATCAACTGTTTGTAGGTTTTGCATGTATAATAATGTAACTCTGAAAGGCACTGAGTAACCACGAACTAGACCTGGCATTCAGAGTACTAGAATTCAAATTAAGAAAGTGGCAGGTTCCTGTCTAATTGGGAGATACTAACCTGACCCTGGCGAAACAAGGCTTTGACATTACCCTCTCCTTCGCGCATTGCAAAGTCTGTGTCCAATAATGCGCCTTTTAAATCTCCTAATTTCAACTTGCAAGCCTAGACAATATATCAAGTATTAAACAGTAAGATAAGTGAAGCCCCTAACATGAAGATACAGTATATAATAGTAAATTAGCATCCTGCAGGTAATAAGCCAAAGCATGTGCACAAAAACACATTGAACATGAAAACAACATGAAGTTCGAAGACAACCAAAATTCCAGTTTGGAACATCCAATACTAGTTTTTGGAAGCACCTCAAGTAGATAAAACACCATACACGATGCAATCTTAGTTGCGCAAGGCAAGAGCAAAAGCAAAGTCAAGGCGAGGGTGGGAACCAATGGTTCCCAAAATTTCAGGAATTGGAAGGGCCTAAGAAGCATCAACATAAAATAATACACACGAGTCCAAATGTATGTGGGGTCTGTGAGAGTGTGTGTGTGTGTGCGCACGCATGTGCACGCTAAATATAGAAATATTATACAGAGTGATTTCATATAGGATATCTAGATTTTAAAATTTTGAAAATAATATTCAAATAGAAGGAAATTGGCTAGGCCAAAAGGTTGATTAGGTTAAAGATGGACTTGGTGGAATTGAAGTGGTAGTTACTAGTTAGCAGGTCATAGGAGAGCCAGGAAGATTGGAAGTGGGAGATGGGGATGGGGATGGTAGCAAGATTCCACAGGAGCGGCACCAAAAGGTTCCTATAAGGCTGCAACTAGAGATTTATTCGATATTTTAGGTGGCATGAGCAATTATATTCATGTCCTAAAATGTTCACTTGTTTACTACTGTATGATGTATGAAAGAGATTTTCTTGTAAATAGTTGCGTTCCCACAGAAGGAGCTTTTATAATATAAAAAAGGAGATTAACACAGTCAAGCAGGAAGAACCCAAATAAGGTAAGAGTGCCATCTCTCTACGATACCCATGAAAAGGTTATGTACCAATCAGGGCCATACATTTAGTATGCTCTATCATGGATGCCCTTACTGTGTATTGGACAGTCTTATCCATTAATTTTCTTTGGAGGTTACCGAGCAGACAGTTAGAATCATCTGATCTATATGCTTATTTTAGACCATTTGTCATCAACAGTAGAAGAAACTAGACGGATAGTCCCAATTCATATATCAACTTTCCACATGCTGTGGTCAGAAGGGTCAACCTTATCATCTACCTTTAACCATGTTTGTAAAGAAAAGTGGGTGATGTGAGCTTGGGCTGTGCTTCGGAAATACCAGTATGCTTAGTTTTGGTTCAGATATAAAAGCCAATCTCAAGATTGGACAAGGCCTAGATATTGCTATCTTATGATGGATTGAATATGGGTTGACCCCAGCCATTCCCAGAAACCATCTAGATTTAGGAAATGAACTGAGACATTTAAGATTCTTGAAAACTAGGTGACACTGAGAAGTTCAGGAATTCAAGAGAGACGGGGGTAGAGACTTCACAAAGAAAATTAGAGGTAGTAGAGAATTCAATGAAAGTTTTCTAGGAAAGTCGATCCCAAAAAAGAAAAAAAGAAGATGAAAAAGAAAGTGTTTGATGCAAGGGAAGAAGAGTGGGAGAGAAGCAATTGCAACTTCTCTCTCTATCATGAGTTCAAAACACATTATATACAAACTTCTTTGATTCCTAATCTTCAGAGTAGACCACCCCTTACCGCTATTTCAGATCCATTGTCTCTTATTTTCAGACCTTTAAACATTCTTCACAGTAATTTCAGAAACTAGTTTGACATGGACAGTTTCCAATTAACTCAACTTCTTCACACTTTAAGGCAAGTTCTGAATTGATTTTGAGATTTTAAATATTGTTCACAAGATACATCTATTGACAAAGAATTCCTCAATTCCACCTAGTGATCGATGGGGAAATGCTTACAGAGCTATTCGTAAATATCTGTGACTTTCGTCTTCCTCAAATGGGAACTCTTCTCTGCAAAACCGCAGAAATTAGAAATCAAGCAGGAATAGAGACAATCATATGTAACAAAGCTAGTCACTGCAAATGGTTAAACCAGAAAAAGAACATATGGAGAGATTCAATAGATCACCCTCATCAATCTCTTCTTTCTCCCAGCAAACATCCAAGTAGCGCAATGCTTTCCGATACTTTCTAAGAGCCGTTTTAAAATCTTGTTTCTGCAAACAGCCATGGAAAATAAAATAAATAAACCAAGTAGAATGACAGCCAACGATAGCAAACAGATAAAGATAGATCCAGTATTTAAACCAGAGTAATCTTCACTGAAAGATATTATATAAGAGATTACATGGTGATCAATCAGGAGTAATTGTGTTTGTTTTGTTCAACCCAGCAATGGTAAAGGCAGGACCCACCGTTCAGTAACTCTATTGATATGATAACCCAGCCAATGATGAGATGAGCCATCCACTAATCTCATTCTCAATTATTAGATGATAATAGATCTCTGACAAAAATGGAAAATTACAACCAATGGTCCACATTAAAGGGGAAGAAATCAACAACAGTGATCATCCAATGGGAAAGATTTTGGGTTATCAGACATCCCACCATATGAACGTTTGGCTGGCAGGAATGTGGGGGCCACCAGTACATTCGTTGGGACAATAAAATCTCAATCAAGAATCATATATTACATCTTTAAATGAATGAAGTAGACCCTGTAGTATGTAAAAGAAAGAATAACTATAGGTTCTTAGGTGGCCAAATTGGAAATAGGAGATAAAAAATGCCATTCTACCCAACAAACTGTACATGCTGAGGTGAAGTCTAGCAAGCCTCATCATGGATGGAAGATTCCCAAAATGCTCCCCAATGCCACTATTAACTGTATTTGTCGATTTGCAAGCCATCAACTGAATGAGTAGAATGAATCATCTCATCAGGGAATATTGAAGCACGGCTCATCTCATGTTGGGTCCTAACAGATGTGGCATGGTTCCACATGCACCACTGCTGGGGAGCAAAACCTGTGTTTCATTGAGCATCATAGAAAACCCCCATATTGGGAAAAAATTAAATAAAAATGAAAGGTAACACCAGCACCACGGATCAGTCCAGTATTTCAAAACAGAATCTCACAAGGTTAAAAGCTCAAGAGTCAAGACTGGGAGTTCCATAGTTCACCTTGTATTGTTCATTCCCTAAAGCTTTGATCGACTCTACAGCATTCATCCACCAAGATATCTCAGCCGACTTCTCGTCTAGATCAGCAGGCCAATCAGGATACGTATCACCATCTTTGAAGAAATTGGTAATGCCATCATCTCCACCTTCAGGAATTTCCCCACAGTCCACAATCACAACATCAACGGTGGGACAATCACCAGGCTCAGTGGGGGTGTGCTCAATGGAACGAACGACCCCCATGCCTTTAATTATTTTCCCAAACACAACATGTTTACCATCAAGATTTGATGTCCGGGTGGTGGTAATAAAGAATTGAGACCCATTGGTATTAGTTCCAGAATTAGCCATCGATAGCATTCCTTTCCTTTCATGTTTCAACTCAAAATTCTCATCCTCAAATTTCAACCCATAAATGGATTCTCCCCCGGTGCCATCTCCAGCAGATATGTCGCCACCTTGTATCATAAAACCTTTAACAACCCGGTGAAAACGGACACCCTGAAATGAAAGTTTTGTTATTAATAGTAAGCAAAGTAAGGCAAAACCCGAAACAAGTTCTAAACTTGAAGAAAGGAAGCATGGTTGATAATGAGTAAAATGTAACCCCAACAAATGAATTCTTACTTCCAGCCTTATCCATGATGGAATCTACAGAAAAATATTGAAATTTCTAAACCGCTAACTTTTAAGACAATTGACCTACCTTGGTCTCACAAGTTGAATTGAAGCCGTTAGCTAAAATAGATAGTGGATACAATTCTGAGTTGGGGAAGCTCTTTGATGTAAGACGGATGGCCTAAACTAGGATGATATATGGCCTAAACTAAGATGATATAAATTAATTAATTAACGGATTACCAGAGTAAATCAAAGTATAAAATAAAGCCAATCTACCACAAATCTAGAGAAATAAAATATTCAATTAAGCTCAAGTTCAAGACCACGTCGCAATCCCACAAAATGATCCTTAAGGCTATTGATCGGAAATGGCCCAATGGAAGGTAGAACTTCCATCTAGCATAAGATTCATTCTAGATTTCATTATTCAATTTGTTTTTGCTAGGGTTGGAATAGATTAGGGTTTGGAAATCAAAATTTGGGAATTTACGGTTTTGTAAAAGGTTAGGGCTAGAGTTAAGGTTTTATAAAATAGAAAATACGAGAACATGATCAATGAGGGGGAGGCGGATCAGCTGTACAGACACTGTATTGACAGATCCGTGCAATGTACAAGCACGTCCGTACAGTCGTACGGACAATGTGGTGGGGTTGTGTCGGTTTGGTCAATGATGGATTGGATTGATGATGGTGAGTTAGGGTTTGAGAAAGAAGAGAAAAAAATTCAATGGGAAAAAAGGGTTTGAGAGAGAGAACAAAGAAATACCTAGATAAGAATAAGAAAGATGACTTGGAATCACTCCGACACCAAACTCTATTCAAAGAAAGTTTTCTTGCTCAAAGAAGCAATGTAGAGAAATTTCATTCAATATGTCCACAATTCCAAGTCTCAAGTCTCAAATAAATATATATAAGAAAACCCAAAGTCTATAAGTATTCTTGACCGTTCGAATTTATTAACCGTCAAGATCAAAACATAAATCTATGATAACATGAAATAAAACTGAAAATAAAGCAGAAATCCGTACACCTAAATCCAAGTCTCTGAACATATCCAACGGTCCAGGATCACCAAACTGATGTGTCCAAGATATCTAATGGCATGGTCTAATGTTTGTAACATCCAGATGTGGTCCCAGGTCGGGCTAGGTGACGTCCAAGTAGTCCAAAATGTATCAATCAATTCCAAATAAGCAACTCACATGTATCTTCCCAGTGTGGGGAATTCAAATATGCACAACCATACATGTGGGGTCTTTAACGCGGCTAAGAACTCAAATTGAGTCCACTGGGACTCATATAATGACCATCCAACCATAATGAAGTTGGTGTTGGGGCCTCAGCTCTCCTCCTCCTCCAATAAACTTGTATAGGTGCTCAGATGCCCTCATCACTCTTCCTAAGATATCCAGACTGAACAAAACTGTGGACAACCATATGTTGTGCTCGTCATTTTATTCATCATCATCTAAAATCCTTATCCCAACTAATTGGGGTCAGCTACACAAATCTTGTTCCACCATTTGTCAAGATTCATGATAGAAGCAGTGTCGGAAGTTTGATGCCGACTGCTGTCTTGATGCGAATAACCTTATTGACAGGCCGGATGGCATATAAGCATCACAGTGGACCCTAGCAAGGTTTCAATAGTGGGCATTTCCATCCCATGGTTTCTTGTGGTGTGGCCCACTTGAGTTCTAAATATGATTGATCTTCAGTCACATGTCCTAACATAATATGGCAAAAATGATGAACTGAGTGGATGTCAAAAAGATATCACAGTGAGCCCCATGTAACTTTTTGTTACATCGGCTACAAAATTGGATTCGTCATTTAACTGTGACAGATAAAAAATGCACCATCTGCGTGCTTTTCGGGTAATCTTGTATTCAAAGTAACAGCCGCACATTGGGCCCACCTGTATGGTTCATGTGGAATCAAAACCATTCAAATACTCTACTACCTAATTTCGACCATAAACACCAAGTATCAACTTATCCAAAATTCAGGTCGGAAACACCACATGGAGAAATGTTAGGATGAGACACCAATATTAGTTTTGTGTAGGGCCCACTGTAGTGTTTATAAGCCATTCAATCCATTCCTCTTATGGTCCTCATCAGGATGAAAGAATTATCCAAAAATCACATTATTCCAACACTCAGGTGGGCCATACCATGTGAATTTAGAGGCTTCGGGTGTGATTTTATGGACCGTTGAATCAACCTGATTTTTTGGATCAAGGCCAAACAAGTTGTGCATGGGTGGAAGACGTGGATTTCATGCATGCTGAGCTGTCTCCCCCATTCTAGTGAAAGTAACCATAGTTACCTATGGCGAGGTTGCCAAGTGTTTTCTTTTATTCACTGTACCATTTTTTTAATGGTGCAGTCATTTACACATAAAATTAGTCTTCTAGAACTAATTTTTCAAAATTTGACATCCATAGGAATCTTCAAAAAAAAAAAAAAAAAAAAGAGTGGCTACCAAACAGGGCCTTAGGATTTCCATATGATCCTCAGTAATGTTGCCTAAACTGCCAACATACTGTGTCCTTTTGTTCCAAATCATGTGATGCGGATTGTGTATCATTTACAATCCAGATCGCTAATCTAACAGCCCAAAACTATGGTATGCATTCTTATTATTGATTACATATTTACATTCTAATAAAAATCTATGTTTGGATTTATTCTTTAATTTATGCAATATCACACATATAAAAGATACTAAGCATTAAGGATTTATAGTGGCAGCATTCATTATTTCTTATATAAATTGCGGTACCATTTTTGGATATATGTATATAACTATATTATGTATACTCATTTCGGTAGTATGTCCCAAAGCGACCCACATATCCCAGAGTCCTATGCTAACCATACCATGTACCAAATTAACCCTCGATTTGGGTAACAATGATCACGAGCATCAACAGGTCTTCAGTTTGAATAGGTAGTCAGGCCCATGGTTTGATGATCGAGACCATTGAGCTAGCCCCACCATGGATGGACTATCCCTGAAAATCCCCAAGATTAGGGCTGTCAACGGGTCGGATACGGGCCGGATCAGTAATGATCCGTATCCGATCTGATTAAGGATATATCCAACCCGAATCCGATTCGGATCACAAGTGTATGATCCGAACCCGACCCGTTTAGATATTTTCGAAATCTGTATCCGATCCGAATATGATCCGACCCGATATCCGAATATGATCCGATATTCGAATATTATGATTTTCAGGCCCGCCCGGCCCATTGAAACCCTATGTAAATTCTGATTTTCAGGCCCGCCCGGCCCATTGAAATCTACTTTTATTATTTTATATACTATCTTTAATCGGATCGGGTCCTTAACGGGCCGGATCACGGTCGATCCGAATCCAACCCGAATATTAAATGGATCATCTTTGGGTATCCGTATCCGACCCGATTACCCGATTATTGATCCGAATCCGATTAAATCGGATCGGATATGGATCGGATACGGATCAAGATCCGTGCCGTTGACAGCCCTACCCAAGATCAAAAGACCTAGGTTTTCAGTTGAATGTGGATTGTTGCTTAACCTTCAGTTAGACATCTATCTGTGGGCCACCAATCTAGCCTTTGGGAATGTCCAGCCAGGATGCTTTTTTGTGGCATGCTCCATTTATACAGGGGCCCACTGCTCATCAGATCAACAACATCGATCAACAAACCATGGAACCCACTTGTATGGACTAGTGGTGGATTATGACATTGTAAGTATAACATCCCGGCTTTTACCCACCCAGGGTTTGGGCGAATGACTAGTGCCGTGGGTTTGCTCCCCACAGGCGAGTTCATTCCCCTCCCTGTCCTTTAACCGATGCACGTGGTTTGCGGGTGATTGCGTGCATCTACAGGGATTAGTCTCGCCTTAAAAGGGGTGGAAACACCCTGTCATCATCAAAAAAACATCCCGGCTTTTATTCACCTTAAGACTGCTCTGTAATCAAATATTGTTATGTATTATTTGTGAAGGAATTATATGATCCTCAACCCAACAATGTCCGCAATGGTATCCTCGAGTTTTCAGTTTGTACAAGTGGGGCCCATGGTTCAGCAAACCAGAGTGTAGGTCTATTGCACCCGATCGTGGATGGACCCTGCCCCAAAAACCACCCAAATTCAAAGATCCTAGCTACCAATCGCGGGTCTTTTTCATGTGAAAGTAGAACTCTTGTCTATTAGGCAGGCAACAAGCTTGAAGGTCAGGATTGTCCTATCAGTGAGATTTTGGTGCCATGGCCCATCAAACCAATGTTTTAGGCCAACCAACCTTGTCCCCGCGTGTACAAACTGACGGCTCGAGTATGCATGCATTTCCTCAGGTCAAGCACTATATAATTCCCTTTCAAGTCCTATAACAAATCCAAGATCGAATCTTTGACACTGAAATATGAAAAAAAAAAAAAAAAAAAGAGTACAAAAAAGTAAAAGAAAATATTTTCCTCAAAATCGCATAATTTCCAATACGATTTGAGGAAAAAGGAGAGCAAAAACCACACCGTGGTATTTCAAAAATCCGACAGTCAGAGAGAGAGAGAGAGAGAGAGAGAGAGAGAGAGATGCCTTGTAATGGAGAGGAACGCCAGTGTTAGGGCCAATGCCCTTCTCGCCCGTACAAAGAGCCCTGAAATTTTCAGCCGTTTTGGGCACCACATCGCTGTAGAGCTCCACCACTATCCGCCCTTCTAACTCCCCTCCTATGCTGATGTCTAAAAAGCACCGTGGGTTCACCATCTCTCTCTTTCTCCACTTCCTTGTCTCTCTCTATCTACGCTTCTTTCAACCCCGTTATCTGGAGAACGGAAAACCCTAAATCCCGCTGCTCACCAGTCAGTTCAATTCAAAAGGTTCCCAATTATTACGCGTTGTTGCTAACTTACGCCGAGCGGACTTTGTTGTAACCGACCCCCCCTTCGTTCCTTGGCGGAGGTCTGCTCGAATTTGATACGTAGCGACTTTAACCTTTTGAACCTGGATCCTCTTCGAATGATCCAAACCGTTTATAGGATCTGTCTCGATGCGGATAAAAAAGTAAAATCTCTCAAATTTTGACTTTCTCAGCTATTGGGAATTTTGGCTCTTTTGCTTTAAAAGTGGACGGCTATCATTACCTTTGTATAATATTAAACGGATGATGGATTCAATCTGGTAAATTTTTTTAGTATATTGTATACCCAATCCAATCGAAGCCCTATCACATGGAAGGTTTGGATTATTGAAAAGAACCCTATCCAAATGGCTAGAGTTGCGACGTATCATAATTACAATTCGTCGAGATGCATCGGAGCTAACCTCTTCTGTGATGACGATTTGGAAGATGTACAGCGTGCCTGGGAAGGGGGCGGGTGGATTCCCGGATCCGCCGAGGTGGGTGGATCCCGGACTGTGGATGGGCATTGTGATGTATTTATTTACATCCACGCCGTCCATGCGTTTTGAGAGCTCATTGTAGGACAAGATCCCAAAACTGAAGCAGATCCGAAATTACATGTGGACCAGACCATACGAAACAGTGGTGATTGACCGTTAAAAACTTCTTGTAGACCACTAAAGTTTTGGACCAAGCTGATATTTCTGTGGTCCCTTCATCCAGATCTATGTGACCTTATAGATGGGTAGGATGGTGAATAAACATCCCGGTAGCCCACAATAAGCTTTTAATGGCAGGTATTCAATCACCACTGTTCCTGTGGTGTCGTCCACCAAGATTTGAATTGGCTTATTTTTTTATCGTTCCCTAGATTGATCTGTCAAAACGGATGTACAACATGCAAGGAACATACATCACCGTGGGCACACAGTCAGGGATCTACCCATCTTGGTGGGGGCGTGAATTAGGTGTTACCCCCGGAACAGCTTAGTGGGTGTTACCCCTACCTAATGGCCCACATGGATGATATTTTGTATATCCATTCCATCCATCCGTTTCTACAGCTCATTTTAGAATGATATGTCAAAAATTATGAAGATCAAAATCTCAAGTGGACCATACCACTAGAAACAGTGTGATCCAAGTGCTTGATAATGTCAATTAGGTCTTGATGAAGGGAAGATATAAAGATCAGATTGATCCAAAACTTTTGCCGCCCACAAAACGTTTTTAATGGTTATTCGTCACTGTTTCTAATGGTATGATTCCCCTGAGATTTTTATCTTATTAGTGTTTTGGATCACATCCTCAAATTATATGAAAAAACAGATAAACAGCATAGATATATAAACAATACATCAAGATGGGCCCCGCACGATTAGGGTGACACCCGCTAAGCTGTTCCAGGGTAACATAAGCATCTACCGAAGTCTTTGTCTGTCCTGTACCTTTTCTTAGCGGCTGCGTTGAACTCGAGTCGGTAGTGACCCTAAAGCCCTGTTGGCCACCTATAATGTATGTATTTTATCCACACTGTCCATCATTTTTTCCAACTCATTTTAGGTCACAAACCCAAAAATGATTTAGATCCAAATCTCTAAGTGAAACACACTATCGGAAGTACAGGAAATAATGAAGGCTACCATTGAAACCTCCGTGACATTTATTTTACATCTAACTTGCCAACAAAGTCAACTAAACTTGGATGAAGGAAGAAAGAAAAGGTAAGCTTTGGTCTAAAACTTCTGTAGGCCCGTGAAGTTTTCAACAATAGATAGCGAATTAAGTGAGACCCCGGCCTCACCCAAGAGTTGCCGCCCTTACCATGGGTCTCACCTTGATGTAGGTAAGATGTATCCATACTGTCCATCAATTTTTCCAGATCAGTTTAGGGTATTATGCCAAAAATGAAGCAGATCCAATCATCAAGTGGACCATAATATAGGAAACAGTGCTGATCCACCATTAATTGGCTATACAAGTTTTGGATCAAACTAATTTTTTTTTTCCCTTCATCCATGCTCATGTGACCTTATCAACACATTGGGTGATAAATAAACTCTACGAAAACGTTAAGGGGCGGGCTAAGAAGATTTTAATGGTGGGATGGTCAATCACCACTGTTTCTTATAGTATGGTACATCTGATAATTGTATGTGCTTCATTTTTGAGATAATGACCTAGAACGATCTGAAATAATGGATGGATAGCGTAGATACATGATACATACATTAAGGTGGGTCCTGTGGCAACCCAACCGTAAGGGCTGCACATGAGCCGCGGGTCTCACTCTCTCATCATTCATTCCCACTGTTTACTGCCGTTTGATTCACTTGAGCTTTGAATATGCTTCATTTTTTTTTTTAATGCCAAGAGATATGCTAAAACAATGAGTAAAGAGAATGCATAAATCACATACATCATGGATGATGGTTGGGTAAGTACCGAGGTTGGTACTGATGTGAAATCCTCTTCAAGACACCCGGTCTGTAGGCCCCACCATGTTGTATATCTAAATTCAGTTCTAATATCCATGTCAGACCCAGTTCAAAACTCAGCTAAACCGTGCTTGAATGGGACAAAGATGATGGGCTGGCTCGTTCAAATCCGACTTGATTCGAACCAAGTAGGTGGGTTGATCCCCAACCGAGTAGACTTCAGCCAATTAAAACTCAAACCGAATCCAGTCTGTGTCACTCAGTACCTTGACTCGACTCAACCCGAAATCTGCCTCGGTGCTTACATGACTCTATTCGAAACCTGAGCAACCCGTCATGCGCTGAATCTGATCAAGACGGGTAATCCGGTGGCCACAGCCCAGAAATCAAAGCCAACAGGCCAATCAGCAGACTCACAACGGACAGCTAACTCAAATCTGAGCAAAACATAATAAATTAATCCACATTTGACTGCATAACTCGCGGATATACTGATACTATATCCTAATCCACAGAGTAATACATCATATCAACGGTCCTGAAACCAACACACACTTAGGACACGAACAACGGGACCCACACTTCAACGAAAGAAGCCATGGATTTTAGGAAGAAAAAAAAAACCTAGATTTTTTAGGGGTTTGGGGAAGAAACGAAAACCCTAAATTTTCTTCTTTTTCTTCTTTTTATTTTTTTTTTCTTTACTTGTTGTGTCCGGGAACAGAACGGATGAGATCTGACCATTGGATTTTGGGGGCTTCGTATTTATAGGAGTGTACGGACGAGGGTAAAGAGATGGAGCGGACTACAAACAGAAAGCTCTCTCTCCATCTACGAAAATAACAACAACGTTGCTGAGATTTTCCCCAACGACTTGACTTGGTGCTGATTCGACCCGACTCGGTTCGGATTTGTCTATGCCAGACTTGGACTCGGTACTGAGTTCGGGTCAGGTCTATTTCAAGACCAGGTCTGATCAGCCATAACTCAGGCCAACTCGACTCGATGCCCAGCTCTACCTTCAACCCAAAGCTCCATCGGGCAACAATAATGTTTGTGTTATATCTACTTAGTCCATCTGTTTCTTTAGCTCATTTTAGGACATGAGCATGAGGCCAAACACAAGGAGATCCAAAATTCCGGGGAGCCATATCAACCAAAATAGTGGGGATGGAAATGCCACTGTTAGGGTTGTCAATGGGTCGGATTTGGAGCAGATTGGGACTGATTTGATTTCGACCCAATTTTGTGATCCGGATGATCCGACTCGAACCTGAAATCTGATGGATCTCTAAACATTTGATCCGAAACCCGACCCGATTGAGATTTGGCTTATCCAATTTCGATCCGACCCGATCAAAATACATGTATGTGGTCCACTTAAGATATATATATATATATATATATATATATATATATATATATATATATATATGCACTCTCAAGTCCAACAGGTTGGACCACAATTTGTAGTCCACCCCTTGGATTGCTTCCAACCTGTTAGGTGCTTGTGAAATCCAATCCTCCTAATAAGTTGGCCCCACCACAATTCATTACAAAAATCAGCTCCCAGCGTACCACACTTGTATTTTGCTATTAATCAATGGCTGTTCACTGTTTTCTATATTGTAGCTCACTTAATGATTGGATAGGGCTGATTTGTGCACTAGAGGATCCTCGTGGTGGGGCCAACCTAATAGGAGGATTGGATTTCACAAGAACTTAACCGGTTGGAAGAAATCTAATGGGTGGACTGCAAATTGTGGTCCAACCGGTTAGACTTGAGAGTGACTCATATATATATATATATATATATATATATATATATATATATATATATAATTCATTTTAAATTCGGATCGGATCTTAAACGGAGCGGATCTAAGGTGATCCGCATCCGACCCAAAATTTTAACGGATCTGATTAACAAGATCCGAACCCGACCCGTTGATCCGAAACACTAATCCAAATTCGATAAAATCGGAGCGAATTCGGACCAAGATCCAGTCCATTGACAGGCCGTAGCCACTGTTGAAACTTTTGCATGTCTGTTGTGTTCAATAGATGCCACCCAACTAGGGTGTCAACGGTAAAGTTAGGGCCAGGCCAAGCTTTGTCCAAGCCTAGCCCGCATTTTTCACTATGAACCCATACCTGGCTTGGACCCATCACGGGTCAAAATAGTCCAAGGTGGCTGGGAATTTTTTTATAGGGCCAGCACAAGGTTTATACCTAAAATAGGAAGAGAGAGAGAGAGAGAGAGAGAGAGAGAGAGAGAGATTACCAATTTAAGTGTTTTAGTGTATTTTTCTGCTTTTTTTTCTTCTTCTTCTTCTTCTTCAATGGTCGAAGGCTGATTTTGCAGCAATGGCGTATGGGGATGAAGGCATGTACATATTTAGATTGGTCATATGGAGGGAGGGAAGGAGAGAGATGTAGAAAAGAGATGGTGGGACGAACCCTTGTATACTTGCATCCTACTATATTTCTTTTAATAAGGAAAACCCACCTGCTAGTGTTGTCAGCTTAGGTGGGCCCCACCATGATCTTTATGTGAAATTCATACCGACCATTGGGTGTTTCACCCCATGTTAGGCACAAGGCCCAAAAATCAGCCAGGTTCGTGTTTCAGGTAGACCACACGATTGGAAAAAGTGTACATAGTGATACTCACCTTCCAAACTATTTATCTTTATGTGGTCCACCTGCATAATAGATAGGCCTTATATTTGGGCATCAGGACTAAGCTTTGGTGTGGTATCTAATGGTTATAGTGGATTTTATATAATCACTGTGTGGGCTCCATAAATATCAAGGGTGGATGTCTCTCTCTCCATACGGTTACCATTAGCATGGCCCACCTGAATCATGGATCAACCTGATTTTTTGTCCATGACCATAAAGTAGGATTACACATCTAATAGTTAAAGTGGATTCTACTTACCACATTATGGTGGGCCTCATGAAAAATCAAGGGCCAGTGCCGTCTGCAAGGTTCACGGATTGGGTACTCCCGTGAAATGATTGTTCCCGCTCTTTTCCCTCTGTTATCCGCCATTTAAGTTTTAAATTACTATTTCAAGCTTTAACAAGCCAGACTGATGGGAATTTGGATATCTAAGCCCCAGCCCAACTCTCGGGCCTGATATTCCAATCCAAGCCCAACTCAAAAGCCGAGCTGGCTAACTAGGCCCATTGACACCCCTATACCCAACCCTTTCACAAGATGATTCCCACCTGAATGAAAGGAAGTCACAAAATTAACTCCAGTTCTAGCATTCAATCCTCACTCATGTGGCCCACTTAAGTTTCGATCTCCCTTGTGTTTGGGCTCATGTCCTAAAATGAGTTAACAAAATGGATTAACGGAATAAATGTAACAAAATATCATGGTGGCCCCAAGGAGCTTTAGATTCCAAGATTTTCGGCTGGCCATTAACTGCTAAAGCTGTTCACATTCCTGCACTAGGAAGTTACATGGGGGCCACCGTAATGTTTACAATCAATCCATAATATCTATCCGTTTTACCTCTTATTTTAGGATAGGAGACCAAAAGTGAGGCAGATCTAAAACTCACGGTAGTGGGAAAAGTGGGAATAGAAATTCCCGTAATTGAAAACTTCCTAGGGTCCACCTTGATGTTTATATGCCATCCAAATCATTTACAAGGTCATTTCTACTGGGATGAAATGAAAAAACAAGAACTTAGGCATAATACTAAATTTCTATAGCCATACGAATGTTTAATGGTGGTCACTTAATCCCTACTGTTTCCTCTCATCTTACCCACTTGAATTTTATATATGCTTCATTTTTTTGTCTCGTGTCTTAAAATAAGGAGACAAAACGGATGAACAGGGTGGATTAATAAAAAACATCATGGTGGGCCCCATGTAACTTCTCTGCACTGAAACTTCCTAAAAAACCCTTTCTTTGCAAATCCATCTGCATCCCACCAGGTCCTAGCCAGAGACGGGTGGTCCTATCAGGGGCCTTGTGGGGCCCACCATGATCTATATGTTTTATCCACGCCGTCCATCTATTTTGACATATCATCTTACGCTTTGAGCCCAAAAAGAATGTAGATCAAAGGCTCAACTAGACCGCGCCACATGAACAAGTGGGGATTGAACTCTTACGGTCTATGTGTGGCTCCGCCCTTGTGTCCAACCATAGGTTTGTGTTTGGAGGCACCATGACACACATATTTCATCAAACCCATTAATCGAGTATAACATACTAAGATGAAGAGAAGAAGTAAAAGTCAACCACATAATGGATGAGGGCCTCACCATCTAAACTTTGTAATTTTAGGAGCAATTGTACGGCTCATGTGAGTTTTTAATAGGACTTAGGTATGTACAATCCAAATAGTGTTTGTTGTCAAGTGGATCCATGTGCTAGAGTTATGCTCTAGAAAATCAATGTGCACCTTATTTCTTTGACTTGCGAAAGTGATGAGGGGTCTATCTCGGTCGATGATCTTGATGACCATAGATCATCTTTTAACAAGCAAGATATCAACTTTAAGGGGACTTTTGAACTATTAAAATTATTTTAATCACACTTGATAATGTCTTGAAGGCTTGGATTTTTTTTACACACCACCCACACGCATGCACACCCACACTCACGTCGTAGTGAAATTTCACTACCTATGAGTACTCGAACCCCAGACCTCATGTTGAAACTCCTAAAAGTATACCAGCGAGGCAAGGATAAAGACCCGAGGCTCATATATGATAGCTCATTACTTAATTGATGTGGGATATGGATCTATGGTGGATGACTTAGACTACAAAATAGCTAAAACATTGGTATGTGCATGGATAAGGTAATTTAATAGACTTTTCTTATAATAAGTTATAAATAAATTTTGTAGGGTGTTAGTGTATCATACCTATGTATACCATTGAAACCCTAATCCCTATTTATATATTTGATTCTATGTCAACCAAATAGTATCTCAACCAAATAGTGAGCTAAAGAGAAAGCCCCGACATCAACTAGAGAGAGAATAGAGAGCCCCTCTCCTTCACACGTGTGACTGCATGCGGTTCATCTTGTGGATGGCGCAGTTCTCTCTCAGCCTCCACTGGAAATGTAAACAACGATTTTCTTTCCTCTCGTACATGAGATAGAATGAGGAGAGGCATCTTGGAGTTGAGGATCTGCACCGACAAAAAATTATGTTAGAAAAAGCATATCAATCCAATCGTGTAAGGCAAAATTTCAATCATTTCCTTTAGATTTTTTATCAAAAAAATACAATGTTATGGCAAGCAAGATTCTTGAATAGATTTAACTAATTTGATCTTCAAAAAATACTATTATTTTTTTTTAGGTTAGTCAATACCAGATCTCAGTGTTGCTTTTATGGATCCGAAAGTAACAACATATGCATCATAATGGATCCCACAAGGCTTGGATGTTTCACGTAGCACGTGTTATAGAGGATTTCAGCCTAGAATTAAGAGCCACTTGGAAGCACTTTTCATGAGATTTGACCCGTTTAATAGACGTGTAAGCACATGTGTCGCTCTGAATCCCAAAATCCAAGCCCATGTAAAGCTCGAACAAGACGTATTATTAAAATGAAAACAAACTTTGTAAAATCATTCCTAAAGTATATAAATTAACCAATGTGGCTCACGTTTTGCAATAGTTTGATTTTTATGGGGTCCTTTATCATGGTGGGTGAGTCATATGAGTAATTTAGATGGTAAATGCACATTATGGTGGGCCACACACCATATGGAAGGTTTCAATGGTGGTATCCCAATCTCAACTTTTCACAGTGTAGCTCACCAATGTTGGATCGGTCAGATTTAAGGAACAAAGGGAGTGGCCAATCTTACTATTACCAATCATTGTATGGACAAGGTAGGCCGATCATTGAGTTCTCTTGTCTAACTATCGTTCTTGCACAATCAGCAAGTTCATCTTCATGATAGGTGGGCCATCGTTATGGACTTGTATCTTTTTGTAAAAGGGAGTTGTTTAAAAAGAATCATTCAATCAACCCCACCAACCATTTCGTGGTGCACTTTGGTAATGAATCTGCCCAATCCATCAACTGTCCCTATATTGAACGAGCAAATCAACATACCAAGCACCTAATTTTAGATGATCAAACAAAGTTTAGAGCAGTGGTCCACAAAGAAGTTGATAGATCGAATGGATGCCAATGGTTGCATTTCTATAGGCTAGATGTGCTGCAAAGCTTGTTATAGGTTGAGCTTGATCTACAATGCGATGCGACATGTGGAGCCACTGTGATGTGTGCATGACATCTAATCCATCAAACCCGACTTGCCCATGCCTAAGGTCGCTTTGTGGGGCCACTGTGATGTTTATGTATAACCACTCCATCCATCTGCTTCATCGGCTCGATTTATGACATGATTCAAAAGGTGAGAGAGTTCCAAAACATGAGCGGGTCACACCATGGGTAGGCCTGCACACGGGTCGGGTTAGACCCAACCTTGGACCCAACCTAAATATATTTAAAGGTTCGAGTTCCGGTCCGGGTCGTGACCGGGTTGGGCTCACCCGATCCTAACCCTGCGCTACTTCTAAAAGGGTCAACCCTAACCCTACCCTACCCTACCCTACCCTATATGCTAAACCGGGTCGTAGGGTTGTCAATGATACTAATTATGATTTGTATCCGATCTAGATCCGCTCCGATTTAATCAGATTCGGATCAATAGTCGGATTATCGGGTCGGATTCGGATACCTAGAGACGATTTGTTTAATATTCAGGTAGGATTCGGATCAACCTTGATACAGGCCCGTTAACAACCCGACTAAAAAAAAAAAACTCTCATAGGTGAACAGAGCATCTCTCTCTCTCTCTCTCTCTCTCTCTCTCTCTCTCTCTCTCTCTCTTCGGTCGCTGGTCGGTGCCCTCTCTCCTGTTCTCTCCCGTTTTTCGTTACCATTTTTCGAAACCCTATGGGCTGTATCATATTCGGATATCGGGCCGGATCATATTCGGATCAGAAACGGGTTTCAAAATATTTAAACGGTTTGGGTTCAGATTATATACTTATGATCCGAATCGGATTCGAGTCAGATTCGGGTCGGATATATCCTTAATCGGATCGGATTCGAATCCATCACTGATCCGGCCCGTATCCAATCCATTGACAGCCCTACCGGGTCGGGTTAGGACTATGTTTCTATGGTGTGGTCCACCTAAGATTTGAGGCAGCTTCATTATTTGTATCATATCCTAAAATGATCTTTCAAAATAGTTGGACGGTGTGGATTTAAGACACATAGTTAGGGGCCACTCACCTTGGTAGATCCTGGATGTCACTTAATCCGCTCCCTGTGAGTGTGCTTGGGTGAGAGTCGGTGAAACCCGGAACCAACCATGTGGGTGAGACGCTAACCATGAGGCTCCCTCGATGTATATATTGTAAATCCATGCCGCCCATCTATGTTTCCAAATTATTATAGGACATGGTCCCAAAAAGGAAGTACATAAAATCTTTAGGTAGACCATACCACAAAAATCAGTAGTTATTAAACTCCCACCATTGAAATATTCTAGAGTCCACCCTAATGTTTATTGACCATTCAACCAATTGATAATTCCATATAGATATTTCTAAAAGCAATAAACTAGTATAAATGGGATGGTTTGGGTCGGGCGAAACCGGTCAGGTATACACGGGTCGAGGTACGGGTCGGGTCGGGCGGGTTTAGCATGTACCCTAAACCGTACCTAAATTAAAAACAGTCCAGCCACATCCACCCGGGACCTGACCATTTTCTCAGCTGGGTCGGGATGAATCGAGTTTCTACCAGGTAAGGTCGGGCGGGTTAACCGGGCAGATGTGCAGCCCTAACCATGGAAAATAGTGGGGATACAAATGTCACCATTGAAACCTTCATAGGCCCATTTTGATGTTTATATACCATCCAACGGGTTCATAAGGTTATTCCCTCTTGATGAAGGTAAAAAAAAAAAAAGTATCATCTTGGTCCAAAACTCAAGCAGGCCACCAAGGTTTCAATGGCAGGCATTTAATACCCACTATTTCTTATGGTGTGGCCTATTTGAGTTTTGGATCTCCCTCGATGTTTGAGTTCATGTTATAAAATGAGTGGCAAAATGTATGGATAAAGTGGACATAACACAACATCATTGAGAGCACACAGAGCTTAGGAAGTCGGGTACCAATCTTAAGTCTAGCTCCATGACTTGGTAGTAGACAGGCTCCGTTTCAACACTGAGACTAGGGATCAAGTGCCCATGTAGTGTGGGTGGGTGTTTGTTAAAAAAAAAAGTCATGTCCTAATCCATCTATCATAGGTAGGGTTGTCGGTAGGCTAGGCAAAGGGTGGGTCTCGGCCTGAATTTTGAACTGTTTCAGATTGGGCCAATTCAAGTCTGATTTTTCAGGCCCGAGCCTGGCCCATTGACACCCCCAATCATAGGTATACCCTCGCATTTTTCTTGGTGCGAAAAATTGAGCCATTTCAAAATTGAAGTGGGCCACATCATAAGGGACATTTGGGACGAAGATGCCCACCACTGAAAACCTTGTAATGATTATTGTGTGGAGACTAGCGTGTTATGTACATGTCATCATCTGGGCAGCACCACGGAGTTATCTCACATAAAATCACACAAGTTTGAAGAGAAAAGTTGGCTTGCTATTTTCAGTGGAAAAGGAAAAATCAAAACCAAACAAAGATCTGAAGGAAGACCTTAGCTTAGAAATCTGTTTGCCTATGCTCAGTACGCTGGGCCAACCATAGTTATAATTTCCAGCATTACCTTTACTTCACTCATTAGCATGCTACTCCGTAAAGCACATTGATTCTCTTAGCCACGTCAGTGATCCCACTAAAGTGGTAAGTTGCGTATTTTTTTCACATCCATCTTTTTCCGTGCAATTGCCGTACCTTTGAAAGTCTTTTAATTTTCAAGGTAAAAAAGAGTTCATTTGGAGGAAGAGCTTTATCTGAATAACGAGCATGCGACTGTTGGCTAAGTAGAATATTGCTCTACCTAGACGTCGATGGTCATGGTTTGAATCAAACCTAATCGATTATATTACACCCTCAAGCCTTACACGTGTTCCACATGGCAGAATTCAAGACCAATGTACAAACAACATCTGTAAGATAATTGCCACGAACACTACCAATAACTTAAGAATAAAAACCTTGTTGCACTGAGATAAAACAAATAAAGGAACACCAATCTAATATTGCAATATAGATGGAACTATGTCCTGCGGTACCCCAATCAATGTCATATGATAGCTGCAAACATGCGTCCTCCAAATGTACACCCTTTGCTGCTATATGTCATTGTCCATATCGTCTTCGTGGTCGTTACTGTCGAAATTGCATTGCTCAAGCTCTTCGTACAAGCTTTATGAGTTGGCAGCTTTTGGTAAGGAGAACTTTGAAATAGGAATTCCTATCAGTGCTTGCCAAAAGTTAATGTTGCACGCATACGAAAAGTTGAGAGTTATCCTTGCATGAGTTGCATTTTTTTGAGAAAAATTTTGCTACACCCACGAGTTAGCTACGCTAGCTACACCGGGTGTAGAAATGACGACACCATGATGTATGTGTTATATCCACACCGTCCATCCATTTGGCGAGATCATTTTAGGGCCTGAAACCAAAAATGAGGCAAAAACTAAGCTCAAGTGGCCCCCAATAAGTTTTTAATGGTTGGCGTTTAATTCCCACTATTTTCTGTGCTGGGTCCACTCGAGCTTTGGATCTACTTCATTTTTAGTGATATGCCCTAAAATGATCTCACCAAATGGATGGATGGTATGGATACAACATATGCATCATGGTGGGTCATTGCTACATCTGGTGTAACTAGCGTAGCTAACTCGTGGGTGTAGCAAAATTTTTCTCCATTTTTGTAGATAAAGGTGAACAAATCTTTCCAATTTCACACGTTTTAGAGTTCTAAACCTTGCAAACAAAACACTGCAAGATTTTCAAATGTTGTAGAGCCCTAAATCTTAAAGAGAAAACACCACAAGCCAAGTGAAATAACAATTTTGAGTAGAGTATGGCCCAACTGGGTCAATGCTTGGGCTGAAGACTGCTTTAGATCCCAAGCCACAGCTTAATTTGCTCATGGCTTTATTTCTAGAGGGTACTTGTTTTTTCAATTACATATGTAAATGAGGATAAATAATTAATAATTAGTTTTGAAAGGTATTTGTTTAAAAGGAAATATATTGGTAATTACACCTTGAAAACAACACCATGAAGCATGCAATCCAACATGCATGATATTATCAAAATTCATGGTTCTCACAATGATGCATGTATGTGATTTATATTATCTATCCAATTTTTTCATCTTATAATAGGGCATGGGGCAAAAAATGAGGCAAATTAAAAATTCAAGCAGACCACATGGTAGGAAACAAGGGAGTTAATGGCGTCCTCCATTCCCACCATTTCCTACGGTGTGGTCTACTTGAGCTTCAAATCTACTTCATTTTTGGGCTCATGCCCTAAAATAAGTTGGTAGAACAGATGGACACCATGAATAAGATACAAACATCATGGTGGGCTCCACATTTTTATATGTGGAAATTGTCTGAAATGAGAAACTTAACAAACAAGCTAACTGCCAACATTAACCTTGAGGGTAAATTGGGGGTGTTTGTTTCCCAATTTCTCTTGTAAATACATGCAACTAAGTAGTGATTAATTACCGAGGTAATTTATACACTGTTTTCTATGTTGACAATGATGGATTGCTTTTTTTCACTAAAATCGAGAAATGTGCTAATTTAATGTTGAGCCCATTGTGATATATGTGTCTTATCTATGCTATCCATCCATTTTGCAGACTGATTTTGAGGCATGATCCAAAAATTAAGGCAGATCCAAAGCTCAAGTGGACCACACCACACAAAAGAGTGGGTTGCATGCCTGTTGTTAAAAACTTTTTATGACCACAATTTCCTATGGAGTAGGCCACTTGAGCTTCGGATCTACCTTATTTTTTGGCTTATACCTTAAAATGTTTCGCTAAAATTGATGGACAGCATGAATATATCACAAACATCACAATGCATCCCACAAACTTATGTAATTCATTTTCAAATGATTTTTGCAATAACCTAATTATGATATGCACCTAACATCAAACATCAATAAATGATAATTATTACAAGCATTTTTCTCCATTTACAACCAACTAAACATATGTAAATGATTAGGATGTTGTTGTAATTATATGTGAGCTACATGTACGTGAACCTTAACATGCACATAGTTGCATTAGGACTTGATGGCATCCACATCACCTATGTGGATCGCTCATTTGGTCCAGTCCAGTTGGCTGCCTTGCAAAACGCATACCAATGGGCTGACACGAACTTTCTAGTCAGTGGTAGGCAAAAATGGATGGACAAGATCATCCTCAAGAGATCCGTTCAGCCATGGATGTTTTGGACCACCCAACTGCTGTGGATTTCACATAGTAGGAGGAGAATGGTAAACCTGACCTAATGGACGATCTCGGCAGGCAATGTAAATGCCAAAAGGTCCAAATGCAGCCACGTGCATATGTAAGATTCCCATGCACTTTAGCCCACTGTGTTATTTCTCTACGCAAAATATTACTAGGTTTTAAGCTGTTTTTAATCTCTGTTTGGATTGGGCCCCACCAAATCTTTTGGCATAAAAAACGAGATAGCTTGAATTTGAATACAAGAATAGACGGCTGTTGTGTAAAGGATGTGTCCTGCCCACTCGATCACGTGAACTAGAAGCGTTGATTTATTCCGTTTTCACTTTCATCCGTAGATCGAAAGAAATGAGAACCGCAAACATGATGGTATGCCATATCAAGATGTCCATAAGGTTGGGCTCGATCTGGCCCGTTCTTCACATCAGGACATGGAGGCTGCGTTTGCACTTTTGAGTGTGGATTCTCCACCAACAGTTTCAACCGTACATCTTTTTTGGACGCCTTGGGACCACGTAAGCTTAGCGTTTCGGACAAAAGCCATACTCTGGCGGGTCTTACAACACGTGCGGCCCAACTCAGGCACGAGAGCGGAGTAGTTGAGACCTCGGATCCACCCAGGTAGGTGGGAAACTCTTGACTGTGGTGTATGTACCTTAATTCC
Source organism: Liriodendron chinense (assembly GCA_003013855.2). Classification (NCBI taxonomy): domain Eukaryota; kingdom Viridiplantae; phylum Streptophyta; class Magnoliopsida; order Magnoliales; family Magnoliaceae; genus Liriodendron; species Liriodendron chinense. The sequence goes on from PVNU02002589.1 coordinate 739,382, forward strand.
ACACCGTCCAACCATTTTGACAGCTAGGCCATGATCCCAAAAATGAAGCTGACCAGGTGGGCCACAGCACACAAAACAGTTGTGATTGAATCTCCACCATTAAAATCTTCATTGATTCCACCGGAATATTTATTTGCCATCCAACCTGTTGATAAGGTCACAAAAACCCTGACAAAGATACCACACAAATATCATTTTGATCCGAAGCTTTTGTGGTTTTGCCCATAGAAAGTTTTTGGTGGTATATTAAAACTGTTACCGTGCTATGGTCCATATGAGATTCGGATGTGATTCATTTTTTGAATCATGCCCTAAAGTGAGCTTTCAATATGGATTGACGCCATGGATGTAGTCACATACATCACAGTGGGCCCACATTTACCGTCCCATTCACCTACCGAAACTGCCCTAGGGCGGATTGTACGTGACTCCACAGCCATGTGGGGCATAGAGATATCCTTGACAAATCCACCCCGTCCTTTTTAAAGACTAAAGTAGGATAAGATTCGAAAAATCATGTGGATCCAAATCTCATGTGAGCCATAGCACACTAAACAGTGATATCTCTGTGCCCGGGTCACAGGCATTCCGCTCCCTAGGCACACGGCCGTTCCGGTACGACGCGGACGATTTTCGTACGCTGCGAGTCGCGAATCTCGTGAGTCGTGACAGCGTTTCCGGACACTTGCCTGGCTGGTAAGTCGGTTAGAGGAATCTCCTTTTAACCTTGATGGCTGCAATCGGCCCACCATGATGGCTGTGGTATATCCACTCCTTCCATCCATTTCTTCAGCTTATGTTATGATAATGAGTCCAAGCATGAGTCAGGTCCAAAACTCAAGTAGGGCCATACAACAGGAAACAGCGCAGATGGCAATGCCTACGGTTGAAACTTTCTTGGGACCACCATTGATGTTCATATGCTATCCAAACTGTTCATAAGGTGATTCTAACTGGGATGAACCAGAAATATAAATATCAGCCTGATCCAAAACTTCTGTAGCACCAAGAAGGTTTCAATGGCGGGCTTTCAATTTCCACTGCTTCCTATGATGTGGTCCACATGATATTTGAATCTACCTCATATTTTGATTCATGTTCTATCGTCAGCTGGAGAAACGGATGGACGGATTGGATATAACACAGCCATTACGGTGGCCCCCACAAAATTTAGGGTCATAGAGATTCCTCTAACCCCCGGGTACGGACAAGTGGCGCACGAAGCCCAGATCCATTGCTCTAAACGAGTACCAACGCGGGCCACCGCCCATCCACCCAAAAATGAGAGCGGATTAGGTGAGACCCCGGCCTCACCCAAGACAGGTGCGGCCCTTACCGTGGGTTACTGTGGGGCACACCTTGATGTATGTATTATGTATCCACGCCGTCCATCCATTTTTTCAGATCATTTTATGGGATTATACCAGAAAGGAAGAAGATCCAATTATCAGGTAGATCATAAAATAGGAAATAGTGATTATTGACCATTAATGGCCCACAAAAGTTTTGGATGAAGCTGAAATTTGTTTTTTTCCCTTAATTCCGGATCATGTGACCTTATCAACAGATTGGATGGTAAATAAACACTATGGAAACAAGAAGGTACGTCCTAATAAGGTTTTAATGGTAGGATGGTCAATCACCACTGTTTCTTATGTTATGGTCCACCTGATGATTGGATCTGCTTCCTTTCTGGTATAATCCCTAAAATGATCTGAAAAAATGGATGGACGGAGTGGATACATAATACATACATCAAGGTGGGCCCCACGGTAACCCCACGGTAAGGGCCGCACCGTCTTAAGTGAGGCCAGGGTTGGTGATACCCCGGATGCACCGAGGTGGGTGGGACCCCTGAGTGTAGGGCTCACGGTGATATATGCGTCTTAAATCTCAACCATCCAATCATTTTAAAAGATCATTTTAGTATATGAAACGAAAAATGAAGCTTACTCAAATCTTAGGTGGACTACACCATAAAGACAGTCGTGATTGAATCTCTACCATTGAAAACTTCATAGATTACACCAGAATGTTTATTTGCCATCCAGCCTGTTGATAAGTTACAAACGCCTTAGATGAAGAGACCACATAAATATCATCTTGATCCAAAGATTTTGTGGCCCACGGGGAGTTTTTAATGGTCAATCAGCACTGTTTCCTGTAATATGGCCCATCTGGAATTTGGAACTGCTTCATTATTTGGATTATGCCCTTAAAATGAACTTTCCATACGGATGGACGGCGTGGATGTAGTCACATACATCACAGTGGCCCCACAGTTAGGGTCCCAACCACCTCGTGGATCGGGGGTCTCACCTAATCCGCTCCCCCAAAAATCTCCAGTTTGGTTTTAAACAAAAAAGGTAAAAACACCACTCATCAATGTCGCACGATGTACAGCATCCTTAAAATCCAACGGGAAAGTTCAAATATTGTGTGGTGAAGTTCTCCCATTGTCGGGAATTTTTGGTACACTGATCATCGGAGGTGGCGCCCATCCTACTGACGGTTTGGATCATTGGATCATGGGACGGGACCCACAAATTTAGATGCAAAACCTACTTCCGACGGCCTCTACAAATTAAATCCCGAAACTGACTATCGCAGTTCACATGGCACAGCTGTATGAAATCCAGACCGTCCAAATTTTTTATCCAATTAAGGAGGGAGCTTAAGCAACAAATTACTGATAAGATGACAAGCGCCGCCTGATTTTACCCTTGGAATTTGCAAGCACCACCTGATTTTACCTTTGGAATTTGTAACACTTAGGGCCGGTTTGGATCGTAAGTTACTTAAGATAAGCTACTTATAAGTTATTTATCTTGGTTTTTACTTATTACGTGGATAAGCATGTTCAGTAAACAACATATTTATCGGCCAATAAGTAAATAAGTATGTTTGGTAATAACACATTGATAAGTAACCTTTCATTCAATTCTACATATAATAAGCATGCAGTTTTCTAACAGAATGAGCTTTTCTAATCCCGAGTGTGTGCAATAAAGCTCATGTACATATATGCCATGCATGTGCTAGCATATCATGATTGGTTCGAGATACAGTCCATCTATTAGAATAGGACCACTATATGGATGTCCTCGCACAAGAATCAAGTTGTTCCATTGCTCAGGTGGGCTACAATCTGCGATACAAATGTACAACTTTGGAAGACTTGGCTGAAGTTTTCTAACTTATTCACTTGTTTCCAATAGTTGATCTGCGTTGTGAGTGGACTAGAACCATTTTTGGGAAGGATGTAGAAGATCGGATCAACCTATTGATGGATTGAATCTTGCACCAATTAATGTAGGGCCCATCTTTGATGTGGGCCGTCTACTCTGTGAGCCCCACCTTTGATGGGACAGTCCATCATGTAGGGCCTCCTTTGATATGGACGGTATGAGAGAGCAGTGATTGAGTGAACCATGAGAGAAAACTTTGACATGTAGCATGACCTGGGAGAGAGAAGTAGAAAAGCCAAATTGGAGGGTGGTTAATTAACATTGGAGGGTGACTAACAGTGTGGGTGTGTACTAACCCAAAAAAAAAGAAAAAATAAAAGAACGATGAGAGAGATAAATAGAAAAGTCATAGGTCAAAAAACTAACAAAATTTACTTCTTGACATAAGTAATTTTTAAGAGATAAGTACTTTTCAAGTATACCTACCAAACAAACTTAAATGCCAAAAGTAACTCAATGTCTTAAGGTCAGTCGAAAAGTAACTTATTTGGTAATATCCAAAGGAGCTGTTACTATTTTACTTTTGACCATCTAGTTGATGGGTATAGCATATGGTTAGGACTCTGTGTGACTTTATGGAGGGGTAGGTACCACCCACGCAATATACCCCACAAATCCATGCCAAATCGAGTCACAAGGCAAAGTTACAAATAAATGATTATTTATGTCCATTTATTTTTTCTACTTAAGTAGTAGATAAGTAACATGTTTGAGATAACTTTGGTTTATGATCACTTTTTAAGTAACTTTTTTATTTAAGAGTTACTTAATCACTTCATTTTAATAAGTAAAATCAAGATAACCTACTTGATGCACCAATAGCTTATTGTAAATAACTTACAATGCAAATGCCCCATTAGCAACTCATGTGGATTGCGTCCTACGCCTGCCCGGATGCATTACCATATGAGCAAACTTGTGAAGGGGCCCACCATGATGTATTTGTTTATCCACTTTGTCCATCCATTTTATAAGATCAATTTAAGGTGTGAATCTAAAAAGGAGAAAAATCCAATTCTCAAGTGGGGCGCACCAAATAGTGATGAGAACCTGGTGACATCATCAATATAGTAGTAATTACGTCACTAGGGACCCATCATTATTTGGTGCGGCCCACTTGAGCGTTGGATTTGCCTCATTTTTGGGCCCATTTCCTTGCATTTTCTCATAAAATGGATGGATAGAGTGGATAAATGGATATGTCACGCTGGCCCCCTCCACAAGTCTGTTTGGACGGTAATGCATCCAGGTGAGGGTAGGATGCAATCCACGTCCCTTAGCAACACAGTGTTTCAATGATGGTATTATTGAAAATATGGGTGATGTCATTCAGCCAACATAGCTAATATATTGTTATAATATTGATGATATTTAGGAAGTGTTTGGATCGTAAGTTAGTTGAGATATCTTATGCCTCAAGTAACTTATCTTGTTTATAATTAATCATAGACCAAACTTACTTATCTCAAATGCATTATTTATTTACTACTGGAAGTATAAAAAGTAACTTACTTGGTGGTATCCAAATGAGTTCCTGGCAATATTGTTAATATTAATGATAGCTTGAAAACAATCACTTATAAAAGTTACCTAACACTAGTGAGACCATTGATAATATACTTGATACAAAAGATATGCATCCTCTATATTAGAAAAAATTTGTAAATGAATGAAAAGTAATAAATAATTAGAAAAATGTCCCAGGGTTAAAATAAATCTGATTTTTTATCTTGTTAATTAGGTGATCGTGATGGTTATTAGTTTTTATTAAATCAAGGTTAGAGTTTGGGAGAGATTTTGACTTGGAATGAATATTGGCATAACTCAAAGGCAATGAGAAACCTACATAAACTCTATTATTATTATTATTTTTCAAACTTATTAAAGACCAGGATAAAAATCCATTTCAATGCACGGTTATGTGCTTATACATGATTCTCATGTATTGACATAATTTTGTAGCCAAAAATAATATTTAAGTGAGAAAAGATGAAATCTTGATTTTTATATTTTCATATTGATTATTATTTTTGTTAAGATAATAATAAAAAAGTCATGAGAGATAATAATGACATGAGAGAGATTAATAGAAAAGTCAAAAGTCAAAAAGCGAAAAAAAATTACCTGTTAAGATAAGTAATTTTTAAGAGATAAGTTACTTTTCAATTATACCTACCAGACGAACTTAAGTGCCAAAAGTAACTTAACGTCTTAAGCTCAGTCGAAAAGTAACTTATTTGGTAGTATCCAAACGGGCCTTTATTGTTTTACTTTTGACCATTTAGTTGATGGGTATAGCATATGGTTAGGGTTCCACGTGACTTTATGCAGGGGTATGTACCACCCACACAATATACCCCACAAATCCAATGGCAAATCGAGTCACAAGGCAAAGTTACAAATAAATGATTATTTATGGCCGTTTATTTTTTCTACTTGAGCAGTAGATAAGTAACATATTTGAGATAAGTTTGATTTATGGTGTATAAGTAACTTTTTTATTTAGAGTTACTTAATCACTTCATTTTAATAAGTAAAATCAAGATAAGCTACTTAATGCATCCCATCGCTATTTGGTGCAGCCCACTTGAGCATTGGATTTGCCTCGTTTTTGGGCCCATATCCTTGCATGATCTCATAAAATGGATGGACAAAGTGGATAAATGGATATGTCATGCTGGCCCCCTTCACAAGTCTGCTCGAACGGTAATGCGTTCGAGCGAAGGCAGGACGCAATCCGCATCCCTTCACAACACAATGTTTCGAATGTCGACGGTATTACTGGAAATATGGGTGATGTCATTTGGTCAACATAGCTAATATATTGTTATAATACTGATGATATTTAGGAGGTGTTTGGATTGTAAGTTACTTGAGATATCTTATGCCTCAAGTAACTTATTGTGTTTATAATTGATCATAGACCAAACTTACTCATCTACGGCTGGAAGTATAAAAAGTAACTTACTTGGTGGTATCCAAATGAGTTCCTGGCAATATTGTTAATATTAATGATAGCTTGAAAACAATCACTTATAAAAGTTACTGAACATTGGTGAGACCATTGATAATATACCTAATACAAAAGATATACATCCTCTATGTTAGGAAAAATTTGTAAATGAATGAAAAGTAATAAATAATTAGAAAAATGTCACAGGGTTAAAATAAATCTGAATTTTTTATTTTGTTAATTAGGTGATCGTAATGGTTGTTAGTTTTTATTAAATCAAGGTTGGAATTTGGGAAGAGATTTTGACTTGGAATGAATATAGGCATAACTCAAAGGCAACGAGAAACTTATAGAAACTCTATTATTATTATTTTTTCCAAACATTATTAAAGACCGGGATAAAAATCCATTTCAATGCATAGTTATGTGCTTAAACATGATTCTCATGTATTGACATCAATTTGTGGCCAAAAATAATATTTAAGTGAGAAAAGATGAAATCTTGATTTTTATATTTTCATATTGATTTTTTTGTTTGTTTGTTTGTTTATTTGTTTTTCACTATTAATTGACGTGAAAACTTTGTATTCATGAGCATTGGCAACTTTATTAACCGGTTGCAGATTTTTATGCACCCACATTGTATTACATGTAAGATAAAATCTTATTATGCATAGGATTTTTGCAATATTTTATATATGTGTAAATAGGGTAATGCTCACATGCATACTTTTTTAGGTGTGCATGTGTGCACACTTTCACATATGTGTCATGGGCACAAAATTTGAACGGTCCATGTGATGCTGCACCCTATGTAACCCTCTAGGTCTAACATTCAACTTGATCCAAAACTATTGTAGACCATAGCAAAGATAGAAGAAAATCAAAGGAGAAAACTATTTCCTTTCACTATAGCCACCAAAGCTTTAGATCAAAGTAAAAGTTGGACCCTAAGGGTTTCATAGGATGCCACATCACAAAGACTGTTCAAATTCTGTGCTCATATCAAGTGAGATTTGTTCTAAAAAGATTCTCACATTCCTCATGGAACCGATTCGAGGCGAACATTTTACTATTTAAATATGTCTTTCAACATCTCTTGGACTTTTATTGAAAATTTTACATTTTTACTAATGTTACTCAATATCTTCATCAGGCAATGATACTTTTAATGGCTTTAATTATGCTAGTGCATGTTTTCATCTATGCAAGGAAAATGCACCTCATGTGAGTTTTTATGTATTATCAGGCTGTAAGGGCTGTTAATAATAATAACAATAAAAGCCAGTAACGGCAATTATTAAGACAATGCAAGCTTTCTTGAACACAAATAAAAGAAAAAAAAATGCAATAAGAGCTGCTGCGGCCTGTAGGTTATAAGAGGCTGAAGCGGACGTTATGACTACCGTTGGGGATTTATTGCGTAAGTAGCTAATGTGATGGAAGACTCCGGCAAATTCAGATTGACTCAGTCAGCCATGAGTTGAGCTCGAGTTGAATACGTCCACTCGTTTGTGTGGGGCAGTTAGGGGTGCAACTCGATGAATCCAACCCCATCAAGAGTTGCCAAATATGAGTCGACTCAGATGAGTAGTGTCCAAGCCTTAAAACCATGCTCACTAAAGCAAAGGAGTAGCTTTACGTCCACCCACAAATTAGCACATGCAGCCCACTGTCTCATCGAAGCTCGTCCATCCAGCTGCACTCCAAACACCTTGTTTAATGGACATCTGGCGCATCATTTCCTTCGAATTTCAACCACCATTTCAGGGTATGGAGGGGCCCATTGACTCATCAAAACAATTTCTGCTCAGCGAACCCCACGACGCAGATGTTTCCAAATTCTTAAGAGTGGGTCCCACACAGTTTGGACATCAGATGGGCCACAGGGCCTCTGAAGGTCCCACGAGTTTTGGCTTCTTCCTGTTTAGGAGGCCCCAAGACAAGGGGTGCATTTAGAAATTAGACATGCTATCATCAAGTCTACCAATCGAAAAACATAAAGACGCGTGTGAGGAGACACGTTCAAGTACGTGTTTATCCGTGGAACTCAAAAAAAAAAGAAAAAAGGAAATAGAAAAGATAAATGAGCTGAAACATGTGAGGGACCTGAGGACACGTGTATCCAATGGCGGAATTCCTTACACATACGGTTCATGTTTCAAGATCCAAACCGTTGATTCGTTAGAACTCACTGTGGATGGATCATTCTAGCAATATCTCCTAAATCCGACGATCCTGTCCATGTATCCTTTATTCCCAACTGCAAATCTGCAGCCCGTCGCATCGACGGTTAGAATTCGTCCACCTCAGAATCTCCTGGAGCATACCACCAGATCCTGGAGGATAATGATCACAGGCCATGAAATCATGAACCCCACTTGCAAATGATCGAGCTGAGGATCACACGATACTCGAGAGGGTGATATTTGAGAGAAGAGGGCGGGAGAAAAGGTTAAAAGAGTAAAAAGACACCGATATATAAAAACAGGAAAAAAGAAAAGAAAAAAAAGGAAAAAAAAAGAGAGCTTAGTAGCTTCCGCAAGGAAGAGGTGAAAGAAACCTCTGGCTGCAGTTTCTCGTTCTCTTGAGATAAAAGAGCGAGCGAGAGAGAGAGAGTGTGTGTGTGGTTTTCCTCGATCTGTGCCTGTCTCATTTGCCCCTTCCATTTTCTCTAAATTTCCATTTCACCCCTTGAATCCGTCCTTGAGAATCCTCTCCAGAGATATAGGTTTTTGGTGAGATAAAAAAGAAAAGAAAAGAAGAAAAAGGAAGAAGGAAAATGGCAGAGCAGAAGAACAGATGGAACTGGGAGATCCCAGGATTCGAGCCCAGGAAGCCGCTCGAGCACGAAGATCAGAAACCCCCTCCATTACTCCGCAGGTACTCGATTTCCGCCTCGTCAATTGCATCAGCTGCATTGCCGCATTCGGAGCTTTCGAACCATGCTCTCTCCGATAAGATTCAGAAATTGAAGGACCAAGTCAAGGTACCCACACCATCCCTCTCATCTCCCATCATTTCTATCTGCGATTTGGTGGAATTTCACTGATGCTTACTTCAAACCATATGCTGCCTGGGCGCAAAAGGATACCTACAACCAGAGTAACATAAGAAACGATGCTACAAATATATTACTATCTGCCCTTTTCTTATTATAGAGTATCCTAATTTTCTGTAACATTGATATATTTTGGGCCATTTTGGTTGTCCACTTGATTATCAATATTAAAATGATTATTATTACTATTATTATTACTGCCTAACATCAAATTGGTAATAGAAATAGGGAATTGATTGTGGACACTTGGTATGCACCGAGAGTTGGTCCACATATATCTCACATCATCCAAGGATGGTGGACGGGAATCCAACTGGTTTTTGGAAATCTTATTTTGAAATACATGTCGGGTTCCGGCTTGCTGGTTTTGTTTCATGCTGTGTGTGCTGGGATCAGGGCTGTAGAAATACAATTAGGCAACATTTGAGGAATCCTGCGTACTGTTTTAAACTCCTGCCTGCTATGGATATGCATCGGAAATCTCTCCTTGAAGGTACAGCACTGAACTACCAACATGGTAATGTAAGAAGGATGTGATTCTGAATTGGGGTATATTTATGGTTTTAGAGAACGTATTGTCTGATGCATATTGTATGCATAACATTTCAAGAGTTTGTTATGTGTTCTAGTGAATAGTTTTTAGACCATGCAACTGGTTTTTTAAGGATTACTTGATTGTTAGGGTATCTGCATGAGAGCTTTGTTCTACATCAATATGCCTTTTTTTTCCTTGTTGTTTGCGCATCTCACAACTTTGTGACTTGAGTTTGATAGCATGCAAGAGAAGATTACATGGACCTCAGACAAGAAGCCAGCGATCTACAAGAGTACTCTAATGCGAAACTGGATCGAGTTACACGCTATTTGGGTGTTCTTGCAGATAAGGCCCAGAAACTAGGTAAGACAGACAACAATGTTTGATGCACCATAGACATCATTTATTTGATGTTTCAAGTCTTAATAATTAAAATGCATGAATGACATACTTTTCCTCCCCTTTTTCAATACTTAGTGTAAATTGGTCTTGTGCAATGGAAGGAAAAGTAACCATAGCTAATTAAAAATTTGATATGTTTTCAGATCAAGCTGCCCTTGAAACTGAGGCCAGAATTTCCCCATTGATCAATGAGAAGAAAAGGTTATTCAATGACTTGTTGACAGCCAAGGGTACTATTTTGCAAACTTTCTGCTTGAAATCTGATAGCTTAGTCTTCCAGTTTTCATACAAACGTATTTATTTGTTTACCATCGAGTGTTTGCAATTAAGCTTTTCATAGCCACTGTTGTGTTTTTCCATTTGAAAAGTCAATTGAAAATTTCAGGCAACATTAAGGTATATTGCCGCGTGAGGCCCTTATTCGAAGACGAGGGTCCATCCATTGTTGAGTTTCCTGATGACTTCACCATTCGTGTAAACACTGGTGCTGATTCTATAACCAATCCTAAGAAGGATTTTGAGTTTGATAGGGTGTATGGACCGCATATTGGACAAGGTAAGCAAATGTAAGTTTGTTCGTATTAGCTCTTTGATTACTTGGTTTTCCAAAGTGACTCCCAATTTTTCTTTCTAAACAACATTGTCATTGGATGCAAATCATGGTTCTGTCCAGAGATGTTTGCTCGGAAGTAGTTATCTGATCTTCTGATGCTTCATACATGCAGGGGAACTTTTCCATGATGTGCAACCATTTGTACAGTCGGCTCTTGATGGATACAACGTGTCTGTGTTTGCATATGGACAAACTCGTGCTGGAAAGACACACACCATGGTCTCTCTCTCTCTCTCTCTCTATATATATATATATATATCTCTGCATGTGTATCTGTGTGTGTGTCTCTGTGTGTGTGTCTCTGCAGTGTGTGACACTTTCCAAAGACTTTTGTCCTTTCCTGCTCTGGCTCGCTTCTTTTCTCTTTCTTAGGTTTGCAAATGCAATAAGAGCTTGTTTGGATAGCGGGAAACAAAAAGAAAAGAAAGCTGTAATGATTATCCAATTACGAATTTCTGAGATTTTCCATGAGCTTGGATTCCATTTTCAGGGTCTTGTTTGGATGACAAATGGAAATTGAAACAAAGCTCTCACAAAAGGCTCTTGTTTGTGAGAATTTGACTTTGGTGTTAGTGATTGTTTTTTGAAATCCAATGTTACATTTGCTATTCAAACATAATGAAATGTTCTATCATGGAAAAATGCATCCATTTTCTTTTCTTTTCCCACTATCTAGACAGGCCCTAAATTTTTATGGTGATCCAATATGTTCAAACTATATTCTAAACCTTGCTTATGTTCTAGAGTGGATATGCCCTGTTGATGATGGTTGGGAATGCATAGCTCATTTTTAATGGGAAAAATATTTGCTTGGTTATCCTTTTCTATCATCTTGGGTCTTTACTTCTTCATCAAATTTGAATACGTATCCCTTTCTTGGAGCTTTTAGTTACTTTATGTTTCCACACATTTGTGATTTTCAGTTCTTTCAGAACCATGGTCAATACCTTAATTCCACTCGGCCTTGTTGCCCATTTTCATGCCGTTCCAGTTTTGAGAAACAGCCATGCAACTAATGTTTGTAGAGTCCATACTCTTCAGATAATCTTGGCAGAAATTAACTCAACCATTTTAACTTTCGTCCTTTTACCTCTGCATATTTGAACCATGATGAGTTGTGGTCACTAATATTCAGCCTCTTATGTTGTTGCTTACGTTCTCCTTTTGCAGGAAGGCTCTAGTCATGACCGTGGTTTATATGCAAGGAGTTTTGAGGAGCTTTTTGACTTATCCAACTCAGATACAACTTCTACTTCCCATTTTAATTTTTATGTAACGGTCTTTGAGCTCTACAATGAACAGGTTTTCTTAGACATCTCTCTCTCTCTCAATGCTCAAATGTTTCCTTTATTTACCATGCACAGGCTCTATTAATTGTGTGCATGTGAGTTGTTAAAATCCTAGTAGCATTTTTCACGTGAAGCACTGATGATTTTTCTGCTTGTTTGTTTTGGTGCATATTTAGTTGAGATATAAAGTTATTGTCATCTGCTGATGGTGTTTTCTGCCCCTTGTTTTGTATAGGTTCGAGATTTGCTCTCCCTGTCTGCAAACAATCTATCAAAAGTTCGCCTAGGACCCCCAGATTCTTTTGTAGAACTGGCGCAAGAGAAAGTTGAGAATCCACTCGACTTCTCTAGAGTTCTAAAAGTGGGGCTTCAGAATCGGGGGACGAACATTTCAAAATTCAATGTCTCTCATCTGTACGATCTTAATCTGATCTTGTGAAATTGGGTGGTCTTGTTACACATGACCTGTCACATCTGCACTTTGGTGTTCATGCTATTGATACTCCTGCTACGAATATTATTGCTACTGCTACTTTTATTTTAATTTTCGGTTCAGCGTCTTAACTTTCCTTATGAATAATACTCTGTTCATTAGTTTCAAAATCTGATAAATTTAAGCTCATCGCAAAACTGCAGCTGTGCCTTTTTAATCTTTAATTAATGTTAGATCAATTTTACTTTCTTTATTATAATTGTCTGACTATTGCTCTTGCTTATGAAAAATTCAGGGTCATTACAATTCATATACATTATAGCAATTGGGTCACTCGAGAAAACTTGTATAGCAAGCTTTCTCTTGTGGACTTAGCTGGAAGTGAAGGTTTGATTGAGGAAGATGCTAGTGGAGAGCGTGTAACTGACATACTTCACGTGATGAAATCACTTTCTGCGTAAGTATTGTAATTCTTGAGCATTTTCATTTCCACAATTCGGCATGTTTGGTAATTATGTTATTATGCATATTGTTAGAAGTGACATGGAAATCCTGTGATTCTCAATCATTTCCTAGCCTCAAAGCCTTTTTTCTGTCAACTACTAAAACTATTTTTTGAAATAGGAGATGGATACAAGTATACGTTAAGACAACTGATGTAGGATGAGGGAAACTAACCTAGGATGAAAGATGTGAGATCAAATACACATCAATTTCAGCATTCAACATATAAAATCAAACACATTGATGCAGGACAGCCCTAAATATGATGTATGCTCATGAACACAATTATTCAGCGGAAATAAAAGCAATAATAATAATGAAATCTAGCATCAATCATCATAAACTAAGAAAATCATAAAGGAAACATGCAATGGGACGGGCCATCATCACAACCATGGAGTATGGGATTCAAGTAGCGTATAGGTTGGATCCGGCGAGGGATGGAACCTCCCGATCTTGCATGGTCATACCCAATCGATCAATGATGATCACTAGTCTGAAGAATCAGAAAGTTTCTCGGATTAGGGATTTGAGAATTTGGGGGTTTAGGGTTTAGATCGATTCTCAAGGTTTAGATCGTGGGGAATAAACAAAACAGAAGTTTAGAAGGATAATAATAGAAGATGAAATACCTGGAAGAAGTTGGAGGGGCACAAGAAGAATAGAGAAGAAGGAGATCAAGGAAGAAGAAGAAGCACCATGAGAGAGGGAAAGAGGAAGGAGGCAACCAAAGGTTTGCTCTTTTTCATAAATCAACAACTAATAAAAAAGGTTTAGGGCAACACCCTTATAAAATTTGGAATTAGCATAATTACCAAAATACCCCTACTAACAAAATTTCAAAAAAAAGACATTTGCATGAAAAAAAACGTACCCACACTAACCCAAAACTCAAATAAGTAAAAAATGCGTAAAATAAACTCAAATCTAAGATGTCCAATGCGCTCCAATGATGGTGTGATGAAAGTGGGCCACAATGAACCAACGGTCCGATCACATCATCATCACGATCCAACGGTCTGATCATCTCCTCAAAGCAACTTACACATGTCTTCCCAAGGTGGGGTCTTTTCAAATGTCTCGGACTACATGTGTAAGGTCTTCAATGCTCCTCAATCATCGCCTAACCACAAGGAAGATGCTTGTGGTGGGCGCTTTCTTCGCCGATAGACTTTGAAGGCTAGATGTCCGCATCACACATCCACATAATAAATTCAGAAAATCCAAATTAGCAATACAAAGGGCCAAGGCTATCACATACGCGGTGCACGAAGATATAAAGTGTTACGAGAGTGGTCCACTTGGAAGTAGAGACTTCCAATCTAGCGTGGGTAGTGCAACATCCATGTAAGAGAACAATGACACCAATAAAATCAGATTTGGAGAATGAGCTTATTTAAAAAAAAAAAAAATATTTTTGTTAGGGGATTTGGGGTTTAAAGATTGAGGTTTCAGGATTTTAGAAATTAGGGATCTATGGATTAAGGAATCTAGGGTTTTAGGAGGTTCAGGATTAGGATTTCTTTATAGGTAGGGTTTGGAGGGGACTCAAGGAAGGAACCAAAAGGGGGCTCACATGTGGCTGCCTATACGTAGGCCTAGCAATGGGTTGTGTTGAACCGGGTTTGTGTCGTGTCGTGTTAAAAATTTGCTTAGCAAACAATCTAGAGACCTAAACCCATTCGTTAATTAACGGGTTACCTGCAACCCGGCCCGTTTAACCTCGTTAAATAAATGGGTTGTGCCACCGTGGGCAGAGAGATGGAGAAGAGGCTCGATTCGACAAAGATATTAGGGTGTGGCTGTGTGGGGCCTTGGGCAGAAAGATGGAGAAAACTCCTAGAGAGAGAGAGAGAGAGAGTCTTACTGACTGTCTTAACTTAGTTTAAGGTTTTCTCACCATACTAAGGGTAATTACTAAAATGCCCTCACTAACGGGTTTCGCTGGTGAAACACTGAATCGACTTGTTATGTTAATGGGTCCTAATGGGCCAACCTGTTAGTGACCTAACATGATAAGGTTGGACCCGAACACTGGTTTTTTCGTGCGGGTTGGAGGGTCGTGTGGAATTTTGCCAGGCCTAACCAGTACAGCGCACGTGCGTGAGTGCGCGCGTGCTCACGTGTGGATGGGTAGGGGGAAAGAGAAAGAGAAGGTAGATGGATTGGGTTGGGTTTTGATGGGCTTAGAGGAGTTGTAAGGGAAGGAGAAGAAGGAAGGTGAAGAAAGGGTGTACCTTGTTGGAGAAGAGAAAGAGGAAGGAAGACACATTGGAGGAGTCCATCACCAAGCAAGCTTCCACCCTTCCACAATTCGATTGGAAGGGAGGGTTTTCTCACAAACCCTGAAGGAAGAGAAAAAACACCATTTTCAAAAGAAGGAAGACTCTTTTTTCTCAAGCTCCAATAGGGTTAGACGTCCCCCCTCTAGCTTTTATATTAAAACTCATAAAAATTTACAAAAAATGCCACTCAGCTTAAGTGACATGGCCCATCATCTAAAATAAGCAAACTAAAACACCTACCATCAATCTCAACCGTCAAATAAATCCTAAAAATAATAAAAAACATAAATAAAACAAGATCAGGGTTCAATGGGCCAAAATCTGGAAGATCTGGTGGCCCGATGGCCTGATCGACAAGATCCAACAATCGGATCGATAAAAAAATAAAATTCTATGACTGAAATTGTTTCCTAAGCAACCCACATGCATCATCCCTATGTGGGGTCTTCCTGATGCATGTCCAATGCATGTGGGTTCTTCAAAGTGGCTCGGCGGGCCCTGTCTGGAACTCGTCTCCTATCCACATAGAGAGCTGCGCTGATGTGGGTGGTCGCCTCCGTCTTTAGTACACCTAAGTAGGTTCTCTGATGTCCCCATCAACAACTGATAATGATTCTTGAAACACAATAACAGGATTTGGGACACCCTTCTTAGTTAACACATATGCTAGGGAATTCACATCCCTTGAAACTTATCCAAAAGATACGTATACCGTGAGGATACGCTAGCCACAACCTCATAATCTCAATAACAATGGAAACATGCTCCCAGCCTCCCACAAAGTCAAAACTCTTGCTTGCCACCCAAACAATAGCATTCTTAGGATGGACCTCTACTATTAATGAACCTCTAAGTGACTGTAGAAGGAGATTTATCCAGAGTAGGTCTCCAGTATCACCGCATTATTTGAATCACCATACCCTGCTAGTCTGGTGAAAACAAAACAAATAGCAATGTTCTTGCTCTTAAGCTTTGCATCCACCTCAAAAGGACAATAGTAATATTCCTTTGGAGCAATGACATAATTTTTTTGTGAACTAGAATGAGAAGCATCTTGATCATTTAACTGCTCACTGAGTTTTCATCCTCCCTCAAGTTAAACTTCTATACAAATTAAATTTCAATTTTAGTTATATGGTTTTGTTTGTTGTTGTGGCAATCAGCCTTGCATTCGCATTGCTTAAAATCACAATTATTTAGAGAATCTTCCATGTTTTTCCCCAATTCTTCCTAAAAATTTCCTATATCGGGATTAATTACCTTGTTGAATTATTCCCAAATCACAATTTTGTAGCGGGTCGCATATTTGTACCCATGCTCCGACTTCTGCTTTGCAATGCTTGTTAACAATTTGCAATAGACCATACCTGCACCTAAATCCCTTCTCGCATTCCCCTCATGCTATGTTCCACTAAGAAAAGTATCCTTAACACAGTATCACCTTCATAGGTTTCTGGACTGGAACTTAATCATCCCTCACAATTAATATTCATTTGAAACAAATTCAAAAGGAACCCTTGCACAACTCCATTGATGGGATGATTAATTTCACAAGTAATGCCCAGATTCTACTCCTTTGAAAAGCAAATCTTTAGATCCCCCATGTGTTAAGGCCGGTTTACAAACCAACTTGAGGATCTCCCAAGGTATTATGAAATCAAAACAACAAAATCTTGCTAAATCAACTCTCTTTTTGTGTTTTTTGTTTCTTGTGGAAACCTACTGATTGAGGTAGGATGATGTCACCCATAGCCCCAAAAATCAGTCTTTCAGGTAACACGGGTTTGCTTTTGACATCTCAATTGCTGCATATTAGCCCTAAATCCAGCATCATGAACTCCGGTAGTACTTGGGTTTTGAACTTTATTTCTACCAGTCATCTAGAATTCAAAGTGAACCATGACAACTAGGCTGCAACTTATGATTCTTTAAGTGCATAATAATAACTGTCAGAGAAGTATTTTTACATAATTTTACTGAGGTATGATTATACTTGGTTCACCTGATCCCCGCACTTGCCTTGTCTTCAGAATTTGAGGTTTACGGTGTTAGTTCCTGCATTGGTTGGTGTTTTAAATAGCGGTAGCGTTCAACCCTCTGTAGTTTGTAGCGTAAGTAGCGTAAGCTACACGATACTTCTATTTTTTAATTTAAAAATAGAAAAAATATGATAAATAATAGGAAAAAAACAAAAAAATCCTACAAGATGATTCAATTTTTTTTTTCGAGTATAAGCATGTTCAAACAAGTTGCTAATGATCATGCATCAAAAGTCAATTCACATACATAAACCAAATCAAATAATTATCACACCAACAACCTTTTTGGCAAATTATAATTAATAATGTCTAATTGAAACCACAAGTCAAGTACGAAAAGAAATTAAAATCCCACAGGTTGAGCGTATTAAGTACAAAATACAAAATACAATTACTATTTATTAAAAAAAAGGCGTAGCGTATGCCACATACGCTATGCGCACGTTACATACTCTACGATGCTACATACGCTACGTGTACACTACATATCTACGCATACGCTACGACCCCTTTAGCGTATGCTACAGGGAATTTATGCTATTTGCTAATGCCATGTAGTGTCGTAGCTACGCTATGGGCGCTATTCAAAACACTGGTTGTAACTGGAACAAGCTTGAGAAAAGCCACATATGACTGCAGTGGCCCTAGGATTTGGCATCAGTTTGTGTACATTAGCATTTCTGGAAAGCACTAGGTTGTCAATGGGCCGCCCGGGCCAAGCAAACTCAAACCGGCCCACTAGGTCTAGCACGACCGGTTCAAAAAATCCAGGCTGGAGGTTTGGGAGGATTCTTTGGTTTGAGACAAAACCATTACTTTGTGGGACATCATTTTGGCCAAAAATCTAGAGTGACATGGAATGTTATGTGAAGCAGTATCAAACATGCTAAACTTAAAAAAGGCGTGTATAAAATGCAGGCCTTTTAACCCCCTTACTGATTCCAAATGTTCCTGGGGAAGATGTAAGTATGGATATTGTGCATGGTTTACCAAGGACTCAAAGTGGTATGGATTTTGTTTTTGTTGTTCTTGATCATTTCTCTAAGACTGCACACTTCATCCCATGTAGAAGGATAATAAATGCTTCCTATGTTGCTAATTTTTAGTTTTGGGAGGTGGTTAGGCATCATGGCATGCCTAAGTCTCAAGGGGATGGTCAAACCATTTTTTTTTTTTTTGAACATTGTAGCATATTTTATTAGAGAACAAGCAGCAACCGGAATATACATGGAACAGAATACAAAAAAGATAAACAATTACAACCCATCCCAACTTTCGGGGAAATGATCAAATAGCCTTTGATGCCTTCCCCCAATCAATCACATACAACTTAGCTCTTTCAAAAACCTCTGCCACTTGCCCCTGCCGATTCCTGAAGCACCGATTGTTCCATTCAGCTATAGGACTAGAAGACAACCGCCAGACTTTTGAACCCAATCTACCTGAGACACCTCTGTGCCACATCATAAAAAATTGTCCAATAGTTTTTGGCCATACCCATGATATTCTGAAGAGCTTCAGAAAGGGCACTTTGATGCCTCGTGGCAACGAGCATCAAGCAATAGGATATGGTGCTTCCACAAGATGAGTTTTGATATAACTCCATGGTGAACCCTTCACTTGGAAACAACCCATTTGAGACTGTGGATGAGCGTGGCCCATCGCATTATCCTGCTCTTGTACCTTTGCCAAATTCAGCCAATTCAAGCAAAGGAGCCGAAGACCTTACCAAGACAATTGCAAGGATCCATGAAGATGCCTATTGAAGACTTGGAATGCGCAATGCCAAATATAAAGAAGTGGCTGATGCACATCGATATTTGGAAGAAAGATTCTGTAAAGGTAACGGTGGCTGTAATGGCCACCACTGATACTTATACGATATGAGCCGTAGCAGCCCGTAATGTGTAACAGTGGCCTCCGTTACTGTTATCTAACGGCCATTACGGCTCACACCATGGTTGGAAGACCTTCAAAGAAGAAGATTTTGTATGAGCATACTTGAAGAAAGAAAGGTTTTTGATAGGTACCTACAACAAGTTGAAAGAGAAGAAGGTAGAGCCATGCTGAATCTTGGAGGAAATCAATGATAACTCCTAGATTGAATTTCCACCAGGTATATGCACTCACCCAATTTCAACTTGCAAGACTTTTTGGAGTATTTTGGTGAATCGAATGCAAACTTGGGAGAGAGTTCTCTCGAACCTTGGGAGGACGATGTGGCACACGTGGAGGCATGCATTTGGGATGATGGTCTTCCATGTGCCCGGCCAAGTGGACCCCATTTTGATACCAACAATGAAGTCCAAAAGTCTAGTGGCTTTTTAAATTTGAATTTGCATGTAATAATTTTGTTAACCATCAAATGCACTAGGAAAATGTATGTTTCTCGGAAATTCCTCATCTCCTTAGAGTGTAGCAATTTAGAGTTCCTAAGGGAGGTATTGGTCTGAGACATTTAATGTTGTAATAAGAATAAATAGTTGTAGTTGAAAGTTGTCATAGGAGTACATGGTTAGTGTAATCAAATGGGAAGTTGGTGATAGGGGTGAAAAAGGTGGTTTCGGAATGGGCAAAATATGTAAAGTAGCGAAGTTTGCTAATCTTTCTTCTCGGTTTTAATCATAGTTTCAGGCGTATTCTTTCGTCGTGTTTTTGGGGGCTTTTCTGATAAAATTTCAGTTCTCTCTCTCTCTCTCAAAAAAGAAAAAAAGAAAAAAAAAGAGAGAGTTGGTGATAGGGTAATTGCATAAAAATGAGTGATGGTAGGATCTCTTGAAGCACTGTAAATTATCTCTCTTTTAGTTGGAGTAAAACTTCTCTTTTGGTAGAGCATTGCCCTCATTGTGATACACTTTTATCTTCCTTGTTCTGTGTTTTTCTCTTCCTCGTGTTCTTTTCTTCTCCATCACGTACTTAGGGATTCAATTTGTAATTATTAACTTCTGAAAGTTGTGCACATTTACTACTGTCTTACACATGTGGGTTGAAGTTATGTTTCTGAACAAACCGCGATGAAGAGGGAAACTCTTGATACTGGGTCTGACCACTTTCTTCTACTTCACAATTATGCTGCCTTGGTTTTCAGATAGTACCTTTTCTAGTTTAAGTTGCATTAGTTTAGGTATGCCTTTTTTGCCCCCTCTTATTCTGTTGATGCTCTTCTGGACTGTATGTTGGTTCTTGGTACACATTTCCTATATTAGTTCATTAGTGGTTAACAATTCATAGCCATCTTCTGCTATGTTCTTACTACTTTTGCTTTTATGTAGTTTGGGAGATGTTTTATCTTCCTTGAATTCGAAGAAGGAGATCATACCTTATGAAAACTCGAGGCTCACAAACACACTCGCAGACTCCCTAGGTAATCATTACCCTTTTTTATAAAGTGAATCTACTCTGACATTTTCTTTCTTGTCATCACATTGATAGATTGATTTATGAGCTAGTAATTGTGAGTTTAATGAATGGTGATGACCATACTGATTACCTGATGATAATGCTGACGACAACAAGGTGATGGTAAAAGTAATAGTTGTGAAATAGTAATGTTAGACAACATCTTCACCATGCATGATACACTTGTTAAATGCAAAAATTGTTTTCTAACATGGCATTAGGGATATATTATTACATATGGCATTATAATCTCAGGAATCCTATTATTCCATCTACATCTTGTTCTAGTTTCTCATGAATCTTAGCTTGGGGAGCTGCTCTGCTCATTCAGTATCTTTTCTTGTGATGGTTCAAGCCTCTCTTGACAGCAAATTCACTCCTTTTTCAACAGATTTGCTTACTACTGTACGTGCATTCACGAATTAATCTCTACATAACCCATTGATGTGCAACTACCAATAGTTTTATGAGTCAGCATTGACTACTTAATGAATTCTGTCTCTGATAATTTCAACAACCATAATCCTTCAGAGTCTTTGTAAATCTACATGTGTATTAAAACATGCAAGTGTAGTTTGCTATTATTTCTTAATTATTCCAATTTCCAACCGCTGGAAAGATTTGTTTCCAAAACCAATATAATACGTCATGATCACCGTTCAGAAAAAAAAAAAAAATCATCATCACAGCCTTGTCCCATCTATCTGTTATATGCTTTATTAACCTTTTTCTCCTATCATTCAAGTAATAATATAAATGAAGATTGTACAAATTAGAAGATTCTTATTATGAACGGCCTATATTAATCTATTACATACTATGGTTATATAAATTTTGAGAATACACTGACAATACCTATTTGATCCTAGTCTCTGGGGTTTATCACTCCGCTTGTTCTCATTGCTTCTGAATCCTGACCTCTAGGCTAAAATATGAGAGACATGAAGCGTCTATATTAATCTTTTACATCCTGTGATTATAAATTTTTCGAGTATACACGATAATCTATATGCGATCCTAAGCCTCTTGGCATTATGACTCCTCTTGTTCTTATTACTCCTGAATCCTGACTTGTAGCCTTGTAGGTAAAAATACTAGGAGACATGTATGCTGATATACACACGTAAACTATATTTAGTTATATGGGAAATCCCAAGACCTTTATGTCTTGGGACTTGGGAGTGTGCCATGGAATGATCATATATTAATCATTTTTTTTGCCATGGAATGAACTGAACCCACTTTATTAGCTTTGAGGGCTGGTTCACATTGTTCTTTGGACACAGCAGTGTGGAGGGGTTAGCCTTTGGTCAAAATTGTGCTGCTCAGATATGAAGTGATTTCCTACCTATGACTGTTACTTTGGTCATATATTTTATCCATGCTGCTGTACCTGTTTTCTGCCTTGAATTATTCAATAAACATAGGATTGAGGGAACACAAGGTTCTGTGCTCTACCTTGAATTATTCAATAAACATAGGATTGGGGAACACAAATTCAAAAAACCGGGGGGCGGGCGGGGATTGGTGTTTTAAAACATTATACTGGTATGTTTTTATACTTATCAGTTATATGCCACTAAGTTGGTCGAAATTCACGCTGATATGGACCATATGGTTGATATTTACTATTTTGTTTGTATCACCAATACACGCTGATCATCATCATTATCAGCTAAGCATTACCCCAACTAATTGGGGTCAGCCACATGAATCCTATTCCACCATTCCACTCTATCAAGGGCCATCTACCCACATCCTTTTGGGCCTTCCCCTTGCCCTTTAAGAGCCTTTGGCTTGTACCAATTCACACCTAACTGGTGCAGTTCTCGGTCTCTGTTGCACTGAATGACCAAGCTGTCTAAGTCTGCTTTCCCTCATTTTGTTACCTATTGGTGCTACTCCTAAATTCCCTTGAAGGCATATATTTCTGGTTCTATCCTTGCCTTGTCACTCATCCATCTCAACATCCTCATTTCAGCTACAGTCATCCGATGGACATGTTGTTCCTCAACCGCCTGACATGCCGTCCCATGAAGCATGGCTGGTCTTATAGCCATCCTATAAAATTTCCCTTTCAGTTTGATTGGTATACAATGATCACATAAAACTCCAAATCCTATCCACACTGATGTATACTGATTTTGGGGGACATTTGAAACATGCTTCCTGTACTAGTATTTTGGACCTCGAGGAGATAAGCTGATGCAGGATGCCCTTAATTATGATGCATGCTCATGAACACAATTAAATCAGCGGAATTAAAAGACAATAACAATATAAAATCTAGTAGTAATCATCACGAACTAAGAAAATCACAAGGAAGTATGCAATTGAACGGGCCATTCATCACAACCATGAAGTATGAAATTCAATTATCGCTATGGTTGGATCCGGTGAGAGATGGAACCTCCCGATCTTGCATGGCTATAGTCCAATCAATTAAGAGGAATCTCTAATTCAGGAAATCAATGGATTTTGGATTAGGGATTTGAAAATCTGAGAATTAGGGTTTAGGATAAAAAATCAGATTTTGGGATTGTGGTTAGCAAAACAAATAGGTTAGGGAAAGATAGAATTACCTGGAAGAAGGATTAGAGGGGCATAGGAAGCAAGTAGAAGAAAGAGGGATCAAGGAAGAAGAAACATCACCATGAGAGAGAGAGAAGGAGAGAAGCACCAAGAGGTTTTTCATTAATCAATAATCAATAATCAATTCGAGTTTAGGGGCTTTAGCATACTTAAATAAGCAAATAAAGACATGAAAGTACTAAAATACCTCTAAAACTAAGCAAAAATGCGTAACTAACAAAAGTGCGGGAAAGTTCGGGCGATCGGTCGGGCGCCCGAGCTGCTACCCGAAGTCGTCTGAAAACCTCCAGAGAGGTTCGGGCGCTCGGTAGATAAAGTTCGGGCGCTCGATCGGGCGCCTGAAGACAGTGGTCGGGCACCCGATGGTCACCCGAAATCTTTAGTTCTTCGGTCTTCTTTCTCCTTTCTTCCTTCACATGTGTCTTCCCTGAGTGGGGTCTTCTATGTGTCCAATCACAGGTGAAGGGTCTTCAGCTCCTCAATAATCGCCTATCCACAAGGACGGTACTTGTGGTTGGCGCTTTCTTCGGTTGTACACCTCGAATGCTTTTTTGTCCGCATCAATTTCCCCCGGGTGAGAGAAACTCGACTCCGACGAGTTGAAACTTTTGTAGCAGTCTAGTAGATCCGGATCAATACCCTGCAATGCTTCACCCGACAGCCACGTAGATTCAGACGATGGTTTGTTTTTCCACTTGATAAGATACCTCTGGAAACCTCTATCTCTCGTAGATACTATCTTGTCATCCAAGATCTCCTCAATTTCTTCTTTATGGGTAATGGGTGGAGGAAGGGGTGGAAGGGGTTGTGTAGCAAAATTAGAAAAAGGCCATGAGAGGGACGATGGATCGACAATAGGGTTATGGGAATAGACTAGATCTTCCACATTAAAAGTTGGATTAATGCTCATTTCAGGTGGAAGCTCAATCCGATACGCGTTGGACCCAACCTTTTGTAATATCTTGAATGGTCCAGTACTACGCGCTTGTAACTTTTTAGCGGATCCTTGAGAGAATTGCTCTGGCCTTATTCTCACCATTATGTAGTCTCCTTCTTGAAATTCTTGTGCTCTATGATGAGAATCAGCTGAAATTTTATAATCATCATTGCTCTTATTTAACCACTGTCTAATATGTGTATGCAAATCATGAATATGGCATGCAAATGTATTGGCTAATTCAGAAGACCTTTGGGTAATAGACATAGGTAAGAGATCTATGGGCATTCTAGGTTTATAATCACTTACAATTTCAAAAGGACTCAACCTTGTAGATCTATTAACTGACCCATTGTAAGCAAGTTCAACAGTTGGTAAAATTAGGTCCCAAGTTTTAACATGTTCACCCACTAGATAACGTAGAAGATTTCCAAGACCTATGGTTTACCACTTCAGTCTGACCATCTGTTTGTGGGTGGTAAGCAGTAGAGAATTGCAAATGAGTTCCCATAATGTGCCATAGTATCTTCCAAAAATAGCTAGTAAATCGAACATCACGATCAGACACTATGGTTTTAGGTAACTCATGGAGACGCAGCACGCCATCAAAAAAGATACGAGCAACATGAGACGTATCTGACGTTTTCGAACATGGGAGGAAATGCGCCATTTTAGAAAAACGGTCTACAACGACAAAACGGTCAACAACGACAAAAACAGAATCGTGCTTCTTGATTGTCTTGGGAAGCCCAAGCACGAAGTCCATACTAATGTCCTGCCACGGAGCATGTGGCACTGGCAATGGCGTATACAGCCCGGTATTTTACTTTCTTTGCTTTGCCAGCTGACATGTACAACATTGCCCTAAAACTTTGGCTACGTCTCGCTTGAGACTTGGCCAATAGAAACGATCTTCCACGAGGGCAATGGTCTTATCACGCCCAAAATGGCTAGCTATCCCTCCTGAATGAAGCTCCCAGATGAGGAATTCACGAAGGGACATACGGGGAATATCAAGTCTATCTCCCTTGAAAAAGAAGCCATTTTTAAGAACATATTCACCCATAATACGCTGGTCACTAGAGAGCGACGCGTAAGTATCCTCAAAATAAGGACATGTGGGGTATTCATCTTTCAGTTGCTCAAATCCGACTACCTCTACACTCAAGGAGTTGAGCAACGCCACTCTTATACTAAGGGCATCTGCTGGTTTGTTTTCAACCCCGGTCTTGTGTTTCAGAACAAACGAATATTCCTGAAGAAACGCTACCCATTTAGCATGCCTTGGGTTGAGTTTCTTCTGAGAATGCAAATATCTCAAAGCCTCATGGTTAGAAAACAAGACGAATTCCTGCGGTAGGAAATAGTGTCGCCAATGTCTCAGGGATTGCACTACTGCATAAAATTCTTTGTCGTAAGTGGAGTACTTTTGTTTTGCCTCATTCAGTTTCTCACTGAAATAGGCCACTGGGTGTCCTTCTTGACTTAACACTCCACCTATACCGACACCAGACGCATCACACGCTACTTTAAAGACTTTAGAAAAGTCAGGTAGATGCATGACAGGAGCCTCTATCATCTTGCCCTTAATTTCCTTGAAAGCCTTGACTAGCGGCTTTAGACCATACGAACTCTCCCTTTTTCATGCACTCGGTAATGAGAGCCATGATCGTGCTAAAATTCCTAATGAACCGACGATAAAAAGTTGCTAGGCCGTGAAAGCCTCGCACCTCATGAATGTTCCTCGGTTTAGGCCACTCAACTATGGCCCTGACCTTTTCAGGGTCTGCGTGCATCCCTTCAGATGACACTATAAATCCTAAGAACACAACTTGGCTAGACATGAATGCACATTTCTTAAGATTAGCGTACAACTTTTCCTTCCTAAGAACGCTATAGACCTTCTTTAAATGTTCAAGGTGTGATTCCTTAGTTGTACTATAAATAAGAATATCGTCAAAGTACACCACTATGAATTTTTCCATGAACGGCCTCAAAGGTTGTGTCATCACTCGCATGAAAGTACTGAGTGTGTTAGTCAAGCTGAAGGGCATGACCAACCACTCATGTATCCCATCTTTCGTTTTAAACGCAGTCTTCCTACTCATCTCCTGGGCGTATACGGATTTGGTGATATCCACTCTTGAGGTCTATCTTAGAGAATATAGTGGACCTGGCTATCATGTCAAGCATATCGTCAAGCCTAGGAATAGGGAATCGATACTTGACGGTAATTTTGTTTATGGCATGGCTATCCATACACATGCGCCACGTGCCGTCTTTCTTTGGCGTCAATAGTGCAGGCACGGCACACGGGCTCATACTCTCTTGGATGAAACCCTTTTACAGAAGCTCATCAACTTGCTTTTTCAATTATGCATGTTCTGCAGGGTTCATCCTGTGGTGAGGAAGGTTCAGTAGAGTAGACCCTGGGACAAGATCAATGGCATGCTGTATGTCTCTCATAGGTGGCAACTCATTTGGTAAGTCTTCAGGAAATATATCACTGTATTCCTTCAGGACCGAGGTCACCTCACGGGGTAACTCTGATGGAACCTCAGGTGTAATCTCTCTAGCCACAAGGGCATACACCATAGAATCCTCCTTAGCCTCATTTTCAAACTCTCTTGCGCTGATTATATGTAGAGACTTAGGCTTGTATTTCCCCACTCCTCTAGGCTCACTTGCCTTCTCATCCTTCTTCTTCCCTAGTGTGTTCTTAGGTGGCATGGGGTTAAGTTTGATCTTTTTACCGTTACGCATGAAGGTACACGCATTCGAACGGCCAAAGATCGTGACATCATTATCGAATAGCCACGATCTACCTAAGATAACATGTCCCACATCCATAGATAGAACATCACACCACAATGACTCTTTGTATGATCCAAATTCGATGGGGACTAGACATTGATGGGTGACAGGTAGGGATGTCTTGTCAACCCAAGAAACTTTATATGGGTCTGGATGAGGTGTGGGTTTCAGTTTCAAGCGATCTAAGGTATTAGTGGAAATCACATTCTGACAACTTCCACTGTCCACTATCACATTACAATTCTTTTCATCACACTTGGCAATAGTGTAGAAGATAGTGCTTCGACGTCAGTCAACACTACTTCTAGACTGAGTTAGCACACGCCTGACTACTGTAAGTGTTGCTTCTCCATCTAATTCTTCTTCATCAGTAAGTCCTCCTTCAGGGTGATACTCTTCAACTTCATAATCACCCTGGTCATCTCCACCCTCGTGGGACTCGCCTATAATCTAAGGCTTTCCCACGGCGCTTCGTAGGATACTGATTAGACATGTGGCCAAGATTGCCACACTCATAGCACCTCACTTGGCTCATGTTACTAGGACCGACACCAAGAACCCTTTTGCATTTGTCCTCCCTAGGCCTTAGGCGGAATGGTCGCCTGTGCCCTAGGTTGACTACCAATATTAGGTCTAGTCCCCTGGGAACTAGATCTAGCACTGGAGTCTTGGGACTCAAAATGACGAACGACAAGAGCCTTCAGTTAATGCTCTAACTCCTGCACAACTTGATATGCCTCATCCAAGTCCGTTAAGGGCCGAGTCATAAGCTCGCGCTGAAGATCCGCACGAAGGCCCGTCTTGAAACGCGAGAGCGTTACTAGAGGGTTTTCTTGGATATCACATCGCATCACATATTCTTTAAATTTAGCGATGTAGTCAGCGGTAGACATTGACTCTTGGTGTAAGGATTGCCATTGGTCAAGGAGCTTCTGACGGTATGAGGGAGGAAGGTACTTCTCCTTCAATTTCTCTTTCATCTCATATCAATGTGTGATAGGGGTTCTACCAACTCTTTCTATCTTATGCTCGGTGTTGGTCCAAAAGAGCTTGGCCTGGCCCACAAGCTTTATCATAGCAAACCGCATTTGACAGTTTTCTGACATGCCATACCACTCAAAGTAGTGGTCCATGTCAGCAACCCACTCAAGGAATGCGTTGGGGTCCAAACGCCCATCAAAACTCGGGGCCTCAACTCTCACACTCTTCAATCGCACGCTCATCTGGATCATAACGGTCTTGATGATCACATGTGGTTCTTGCCTCTCGTACAACACCACAACCATTATCACGATCTCTATCCCCACTACCTCCACGTGTGACAGCGCGTTCTTCAATGATTCTTCCCACTTGGGAGTGCGCATCATCCCCCACAGCGGGGTTTTCCCTTTGGGACGCCTCTAGTTGTTCGACCTTAGTCATGGTAGTGGTGATTTGGTTCTTAAGGCGGGCAAACTCACGCTTTTGACCTGCTTCTAGAGCGGTTATCTTTTGTATCAATTGAGCAAGTTGCTCAAATAACTGTTCGTTATTCATGGTAGGTTGAAGTCCGAAACTTCTACCTCTTCTCGTGGGCATACAATGAAGACTTGAACCAAACTCTACCCAACTAGACTACTACCCAACTAGACTACTAAGTGTTATGACTTACAAGATGAATGCGATGAATGCAACACTAATATGAACTGACACGATTAAAACAGGAAACGACTCAAATCTGGAAATTTTCCAAATTAGGAAACTTTCCAAAATTGAAAAGTTTCTAAAATTGAAAACTTTCTAAATTTGGAACTTTCTTAAATTAAACCTAAAAATCAAAACCCTATTTTGATAACTCGATCTAGACAAAACCATGCAAGCCTATTCTCTGATACCAAATTTGATGCAGGATGCCCTAATTATAATGCATGCTCATGAACACAATTAAATCAGCGGAATTAAAAGGCAATAACAATATAAAATCTAGCAGTAATCATCACGGACTAAGAAAATCGCAAGGAAGCATGCAATGGAACGGGCCATTCATCACAACCATGAAGTATGAAATTCAATTATCGCTATGGTTGGATCCGGTGAAGGATGGAACCTCCCGATCTTGCATGCCTATAGTCCAATCAATTAAGAGGAATCTTTAATCCAGGAAATGAGATTTTTGATTAGGGATTTGAAAATCTGAGAATTAGGGTTTAGGATAAAAAATCAGATTTTGGGATTTTGGTTAGCAAAACAAATAGGCTAGGGAAAGATAGAATTACCTGGAAGAAGGATTGGAGGGGTATAAGAAGCAAGTAGAAGAAAGAGGGATCAAGGAAGAAGAAACATCACCATGAGAGAGAGAGAGAGAGAGAGAGAGAAGGAGAGAAGCACCAAGAGGTTTTTCATTAATCAATAATCAATAATCAATTCGAGTTTAGGGCTTTAGCCCACTTAAATAAGCAAATAAAGACATGAAAGTACTAAAATACTCCTAAAACTAAACAAAAACGCGTAACTAACAAAAGTGCGGGAAAGTTCGGGCGATTGGTCGGGCGCCCGAGCTGTCGCCCGAAGTTGTCCGAAAACCTCCAGAGAGGTTCGGGCGCTCGGCAGATAAAGTTCGGGTGCCGAAATCTTCAGTTCTTCGGTCTTCTTTCTCCTTTCTTCCTTCACATGTGTCTTCCCTGAGTGGGGTCTTCTATGTGTCCAATTACAGGTGAAGGGTCTTCAGCTCCTCAATAATCGCCTATCCACAAGGACGGTACTTGTAGTCGGCGCTTTCTTTGTTGGTACACCTTGAATGCTTTTGTGTCCGCAGCTTGGCAAAAATGAAACATGAGAGGAGGATGCAGTTTGGTGGTGATACACACTGAATCACTGATGCATATTGGTTTTGGGGCAGCTGATACATGCTCTAGCACCAATATTTTGTACCTTGAGGAGAGATGCTATCAGCTTGACAAAAATGTAATGAGAGGAGGATGCAATTTGGCTTGACACAATGTGTGACTTAGACATATGGAATTTTTCATATCTCTCCCCTCATTTAGATATAGCCCAAGTGATTAATTGAACCATCAGTAATTCCGAGTGTGAAGTGCAACTAAATCAATTTCCTATTTGGTACCTGAGGCACATTCTAAGTTGTGTTTTTGACCTGTTTTTCCAGATGGTAGTGGAGTCTAAATTCTATTAGAAATGAACTTTCTAAACATGGACACTTCAGATCCTTTTGTGCGTGTGTACGTGTCGTTTTGTGGATTGTGAAACAGTCCTTCACGATTGTGCTTTGCTTGGTGCCATTAGACTGTATTTTTGTTTCTTTTTTCTTTTAGTTATGGAGTCAGTTTTGTTCATCTGCCAGGTCAGTAATTTTTTCATACTATGAAGTTTATTTAATTACATTTGAAATATCAGAATTAGTTTAGCTTTTGAACATTTATGGAGTTCTGTCATAAGTGGCTGTGAGTCGCAAAAAAATATATATATTTCAATTCCACTAGATTTTTGTAAAGATTTTATTATCTATGATATCCAGACCCCTCAAATCCACTGGGACACTTGTCTTGGGCTAGACACGTGACATGACATGTCTATGGGTATGGGATCTGTGTTGGACATGGATCGTCAAACATTTTGTATATATCTTTATTTTGAAGGGTAGGCAAACATTTTATATTAAAATTAAACATATCTGAAGTAATAACAATGCATTTTAAGGATGTTAAAAAATAAAAACATCAAAGTATTACATTTATAGTGGTGTCCTATTGCCCTGAGATTTTGGGGTATTGTACCTCACGCCTGCATCACCCAGGTAGATTGTGGTAACTTGCTAAAGGGCATTCTGTACACCTCCAAGCAAACTTGTAAATTAAAAAAATTCTCCTTTTTTTTTTTTGTAATTTTTTTGCAGGTGGAGGCTCTAAGACATTGCTCATTGTCAATATCTGTCCAAATGCTTTAAACTTAGCAGACACAATCTCCTCCCTTAATTTTGCTGCCAGAGCTCGGAATTCTGAACTTAGTCTTGGAAATCGAGACACCATTAAGAAATGGAGAGATGTGGTAAATTCAATTGCAATCTATTGTTTTTCCGAGGCTTGAGACTCGAGAGTGGTGCTTATACCTTTGTTTTTTGCCATTTCTTATATTTATCCTTGATGTGTTCTGAAGGCAAATGATTCACGCAAGGAGTTGTACGAGAAAGAGAAGGAGATTCATGATCTAAAGCAAGAGGTTTTGGGACTAAAGCAAGCATTAAAAGATGCCAATGATCAGTGCATCCTGCTCTTCAATGAAGTCCAAAAGGCCTGGAAAGTTTCCTTTACACTCCAGGCAGATTTGAAGGTCTTTTAACTTTTTTTTTTTTTTTTTTTGTACGCTTTCTTTTTCTTTCTATTTCTCATACAAACTTGGCAATATGATATTAAGCTTTTCACCAAGTTTTAATTACTCTTGACGGGACTTGGAATTGTAAAGTTGAGCGTAGCTTATCAAACTGATTGTTTGTTCATTTACTTATTTCTGTCTTTTGATGTTTTCCTCATATATAATCTTGTAACAAGGGAAACTCATAAGAGATGTAAAAAAAAAACTTTTAGGACTTTGACTAATTTATTTCCTACTTGATTAAACAATTGAGCCTCTCACCTAGCTTGGGATCCGAGTTTGAAGTGCACCACTCTCCTGATGCGGTGTGGCCTGGGTCCATGGGCATTCGGTGAGGCAGTGGTCTTGATGCCTACCAAAAGAAGAAGAAGAAGAAGAAGAAGAAAGATCATAAGTCCTAGCTTTTGAATTAGCTGGGTGAGTCTGTGTAGAAGAATCACTGTGCCTACGCTTTTTTTTTTTTTTTTAATTTTTTAAGAAAATAGGAGTGATAGAAAAATGTTCTTTACCTCGATATGTCATGCTCACATTGGTTGTCTAATATGGATTCTCTTATGATTGAGATGCGCATCTATGTCATGGTTATCTATCCTTTTCTCAATATAAGTGATTCGTTGTCTTCATCATCATCATCATGGCCTTGTTATTGAACTTTTGCCACACAATCATGATAATTTCTATCTCAATATTAGAGACTAAAGTTGTAAAATTTTAGTAACTTATAGAATATTAGCATACTAGAACATTCTAAATTGCAGTATACCACACGCACACCACCACCACCACCACCACCATGGTAGCGTTGTCCCAGGTTTTTTTTTTTGGATGGGCAAATTTGGGTGGGCTTGATGGTTCCTGTTTTGCCATTCACTTGAAAAATGATTCCTCATTATAGCTTGGTGAAGGTTTCATCAACTGGCTGTCTACCTGGCATCAACGCTCCTTTACATGGGCTAGGGACAATTGGTTTATCACTATTAGGTTGAGTTTTGTGCATTACAACACATAAAATACTTTATTTATCCTTTAAATATAACAAAGGGTTTCAAGTAGAGGGACAAGGGCAAAGAAGTAGAGGGAATGCAGTCCAGGGATCTAGATTTTGGGAACGGTTGGACTAGGGTAGAAGGGAGACGTGGTCTCAAGGGCTCGAAGCAAACTAACAAGCAGGCTCCCATTATTGCAGCTCCAACCCCTTTTGCATCAGGTTACCCGGCAGGCTGGCTTCTGATCAACTTCTCCCGGGTGTTTGGGAGAGTAGGAGAGGTTTTAGAGGTGGTTATCCCTAGATGTCGTACCACAGGAGAGCCGAGAGGGTTCACCTTCGTTAGGATGGGGACGAAAGAGGAGTTAGATTGCAGCTATAAAGGCCCTCAATGGAGAAAGCTTCGCAGGGAGTAGGATGCAGGTGCAGAAGGCAAAATACGACCCAGAAACGGCCATTAAAGAGAAGGAAGCTAAGGGTCCAAGGAAGGAGGGTTTAAAGGGGACGGGGCCTATCGAGGGTGGAAAGCAGGGTGTTCAGGGTGAGGAAAGGGTAGGGTTGTGCGTAGGTAGAGAGGGAAGGAAGGCCTATGTCGTTTAAGGATGCCTTGTTGGGTAAGGCAGCCTTCCCGCTGCAAGAGGAGGGATCGATTCGCGGTGTAGATACAGATTCTGCCCTAGAGGGGAAATTTGTTTGGAGAGCCTCCTCTTTGGCGGGTGTGGAGGTGTGCGTCGATCTAGCGATGGTGGAGAAGGCTCACCCCTCCTTTGAGTGGTCGGTGATCGTGGTCACCAGGGAAGGAGCTCTTCTCTCAGTTGAGATCCTGGTTGAAGGCATGTTGCTATTTGGACGAGTGTGATTACAGGCTCAAGCCTCTCTCGGCGACGGAGGTCTAGATTTCGGCAAAACCAGGGACCAACATATATCAGATGGTTATCGTCGGTTCCATTTTCAACGACGGTCCCATTCTCATTGTTCGCAGATGGGAGGAGGGTTCCATCCTAGGAAGTGAGATAGCCTCGTTTTTGTTCTGGGGTATACCCATAGAGCTATGGAACAAGGAGGTTCTTTTGGCTCTTGGGGGTTGTGTAGAAGTCTTAGCAATCGACGAGGTGACATAGGCAAGCGAGGGCATTAGCACAGCTCGTCTGTGTATTAGGAGGCCCAAAGCTATTCTGATGCTGGAGTTGATATCTCTTGTGATTGGAGAGGTCCGCCTCTCAATCAAGTTGGTCAAGTAGGTGGAATGGGGTGTTCCAAGTAGATGGAGGGAAACTTGGAAGTGAAGAGAAGAGGAGGCACATCGGAGCTCCGCCGGGACCTTTGTTTGTGATGAAGGTTTACCTTCACGGTTATCCTGAGGCGTATAGGTTCTTCCGAGGACGAAGTGTCTTGGGTAGGGTTCGTTGCAGGGTGCTTTAGGCCACGTGGCTCCTTCCCTTCCTTTCCTTTCAGTCGGGTGTCCTGCAGGTGCATGGGGAGGTTTGGGTGGGTCGTCTCCTTGTAAGTTGTAACGTGGAAGTTGGGCAGCCCTTGCACGAGTCTGTCAAGGCGTGCGTGGAGCCTCGGAGGGAGTCCTCTTATGCTTTGACGACGCGTGTCCAGGTTCGGCCCGAGCCTAGGGAGATTTTTTCAGGTTTGGGTTTGGACAATGCGCTCGAGCATGTTCGGGAGTTGGGTTTGTCTCAACCCTCTGGTTGTGGGCCTGGTGTGACGATACCTGTCCCCATTGGGGTGATCAACGACGACTATCCCTCCACGTGTCCTCTACATATCCCTCCAATCTCGCTGTCTTATGAGGTTATAGGAGCGCTTGTGCCAGCTATGGATCACCCCTTCACATGAGTTACCCCCCTCGCACGTGACTCGATCAAGTCTTCAATCCCTCCATCCCCCATTTGTAAATCTCCGCGTCTTTACACTAGAGGTGGCTTGAGAGCAGTTCTTCTTCATAGGGATGTAGTGGTGCACTTCCCTGGAGAGGGGAGCAGTGAGGTAGGCCTCCTGATCCTAGTGAGTTTTCTGGGGAACAGCCAGAGAACCCACCTCTACTCCAGCTTATCCCACCTCAGTCTGTAGGTGTAGCCAAGGTCTCGCATCCTAAATCCAATCTGCTGACTCTGTCTGCTGTGGAAGATGGGGAAGAGGAGCATTTCGAAGAGATGGAGGAGATGTTGGTCGTGACCCCTCTCCAAGTCTCGGGAGGTGGTCTAGAGGGCAAGAGGCCAGTCACTTCGGCATTCTCCACAGAAGGTGCTTCCATAGAAGGTGTTTCCGACAACTTCGCCATGTCGACAGAGGTTTTGGACTGGACTAAGGACATTATTAATAGAGTTGGGAGAAAGCTGGTGATGTCTTTTCATGCTGGAGACGAAGACGAAGTTGCTCTCTTCCGTCACCTTGAGCAGAAGGAAAATGCCATCCTCCTTCAGTCTTCTAGAAGAAATAAAAAAGGGCAAAGGGAGTAATTGAGGCTTGAAAGTTCGGTTAATTACAACTCTAGCTTCAACTCAACAGGGACAAGCAGGGGAAGAAGGGCAAGGTTAGTGTCCCAATGAAGATCCTCAGCTGGAATGTGAGGGGTTTTGGGGATCGAGGTAAGAGGTTTTAGGTTAGAGCTATGTGTAAAAAGATGAAGGCTCATATTATTTCTCTTCAAGAAATGAAATTGGCTTCCTTCAGTAGTGCTGATCTGGAGTCAGTTCGGGGGGTGAAATCTAAAGAGTTCGTGTCTTTGGATGCTGTTGATTCTTCCGAGGGCATTGTCGTGGCCTGGAATTCAGCCATATGGAAAAGGAGGATAGTTGGCCAGGGGAGTTTTCCTTCTCGGTGGTTTTGGTCAAAATTTCTTCCGGATTCAAATGGTTGTTCTCCAGCGTGTATGGTCCTTGCAAACCGAATGGAAGAGTTGCGTTTTGGGAAGAGTTAACATTGATTTATAGCAGATGGACATGCCCCTAGTGCATCGGAGGAGATTTCAACGTCACCCGGTTTAGTTTTGAGAAGAACAATAGCCCTCGTATTAATAGAAGCATGCGTGATTTCTCCTCCTGGATTTAGCAGGCAGAATTGGTTGATATTCCCATGTCTGGGGCTTCGTTTACTTGGTCGAATGGTCGTAACCCTCCTACGATGTCGTGCCTCGACAGATTCCTAGTGTCAGCTGACTGGATATCCAAGTTTGCTTTGGTTCAAACTTAAGGCTTATGTCCGATCACAGACCTATTTTACTGCAAGTTTCGAATGAGAGCTGGGGATTGAAACCTTTTAGGTTCGAATTGATGTGGCTGGAAGCAGAGGGATTCAAGGAGCTGGTCATGAATTGGTTGTCCTCGTTCAAGGTTGAAGGGTCGCCAGGGTTCAAATTGCATAAGAAATTGAAGCTTCTTAAAGAAAAGCCCAAGGTTTGGAACAAGCAGGTGTTTGGGGAAAGGGAAGTCAAGGTAGCAGAATTGCTCGAGCAAATCCACTCCATAGATGCGAATGAGGAAAGGGGTGAGGCATCTGCAGAAGAGGTAGAGACTAGTGGGAAGCTGGAGGCTAATTATGAGTTCTTAAAAGAGGAAGAAATCAAATGGAGGCAGCGTCGCGGGCAGTGTGGCTGAAAGAAGGGGACAAAAATACGAGTTTCTTTTTTTCTTCCCATTCTGTAGCTTCGGCCAGAGCAAGAAGTAACCAGATCTCCTCATTAGTGGTTGAAGGTAATACTCTTGAGAAGAAGGATGAGATTTGTGGGGCTGTTGTTGGTTTTCTATCAACGACTTCTTTCTTCGGATCGATGGTCTCGCCCAAGGTTAGATTTCTTGCATTTTGACAGCATCTCCTAGGAAGAAGCGCCAGCTCTAGAATCTCAGTTTTCCGAAGAAGAGGTCAAGGAAACAATTGGCCGTTTGGGGAGGGATAAATCCCCTGGTCCTGACGGGTTCCCCATTGGTTTTTTTTTTCTCTAGTTTTTTTGGAATCTGGTTAAGAGGGAGGTGTTGGATTTCATTCATGATTTCTTTGAGGATGGGACAATTACGCAGGAATTAGGAGCTTCCTTTACTGCTCTTGTGCCTAAGGTGGAAGGAGCAGAAAATTTGAAGAACTTTCGTCCTATCAGCCTTATAGGGAGCCCGTACAAAATCCTGGCCAAAGTCCTTGCAGCTCGATTTAAGAAGGTGATGGGCAATATTATCTCTCCAAACCAAGGGGCCTTCGTTGAGGGCAGACCGATCTTGGATATGGCGTTGATTGCGCATGAGTGCATAGATGCCAGGTTTAGGCAGAAAAAGGCCGGAGTGGTGTGTAAATTAGATGCGGAGAAGGCTTATGATCATGTCGAGTGGTAATTCTTGGACTGCATGCTTCTCTGTATGGGATGCAGGGCCAAATGGAGACAGTGGATGCGTGCTTGCGTTGGTTCTCCATCTTTCTTGGTTCTTGTCAATGGTTCCCCAAAAGGCTTCTTCAAAGCTTCCAGGGGTCTCAGGCAAGGGGACCCCTTGTCTCCTTATCTCTTCTTGGTTATGGCAGAGACCTTTAGTCGTATGATAGCCAAAGCTCAAGAAGTGGGTTTCTTTTCTAGATTCTTGGTGGGCAATAATATGGAACCAGTTTCTCATCTTCAATTTGCAGATGACACCCTCATTTTCTGCGAGGCCGATCCTGTCATGGTGGAAGACTTGTGCAAAGTGGTTATGTGCTTTGAAGCAGTTTCAGGGCTGAAAGTTAATGTGGCAAAAAGTGAACTTTTGGGCATCCACCTATCAGAGGATGAGTTGTCTCATTTGGTGACTTCGTTTGGTTGCAAGGTTGGATCCTTTCTGGCTGTTTACCTCGGTCTTCCACTTTGCTTAGGGAAATTGGCTATCCATCTTTGGGACAAGGTGATAGAAAGAATTGAGGGTATTCTTGCTAGTTGGAGAAGCTGCTCTCTATCTCTAGGTGGTCGTATTACCTTGATAAAGACAACCTTCTCTAATATGTTGCTCTATTTTATGTCTCTATTCAGATGTCCGCAAGCTGTTCTAGACAGATTGGAAAAGCTGAGGAGAGACTTCTTTTGGAAGGGATCAGAAATGGGGAGAAGTGTGTAAACCCGTTGATCAAGGTGGGGTGGGTCTGTGCCCTCTCAAGAACATGAATTCTGCCCTCTTGGGCAAATGGCTTTGGAGATTTGGCATGGAAGTCGGTAGC
The DNA here is from genome assembly GCA_003013855.2 of Liriodendron chinense. Classification (NCBI taxonomy): domain Eukaryota; kingdom Viridiplantae; phylum Streptophyta; class Magnoliopsida; order Magnoliales; family Magnoliaceae; genus Liriodendron; species Liriodendron chinense. Next base: position 777,017 of record PVNU02002589.1, read on the forward strand.
ATGTGGCAGGGTATCATCGCTGCCAAATATGGCTCTACTTAGGGTGAGTGGGAGACCAAGGGATCTTCCCTCTATGGGTCTTCCCATGTTTGAAGGTCTATCATGTCTCTCTGTGACACATGCAGAAAAGGCGTCTCTTTCTCTGTGGGGGATGGGACTAGGACACGCTTTTGGGATGACTGTTGGTGCGGTGATGTTCCCTTACGCTCTTTGTTTGAAACGGTGGATCATCTCTTCATTTTCTGTGCGGTGGCTCAAGAGGTCTGGAGCCATTTCTTAGTAGAGTTTGGAGTTGATTGGGTGATGCCAGGATCAATCCGCGATCTCCTTTGGGCTTGGCATGGAGACGGGGGTGGGAAATCCTTCAAATCCAAATGGCATTTATCCTTGCTAGCTATTTGGTGGTCCGTTTGGGGTGAAAGGAATAGTAGATGTTTTCAGAATCAAGCTAGGACCACTCATGCGGTCATTTCTGGGGCTTTCATGCTTCTTTCCAATTGGATTGAGTTGTAGATTTTCGACTTTTGGGTAGTCCGTTGGTCGGACTTTCTTTTCTCCTTTGTATAGCTTAGTTTTTTCTTTTTTGAATAGGACTCTTTTTAAATTTTCAATTTAAGCAATCACATAAACATACAAGTGACTTAAGAACTTCTATAAGATAGGTATGATAATATGAGAACCATCATTGAATCATTTCCACAAACACTTGATATGCAATATTCTATCTATTTGCAGAATTTATGACATTGAGTAGCAATTGTATCTAACATGTGAAAAATAGTTTATCTCAAACTTGAAAAGAGCAGAACAATTGCAAGCACAGATAAGAATCATTCCCCACATGACACAAGATGTATAGTGGTTCGGCGATGTGCCTACTCCACTTTCAACTGATCTGCTCACCCCTTGAGTGGCCTGATTACACTACCATAATGGTTTTAAATGAGGTTTACCATAAACCTTTACAACCTGCACAAGGTCTAGACTTCAACACATGGATTCGTCCTTCCCAAGGACTTATCCAACAAACACTTATCTTCCACAAGGACTTGTCCTACCCAAGGACTTGTCTTACACAAGGACTCACTCAAGTTTAGGTCCTCATACTCTGAAACCCAAATCTCTACTCAAGAGATGGTTTCTTGGACTCTAATACTAAGAAATACGTAGCTGGATGAGCCCCTTGAAAATGCCTTAGTTGAAGAAGCTTTGGCTTGAACGAACAGCTCCTTCAGCTCCCTCGATCAGCAACCTTGCATTGAGTGCTCCATTGTAGCTTCCAAGGTGAGGGGTTAGGGTTTGGTTGAAACTCTCTATAGGATAAGGCTTTAATGAAGAGAGAGGGGTTTCACTAAGAACATCATCAATGACATTTATGACATGAGATTAGTAAATTCGGATTAGGTCAATAGCCATTAATGAGGGCTTGAGTTCATGTTTTAATCCAAGCTATGAATGCTCATTAGTGTTTTTGAAATCAACATGGATTGAACAATGAGCTCAAGGAATCAAGGCTTGGGAAAGATAAGATGTAAAGGGAATGACCTAGCCAAGCTCTAATGGATTCTCTCCTTCGTGGTGACCAAGACCTAGCAAAGGGATCAAATAGACTTTCTTACAACGGCTAGAAAACGGTCATAAAACAGCCACTTCAATAGGATCGGAGAAATGGATAGATCGAATCAACTATTCAGAGAAAAATGTCAAATTGCTGAATAGACTGTTCCGATTGATCGAATTGGGTTTCAATATATTGAAACCTGCATTTCGATTGATCGGAATTACTATTTCGATATATCGAAAAATATGTCGAGAGAGTAAGGTTGCTGGACAATTTTCCGATTGATAGAACTGAGTTTCGATATATCGAAAATTGCATTTCGATGCATCGGATACTTATTCCGAAATATCGAAACATTTGTCTAGGGAGTTGATGAGTTTGCTGGACGTTTCGACGATATATCGAACTGGCAGTTCCGATATATCGAAGTGGTATCCAAATACCTTTCGATATATCGAACACCTATCGAAAAATCCAAAGATCAAGATTTCTAAGTTTTTTCATCTGGCTGAACTCCAAGAGGGTCCAAGGCTGATTTCTTGGACACGGGCCACTCCTAATGGCTAAGCATCTTTACCTAAAGGTTCATGCCATCAAGAGGCTAAGGGGTTTTGAGGATTTACAAGGATTGGGAAAGCGGTTCGGTTTTGCAACAGGCTCGGAGCATATGATCTTAAATGATTCCTTCAAGCCGAGATGTCGGAGGTCTTCAAGGCTTCAATCTTTAGATTCTAATGGGGTCACCAGACTTGATGACACACACAACACGCTAATTGACAAACATATGCACTTACACATCCTTAAAAAAAAAAAAAAACCAAGGATTTTAAGTTAATTTCATGGGTTTAGCATTGTCTCACCACTTACAAATATAGCACACCGTTATAGATTGCATACTTTTGTATTTGTATGATATTGTACTGGAAATTGCATATGAATAATAAATGTGGAGCCTTTAGCATTGCCGGTTTACTTTATGTCACTCGTCCATTGTCCTATAGATGTGTTTAATTGCTTGTAGAAGTTGCAAAATGAATATTTATGGAATGAACGGAGGATAATGACAAATACCTTTTGGTGGATTGCAAGGAAGGGTGTAGGCCAAAAGGGGGGTGCAGATGAAATTGCTGAACCTTGCAAATCAAGTACTGCTTGGGAAGCAGCTGGAGATTTGGTGAGGTTGAGGAAATGCTTTGGAATGTCTTATTGAGAAAATATGGTGTGCGGTATGATTAGAGGGGAACCTCTGTTAGGTCAAGGTATTGGAGCTTCTCGGCATGGAAAGCCATTCAAAATGTTGAATCATATTAATAATAAAAAAAGGTTGAATCATAGTTTGGAGAGTTTGGAGAGTATCTCTTTGAGATTGGGAATGACATTCGTGTTCTCTTTTGGGAGGGGTGGTTGAGTTGCTGTTATGCTTGATCATTGCATTCAGTTACATACTTGCTCCAATAAATGGGTGGTGCTTAGGAAGTTGTCTCCAGCTTTTAGGAGGGACTTTAGAGTTGAGGAGATTGAGGAGCTGGTTAGTCCAATGGGGATATTGTTGGGCATTCTCATGGTTTTAGATATTATTTGCATTGCAGTTGTATCAATTGTATCACAACTGTATTAGTCACCTCTGATGCACGGTATAGTGAACTGTTTGGTCATATGACCAATATAAGCCATATTGGCGCTGGCAGAGCTCCCTTTCAAAAAGTGTCTAATTTTTCTGTTGTTTTTCACATCTTTCGACCATGGAAGAAGCTTATAAACTCACTTTAACTTAGATCTTGGCTTAGTTTGGGGGGATCAAAACACAAGTTTTGAGTGGAATTCGACGAATTGAAGCTACGCAGACCATTTTGGAAAAAAAATCAAAAGAAAGGGGCAAATATTCACTTTTTTTTTTATTTTTAAATTTCTTATGTCTTGTTGTATTTCAATGTATTAGGTCCTAATCCTGATTTATGTTCCACTAGGATCTCTCAATTTATTTATTATTATTATTTTTAATGTTCCACTATGGCCTATTTGGTTGACATTCAGCTGGTAAAGCCAATAGAGAACATTCCTGTTAAAGAATGGTATGGTACACCATTGAATATAATGTTAAAACAAATATGATATAGCTTGGTGTTGTACATTTTTTTTCTTATTTTTTTCAATAATTTCCAAAATTTCTGGGCAAAAAAAGGGCACATTTATGGGCCCGTATATACTGTTCGATTTTCTGTGTATTAGATCATTTTTAGGCTTGGTGGATATGCCCACCCATACTGATATTTAAACCTTGGGCGTTCTGCTTAGTCAAAATGAGATGGATAAGAGAGTTTGGAGGTGGGATGCCTTGGGTCATTTGCTGTTAGATCCTTTTATGTGCACTTGTTGGTAGAAGAGGGCGAAATAGCCCCAACAACTTTGGATTGGTCAACTAACAAGCCTTTGGGGGGTTGATCAGTTCTGGTTGGCTGGGGGGATGTGATCAGGTGTTAATGATGGACCACCTCAGGACTAGGTAGAAAATTATCATCAATGGGTGCAACGTGTGCTTGGGGAGTGTGGAAATTGTGAACCATCTTTCTGTACACCACTCTTTCGCCAGTTGCTAGTGAGATCTGGTCATGGTGCCTCAATCAATTTGGGATGATTTCGTTGATTCCAGAAACTACTGACAGTCTTTTGGAGGCATGGTAACTTGGCCCAAGGGTGTAAAAAGTTGGAATCTGTGGAATTTGGGCTTACTGGTGGTGATCTGGTCCATTTGGAAGGAAGCAAAAAGCTAATGCTTGATAATAAAGGTGAAAAGTCCAAGTTAGGTGATTGATAGAATGAGGGTAGAGTTTTCTCTTTGGCTTTTGTCTTTGAGGGGTTTTGTGGTATAGCATATTTGATTTTTTAGGTGAGTGAAAAGGGTTTTTCTTTTGTAGGCTTGAAGCCTAGGTGGTTGGTCTTATAGGGGCTGCTTTCTTTGCTTGTTTCAGGCTTTGTGCTTTTAATAAAATCTTTATCAACAATGAAAATCATACCATCGTTATACATTATAATCGATTATTCAATTGCATTGCTTTATGTGCTACGATACCTGGACACTTGCCACGTTGTGGTATCCATGTCATACCTGGTGTTTGATTGATCATTCTTCTTCTTCTTCTTCCCCCCTTTTTTATTTATTTATTATTATTACAGAAACTTATCTGTATTTGTCATGTTTTCTATTTCATTTACATCTCTTTTCAAGTACCTTTAAAGAGGACATTCTCTCCAAAGTGGGAAATGGAAGTAGTGTCCATTTTTGGCCAACACTTGGGTTGGGGTGGAACCTCTCCCCTCCAAACTTCCGAGTCTATGTAGGTCCTGTTTGGATGATGGGAAAAGAAAAGCAAAGAAAAGAGAACTGTAATGATTATTCAATAATAATTTTTCAAGATTTTCCATGAGCATGGATTTGATGGATTCCATTTTGGGGGTCCTGTTTGGATAACAAGTGGAAATCTAAACAAAGTTCTCACAAAAGTCACCTAGTATTTCGTGCGTTAAATTTTACAATGGTGTTTGGGTAAAATGATTGCATTTTGAATCCAATGTTTTCTCTACTATCCAAACATGGTGAAATGTCCCATCATGGGAAGATTCATTCATTTTCTTTTCTTTTCCCATGATCTGAACAGGCTCATAGGTTGTGGAGCATAAGGAGTTCTTGATTAGTGATTCCTATGAGTTGGGTGGCATTAATCCCCTCCAAACTTCCAATTCTATATAGGGTTTTAAGGTTTGGAATTTGGGGCCGTTTAAGGAAGGAGGAAGAATAATTTGGCGAATGCTTCATTTGCTGTGTTGGAAACTTTGGAAATAGAGGAATAGTCGTATCCTCAAAGATGTGATTATTCCTGTGCTAAGGATTGTTGGAGGTTGAAAAGCTGGGTTATCAAGTGGGTCCTCACAAAAAATGAATTCAGAGTTTTTATTCTCTCTCTCTCTCTCTCTCTCTCTCTCTCTCTATATATATATATATATATATATATATATATATATATATATATATTGTCTCTGCTTTCCTTAGAAACTGGATGGTGATTATCAACCCTGATCCTTGGCATGTTTTGATAATCTTTGGAAATGGCCACTTGTCTGCTGACGCCCGGAACCTGAACTTTGGTGGCTCTTCCATGGGAAACATATGCAAGTCACAGATCACCGGGGGGTTAGTACAACAGGGGTGTCTTCCATGTGCTTCTTAGGTCCTTCACATGTGATGTCAGGGAGGCCGCCGATTCCTAGACTAAGGCTCCTAGGAAGGCTTTTAGAATCTTCTCTTGGAGTTCCTCTGGGGAGGGTGATTGTTGAAGTGGAATTTAAGAATGTAATTTCATGGGCCTCTTCGGCCATCGCCTAATTCTGATCCTTGGAAAACTCAAATTTGTTTTTAATGAAATTTGCCTTATTGCCTTCAAGTAGAACATTTCATTTGCCCATGTGGCAAGAGAGGCTAATGAGATTCTTGTTAAAAATGGTGTTAACCATGGGATCCTTCATATTGGGAACTCCTTCCCCCTTTAATTTTCTCTTAACAAAATAACCCCCATAACCACCCCCAACCCCCCCCCCCCCCCCCAAAGAAAAAAAAAGTATTTCTGCAATATCAAAGAACACCTTCTCTGCTTATACGACAAGAATATGGACTGCATACACATCGAGGCATGTATAGACATGGGATTTTATGTCATTGGGTGGGAGAGATGGATAGAGAGACTGGGTACCATTGGCCAAGGGAAATAAAACCTTACATCAACAATTACCTTTCAGTGAAGAAGTGGAGATATCTCCACTTTAGAATTTGAATAGAGACTGGCCTGGTGCACATTCTATCAATATTCTGATTAGAGACGGTTGGTGTGGCATTTTACTATGTGGAACTAACCTTGTCATCTTTATCATTTTGCTGCAGTCGGAAAATATAATGCTGGCGGATAAACAAAAAATTGAGAAAGAGCAGAATGCTCAGCTTAGGAATCAAGTTGCTCAACTTCTGCAGTTGGAGCAAGATCAGAAATTGCAAATACAGGAACGGGATTTGACAATTCAAGCCCTGCAGGTAAGAACTTTAGTTTTAGTGCTTACGTTCTCATTTAGATTTTAGATCCTGATGCATTACTTCTGAAATATCTCGCACAGTTTACTGTTAATTTTCATTGATGTGCATGGTTGAAATTTTATATTACCTGTTCTGATTGTGGCTTCTTTGCTTTTCATGACTGGGCAGATGTTCTTAAACACCCATTCTTAGCATTCATGCTCCAGTCTTAGATGTCGTAGACTTGTAGTTATCCTAGGGCAGTAGTCACTCATCTATGGAAAAACCTTATTGTGATAATGGATTTTTAATTATTACTTCAAAAACTGCCAACATTACAAACCATCGTTTTGGCGATATTATTGTCAATTTGCAGGGAGTGTTTTGAAGGTTATCTTCAGTAAATGCTGGTGGCTATGCCCAACATACATAGTAATTTACTTCAACGTACCTATGTTGTATATTACTATATTTCCAGTTTCATGAAATTTCATTAGTTTCATTTTATATGATTGCTTGTTGGGTATCTAAATTAATGATGTCAAATTGCACAGTAACTCTATAAAAAGTGGAGGCATAGTTTTAGGAATGCTTTTCTTCGAAGTGTTCAAGACTCAAAATCTGCATATCACTAGCATATGATTGGTTTCACTGTTCAACAATAAAATATTAAGAAACATTAAGAGGTTCATTTACTCGAAGGTCATGCAAGTGTAATTCATGCTCTGCTATTACCGTTGCAAGGTTTATCGAATCATGATTATTGTGGGTAATCATATTGAGGTTCATTGATTTTTGACAATGATCGCACCAACTTCTTGAACAATCCAAGTGTTTGAAGCCGTTAGATGATCTAGCTAAGGTGAGTAACATTGAGTTTGTAGGAAATATGGTTGTATAATGTATATATATTGTTCATGGGTACATGTTTTGCTTATGAGTATGCTCTGAGGAGTACCTCTGCAACATTCACTGGTGAGCACCATCATCTATGGGAATTGGGAAGTGCCTCTAAGAGAAAACCCTGCATAAAGGCCATAGATATAAATCTCTATTCCCTAATTCTGATAATAAAATATATGTAAACTACCCTTAAATGTATACACAATTCAATATTGCTGTACTGCCATTAGCCATCTTTTCCGAGAAGTCTATTTAAACTTTCTATAAACTAAAGCCAGATAGAGTTCCCAAACAGAAAGTAGACCCCAAGATAACCATCCATATCCCTTTTCTTTCTCAAAATACCCATTAGATGGCGCCATCTTGCTGATGTCATCATAACATCAACATGATGTTGCCTTTAAAAAAAAGGGAAAAGAAAAGAGAAAAAAAGATATCAACACGATGTCACAGGCACAGTCCCTATGTCAATTGTCCTCTGATGGCACAGGCTCTACAAATCTCATGCCAATTCATGGGGCCATGATTGGCGAACTTCTCAACTTTTACCCTCTCCTCATAGATAATAAAATTTTTGTTATAGTTGTCAATCAAAAAGATAAAAGTGCATGTTAAAGATGCACGGGATGCATGGTAGATTCACATTGGTTTCATGACATATATCCTCAATCTTTTCACTTGCAGAAAATTTTGGCATTTTGCTTGGTAGCCTTGTCCAGGATCAGAATCTTTCTAAAAAAAAAGATACAATTGATAGACTTCAATAAAGGATGAAAAAAGTATATAACTACAGTGGAGACGGATTGCCCGGAACAAATAATCACCATCATTCCCTTTAAGCTAATCTTAGCAACATTTTTTCCTCACAGAATGCATGATTGTATCCAACCAAATTCACAGATCTTGAATTTCATCAATATTAGCTACAAGCTGCCATGGCCCTGATTTCTCATTGACATCCAATTGATAAACTTTTTATAATCCCCCTCCACAAGCAGTCACCCATAGAACCTTTGAACAATTTCAACCCCTTGAGCAATGCCTTTGCCTCTGGCTTGTTTGGGTTCTCTGCTCCAATTGGACTGGAGAAGTCAAATTTAACTATATAATCCTTGAGAACAAATACAACTCGGATGCTGTAATTTGTTTTTTTTTTTTTTTTGACGTGTTTGTTAAGAAATGCTTTTCAACATGTTCATGGACAGGCCAATCTTATGCTGTAAAACTGGTTACCAACTAATCTGTTAAGAATAAGTGCCAAGGGATTGATTCGCAGCCATTCATTTTCAATTCAAAAGAACATGTTTGTGGGTGGTAATTTATTTCAGAACCCGCCAGCGGTTGCTTTTTCTTTCTGAAATGAAAGTGCCACATGGACTGCATAACAAGTTAACCTAAAAATCGTGAAAGTTGACATGTTGTTCTTTATTCTTGACATGATAGTTTATTATTTTCTTTCTTCATTCTACATATTTGAAAATGATTTTACTTTTTTTTTTTGTTTTTGTTTTAATTTAGGCCAAAGTTAGGAGTGTTGAATCACAACTCAATGAAGCCTTCCATTCTAGCGATGCTAGGTCAACTCTTGGGTCAGAATCTGGGTCTAATGGGGTTCTGTCAACGCCCAAGGCGACAGCAGACAGCATTGATTCTTCGGCAGTTACCAAAAAACTTGAAGAAGAGCTCTCAAAGCGGGATGCACTTATTGAGGTATGTTTTTTTTTTTTTTTTTTGAAGCAGTGACAATTTTATTGAAACAAGGCAAAAGCCTAAAGAATACAAACAAAATGAAACAAGAACAAAAGACACACAACTATGACTCTTTCCAATAGCTATAAAACTGATCAAACGTGATGAATTTTGCTGCAACCGCCCATTCCAGAAGCAACTCCTTATTGAGGTATGTTGTATATATCAATTTTTTAAAACCTAGACTAGACCTCGACCCGTTTCTGTCGGTGGTTTGTCCAAACAGGTCCAACCGGCTCCTTAACTGTTTTAATTAGTAACACGCAAAAATAAATAAAATGATAGGACATAAGCAACTGGATACTTGTCGAAACAGTTGGTAAAGTTGATCATTGGATTGAATCCCATCCTCCAGCTGGCTCCCCCCTGAACCGGTCTAATCATCCAGTCCAGTTGATCCATTCGCTATCAGTCAACAGTTTTTTTGGTTATGATCATGTCTTATTTATAATTATATTAATCTTTTGGATTTTTCAGGTCATATAGTGATCCACTTCAATAAATACCACTTTTTGAGCTATTTGCAGTGTTGTTCTTTTTTTTTTTTCTTCAAAATAAATGTACTTGCTACAGCATTATCTAAACTTGAATCTAGTAGATATTCTGGGCGAAGACAGGGCGTTAGTTGTTGGTTGTCTAAAGTTGTTTTATCTCGAAATGTCACACGATGCAGCTTACTTATTGAAGCATTTGTGTAAAAAAAAAAAGGATCACATTGAATAACATGTGCTTGAAATAGATTTCCACCAGAATGAGGTTTCAAGGTTTTGATGCTCTTGACAGTGGCAAGCCTAAAGTTACCCACATTATCATTTGCAAAAAGTTGGTAGGGGAGAGGGGTGAATGGAGATAGAGCCGACAAAGGACAGCGGTCATCTCTGTGAAGTCCTTTTACTTGCTAATTTCAGAGGAGGGCAGGGGAAAGTACTGGGCCACAGTGGCTGGGGTATGGCATTATTTCTTAGGCTCTCCTTTGACGATTTTGGTTGGCTTATCAGAAAAGTTGAGGGTTTTAACCATCCATCAATTAAGGAGCAGAAAGATGACCATCACCAATGTGTGCATTCTTTATCTTTGTAATGAGGAATCATTGGAGCATTTCTTCATGTGTTGTGCTTTCTCGGGGCCTGGTGAATGTTCGTAGATCTCTGTGGTGACTCGGATGATGCTGGGGAAAAATTGAAGCCCTTATCAAGGCATGGCATGGGGGACTTTATGAAAGAGAAGTTCTTGTGGCGTCTCATGTTGTTGGCTGGACCGTAGTTCTCAAACCAGCACTTGGTTTGGGACTGGGTCATGCCATGAGTGGTTGGTGAGATGGTGTTTGCCTGGAGTTTGAATATGGGGTTCATCCTTACTGACCGTGATCTGGTATTTATGGAAAGAATGTAACAATCACACCTTCAACCACGGATGCAGTATTCCAAAAGGCTAAGGGCTGAGTTACTTCCTGAGCTCAGGGACTTTAATCATTTTGCAGTCTGTAATTGAGATGAACCCTTAGGAACCTGGGTCAATATGATGTATGTGCTACTTCTGTTCGGTTTTGATAAATTTACATCACCACTTCCAAAAACAAAAAAGTTTTTGTACTAGGCAGCTGGTTTGAAGGTCTTTGCTGGGTATAGCATGGACCAAATCGAGGATTCTAGGGGGGGTCGGGGCATTGCCTGTAATGTATTTGATGACTTCTCACCATCGATCTCTTTTGAGTCATTGACCTTGTTTATTTCCCTTTTTGCTTTAATAAAATGTTGGCCTAACCATAAAAAAATAAAATAAAATTTCAGTCACTATCCAGAAAAGATAAAAATGTGTTGCCTGGAACAAATATATAACTTTCCAGTGATGGGCATGCGAATTTATGATCTCTAGTTTCAGCGCACATGTAGAATTGAGTTAGAAGGAACTCTATGTTGAAAATTATCATGCATGGTTGGTCCGTCGGTTATGCACGGTGACAAGTGCATGGATGAAGAGCTCTATTTTCAAAATTTCTTATCATGCCTTCAGTAGGTTTCTGCGGCCTGTGGCCTAAGTTCAAGTCTTTCTAGTGTATTATTTTTATGTAATGGCTTTCTGTTTAGCGATGTTCTTCATCTGGATGATTCACTTAATCAGTGGTAGTTCTGTCACTGATGGTTATACATAGTATGCTGCTTTCCATCCTAGGTCCCTGTACAACCATACTAAGAGGAGCCACTTTTTGGTTCTGTTGGTTAATTTATGAATTCTGCATGTGAAGTTTGTGATGTATCTCTTTCATTTATTTCATTCATTTTCAGTCTTTGGCTTAACTTCGATGTATTTTCCTCAGAGGTTGCATGAAGAAAATGAGAAGCTATTTGACAGACTGACAGAGAAAGCTTCATTAAGCGGATCACCCCAGGTCATCCTCTTCACTTGAATATATATGCTCTGCAATTATCTTTATATTACTTTTACTGAAGGCTATACTATTTTGGTTTACCCAAGGATTTGTTGTACTCAATAAGGTGAATTTGGAAGTTCTTAGTTCCTAAGGCTTCCTTCACCAAAAAAAAAAAAAAAAGACGAAGAAGAAGGGTGACATGATTCACTAGAGCCAAACCTCGGTGAGTTCCATTGGGACCTTGTGCATTTTTTACCTGTGATTTAGGACAGGCAAAATCGGAATCCTACTTAAAACAATTTCCATTTCCCATTCCATCCCAGACACTAGCAGCACTGCCAAATTCCAAATGCCACCTCAGCCATCTCTATAGGTAACTGAAGAAGTTTATTCAAACTAAAAGCTAAAACAACTACAAATTATAGGAGAGAACAACGATGATCCTATACTAAGCCACTGTTGCCAAATGCCTCCTTGGCAAGGCCCTTGGAACTCTCATTTGTTATTTGCCCTTTCCATAAGTTCTACAAAAGATCCATTCATTTTCAATGTGAAGTCTCTAATGTTGTCAATTATAAGAAGAAGTTATCCACGCTCACTCCAAGCCCATACGGTAGCGCTGTAGATTGCATGGCGTGTAAGTGTGTACGGGTGTGTTTAAACACACATCAACGAACAGTAAAGTTAATGCACATGTCCCAACATGTCACATGTGCTACATTTGATGGGGTCCACACTCTAACTCCAAACCCATTGAACCTTTCAAAAAAAAAAAAAAAAGCCCAAGCCCATTGAGCAGCACCCTAGATTATATGGTATGCGTGAGAGTGCTTGTGTGTTTAAATAGATATCAATGAACAGTAAGGTTAATGCACATGTCCCAATGTGTCACATGGGCAACATCTAATGGGGTCTAAAAGGTCGGTCCCATCTTGAAGAGCATCTGGCACAATAAGTGTTCATGGATTTTCTCAAATTCACCTCAATAGAAGGCAATGTCACCACATATGGTACATGTGGGGCCAATGCTTTAAAAGTTGGTTTTGGAGTGTAACTTGTCTGGGTATCGACCGAGTTGGATCATTGATATCAAGAAAAGACCAGGATAAAAAATAAGAAACAAAAACTGTGAGAAAGTCTGGAAAAATTAGAAAAATAAAAATAAATAAAAACACATAGATAAACAAATTAAACTTACATTCTGTTAGCTACACAAATTAAACACACATCAAGGGAAATTTAGATGTTGACATATTTTAACCTAAATCCATAATAATTAGCCAACACATGGAACTAGAAGCTATAATTTACAAAATATAGATTAATCAAACAACCTAAGCAGGCTAACTTGATGACATAAGTCCAAAATATATAGACAACTTGATTAAATTTTACAGTATCAGAATACCTATTTATTCATTATGTCAATCAATACCAAGGGGAGTTACATGCTGACTGTAACCCATCTCAATATCTATCTCTTTGATATGGATGAGGATAATGTCCTCGTCCATATCTAAAGATTATATCAATGTAGCATTGCTGCTCCTGTCACCTTGAGACATATACTGTGACTGAGAGGCTTCTGCTGGTGCTGCTCTCGGTATGGATTCGATATCCATACTGAGGGTAGCCCATACTCTTGCTATTGGGAGCGTTGCCCTTAGGGTAGGTTCCATATCCATAAGGCCCCATGGCCATAGTCTCCTCCATAGCCCTATTCATAACTAGGCTAAGCCTCGTGCCCATATGGCCATTTTCTTAACCGGTGGTCTCAATCCTGTGGCTGCACTGCCACTGTCATGTCCATTTGGGCCAGAGTTAGGCTATTCGTCTTATTTACCAAGATCATTTGTTTAGGTCTACCTTCGATTACCACATTGAGCCTGTTCCTTATCATGCATGTGGATGCCTTTAGCCTCGGTTAGTGCCACCGGCCTCACCACCATCATCATTTGTATGAGTGGGCGCTACTGCTACTAGCACCATGTGGATATCCCTGTGCGTTGTCATCAATTGATTGTGTCTGAGTCGCGATTGTGAAGCTGCACTTGAACCTTCTCCATGTCACCGCCACCTTTGTTGTGGATGTAGAAATTTATATATCTATGTCATCTAAGTTCATGTTTGAATTATTGAAAAAACTCAAGACTGGTCAGAGCAGGCTATTTTCTTCCAACAAGCCAGTCACTTAATGGATCATCATCCTCAAATATATAATCCAAATTCATTGGATCATAGAACTTAACTTCTAGTTCATTACTCTTGCTTGATTTATGTCCTGTAATTTGAGATTGTTGTGGGCGAAAACAAATTTCTCCAGCTTTATAGACTTTCTTGGCTTTGTGCTGATGAGAAATACCGTCTCTAGTTATCTCATAGCCTGAGGAAGAGACAATCGGGTTCAAGATCCTCACGGTGATTTTTTTCTTTTTTCAAATGTGGAACAACCTCACCATAGTGGCCGCCATTATGCTGAAATTTGAAATACTTTAATTATCTCGAAAACAACCAATGTTTATTACCTAACTCAATTTCTTTGTGAGATGCCCTACCTTCTCTAAAAACATTCTAACTGTATTCATGAACACTTGAATCTAATATCAAGGCAGTGTTACGTAAATGTTATATCTAATTATATAAGTGCACATTCTAGAATCTAAAGCCCAAATCCATAGATCTATGATTTGGAGGTGGTGGTGGTGTTGAGTTGAAAACCACCAATATGCATCAACAGAAAAAAAAAAAAAAAAAACCCTCGGATTTTGAAAAGCTCCAAAATTTGGTTTTTGTTCAGAAACTTCAGATCATCGAAACTGAAGATTTGGAAGTGTTTTCCTTGTGCAGCAACTGGGTCTCATGCTTTGTTGATCACCTTTTTTTTGGGTGAATATGCTTGTTTTGTTTAGAAGTTGTGATTAATGAGATTGTGGTGATTTCTAATTTGTCTTCTATCTCAACCATTTTCTGTGTAGATATCAAGTCCCTCTGCTAAAGGACTGGTGACTCTTCATTCTCGAGAGCTGAGCAGGTTTGCAAGTGTTTTTGCTTCTTGTGGTGTTTTTATTGCATTCATAATTTCTTGGGTTACTTTTTTGGTGGTAAAGTATTGGCAGGCAATTCCTAAGGGACTTTTTCTGAGGTTACATTTTTGGGGGTAATGTATTGCCAGGCAATTCTTAAGGTACTTCTTTTGGGTGATGTATTTGCAGGACTGAAAGTACGAAAGGCCATTCCCTTGATGTTCTTCCATTGACATCAATCCCTGATAAGAATGACAACACAGTAGCTCTAGTGAAGTCAGGTCCTGAGAAAGTAAAGACAACCCCTGCAGGAGAATATCTCACTTCCGCACTAACAGAATTTGATCCTGAACAATATGACAGTCTTGCCACCATTGCTGATGGAGCAAACAAGCTGTTGATGCTGGTATGCATACGGCATTACTCAAGTTAATGAGCATGGATATTAGATTAGTGAACTGATACAATTATTGTACTTGTTTATGTAATCTATATGTTAAGTTGGTTGAAAGGAAGATAAGTTTCCTTGGAGCTTGTTTTTGCTCTCAAGCTTTTGTAGAAGAATACAAGTTGGTTGAGGTCTTAAGGTAGGTTGGCTTTTATTTGATATCAGACCCCTATGTGTTGAAGCCATTTTCTATCCTAATGTTGCTCTCACTCCTACTCAATGCTTTGAAGTTGTGCTCCCGCTCCCACTTCATATGTTAGAAAATTCTTATCATTATTTGCTTTGTATATTATTTGAATTAAATACCAAAATCACAGCAAAGGCCACACAAATCTATATTTCGAAACCCGGACAGTACCTTAACCCATTCCTGTGGGCAATTTGCTTCAGACTACCCAGTCCAGACTCCAACTGGTCTGACACACTCTGGTCTGTTTCAGTCTGGAAACCTGCTTAATTTAAGATAATAAAAAATAGAGCAAATCAACAAGTTATCTGCTCTTAGCACAGTGGTTGGAGCCTTTGATTTCAAGTGGAAGACATCGGTTCGAGATTTGGCTGATGTAGTTGCACTTTTTGTTACAAAACATCTACTGATGCGGGGGCATCTTGTTACAAAACATCTATTAATTGTTTGGTTTATGATGAGGTTGCTGAAATTTCATACTTTTGTTGCTCATGTTTAAACTGAAAATCTGATTTTATCTATCATCCTAGGTTAGAAAACCATCTTGCATCAAAGTGGTATCAGAGCAGGCGGCCAGGGATCGAGTCTCCTCACCGGTGTGGGTGGATGATGTGGGGGCATCTTAGCGTGACTCCAAGGAGGCACCATATCTCCACACCAGGGGTGGGGTGGCCTACGAGGTGGGGCCTGTGAGATGCAGGATGGCGATGAGGTGGGACCCATTGTGGGACTGTGCGATTCAGGGACCCATGCGACGCGGGGGTTGCCCACGGGGAGGACTTGCTCGGGTTTGCCTGGGAGAGCCAGAATATAGGGATAAATTGGTACTCCAACTCTGGAGCTTTTGGTGTGTTGGCCGGTTATCCACTATCATCTACCCACTCAACTAGCCGAGTTTTATAGTGGCCTAGCCTGTTTCGGTAGCTGTTCTGGTCCAAACTCACACTGACTGTCCAGTTCAGTCCAGTTTTGAAACACCGATAGAAATAGTCATAGGGAATCCTTTTTCTCCTCACAGATGATTATGCTTTATGCTTTTTCTCTCATTAGTCTCTCAGATATCTTGGTGAAATGCTATAGCATTTAATAGGATGATGTTTTTATTGCATGTTTGTAGCATTGTTTTTCAGCCTAATGCTATGTGTGTGACCAATGAGTTCCCAGAAACTAAGGTTTCTGTGTTGTATATCTCTCGTATACATGATACATCCATGAATTGTAAATCTCATCCTCACATTGCACCCATTTCATCTTCATGCCATATCTAAGTTTCATAGGTCGTAAAAAGTGCCTGAATCTCCTTATAAAGATAAGCGTACAAATGTATTGTTGATGGCATGATGTCTATCATAACAGTATTGTGCATGGTTTTAAGTATCGGACACAATATGACTGTATCTATCATATTGCAGTTGTATCAGCCACATTACATGATATGGGTAGATCATTCCATTCTGAAGAAAATGGGCCGTATCGGCACCAAGATGGAGCTGATGCTGCCAATATGGCCAAAAGGGCCACATTTTGAAAGTTATATTTTCAATTCTCTCTCTCTCTCCCTCTCTCTCTCTCTCTCTCTCTCTCTCTCTCTAACTTCTTTCTTCATTTCAATCATGGAGGAAACTTAGAAACTAATTTTAGACTAGATTTTGAGGTTCAAAACACAAGGTCTAAATGAGGTTCGCTGAATCAATGTGGAATGAAACATTTTCGGAAATGTTGAAGGAAGGGATAAAACCATCACTATTGTTTCATTGTTTTCATCTTCTTTTTATTGTATTTTTGTAATGGGACCTAGTCCACCAAATCATGCTTGATTTGTGTTCGATAAGGGCCGATTTGGTTGACTTTCAGAAGGTCAAGCTGACAGACAACATTCTTATCAAAGAATGGTCTGATACACCATTGAATACATGTTAAAAACACACAAACACCGACACAAAATGATAGTCTTATGTTTTATATTTTCCCCTATTTACCTAATATTTTTCAAGTTTTTTTGTGGCTTTTTTGGCCTGATACAGGCTCATACCGGCCGATACGCCCCACATTGTATTGTTTTTGGGACCAGCAGATATAGACACCCTTACCTTTATTGAAATCCTTGGTATTATGTGTATCCTAGTTTGGTAATAAAGAGTAGCATGTTTATTCCTAACCATGTAGAAGTGGGAGTTAACTTGTTTGCTGTGACTTGTGAGTGCCCTTGATTTGGGGGTCACGCTCTTGTGGGGCAATACCTGTCTTGTACTAGTGTCATGCCCCCCCCCCCCCCCCCCCCCCCCCTGCTCTCGCTGCCATTTTTACTTGCTGTTCTCTTATTATTTTGAGAAGAACATTGATTGCATTAGATTTTGGATAAGATGATATATCGATGTGACGACTACAGCTTCTCTAATATTGTACAGTTGTGTCACTGAGTGATATGTTGTGCAATTATCATATTTCTTCAACTGGGTACAGAATTCTAATGCAGTGATACTTATTTTGTTATGTAGACTCAATAAATCCTAGTGGACTTGTATCATTAGAATGTGTGGAAACTTTAGGAATGATTTGTGATTGCTATAAAATCTGACCATCTATTTCCTTGATGAGTTAGCTTTGTTTTCTTTATCCCTCATCATTAGCGCATCTCTTGAAAAATAAGTTTTCCATTCGCTTCTGATGTTGAAATAGAGAATTCCCATTGAGTATTCCAATCGCTCATCACTTCTGTCACTACATGCTGATCCATGCTGTTTCTATTGGCAACATATACTGGAATTAGTTGGTTCACGTCATTGCAGGATCCTTCTAGCTAGGGGCTGTTATCTCTTGGAATCCCTGCTTTGGACTCTTGCTCTTGCTCCTGCTTCCTACCTGTTTACTTTTTTACATTTTGAAAGAGACTTTCCCACTCCCGCACCCAAATTTGTTGCTGCTTTGCTTCACGCTTCGTGCAACTATGGGTTCAATACATGTGCTTTTTGTATATCGTGCTGAATATTGTACATGAGGAATTCTCAGTGTAACTTGTGCATTTTTCTTCTGTTCCTAATGCATGGATAAGTATATCTTGTCTAAGATAGATGCTCACTTGCCTGTCATTTTTCAGCAGAACACATTATGGGTTTTCGTAATCCAGGATATGATAGGGCAGGATGTGTTGTAGGTTTTCAATCACCTGAAAGATAACTATGGAGTTGTTTTCTTTCGGAGCATTCTGGTTCCCTTTTAACATGAGTATTTTTCCTTATGCCATTTATTCTAAAAGGAACCACTCAATCCCAATACTGCAGGTTTTGGCTGCAGTCATTAAAGCAGGTGCTGCACGAGAGCATGAAATACTTGCTGAAATTCGAGATGCTGTTTTCTCATTTATCCGTAAAATGGAACCTAGGAGGGTAATGGATACCATGCTTGTTTCTCGTGTTAGAATTCTGTATATAAGATCTTTGCTAGCTAGATCGCCAGAACTTCAATCCATCAAGGTAAGAAGCTGAACATGCTGCTCTTTGTTTTCTTTTACTTAATTATTTTTATTTTTTATTTTTGTTATGTCTTGTCTACTCACACAAGGTTTTGTGGCGGTGAATGCTAATTATTCTATCGTGTTATAGGTTTCCCCAGTTGAACGTTTTCTAGAGAAGGCTAATACAGGCCGTAGTAGAAGTTCCAGCCGTGGTAATAGCCCTGGCCGTTCTCCAGTATGTTATGATCCCAGTGGGAGGAATGCTCTGGTTGATGAACATGTTCATGGATTTAAAGTGAATATAAAACAAGAAAAGAAGTCCAAATTTTCATCAATTGTCTTGAAGCTTCGAGGGATTGATCAGGTAAAATTGCCACAGCCTTTTTGTTTGGACGCTTATTGGTCTTTGCCTGTCTTACTTGATCTTCACTTTTGGAGTGAGTGGGTTGCAGAAGTTTATTTATGAGATTGCATGATTTAAAATGCACAGGAGATATGGAGGCAACATGTAACTGGTGGAAAGCTTAGGGAGATAACTGAGGAAGCTAAAAGTTTTGCAGTAGGAAACAAGGCGCTTGCTGCTCTTTTTGTTCATACTCCAGCTGGTGAGCTGCAGCGTCAAATCAGATCCTGGCTTGCAGAGAATTTTGAATTTCTTTCTGTCACCGGTGGTGATGCTATAGGGGGAACAACTGGGCAGTTAGAACTTCTTTCAACTGCAATCATGGATGGATGGATGGCTGGTCTTGGTGCAGCACAGCCTCCCAGTACGGATGCTTTAGGCCAGCTTTTGTCCGAGTATGCTAAGCGGGTTTATACATCTCAGTTGCAACACCTGAAGGTACTTTCGTGAAGTTGTTAAAATTTTACTATCAAGTTTACTCTTCTGAACAGGCAGATCTGTGCCTTCAAGTTTCAACACATGGGTCTAGTGTTTTATATAATTTTCTTAGGCTGGCACAGCTAGTTATATTGATTTGTCACGATACTCTATGCTACAAAGAACGCTCCTGTAGTTACATCTGATTGTCGTTAGTGGAATTGTGTTTTTTCAGTGACATGACATGCTGACTATAAGCTTGATCACAATAAGAGATCTCCTTAGCATCTGCCACTCATCTTTCTCATATTTAAGCCTAAATAACCTAGACGTGGACGCATTTGTTAATGTTGGACACAGACATGGGGTATCAGAAATGAGTGCCCAAAAAGACCCGTCATGTTAACATGCGTTTGCAGTTATAAGGTTAACATTATTATTACCCAAATATCACTTCAGGAAAGCATAGAACTTAGAAAAACACACCCAGGTAGACAAAATGCTTTAGTTCCATCAAAATGTGTATGGGATATAGTAAAAGGCAATAAAAAGCGATAAACTGCACAGACTTTCTTTATATCATGTTGCTCTGTCTGACATTAGTCCAGCATCGTCATATTTCCAATGCTGCAAAGTTTTAAATAGTGGGGCATCCTTGTTACAAAGATTAAGCATTTTCTGTCCTATGTCGTTTAATCGAATTGCATTCATTTGCCATTAAGAAAAAAGAAAAAAGAAAAAAGAAAAAAACCTATTTGTATTCATTTTCATCTGCTTCCAATTTCAATAGACCACGGAACAGTTAAAAGAGAAGCTCCATATTAACTCACTATAAGCATTAGGTGCTTAGTCAAAGATTTACTTCAGAGTTCCTGCAGCAGTTCTCTGTTTTCTCATTGAGAATCTAGTTAAGTCACATTGTCCTGGCATTCATGTCATGGTGGTTTCTAGGGGACATTGTAGTGGTGAAGTTTTTAACCTAATTTATTTCTGTGAAACTTCTGCTAGGGGCAGTTAATAAGATAAAAGAAATGGAATGACTGGGCCCCCCATGCTGCCAGCTTACCATCAGTAGGGTGGTAGGTGGATGCCTTATTCTTCGCACTTGAATTGATGCTTGAAATGCTTACATCGAAAGCGCATGTTTTTTGCACTTGGCACCTATTGTGGAATTGAGCCTTTTCCATGCATGTCTCACATTGTCATTTGCAGAAGTTGCACACCTTATAATCTTCGCCTTTAAAATCGGTACCAGAAGCAGTCGTACCTTTGATTTTTTTTTTTTTTTTTTTTTTAATACAGAATTCATGACAGTGTGCTTATAAGGAAGCTTCTAATTGTGCCTGAATTAAGAAAGCGTGTGTACCTTTCTTTGATTTTCTGGTCTTTGATTAGGATATTGCAGGCACCTTGGCAACGGAGGAGGCAGAAGACTCAGCACAAGTAAATAAGCTGCGTTCTGCCCTTGAGTCTGTTGACCACAAGAGAAGGAAGGTAGCCATCTTCTCCACTTATAAAATAGAAAAAAGAAGAATACAATTCCTCATGTGTTATTTCATCCTTGATTTTTTCATTCTTGTGTGGCTGAAAGTTGCTCTAATTAAATCTGAATGTCATAAAGAATCTTTTTCCTCATTTTGATACTACAAAATGCGTTTTCTTTTTGGTATTTGAAGTAGCCAAGGCATGGCTCTTAGGAAGTGCAGAGCTGATTAACAATAAAAGCTTCCCTAAAATTTTTTATTGATTGAAAATTGCTTATGCAAAAATAAACATGTTTGGTAAACATACGGGAAAAGGAAAAGAAAATTGGCCCACCATGTTCATGCATTGGCCCAAGAATCAGGTCAGTAAACCAACCAGGTGGGGATGCTCATGAAACAGATGTATGGCTTGGGAAAAAACTTGCTCAAAGTTTTTTAAGCCATCCACTTGTTTCTAATATCATGGCCCACCTGATTAGCGAACTGGCCTGAATTTTTGGATGAGAACGCCTTAACAGTCGGACCCATCTGATGGACAGCTTTGATATTGCATGTCTACCATGGTAGCACGTGTGATGCGGTGTAGACAATATGCATGGTAGATGCATGGGCGTATTAAACCTCTCTTTGCCACATTGTATGTGGGATTGGATTTGGAAAGATCCTACCAAAGGGTAAACCTTTATATTCTAGCAATATGATGGGTGACATGCACGCACTTGGAAATTGCTTAGAAATTGCAGATAAGGCAATTTTCAAAGTTTATTTGATAACTTGACTATCGGATTGGGGACTTCTTCTGTTTTTTCTTTGGCTGAATCTGATTGGGTAATTTAATTGGACAGTTAAAAACTCTCCAAGGCTTTTATTTCAGCAAACTAGCATCCGCAAATTAGAGTTTAGGATTGTTCAACCAATCTGATTTTGGGGCTGTGACTTAGAAGACAAGTTTCACGATTTGGTTATTTGAGTTGATATAATGCCACCTGTGCAATTTCTTGAAAGGTTGGTTATCTTCAAAACTCGGAGCATCGTTTATTGCCATCATTCCTAAGATTGAAGGGGCTGAAGGGATGAAGGATTTCATGTCCGTTAGTCTTATTGGGAGCCGCTACAAAATCTTGGCTAAGGTGCTTGCTTCAGGATTTAAAGAAGTGATGGGAGGCATAATCTCATCCAACCAAGGGCCTTCTGTTCGTGGAAGACAAATCTTGGACACAACTTTGATAGCTCACGAGTGCATACTCCTGTTTCGGTGCTAAGAAGCCTGGTATCATATGCAAGCTGGACTTGGAGACTTGTTGGACTTCATATTGGGAAGGTTGGGATCGGCGAAAAATGGAGAACGTGGGTTCAAGCGTGTGTTAGTTCTACATATTCAGTGCTAGTGAACGGATCCCCCAAAGGTTTTTTCGAACCTTCTAGGGGCCTCAGGCAAGGAGACCCCCTCTCCCCTAACCTTTTTCTAGTCGTCGCGGAAGCGTTCAATCGAATGTTAACCAAAAGGCAAGAGGTTGGTTTTTTCAAAGGCTTCAGGGTGGTTAAGTGGGGAAATCGACTATCCCATTTACAGTTTGACAACGACATATCAATATTTTGTGAGGCGGAATCTACTCAGGTTGCAAATCTTCGGAAAGTCATCTTTATGGATATGAATATTGATTGGTATTGTATCGGCCGATATGGCCGTATCGTATCTGTATTGGCACGAGCCGATATGGAAAATGGGGTCGTATCAGTCTGATATGAAAACGTTGACCCGTATCGGCCGATACGGGGCGGATACAGGCCGATACGCCCATAAAAGCCCAATTTTGATTTTTTTTTTTTTTCCTTCAGAATTTCACATTTTAGACTAGATCTAGACTTATTTTGGGATCAAAAGAAATGATTTGAATGGAATTTGACAAATCAAACCTTGGATCATTATGGGAAAAATAAGAAAGAAGGGTAAACCTTCACTTTGTCTTTTATATTTTCATCTTCTTTTTGTTGTATTTTAATGTGATGGGTCATTGTTCACCAAATCATGCTTGATTTGTGTTTAATTAGGGCCCATTTAGTTGACCTTCAACAAGTCAAATCGGCAGACAACATTCTCATCAAAGAATGGTCCAATACACCATTGAATACATGGTCAAAATACAAAAAAAAAAGAGATAGATTCTTGGATATCTCATTTTTTATCTTCCTATTTTTCTAATATTTTTTCCATATTATTTTGCTTTAAAAAAAATATTCTGACCGGTACGGCCTCGATATGACCCTGATACCAATACACAACGCCGTATCATATCATTTTTCCGCTAGGCTGATACACCGACCAATACCAACATTCAGAACCATGGTCATCTTGGGTTTTGAAGTGGTTTTGGGTATGCAAGTTATTGTGGGGAAGAGTGAGATGTTGGGCATACACTTATCCAAAGTTGAAGTCTCTTCTTTCGATTCGTCTTTTGGGTGCAAAATTGGTTCCTTTCCCTCTACGTATTTGGGCCTTTCTCTTTGCTTGGGTAAACCTGGTAAATACTTTTGAGACAATGTTATTGAGAGGACAGAAAGGAAATTATCCACTTGGAAGAGCCGCTCTCTCCCCCTTGGTGGAAGACTAACTCTCATTAAAGCTGCTTTCAACAACATGTCTCTATACTTCATGTCTCTCTTCAAGTGTCTTGCTTTCATTCAGGAAAGATTGGACAAGTTGAGGAAGGATTTTCTTTGAAGGGGATCTCACGAAGGCAATAAGTTTCACCTCTTAGCATGAATGAGGCTCTTCTTGGCAAATGGCTTTGGAGATTTGGGATCTAGGGAGAGTTTTTTGCGCGAGGTCATAGTGAGTAAATATGGCCTTGAGGAAGGGGGTTGGTCTATCAAGAAATCCTCCACATACAGCTCTTCTCATATTTGAAAGTCAATCGTATCGATCTGACCAGACTTCACGCATGGCTTAGCCTTTCCTTTGGGGGATGACACCAAGATCAATTTTTGGAAGGACGTTTGGTGCGGAAATACTCCCTTAAACTGCGACTTTCCCTCCTTGGCCCGCTTGGCTCCGTCGCCTAGTTTGCGGGTCGAAAACTGCTTTTCGATAAGTGGCTTTTCAATTTGCAAGTCCCCACCTTTACAGGAACCTGTCAAATGCAAAGACGGGAGATTTCATCTCCTTTTTGAGCCACTTGACGCGAGCTAGGGGTGGGGGCATGGATAAGATGGTATGGCGTGCGCATAGGTTCTTTCTATCATCTCCTTCGAGAAGTTCGTGGAAGTCATGGGGGTCATGCCTTTCACTTCTGGTTCTATGGAGCCCTGCCCAAGGTTACTGCTTTCACCTGGCTAGCTGGGAGGGAGAGTGTTCTCACAGGAGATAACCTTCAAAAGTGATCCATGCCCATCTCGAATGTGTTGCTTGTGCAAGTAAGATGCCGAGACCATTGGCCATTAATTCATCTCTTATACATTTTCTTCTTAAGTATGGGACATCTTTCTCTTGGATTTTGGGATGAGTTGGGTTATGTCGGGCTGTGTTTCGAGTCTTCTTTGAGTGTGGCATGGGGGAGGAGGGGGATCTAAAGGCTGGAATGTTTGGAACCCAATTGTGTGGTGGACGATTTGGGGAGAGAAACAGAAAACACTTCCATAACGTCTCTAGATTGCTTGAGGTAGTGGTGGACGAAGCAAAAGTTTCAGTTTTAGAATGGGCTGCTGGCTGTTAATTGTCCTTTTTCCCCTTGTGCGGGCAGTGTTCTTGTGTTGTGGTGTTTTTTTCTTTTGTTTCTTTGTATTCTTTTCTAGCCTTGTTGCGGGCTGGCTGCTTTAATAAAATTTCTCCTTACCCCGAAAAAAAAAAAGTGTATCAAGTGTGATACCTTGCTAGAGTTTCAAATAACTCCCCTACAAAAAGAGTCATATTATTTCATAGAAGGGGTTGTCGTTTAATTAGGGGTCCTTATGTGAGGTGATGGAAAATGTGTCACGGATCAGGTGGATGGCACATGTATCGGAGATTCAGGCCATTCATCATAACGGTATGCTGTGAATGTGCCAGGAACCAAAAATGATGATGACCTGTTGATCATTCAGGTTACACTTGTATGAGAAAAATGGGCAATTGCAAAAAAGTTCCAACGGTCCAGATATGAATGTGCATGTGTCTCTCACTTGATGAGTATGCTACCATGATTTTGGTATTTGGCATGTTCATAGCAGGTCCTACCTCATGAATGGCCTGGATCTCGGACGTGTGTGTTGTAAGCACGGATCTCCTACAAGTGTTCCACCCCCTCACACAAGGGTATGCAACTTTAGCAAAAACACTTTGGAAATGTCTCGAAGTCGCTAAAAAAAACTATTTTTTCATTAATTGTTTTTAACAATCACTTAATGTAGTCCCTAACTAAAGATATTTAATTGTTAACTAAATGGTTTTGGTAATATAGAATCACCCATAACCGCGTCTTTAATCAACACCAAACCGGCCCTTAAGAGTAGCCACAATAGGGGAGATGAGATGATGCAGATATGTTTGAGATTGCTCGACAATGTACTATGGAAATTCGAGACGGCCCCAATGAGGGGAACTTTAATTATGGTTGAAAGGCTTGAGAGGAGGATGAGGGAAAGATAAAAAGGCGTGGATCTAGGTGGTTAGAAGGCTTATGTTAGGAGGGATATTACCTTTGTTCCCTTACCAAGTTTGTGACCTTAGATAGTAATGATTTTTTATTTGAGGGTTATAGAGAATTTTATTAAAAACGCCTACCCAAAATGCGGGGCAGGAAAGTTGATGTGTAAAGCTGACCCAAATAACTGAAAAATTGGTGCAGGATATGTGATTAGAATTTAGATAATCAAATAATAAAATTAACCAGATATCTACCAAACACAATAAAACTTAGGGAAATTCGGCAAAGAGAAGCCAACATGATTTAATAAGGACAATATCCATAGCATGAAAAATCCAAATAAAATATAAAAGTGGATCTAAGGATATTAGAATATCCTAATCTAGCATAAACCAATCCAAAATCACTTGTAAAACAAAACCCAAATAACTATCCAGCACTGTTCTACCAAAATATGCAAACTGGGCCAAACTTAGAAACTTGTCGGGGCTAGATTTGAAGAGTAATAGGGCCGAGGTTTAGGATTTTCAAATTGGGTTAAGGAAATTTTTTTTTTTCTCCCTTTGATGTAGGGAAAAACGAATGATGCAAACAAGGGGATTTTGGTGCGTGACAACAGTCGCATGTGCGGCAGGCCTGTATGGTTTTATGGTCTATACGACTGGTGGTGCCAGCCGCATGTGTGGGATGGGCCTTGAGAGTGGTGCGGTGTCGGGTTTGAAGAGATAAAGGAGAAGAAAGAAGAAGAGGTAAGAAGAAAAACAAGAAAAGTAGGGTTCAAAAAAGGAAGAGAGAACTTAAGAGGGATTACTCTTTCCTTTGTTGTGCACCTTGAAGATCGAGAAAGGAAAAAAGAAGAATTGAACTTTGAGTGGAATCCTCGATGCTCCTTGGGGCCAATCCTGAAACCCTAGCACTCTCACATAGAAGAGGAGATTTTTTTATGAACTCAAGCATGGGAAGGGCTAGCCGTCCCCTCCTCTCTTTGTATTTATAATGTCTTTTATAAAAATTACAAAAATGCCATCTATGTATCTATTTTAAAATAATAAAACCCTAATGCAATGAATAAAATTTGAACCGTCTAATAATCAATAAGTAATGTCTAAAACAAATAAAAAGCTGAAAAACAGGGAACGGGCCACCCAAGGTGGGCCTGATCGGAAGAAACTAATGGTCCGATTGCCATCCAGTCAAGGATCTATGGTCGAAATTGCCTTTGATAGTCAACCTGCACGCACACGTCGCTAATGGGTCTTTAGATAAAGATGTGCACGTGTGGGGTGTCGTGATCTGTCAAAAAATGGGTCTGGTGGGCCCAGTGTCCACCCACATCAGGCCCTCTGCTCCAACACTTTGTCGACGATGTCTCCTTCTCTGGTATACTCTAAATGGTGTACCACTGATGTCCTCATAAAAAAGGCTATGATGACAGCAACGGCTATGTTCTCCTGCTATTTCTTAGTTTGCACTTACTCTAGAATGTCTATATTGTTCAAAGATAACATTTTGACATAACGTATCAAATTAGCCTCATTTGAACACCTTGAAAATCTATATCTCAACAGTCAATGCTCATTGGTAAGTCTGTGTTGGCCTTGTAAACGAAAGAAGTCATCACACAATTCTCTTATTATATATAATTCTTTTTTGCTTGGTCAGTCTCTTTTGCATGATGTATTTTATCTCTTAATTGCACAAAGCGGGGGGCATGTTAAGTTGCAACTATGGCTATTGAGTGAAGTTATGCTTAAAAAAAAGAACTAAGTGATGAAACACAACCATCCACGAGAGTGTAAGTTTGTAGGACAATGTTTTGAATTTTGAAACATGTTTTAATATTATTATTAGTTTGAAAATTAGTTTATATGGCAGTCTAACTCATGAAGCATAGAATTTTCTAAGTTTGATAGCAAGTTCCTAAATTTGATAACCAACCAACTACATACTGTATGTCTGGAGAAAGATGATATTGATGGTACACAGGAGACATGCTATTAGCCATTTTTAGGAGCCAGAGGTGATATTGGTGTGAGATTCCTGAATGGTACTGAAACGTTGGTTGAAAGTTCTTCTTGGAAGGTCTGTCTCATTGAGTCTGATTCTGGTGTGGAGTATCTGATTCTAGCATGAAATAAATTCCAATAGATGTGCAAAATATCAAGTGAATGCATGTTAATCTACGACAAATGCCACGTATCATTACTTGTTCGCTAATTTATTTCACATAAACAATTACATCCTTGGCTACATTGATTTTAGTGGGCTTGATGTTTTGGGTTTTTCATCTGGAGAGCAGAAGGCATTTCTTGCTTCCTTCCGGGTGATATTTGGACTGTGCAGTACCTCCATATCTTGAATAGTATGAACTATTTTCGTTTATCATGATTGCCTCATTTCATAAACTGGGAAACTTGAAAGATAGTTTGAGTCTGAATCCCGATTACAACCATGTTGTTGGATCACCATGATCAACAGTCCAGCCATCACCGTTATTGATGTTTGACAAAATAAATTTTGATGACTAGGGGAACTTGTTACGGAGGTTATAGCATTCAGCCTTGTTGTCAGCCATCATCATTATTGATGTTTGACAAAATGAAATTTGATGACTAGAGGAGCTTGTTATGAAGGTTATAGCATTCAGCCTTGTAGTCATTTAAGAAATGATCTGCAAAGTTGCTTTAAAAGTCAATTAATGATCCCGAGCTAGAAGAAAGTGCCATCTTCACCTTTTGGTTTGGATTCCCATTTTGTTGAGTTTCCAACTTTGGTTTGCAAAATTAAGATAATTGTTTCAACAATTCTGCAGACTGTGACTAGCATGTGTTTCAATCATTCTAAGATTATGTTCCACATGTTTCTGGACTTTTCTTATTTTGCCCAACTTGAGTAGGCACCTTATTTCTTTTTACATTGTGATAAGATTTTGCAACAAATGCGAAGTGATATTGCCTTGCTGACAAAAGAAGAAGGTGGTTCACCTATCCGCAATCCTTCTACTGCAGCTGAAGATGCACGGCTGGCATCTCTCATATCCCTTGATGGCATCTTGAAGCAAGTCAAGGTCTGCTGCTCTTTAACTTAATATTTGAATCTATCTTCATTAAATGGCAAGATTAATGTTTAAGTGAATGGCGGAAAACTTCAACAATTTCTTTGTGTTCTTAGGATATAATGAGGCAAGTATCTCAAGACTCACTGACCAAAAGCAAGAAGAGAACATTGCTTGCCTCTCTTGATGAACTCTCGGAACGGATGCCTTCACTTTTAGGCATTGACCATCCATGCGCCCAAAGGCAGATAGCAGATGCTCGTATTGCAGTAGAGGTATGTTCCTTTTTCTTTTAAGAGTAACGAAACATTTTATTAAGAGAGTGCCGAGATGGCACAAGAACCAATTGCAACTGGAAGCAAAAAGGAAAAATTACAATATTCTAAAATCTTGATACAAGAACCTTCATTTTGGATGTGACCTCTGTCTTGAAGGACTCATTTCGGAATCACCTCCCCCCCCCCACCCGTATAAACCATAGAGAAGCCAAAATATCTCAGACCTTCCTATCTAGCCGAACTCCATGCCAAAGTAAGAATAACTTCCCGATGAACTCCGGCATGTCCCAAGGAAAATAAAAGAGGCCAAGCAATCGATGAAGGGCTAATTTATAATCTCAACATCCCCCATACACATGACATACAGGAGAACCATGGACCTCTTTTGGGGGTATCGATGGTAAGGATTTCCCCCCTTCCTGCAAGCCACCTGAAGGCTGCAACTTTCGGAGGGGCCCAATGTGCTAAACATTTGTCGTGTGCTCACAAGTGCTATCCCTTTCAAACCTTCGAAGGGGCTCATAAAAGGATTGAACTGAAAAGCATCCTGATTTATCCTTTAACCACACCATTCTATCACTTTCTTCTTTTACTGGCACGTGGACCAAATCTTCTTAATTGTAGGGCTTCCTTTGTGTGGAAGGGCATTAACCATGTGGCCCCTTATGTTCTTGATCGGTTATGCTTCTCTGTGGGTAATGGTTGTAGGATTAGATTTTTGGATTGACAAATGGCTGGGTGATCAGTTCCTTATATCTTCCTTTCCTGATCTGGCCTCCTTATGCCCTGATATCAATGCCTTGCTTGCCGAGTGTTTCCTGGAATCAGGTCTGGACCATGGAGAGGATTTGCCTCCCCCCTTTAGAAGGAACCTTTGGGAGTCTGAAATTTTGAGTTTCAACCTGTTATCTCGTCTACAGCCCCTCAATGACTTTTCCTCTCAGTCCCTCTGTGCGTCGGGTGTCTTTTCGGTGCGATCTCTTTACACTACTATCTTGATGGATTCTGCACCTTCATCTCTCGAGTGCCGTCTATTACAGTGGAGCTCCCCCCCCCCCCCCCCCCCCCCCCCCCCCGTTTGGCTTGTGGAGAGACGACGGGTCCTGATGATAGACAATCTTCAAGAGAGGGGCCTCATCCTCCCCAACTTTTGTTTGCTTTGCCTGAAGAATGCCGAGTCCATTGACCATCTTTTTTTGCATTGCCCCTCAGAAGTTTGGTCAGAAGCTCTCTAGCTTACGGGGGTCCTTTTAGTGATGCCTTCCTCTATTGAAAGTCGCCGCCTCCTTTCTTGGCACGCTACTGATGGCGAGAGGCTGGGTAGGAAGAAATGGAGAATTTTGCTTCTTGCGGTCCTCTTGGCCCTCTGGGCTGAAAGGAACAATAGGTGTTTCTGTAATAGAAGCCTCTCATCTTCAATAGGGCCCTTCTCCTTTTCTGCAATTAGGATCCCTGATTCTCTGGGTTCTCAATTCTTTTGTCTTCGGGTTTTCCAATTGCAGGGCAATTGTCTGTTGTACTTTTAGCTTCTATAGGTCTCTAGTTTCTGTAGGTTTTTAGCTTCTAGGTGTTTTCCTTCGTTTTTTTTTCCCTGGCTTTTCAGCCTTTTTTCTTTTCCTTTTCTCCTTTTTCTGTTTTTAGGGATTCAACCCAATAAAGTTCATCTTTAAAAAAAAAAAAACCGGCATGTGGAGGTGAAGACGGTTAGCTGCAATTATTCTTCAAGTACCTCATCTAGCATATTTCTTCAGCATGGCAGAGTCCACAAGACTTTGGACGTGATGAAATAATAGCCCTTGGAAACTATAATATCTTTCTCTAAAGCTAGGCGCGCGACTCTTGGGAACGTTGTTCGGAGAGAAGTTTCCCCAACCCACACATCTTCCTAGAAGAAAATTATCCCCCCATTTCCAGTAGAGAAGCCGAACCCTACGCTAAAATTGGACTTGAAGCCTAGATATCCCCTTACAGATCCACAAAGCTTTATAAAGAGAAGAGTCTTTAACACCCCAGCCGCCAGCTTGACTTCCATACTTTCCTACTATGACTCCTCACCATAGCCAATAGGAGTCCTTGGTTCCAAACCACCACAACCACTTTCCTAGGAGAGCCAAGTTCTTCTCCAAGTCCCCAATCCCCACCCTATAAGATGGGATCTTTTCCTATCCTTTGATCCTTTACCATAAAAAAATCACTTCACAACTTTTCCAACTTCACTGACTTTGGACGTCTGAATAGGGACATGAAGTATAGCGGTAGAATCAACAATATTGCTTTTATGAGAGTAATCCAGTCACTGAGAGAAAGGTCTTGACTTTTCCATTTAGATAGTTTTCTTTTGAATCTCTCCAGTAGTACATCCCATAGATGCCTTGCCGGCATACCATTGCAGAGAGGAAGTCCAAGATAGGAAGATGGGAAGGCTCCCGCGAGAATAGTGTCGAGGGCCTCGAGGCAAACCGGAGGTGTGAAATAGGAGGATTCTCCTTATACACTCTGAAACTGCTGATGATTTCTCTTATTGACCTTTTGTGAGCATTCTGTTCAAAGCTTCAGCTATTATGATGAACAGGAAAGGGGATCACCTTGCCGAATCCCCCTCAATGACTTGAAAAATCCTTTAGGGATCCATTATTCAAAACTGAGAATCTCGCTGACCAAATGTATTCCCTCATTCATCCTTGCAACTTCAGCCTGCACCCCGTATGCCCCAATAAATAGTCCAGAAAGTTCTGACTGACGTGATTGTACACCTTTTCTATATCCAGCTTGCAAACCAAGCCCATCATTCCTTGAAGCGTGAGTTGATGCACTCATGGGCTGTTAGAGTGCTATCTAAAATCTGTCTTCCCTCAATAAAAGCCCCCTGATTCCTGTATATGACGCTGGCAAGCACCATCCTAAATCTGGTCGCCAATGTCTTTGCAAGAATCTTGTATGGCCCGCCAATTAAACTAATCAGCCTAAAATCCTTTAGGTGTTCCACTCAAAAACCGTCAGGATGATAGCTATAAAAGACGCTTGTAGCTCAGTTGACAAACAGCCCCTCTTAAAGAATTCTGACATGAAATCCATCAAATCACCTTTTACCATGTCCCTATAGAGGTTTGTTCCTCATCACATTTTGCAACAGGAAACTTTTTTTTTCTTTTTTCTTTCCCCAATTAAAAGCTCTTATTCAACCAGAATGTTGTGCACTATGCTATTGCAGCCTCCATAAACTTATGCACATCATCATCATCATCGTTGTCATGTTAACCTTTCTCCTAACAATTGGGTTTGCCGTTCAAATGGTAGATTGGGAAAAGTTCTATGATCAGCTGCCTGCCAGAAATCAATGTCCCTCTCTTACCTGGCCTCTTGGAACTCGCATTGACACAGCTCACATGTAGACATGATCCCACCTAACCCAATATACACACCACGGAGGACCAGCAAGCAAAGTAGGGTCGCTGAGGGGCCATTGCCAGGAAAACCATTAAGCATGAAGCACCCATGTGACATGGAATGTCATGCCCGAGTAGTTGGCTGCTCAAACTAGCTAGAGCCCACTGGTACATGATTAACAACAAGACTTACAACATTATCTGGCCACACTGCACCTTCGAAAAACTATTGTGCACTACCTGCAGACTGGATTTTATGAACCATTGATGTCTAGAGCATGCAGCGCTAGACAAGCCTGCTGAACACAATCAAACTTATGCAGAAGTTGATATGCTTTTTTTTTTTGTTTTGAAAGGAGAAGTTGATATGAAATTGCAGCTGTAGTTTTATCATGGGAACTTACAGTCTATAATTAACAACAGGATTGTTTTTTTTTTTTTTTTTCTGCATCCATCCCTCCGTATTCATGACTAAATAGAGCTGAAACTGATGCGTGAACATTGAAAAAGAAAATCTTCATTTTATTGGTAAAATCCAAGAAGTTGATAGCTGTAAGCCCTGTAGGTAGCTGCTGTTTGTTCACTCATTCTTGCTTTCTTTTCTATTAATGACTTTATTGAATAAAAGCAAACGAGAATTGCTTTCAAGGGGCAGATATTGCTGAATATGAAGTGGCTATGTAAGAATGCCCACCATAGCTAATGTAGCGTTTGAGTCGTTACCTTTGTGAGGCATGCAGACAATAAAGAAACGTCCATTGCCTCCCAACTCTCCTCTGACCCTGATTCACTTTGATCTCCCATGAGATAGCATTAGAATAGTTGCACTTGACATAAGCATAGGCCACACTCTTGCTTCGGTTTCATACTTTTGACCTTTCAGAATCTTGGCCCTGGCTGGGGGTGCAACACGGGTGGGTTGGGTCAAAACCCGACCTCAAGAGGACCCAATCCACAACTCGACTTGAGTTGCCCAAGCCGAACACTACCCGACTTCCTCCATACTATCCAACCCTATCTGACAAAAAATACACATGATTTTCCCCAACCCGACCTAACTTGACCTGAATTTGCTCAACAGGAACCCAACCGAAGGACCTTGACAATCTGGCCCAACCTGACCTGAACTCGGGTTGGGTCAGTCGGGTTTGGGTTGACCTGAACCCAAGTAGTGGCCCTACCCTTGGTGCATCTCCGGCTCAATTAGATTTTCTTAGTTTTTGTAACCGAGCAGCATATCTTTCTCCATTAGTCGCAGAAACTCTTTAGCTGTGGTGACAGAGACTTGACACTTTCAATCCTGTTCAGTACTCATCGGCATTAGTCCTAATTTGCTACTGTGCGATGAACGTGCAGTCTGTTCCTGAAAAAGAGGATCCTATGCAAGGGGAAGGGCGAACGCTCCAACAATCCACAGCTTTGGCATCTGGCGGGGAAACTGAAGTGGCACAGTGGAACGTGCTGCAGTTCAACACAGGTTCAACTACTCCATTCATTATCAAATGTGGAGCGAACTCCAATTCCGAGCTGGTCATCAAAGCAGACGCACGGGTGCAGGAACCGAAAGGGGGCGAGATCATACGGGTTGTTCCGAGGCCGTCTGTCCTTGCCAACATGAGCTTGGAGGAGATGAAGCAGGTGTTTAGCCAGCTCCCTGAGGCTCTAAGCTTGTTGGCTCTGGCAAGGACTGCTGATGGGACCCGGGCCCGGTACTCGAGGCTATACAGGACTTTGGCAATGAAAGTGCCGTCGCTGCGGGATGTCATCGGCGAGCTCGAAAAGGGGGGAGCACTGAAAGATGTGAGATCATGAATGTAGGGGTATTTTGGTAAATAGCAATGTATGTTTTGTAAAACAGGTTTTATCTTTTTCTAATGTATCAGGCGTGTTTGTTGATATTGTTTTTCCAATGTATTTGTCTCTTGTCATTACAGGGTTACATTCCCATTACTTCAAGGTGTTATGCTAAGGCCCCTACCCATTTCAATGATGAATTGACAGATATACCACTCATGAATCACTTTTTGATGATTTCAAGTACTAAGAATAGCACAAGGCCCTTTGTTTATAGGGGCAATCTCTTTTGAAACTTAAGAAAGAGGTCTGCTGCAAATATGGCATGCATGATCTGCATGGTTCAGATTGTGGGCCCGGTGTCTTGGACAGCTAGAGGGGTGATGGGAAATGAAAAGAGGTCCATGGTTCTTAAAATTCAACTGGAAAAATCACGCTGCTGGGATCACCCAATTTTTGTGATGGTTGGGCCATTGCATACAGTGGGCCCCATGGTGCGGAACTATCTTGGAACGCTGCATTGATGTCCATGTTCGCCCTGTTATGGCAGATGCATTCACTCGATAACCCCAATACAAAATGGGAATGTGACTTTATTAACTTTTGTTGTGGGCCTGAAAAAAAAAGCTGCATCATCTCCGCAGATCCTTGATTGTGATGCAATGCAATTGCCTAAAGTTATCTTGCCTTGCATGTGCTGCTTGGAGTGAATGTTAGGTTTCCATCAGTCAAATCTCCCCGATGATCGGGTCTTCATCGCAAAGGGATCCGAGGAGGCAGGTACGATCTGTAACTTTCACTAATTTTACTGGGAAACATTCTCATCTCCCCATCTTGACATTTGCAACTGTCGGTATGTGGCCCACAAGCTATGGGCCCTGATCAGATTCCCATTGAATCATCAACCATGGCTGACTGTGACTCCACCTGGTCCAACGCTATTAGTGCACCTGCCAATATCCGAGTAAGACCAAGCACTCGGCAACACTTGCCTTTGGCAAGTACTTGCTCCTTTTGTCAGAACTGAATGCGAGCCACCAACTAAGTATTCGGCATTCACCTATAGCCGAGTGCCTACTAATGGTCGGTATCCGATTCTGCTCGAGTTCTACCAAGCCAAGTCCTCTTATATCCTCAACCAAATGCCTATAGCAACAGGCCGACAACACAAGCCGATCGCATATTGACTTGGTGACCGTACTAAATGGGTTGCCCCTGTCGATAGGCATTTTGGATACATCAAAGCTAACTGAGCATAACTATCTTGTCGACACACTCGATTCGATCGAGTACTTCCTGAATGTATGGAATCCAAAGAACGTCTTCCGTAAGACGTATATGATACACTTTGTATAACACTTCAGCGAGGTATCCACTCCCAAAATGACAATTGCGACCGTCTTGGATTACAATTAATGGACTTGGCCGCAATTGCAGTGCCATTCATAATAATCGTATCTCTACATGGCTGGAATCCTAGCCCTTTACGGTTCTATCAAATCCTATAAATATCCCTCCATACTAAAGCTTCAAGGTACGCAACACATTACAATACTTAGCTATCACAAATTTTTCTCTCCATCAATCACTGACTAAAGTATCGGAAGGCCATCAGCCAATACCACTAGCGGCCGTTCTAACCTTTATTGGTGATTGTAGATCCTTTAATCTAGCCCGTTTATCCTCATTCACAAATCAGACGGAGAAGAACGAGTTGATCCCAGATCAACATATGTTGATGATCTTTAGCGTTAACACTATTGTTTGATGTTGCTTGATTTCATGACAAATGCTAAATTGAGCTGCATTCTTCAAGAAAAATGACCTCCGAATTGATGATGTCAGCCTAAGCAGCCATTCCCGCCCGATGTTTTATTTATTTTTCTCTGGCCAATATAGATTCCATTCGCATGACTAGCATTTTTCCCATGCGTGCAAATCCAGTTAGAAGTTTGCAGAAATCATTCATGGTTTTCTTTACCTTTTGATTTTTGCAAAGGAAATGATAACTTCTTGGCCTTTATTGATTTTGCACATACCTAACTTTTCTATTTCCACTTCGGGGATTGAACATGGTCAAAAGACTAGGCAACTTTGGACCCACACATTCGGAGTCGGGCTGCCAGGGGCTAGTGTCAAACCGAATCGGGTTCCACCGAGTCCGAGTCAACTCGTCCCAGTCGCACCCGACAAGTAACCATGGGATTGCAATAACAGCACCGCGTTACTTCAATTCCCCGAAGAAGAAATGGGTGTTCTAAAATGACTTTGGCTAATTTGATTCAACGGAGGAAAATGCATTACACGTCCCATGATGGGTCCCATTCTTATACCTTGTGAGAGAATCCATCACCTGCAACTTATGATACCATACCTTCTTTCCCATGAAAATAGTAGGACCCACTATGAGATCGCTGGGCAAAAAACTCAGGCCATCCGCTCATCAGGTGGACCACACCGCTGGAAGCATTGGAAAAATGATTGTCTGACTCAACTTACAGGTGTCGCCCCACCAAGTCGCCACATTTGACTTTTTCTTTGTCTTCATGCGGTTTATTACCTAGGCTGCATGCATTGCGTTCCAAAGTGCGGTTGCCCACGCATGACCATTCCTCACACGTGCCTTCTCTCATGTCTTTGTACTTGTGTGGATTTCAAACTAACATTGGCACGGTGATCTGTCTTAACTGTCACTAGGGCCCACCTTGATGATATGTTGTATGTTCACTCCGTCCATTTGTTTTTCCATCCCATTTTAGGACGCAGTACCAAATATTAAGGACATCCAAATCTCAGGTGGAACACACCAGGAGTAACAGTGATGATTGAATGGTCACCACTAAAAGCTTCCCGAGGTCCACTGTAAGCAGATCCGCGATGTTTATTTATTATCCAACCCGTTGATTATGTCAAAAAGTACTGGATGAAGGTGAAAATACAAAGATCAGCTTGATCCAAAACTTTTGTGGCCTAAAAAAGCATATAATGGCTATTCGTCATGTTTTCCAGTGGTGTCGTCCAATCAAGATTTGGATCTGCTTAAATTTTGGCACAACGTCCTTAAATGAGCTTAGAAAACGAATGGGCGGCGTGGATATGAAACACATTCATCAAGGTGAGCCCCGCACGGTAAGGGTAACATCCAATTAGCTGTTACGTAAAGCTAGCGTAGGGCAGAACACAGCACCGAGGTCAGTACTGTGTGGCGTTGCAAAGTTCTGTAGCCCCACCATAACTTATGTGTTATATCCACGCAGTCCATCCTTTTTCCATTTCATTTTAGGCATAAGCCAAAAAATAAAGTAGCTCAAGTGGACCACACCATAGAAAGCAGTAGGGATTGAACGTCCACCATTAAAAACTTCTTGGTGGTGACAGAAGTTTTGGATCAAGCAGATATGTGTGTTTTCCCTTAATCCAGGTATCCGTGGCCTTATGAATAGGTTGGATGGCAAATTAACATCATGATGGGCCCTAAGTAGGTTTCAGCCTAGGGTGACATTGTCCCACTGTTTTCTATGTTGTAGCCCACCTGAGCTTTGGATCTGACTCATTTTCATGCCTAAAATGATTTTTCATTTTAGGAAAAATGGATGGACGGCATAAATATGACACACACATCATGCTGGGTCCCACAGAACTTTGCCATGTGAGAAGTGCAGACCTCGTGCTGTGTTCTACACCACGCAATCCGAATCCGCAAATAGACGGTTGGATATAAAATGGTCGGCGTTGGCCCTTGGGACAGGAAGTGTGTGCTTCCGAAAAGTAAATGAATGAAGCATAAGCCGAAGGCAGTTGCTCGAGAGTACTTCGAGATGACATCTGCCTCACACGCCTGCAAAAGATCAGAGCCGCTCATCAGCCAATCGAGAATGTATATGCATTCCATGTCTAAAACTTTGGCTGATTTGATCATCAGGTGGGACACTGAGTCTACGTAGAATATGGATCGCTGGTCAATTTCTGTTAACGGCTCAGATCTTGTACATGCTACTCCTTTCCAGCATCCATATGCTGCAGTAGCCAATCATCATAGCGTCACTTCTGAGTTCTTATGAGAAGACTACACTTTTAGGATGACGAGTTGTTTAATACTCTGGCAGAGCTTAATGGTTGATACGCATGCACAAATAATTGTACACGTGCAATAATGTTAGACTGTTCCAATAGTGGGACCCACTTAGACGGGATATGTTTAGACGAAGCTAATCTCTGATTAATAGGCCTATGCAGGGTGGGGGCCACCATTACCTGAGCATAAGCTAGTGTATGGAAGTTCTTTACCCTTTCAGGCAAGAGTATCTATCTGACGAGGGCCTCGGGCCTCGCACCCGGCGGCACGTGTGATGAGCGAGTCTAGTTGGTTTTTACGGGAGCGGATTGGTGTACCCGGGTAACAGCTTAGTGGGTGTTACCCTAACCGTGTAGGGCCCACATTGATGTATATGTTGTATATCCACTGCTGTCCATCTGTTTATTCATCTCATTTTAATACGTGCCTCCAAATTATAAGAAGATCTAAATCTCAGATGGAGCATACGAATAGAAACAACGAGGAATAACCATTAAAAAAATTTTGTGGGCCACAAGTTTTGGATCAATCTTATATTTATAATTTCCATTCATCCAGATTTTATTGACATTATCAACAGGTTGGATTTCAAATAAACATTACGAAAATCTTACGATTGGCCCTTTGGAATTTTTAATGGTGATAAACTCAATCACCAGTTTCCTGTGGTGTGGTCCACATGAGATTTTTATCTTCTTAAATTTTTGTATTCCGTCCTAAAATGGTCTGTAGAAACGTATGGACGGCATGGATATACAACATATTATCAAAGTGGGCCCCACGGTAGGGGTAACACCCACTAAGCTGTTACCCGGGTAACACCTAACCCGCAGTCCCAGATGGCAGGCAGCGTCTGACTTACAGAGCACAGGTGCATCAGAGTATCTGACCTCTTTGAGAGAAATGCTTGATACTCCGGCAGAGTGTTATAGATGATACGCATGCACTCAGAACTTGTACCCGATATGCGTTCACTTGCCGATTAGATTATATACAATGGACGGTTAAATTCAACAACTGAAATGGACGGCCATCAAAAAAGAAGTTTTCTTGTATGCCACGTGAGCAAATGCAAGTGCCTGTGTATCATCCATCACTCCCTGGCAGAGTATCAAATAACTCCTTTAAAATCAGGCCTCACGGAGACTAACTTTCCACCATTTTCTCCTCTCATAGGAGAGAAGGAGAGAGAGAGAGAGAGAGGGGGGGAGGGAGGGAGAAATGGAGAAGATCAGCAGCCGAGCTGAAGCAGAACGCTCACTCGGCGTGGCCGAGAAGCTTCTCACGGCCAGAGATCTCATCGGCAGCAAGAACTTCGCCCTCCGGGCCCACCAGTCTGACCCCACCCTCAACGGCGCAGATCAGATCCTCGCCATCATCGACGTTCTCCTCGCCTCCCAGAAGCGCATCAACAACCACATGGACTGGTACGCCATCCTCCAACTCGATCCCCATTCTGACACCGACCTCGCGGATGCCATGAAAACGCAATACCACAAGCTCATCCGCCTCTTACATCCCGACAAGAACCGATCCATAGGCGCTGACAACGCCTTCAAGCTCGTTGTCGATGCTTGGGCCGTCCTGTCGGACCCCGCCAGACGGGCCCTCTATGATAAGGAGCTGAACATTGCGTCGAATTCGACCTCCAGTGTTTTAAAGAATTCAAGGCGTTACCAAACACGAAAGGCTTCTGCACAAGACCCAGATTCCAGATTCTGGACCTCGTGTCCGTACTGTTGTAATCTCTATGAATATGGGAAGGAGTACGAGAACTGTAGGCTCCGATGTCAGAATTGCCGACGTGGGTTCCATGCGGAGCCCATTCCGAAACTACCGCCCATCGTGCCTGGAATGGAAGCCTATTACTGTTCTTGGGGTTTCTTCCCTTTGGGCATTTGGGGCCCAAATTCAAGCTTAGGGTTTGAAGGATTCCCTTCTGTTATGCCTAATTTGGGAAGTGGGCAGAACATGGGTTTTCCTTCCTGGAAGCCTTTCTTTCCGATGTTCCCCGGTGAATCCCAGCTGGGGGAAACATGGAACGCGACTGCGGCAAATAAGACAGGGGGCCCACGAGGGGGGGGTTCATTGAACGATCCAGATTGGATTGGGGAATCAGCTGGGGAGAGTAGGAAGAAGATGAGGAATGTACCGCTCCCAAAGGTGAATATGGATGCTGGTGAGCCTTTACTTGCAGTGCCCATCAGTGTGCGGCCCCCGAAGAAGAAAAAAGTGGTGAAGAAAGCAAAGAAGCAAACAGGCAGGAATGTGAAATCTCAGAAGCTAGGAGAAGTGCCGACCCCAGAACCAGTGTGGGAAACGGTCGGTGCTGATGGAACGAACGTTGAAACACAAAATGATGTAGAAGACCATGCAACGGGTGTTGGCAGTTCTGAGGGACTTGGAGAATCTCAAGCTGCCACTGAGAAAGCTGGAGAACCTGAGAAAGTTGGGGAATCGGTACCACTGCAAAATGATAGTGTGGAACCGGATCCTGTAGATATTCCTAGTCTACTGAAGCTTTTAGGTGTGAAGGATGAAGAAATGGACATGTCATTTGGTGACATTGGTGCTTGGGAAAAGTAGAACACCTCTTCATGTCTTTATGTTTATTGGGTTCGGAGAGAACCCAAGTTTTTGTTGTAACACGGTGCTTTGTACTCGAAGTTTTAATTTAATGTATGACTTGCAGCAATGAGATCTGAGCTTGCACGTGTGTATCTTGTTCTATATGAGTAGTTGTTTTGTGGCTAGAAGAATCATAGATCAACATTTAAGAACTGCATGAGCATCTCAAAATCATTGATGGGAAGGCAGGGCCAACATGGTGAGTTTTGAAACTACTAGCTATTTACTGTAATTTTCAGTTGAACCTGGGAGAGATTAGTGAGTCAAGTTTTTGACACAAGGTCTGTTCACCAGCCAACCCAGGTGAGTGTTCTGAGTTTTGATCAAAATCTTAGTTTTTGTAGAACTTGTTAAAGTTATTCTCGATTCATGTATATATGACCGCAACCATTACTTGTTATGATAGTTCATTTGCTTTGAAACCTGCTTCTAACTTGAATTTTCTTTTAGTTTTTCAAAATTATGAATTCATGATCCTTTCCATGCTTATATGAATTTGTGTCGGTTAATACAAGATGCATGATTATTTGTTGCATTTGTGCTTTCTGGATATTCTGAAGCCATCTCGCAAACATACTCATCCTAATCTCATGATCTATTTGTTTTGTGCAACTAGAATAATACATGCCAAAAAATACAAAATTGAGGACAAGGCCTCACCAAAAAAAAAAAAAAATTCTCCTTCAACTTGGAACAAAGCTGGTGAGTGTGTGTACATACAAACAAAACGCAACCAACCTGCCCCCACCCAGTGAACACCTCCTGATATGTTTTATTCGCCTTCAAATCTTTAGAACTTCACTTGTGACTTATTTCACCAGCCTTCTTTCATTACAAAATGAGAATTATAGTCACTGTTTTGGGGGGTGGTTGTTGTTCATTTTTGTTACTTTCAACTTTTTTTTTTTTGTGAGGAAGTTAATGAAAAACCTTTATTGGTAAGAAAATCAAGACTCTGTTTTCTTTCATTCTTTCTTCTTTTTTTTTAAAAGATTTTTCGTTCTTTCTTTTTTTCTTTGTTTCTTTCATTCTTTCTTTATTTTGAAAGGTAAAGATTTTATTATAAAAGAGGAACAAAGGCCAAAGAGCCAAGCCGGAATCCATTGATGATCTCTTGGCAGCATGGCATGGAGGATTAAGAGACTCATCCGCATGAGTTTCATAGCAGGTTAGCTGCATGAGCAAATTCAGTCGCACTTGACTGGGACGTGTCACCAACTGCGGGCTGTATTTTGCTCTCCGAACTGTAATCTCCTTCCTTCAAATCAACTTTCATTCAATGCAGCAACTGCTAGGCTCACCTCCTCTACCCTCTCCATTCTCACAAAAGCAAACCAACATATTACCGCAGACCCCCTCATCCGAGGGATGGGCACCTCATTCACTTTCCCATGTCTGCCAATGACCCTGAGAAGATGCATTTCCAACCACTTCTTCGGAAAGTTCTCCATGTACAAGGTCAGGAGTTCTAGTAAAGTACGATTCTCTCGACCAGCCATACTCACTCCTGCCAATTTCCCCTATGTCCTGACCTGAACCTGACTTGCTCTCACACCACTATCCCATTTTTTTTTCCCTGAAAGATTCTCACCACCAACCCCATTGCCAGCAGTGTTTCTAGAATCCCTTGTCGCCGGTGTCGTCGTCAGCAACACGCATTCGTCATCACGTCATCATCATCTCAAGTTCGTTGCGTTGTCGATCTCAACCTCTCATTTGGTGTTGGACAGCTTAGATATTTGATCTCAACCTCTTGTGGAATCTCATTCTGTTTTCTTTCCATTGGATTTTCTCTTCTATCTTCTTTTACATGTAGTTTCTTAGTTAAATTTCTACTGTCGGACTGCTGGCAGAACTTTCTTCTAAGAGGTTCTTGGTGCTTCAACTAACCTGCATCTAGGGTTCTTACTCATGCCTCAGTGGTAGACTCACAAGAGTTTCAATATGAGGTCATGGGTTCGAGTACCCATTGTGGTATAAAAAAGCCACTGTGGTGTAAGTATGCGTGGGTGTGTGCGTGCATGTAAACAAAAAAAAAAAACTAACCAAGACCTATGTGCTTCCTTTATTATCCAAGTTTAGGGAATGATTTATGTAAATTTGGTAAGAATTTTTTTTTGTTAGTTTATGCTAAACTTTATTCCCCACTAAATTGTGAGGCAAAGGATTATATGGTTGATAACCTACGCAAAATCATCACTCGTTTCGAAGTGACTTCCAGTCTCAAGGTTAATATCTCCAAATGTGAATACTTGGCATCTTTCCGAGGAAGAGGTCCTTGGGCTTGCTTTGTGTTTGGATGCCGGTTTTGTACGGTCCCTTCTTCTTACTTGGGCTTATCGAACGCCCCTGATTTTTAGGATTTAATCGAGAATTTTTCAAAATTTTTATCGATTTTATTTTAACTAAAATATGAAGCGTTTATCTTGTTTTGAAAACAACAGATCATCCGTAGGAGATCCGATAGGGGACCCTTTACAAAAGTTGCTTAGAATGATCCCGTAAATGTCATAGAAAGATCAGATTTTGAAAATCTCGCAGTTTTTAGATAATTACGAAAATGCCATTGGTTAAACTTAAGTTAAAGTGACACTTTTAAGTATTTTAGTTTTTGACGATCATTTTCACGCAAAACTTCATATATGAGCTTTTGGGCATATTTTAACTGTGCATGTCGAATTTCAGCCTTCCGATCATCCTACAAATGCCCTAATCAGAAATCAGGCCATAAGTGGCCAATCTTAACTCGAATCTGCCTCATTTTTCTTGTCAGCGGCAATTTTTGTGTTGCCCACATATTGGACGGAGCAAATGGTCCAAATACACCATGGTGGACCCCACCTGTTGAACTCAACTGAACAGGTGGGTTCCGTACCGCATAAACAAAAAAAGAAATATTTTTTTCTTCTTTCCTTCTTCTCCACGTTGCTGTAAGCGACATCGGCTCTCGCTGCCGACATGAACGCTCCACGTCGTCCATCAACTAGGCCCCACTTCTCAGATCCAAGTCGTCCATCGTGACGGCGCCCCACCCAAACCCACTCCTTTAATGTCTTGCTCCCATCCATCGCCCATGCGACCCGTTCCAAACTACCGTTCAAATCAAGATAGATCAAGATCGGGCCCATCGCTTCACATGGATGCCTGGGGATCATTTCTAGGACTTTCGTGTGGACCCCACCTATCCTTTGGACGGTCCCCATGTGACAAAGACCGCATAAGATGGGATCCGAATCCCTCTCTAATGCAATCATCCCTTCTCCACACGCACCGCCTATCCACCGACCTAGGATATTATATAACTGTCCGTCCGCTCCCCCTTCTTTCGTAAAACGCTAGAGAGAGAGAGAGAGAGAGAGAGAGAGAGAGAGAGAGAGGGGACATTAGAGAGAGAGAGAGAGGGCGGCTGTGCCGCTAGTTGTTGTTGCTATTGCTATTGCTGTTGCT
This sequence comes from Liriodendron chinense, assembly GCA_003013855.2. Taxonomy (NCBI): domain Eukaryota; kingdom Viridiplantae; phylum Streptophyta; class Magnoliopsida; order Magnoliales; family Magnoliaceae; genus Liriodendron; species Liriodendron chinense. Next base: position 821,361 of record PVNU02002589.1, read on the forward strand.
GCGCCGTTGTGCCGTTGCCCTGCTAGACCCCGCTCCAGATCAGAAGAAGAAGAAGAAGAAGAAGGAAGAAAGAAAGAAAGAGGAAGGAAAGGAAAGAGTAGAAAAACCAAGGCGAGTCGAACCGAGTCGACTCGGTTGGGGTTTTGCTAAGTTGCGTCGGTGCTGATAGAGGTAAGTCCCCGTAAATTAGATATTTCTTCCAAAATCCATTCCCCATTCTCTAGCCTTAAATGAGAACTAACCCTAGACTATCAAATTATGAAAATCATGCCAAAACAACACCCTAACTTTGTGATTCCATTAACACGTTAGGGTTAGGATCTAAGGAGGAGTGCACAACTCTATCAACATCTCAAATCGATCAAACTTTCAAAGGTGAGGGTTTCTTCTAAGCCTAGCTACAATAATATCGCTTTGTTTGTCGATTCTATGTTTAAAATTTGGGTTTTGTTGTGTGATTGCTTAGAACATGTTTGTTGAAACCTCTCTATGAAATCATGAATTCTTACGATGTTCTTGGATGTGTTTACGTTGAATTCTTGGATTGTTATGGACCATGTTTTCTGTCAAATGATGGTATACATGCTTATGTGAGAATTATGTGAAATATATGCTTAGTTTATGATTCCTACATGCTTATGATGAACATGGTGAATAATGTGTTGTATAATATGGGATTACGTGTGTGGATGTTACGTTAATGAATGCCCCTTCACCTCACACTGATGTAACCATTGATGTAAAGAGATGAAGCCCGTATGGGCCATATTGTTAAGAATTAAGTGTTAGCATTACCGTGTATGTGATGTTGATTTTATATGCCATGATGTTAAATTGGGCACTACCGTGTGCATTGTTGGATACGTGCCAAGGGATCCTTGGTTGATATGTTACCTGTGATGGACCCTTTTGAGGAATGAGATTGATGAATATGCGAAGTTTCATGAGCCAGGGTTGGTGGTATGAGACACTAAGCCTGAGCTGTCGGCCTATGCTGGGTGACGAGCCCCCCATAGTGACCTTGAGCTTCCTTGAACTGATTGGGGTAAGGAGTGATCATTAGCTGTGTACATCATTAAATTGGCTGGATGCTAAACTACTTAATTAAAGGTTAAACTAATTATACATTCACTGGACCCGACCTGGTAGGTCAGCCCTGCGGGCGCTGCGGCGCTAGCTTGTGGTAGGGGGATGGGTGGCCATCACCTCCATTGGCTGGGTTGGTTGACATGAAGTTTTGGAATTACCGGCTTCATCGTGGACTCTGGTGACTAGTGGCTGGTGAGAAGAGTTGGAATAAGTCCCGTCTCATTTAGTCAGGGTGTCCTTAGCCAGAGCATGCATATCATGCATTGCATTAAATAAGATTTTCTCATGTATGTTTTATTTGGGTATGATTATTATGTGTGGATATTATTGTGCTAATCTTAGGGGTAACCGTCACTGAGTTGATCGCGAGCAACTCACTCCCTCCCGGGATGTTGTTATAAAACACCACCAGCTTGTTGCAGGTGATGATCCATTAGACGAACCCGACTTACAGGTTGAAGAGTATGAAGTTTCATGGCGGTCAATGACGGAAGATGAAGCCGTATCGGCTTGAGGATGAATTATGTTTATTGTATTCATTTTTATATAATAGATTTATTTTCATGTAATTCGAGTTAAGTTTCTCATGGAGACAGAAAGTGGAATATTAATTATATATTTGGTATGATTTAAGGACATCATGTTTGATAACGTAGAGTAGAAGAACACGGAATAAGAACTTTAGATTCCGTCATTATGCTATGAATGCCATGAATATGTGAAATAAAGAGATATGGGGAAATATATCCCTAATATATTCAGGTTAATACCTAAAAACTCGGCTTATCGTGTTGTCCGCGAGAGCCGAAATTTCGGAGCGTTACAACAAGCCTCTTAAGCATCTATGGGATAGGGTAATTGAAAGGATGGAACGTAAGCTGTCCCCATGGAAATCTTGGCACCTGTCCCTTGGAGGCAGGTTGACCTTAATTAAAGCAGCCGTTTCGAACCTCCCTCTTTACTTTTTCTTGTTGTTCAAGTGTCCCGAAGTTGTGCTTTCAAGGATGTATAACTCGAGAAGAGACTTCCTTTAGAGCAGTGCAGTGCAAAATAATAAATTCTACCTTCTCAATAGGAATGAAGTGTGCAAACTTGTCAATGAAGGTAGAGCAAGTATTAGACATTTGGAGGATATGAACAATGCTCTATTGGGCAAGTGGATATGGAGGTTTGCTAGTTAAGATTGCTGCTTGTGACGCTCCATTATAGCAGGCAAGTACGACACCCTTTCCTTTCGCTGGAAATCCAAACGCTCCTCTTTATAGAGCATCAGTCATTCGGAAATCTATTATGCAACTGGAGTAGAAGGTTTGGGATGACATTGGGTTCTCCTTGGGGAATGGGTCTAGAATTTGATTTTGGGATAATCCTTGGATAGGGGAGACGCTTCTAAGATCTGTCTTTCCCAATCTAGCGGCTCTTAGCCCCTTGGATAATTTATATGTCGAAGACTGCTTCTCAAGATCTAGGACAGAAGGAGTTTGGCTCCCTCCTTGAAGGCACTATTTGTATGAGTTTGGGTTGGAGGAGTTTTGTCAGCTTCGCTCTCATCTCCAAGGTGTTGCTCCAAATCTGGATGGGTTAGACTCTATCTGATGGTTGAGAGATAAATCTGGTTCCCTTTCTGTTAGATCATTGCACGCATCCATTCACGGTAGCAACTCTTATTCGATTGCCAGTCATTCAGGACTGGTTTGGGTGTATGGGGCTCCGCTGAAGGTACCTGTGTTTGCTTGGTTAATGGGGCGAAATAGAATCCTCAAAATTGACAATCTTCGCAAGCGAGGGATGCTTAATCCTAATATTTGTATCATGTACAAGAAGAACACATAATCTATTGTCAACCTTTTCATTTTCTGTCCATTTGCTTGTGAAATATGGTCCAACATTCTCCAGTTTTTTCATGTCTTGGACAACGCCTAGCTCTATGGAAGGTCTTTTCTGGGCTTGGCATGCCGGTATCCATTGGGCAACATTGGAAAGAAGTGGAGGCTTGCTATGCTTGCTGCTCTGTGGACAATTTGGGGGGAGCCGAATAGCCATCGTTTTAAGAACATCAATCCCCCCTTGGCAGTAGTCTCTAGAGTGTTTTCCCTCTTAAGGGATTAGGATCCTCATTAGGATGCTTCTATTGTAATTTTGGTTTGGCTCTTTGTTGTATTCTTTGCCTTCGTGCATTTTCTTAATATATAATTCTTTGCCTTTTAAAAAACAAAAAATTCTTCACTAAATAGTTGAGTGGGTTTCCGGCAAAGGAGGCAAGGTGGGTGATGCGGACATCAGTGGTGCACCCTTTAGAGTGTACCAGAGGAGGCAACGTCGTAGACGAGTTGATGTGGATGGACGCTGGGCCCATTGGGCCCATTTTCTGACGTGTTACGAGTACGCAAGCTGCAGGATCGCACAGGAGCATCACGACTGTTGGACTATGGAGCGGATTTACTTTTAGGGTCTTAGGATTGGCCCTCGGGTGTTGAGGATTCCACCACAAAGTTCTCGTTTTTTCTTCTCTAATTCTTCAAGGTGTAAGGAAAGGTAAGATTCTTTTGATTCATAATTCGTGCTTCATGACAACCCATTGTTCTTCGACATCCTTTGTCCTTTTCTGAATCCCCCCCCCCCGGTATGATTGAAAAAGAGGGATGTCTAGCCATGAGAACCGGATCCAAACTTGACTGTGGACTGATCTATGCTATATCTGGGATATCCTCATATCCCTAGATCCTCCATGTTTTACGGTTTTTACGTGGTTTTATGCCAAAGGGCATGATCCGGACGGACGGATCTCATCTCCATGTTGAGATTTGTTAGTTTCCTCTGATTGAGAGTAGTTAGTTTCGTAATTTTATTATTTGAATATCTTTCAACTGAATATACATGCGTCTATGGTTAGGTCATCGCATGCCCCTGCACCAGTGGGTTTCACCAATGTCGGAACCTCTAGTAGTGGAGGCAATGTAGGCTTTGACAAAGTCAAAACCTCATGCAGTGGAAGCAATGTGGGCTTTGGCAAAGTCAGCACCTCAGGCAAAGGAGGCAAATGGGTTTCAGGAAATGGTGGCAACGTGGGCTTAGAAAATCCGGATTAGCAGGCAAGGTTGGCTGAGTTTTCCCGTCTAGAAGATGGTGAGCTGCAAGACTTACATCAATGCCCCACAATGATAGGGGAGAAGACACATTTTTAGACAATAGAGAGGGCACAAGGTAGTATGAGCAAAAGGAGAGGAGGAATCACTATTGAATAGAGAGGATGTGAGTTGCTTTGAGTAAAGTTGCAACAATGGTTGGGTTCATTTTATAGTTGGGGAGATATTGAAAGGACGTGGCATTAGTCTTTAGTTGGGGTTGATTTAGACTTTGTGTAGTAGGGGAAGGTATAGATGTTAGGTGATCGTGTGTTGTTAGTTCAAGTTCTTATCTATATCATAAATATCTAAAAAATTTCAATTATATAATAGTTAGGGAAATATAACATAACTAGTAATTGAAGATAAGCCGCTTATATTTGATGAAAGTCAATGCCATTGTCAATGGTGTAAGGGTAACTTGAGCCATGTCGACACGTCTCACCCACACACATGGTGTGCTTGAAGTATCGGTATTGCTGCAAGTTTCATTGGCTAGAGATATGGAAACAAATCGATATCGCCAACCGGAAATGGGAGGAGACATGGGGAAAACGGTGGAATTTTTTAGTGAAACTTCAGAAAATATTAAAATACACATATTTACATATTTAGGAATAAAAAAATTGCAAAAAGAATGCATACACAATAAGTTTTCATTCAATGGGGGCCTAAAAGCATGTGTTGTTGAAAGAAATCAGTTATACCATCCCATCTATCCATCCAACGATCCAACCTTCCATCCAAACATCCATCGATATTTTAGAATATCGACAACATAAGATGTTTTGCCGAGAAATCATCGATGGTTATAAATGAAATGAAAGACCTGTGGTCTCGATATTGCCCACGTTGCGATAACGATAATACCACGATATTATCATCAATTATTTGAGCATTGCATACAACCATGTGCCCATAAAAAAAATTCAAAATGAAAAGTTTTTTAATAAACAAATTTTTGGCGATGTCAATACATTGGCGATATTATCAAAATATCGCCAATACACTGGTGATACAAGCGACACCTGGAATTTACATAGTAAAAAATATTGGCGATACAAGTGACACCTAGAATTTATTTGGTTGAAAATATCGGCAATACTTAGCGATACATGGCCGATACCTGGAATTTCTGATACTACCAGTGTTATCAGTATTGCCGAGCTAGAGATATGGATGATATTGGGGATATTACAATAATATCGGAGATACTCCGAGCAATGGGTGCGTGAACCAACAAATTGGCAGTCAGAAGACAGATGGTTAAACCATTGGGAAGAAGAAAGAGCAATTAGTATATGCTTACAATTTACATGGATTTGCTAAGATGGTCACATCACTGTCACTTTTAACCCCCAGATCAGCAGTTCTGTTTTGCTTTAGATACGTGCCATTCGTACCTACCCTGCTTATGAGCCTCCCTAGCTTTTCTTAGTTATGGTTAATTGAATCATTGTAAATGCTTTGAGGCTACTCACTCCAGAAATGATTAGATACAACAGCTGTATCATAACTTACGATATATACTTTTTTTCCTGTGAAATGACCACACATTTGGAATATACTATCCGCACAAAGGGTGGACATATGAATGTCACCTGATATGAAAATCAGGGGGATCCCTGTATACAGCAGGACACAGCATCAATATTAACAGACAGCCAATGATATGACTTAGCTACCGGTCTGGCCCACTCAATAAGCGGAATGGACTGATGTTCATGCCTTGTGATCATCAAGTTTTGGCTGCTGGGAAACGAAAATGTTAAAGCCACTTTATATGATTATTTCCCATGTCATATATGCATGATGATGCACTGGAGATCATTCCTCTTTAAATAGTTAGGGATGATTTAGAAGGAACTAATCATAAATTATGAGTAGAGAAATCAATTTCCATTGCCAATATTTTGGTCTTAAAGCTTGGATAGTGATTTCTTTAAAAAAATGTTAAATGTAGATTTCTAATGTTATGAGAACAACTCTCATCACTTAACCGTTGACCTTTTAACATTTCCATGAGAAACTGTACTCCAAACCAAACAATGGAATTACTCCTCTCTGGATAGAGAGAATCCTGTTTGACTACTTATGGGCCAATTGGAATTAAAGATTCCAAGTTTGCATAGACAGCTTGCCTTCAGGCAGTCAGGTTGGAGGTTCACTTTCTATTGTTCCTAGTAATTGTTGAAGGGGACTCTTGGAATGTCATTACATGGGCCAAGTCCAAGCTATTCCTTTAGAGGGTAGTGGATCTAATGAGCAAATCAATGCCCTTTGCAAAAATTGTGAAATATCTTTCTTTCAGGTTCCAAGAGAGGCAAATGGTGGGGCAGATGGTTATGAAAAGAGGAGTGCTGATAAGGTCTTTCAGGTTCCAAGAGAGGCAAATGGTGGGGCAGACGGTTATGCAAAGAGAAGTGCTGCTAGGGCTGATTGAATCTCTACGGTGTCATTCCAAGTTTTTTGGCATTTTCATTTCCCCACATGTTGTTCTAGAGTTGCTGCTTGTCTCTGCTGTAATGTTTGTTGAGTTTTTATTCTATTTGCCTCTTCTTTTTGGTTTCACAAACAAATGAAACCGTCATAGGGCCATGGACGGTGTGTGTGTGTGTGTGTACAAATGAAACCGTCATAGGGCCATGGATGGTGTGTGTGATAGGGCCATCGACTGTGTGTGTGTGTGTGTTTGTGTGTGTGTGTGTGTGATAGGGCCATCGACTGTGTGTGTGTGTGTGTGTGTGTGTGTGTGTGTGTGTGCCCCTCTGAAATGTTTTTGGGAAAGATTCTTAAATATTAACATTCAGGTGACTTCGGATGTTTATCCTTTGTGTGCTTCCCATCCATTAGAAAGAGAAATCAGAACAGACCGCTGGCTTGTATTTTTCCAAGAATTATAGGCTTTATTTTTAATGTTCTGATCTTTTTAGATCCAAGGTCCTTTTTTTGGACTACAAAAGAAATTCACAAATTATATCTTTCAAAAAAAGAGGAAGAAATTCACAAATTACACCCTCATGAGGAAGGACTATTTCTTTCAGGAATGAAGTTGCATGATCATCATATAGTCGAATCTCTCTCACAGAGGATGTCTTGTTAGGCTGTATGATCAAGGCAATTTTCAGGCTTTGTCCAAGGAAACATCAACCTATTCTCTTCAGCTGTATAACTGCAAGGTCTGTTCAGCTGTACAACTGCAAGGTCTGTTTAGCCCCTTCATATATAGTTTTTATGCTACACCTTATTAGGATTCATCTGCTTTTTCTTGTTTTACGTATTATTTCTGCAAAGTGCATTTATGGAGTATGGTGGATTAGTATTTATCAATTTGTTTTTTCTTTTCTTTTCTTTTTCTTTTTCCCTTTTGTGGTGCATGTTTTAGCAATACATATCACTGCTTTTGTTTTCTAAAATATGCCACCCGAAACAATGGATGTAGAACCACATGTTCTAAAGAAAGAAGCCCAATAACAAAAAATGAGTACAAAAGATACATATGCTATAACACATCCACAAATGTGAATCTCAAATGTGGGGAAATCCAAGTTGTGTACAGGTTATCATAATTCATTACTAGACTCAATGTACTAGGCACTGTGGCGATCATGAAACGCCATGTGGAATTGAAGGGGTAGGAGTCGAGTGAGGTGCGGAGAGGGAGGGAATGGTGGGCAATGGTGGGCAATGGGATTTCAGGCAGTGTTGGCACGTCAACATTAGGAATGGTAGGGGATGGTGGGTAATGTAGGCTTGGGATAAGTAGGCACCTTGGGCAAAGGTGGCCATGCCGGCTTAGGAAAAGTAGGCACCTCAGGCAAAGGAAATGATGTTGGCTTCAGCAGGGTAGGCACCTCAGGCAAAGGAGATGATGTAGGCTTTGGGAGGGTAGGTACCTTAGGCAAAGGAGACAAGGTGGGCTTTGGCAATGTCGGCACCTCAGGCAGAAGAGGCAAGTGGGTTTCAGGCAGAGGCGGCAAGGTAGCAATGCTGGCCACTCAGGCAGTGGAGACAATGTGTGATTCGGCACCTTAGGCAGGAGGAGGCAAGTGGGTTCCAGGCAAAGGTGGCAAGCTGGGCTTTGATAATGTTGGCACCCCAGGCAGTGGAGGCAACATAGGCTTTGGCAAAGTTGGCACCTCAAGCAAAGGAAGCAAGTGGGTTCCAGGAAATGGTGGCAACATGGGCAAGGTTGGATTTGTTTTCCCACCTAGAGAATGGCGGGCTGCGAGACTTGCATCAATGCCCCCACAGCCGTAGGGCCATGGACAGAAGTAAGATAAGTGACCTGTGAGAAGACATTTTTAAGTCAATGGAGAGTTCTTGAGGTAGTATGAAGCAACTACAATAGAGCAGAGAGAGTGTGAGTTGTTTTGAGGAGGAGCAATGGTTAGGTTCCTTTTCTAGAGGGGAGATATTGAAAGGGATTGGCATTAGTCTTTTGTGGGTGTTGATTTAGAGTTCATGTGAGTTGGGGAAAGCATAAAGGTTAGGTGATAGTGTGTTGTTAGTTCAGCTCTCTCTCTCTCTCTCTCTCCTCTCCCTCTCTCATGTATGTATCATGAAAATTTTCAATGGTGTGGTAGCTTAGGAAAGTATGGCATAACGAGTAATTAAAGGGAAGCTACTTACAATTGATGCAAAGTCAATGAATTTGTCAATGGTGTAACCTGAACCACAGCGAGGAGGTGAGATCATCTCAGCCACACATGTGGTGCGTCAGCCAATAAACTAGCAGCGAGAAGATGGACAGTTAAAAAAAAAAAATCAGAAAAGAGGGAGCGCAACGATCCACATGGATTGCTAAGACGCGCTTCTGACATCCCATATCAACATTATATATGTACCATGCATAACTACCCTGCCATCTCCTACAATTATCCCTAGCTTTTCTTATTCATGGTTAGCTGAACTGTAATAAATTCACTGAGATTACTCATTCCAGAAATATGATAAGATACAGCAGCTGTATCATATGTTTATGATACAACCATTTTTTTCCCAACTAGGGCTGTCAACAGGTCAGGTTCGGTTCGGGTCGGGTCTGGTTCTGGTTCGAGCTCAGATGGTGCAAAGACGTCAGAATCACATTTTTTCGATTGATCTCAACCATCCGGTTAGCACAATCAAGGTATTTTGGACTCTAGATCATCTGACATAAACAATAGCGCTACTTACAAGCACAGTGCACTGTGTAATCTGTGCTGTTCATGAGGTGGATCCTACATTGAACATGTCCTGGCCTGAAAATCAGATCAGTCCGCTCATCAGGCGGGCCGTGCATGTACCTTGAAATTGCGCAAATAAAACAAGTCGGCCCAGGTCCACATTCATCGTACAAGCGAGGCCCACCTAGTAGGCCAGCGAGCGTGAACTTGACGGGGATGGATTTTCATAGTGGGGTCCACGTAGTAAAACGGCTCTTTGCAGCGGCGATGAATGTACACGGTGGTGTACACGTGATGAAAGGCTATTTGCAAGGAAAACATACCTTGCAGAGCATGAATGATCACCGCAGATTGGAGATGCCATGATGGCAAAGAGAGAGGCCCCCCTCCGTTCCTGCTCTGCTGGTTGATGTTGACTGGTGTGAATGGAAAGCGGTAACGGAACTGCCGAAGAGAGAACGAATGTGAATAGCCCGTGCATGCGTGTAATGGTTTTGAATTTTGAAAGAGGAAGCCGAAGAGTCCCGAAAGGCACCGGAATAGTCACAACGCATGTTTTATGCCTCCCGTGCGACACCCAAGCTTTGGGCCCCACCATATTGTATGGGTAACATCCACTTTGTTCATCAGGTGAGAACCTATATTTTTACCGTAAATCCAAAAGAGAGACTGATACAATACTCCAGTGCACCTTACCACTGGGAACTTATATGAAGTTGCGCCTAAAACCTCCAAGTTCACACGGTGTGGCCCCGCCTTTGTTTTCGATCAGGCTGATTTTTTTGTATTTTTTTTTTTTATCCATCCTGATGAGGCACACCTGATGAACGGGTTTGATGAAATATACACACCAGTAGGGCCACCCACGCAAACGTATGGTTGGCGTTGCATGCCCACTGTTCCCTGTGGCGTGGCCCACCTAAGTTGTGGATCTGGCTGAATTCTGCTTTGGTGCCCATCATCGAGGGCCGCAAATACATCAGACCCGGTCTGATACGGGTTGGGTCCCCCGGGTATCTATTGGCAGCCCAACAGTGCCCACACATTTGGAATATCCTGTCTGTGCGAAAGGCAAGCAGCCACACGATGATGCTGGCCTGATATGAAAATGGGGCTGATCCGCAGAGACCGGACATATCATCAGCATTAACTGACAGCCGATGGTTCGAGTTGGTATGCTTGTTGGCCCACTTAATGAGTAGAATGATCCGAGTTTCACATCGGGTGACACTGAGCTTCATGGTTGGGCCCACGTTGATCCAGCCGTTTTCGCCCAAAGTGGCATATATGCCAATTTCCTACCACAACTGTTGTCCGTGCGGCAAAAACTGAGGTGCCCACAGCAATCTGGGAGTGTGACTTTCACTCCACTCACAAGCAGACCAAAAATATGGCCAATCCAAAATTGAAGTGGGCCACGCCACTGGGAAAGGTGGGGACGGAGACTACAACTATCTTTGAAGCCTTCTTCAGGTCCAGAGAAGTTTTGGATCAGGCTGATATTTGGTTTTGCCCTGTCATCCTGGTAGGACTCACCTCATGAACGGGTTGGAATATAACACCATGGTAGGACCCAGGACGGTTCCAATGGTGGGTGTTCGCATCCCCACTGTTCGCCGTGGTGTGGCCCACTGGAGTTTCGAATTGATGTGATTTTATGGCAACAAAAGGTGGTCGGGTTGGTGGGTTAGTCCCACATCAGCTTGAGGGGACAATGAAGAGAGCTTCATATACTCTAAAGTCACTCCACCTAGTAGGATGTGGGAGGGGACGACGAAGAGAGATTCATATGCTCTGGGTCCACCTAGTGGGTTAGCCTTTTGGGTGTGACACAAGGGACAATATCATGGAAATGACATGGTTAAAAGAGAATTGACTCCATAGAGTCACAAAGACTATTGTATGATATATAGAGCTATCTTTCCACAGGATGTGACAGGCTTCTCTATAGTTTCATATATTGTCCGTTAGCTGTTTTTGTCTTAACTGAAGGTATCAAGGGTTTAATGGCAGAACAGGATTCATAAAGCCTGCTTTGGTTAATTGGGACACACCTAACTGAAGTCTTAGTTCATATATCCTCATCTTTTAGCTAGCAGGTTACGAGGCTGAATTCTCTACAACGGTTGTAGAATAAACTACTTTGTGTGGCCCACTGTAGCTTGTCTGTGGAATTTAAACCGTCCAAAAGTGCTGCCCAATATGAAAGTGAGATGTACCAAAAAATAAATAAAAATAATCCAACTATCATGTGAGGCACCATGTGAATTTGGAAATTTTCAAGTCGACTTCTATGGTAGAGACGGAAGTACCTGAAAAACCAACGTGAGACTGGAGATGTGTGTACGACCCTACATCACTCCTCTTCGAGGGGAATAGATAGGGTAGAGACTTCTTAGCTTGGAAGATCAGTTTTGACAATGGTTCGGATTTTCACGTTGCATCTTCAGCTCAGGTAAAATCCAATTCATTATTTGATTTAAAATTTTAATTTAATATTATCAAAGATGCAAATTTCAAATAAAATTTGAATTATTTGAAAAACTTCAAGTTCCCATATATTTTTTACTATTTCCAACATCGACTTGATTTGGGAATCCTATCATCATGATGCGCCGGTTGGATGGCATGTAGGCAATAAGGTGGACCCCACATAGAATCTTGAATAACGGCAGCGGATTAGCGTACTGAGTAAACTCGGTGGGGTTCATTGTGATTTATGTATTTTATCCACACTGTTCATCCATTTTAACAGATAATTTTATGGCTTGAGACAAAAAATGAAGCATATAAAAATCTCAAGTGAGCCACACCACAGGAAACAATGTGAATTGAACGTGGCCTGCTGAAAATTCTTGGGGCCACAAAGTTTTGGATCAAGCTCATATTTGCTTTTTCCCTTCATCAATGTCCGTATGATCTTGTGAACAGGTTGGATGACAAATAAACATCACTGCAGGCCCTAGAAAGGTCTCAACAGGGGAATCATTATACCCACTGTTTCTTGTGGTATGTTCAACCTGAGTTTTGGATATGCTTCAATTTCTGTTTCAACACCACTTAAATGATCTGAAAAAATTGGATGGACAGTGAAGATAAACCACATACATTTACAGTGAGTCTAACTGAGTTTATTCAGTACATTAAGAACGTTAACTTGGTATGCAATCGGATCTCTTGAATAACACTTACACAGGCTTGAAGAAGCCCGTAGGCGTTAATGACTTTCACACACTTACCTAATAAAAGAATTTTATGAAAATAGCCCCAAGGTATGATCATTCTAAAAAATAACTTTCTATTTTATTTTCTATTTTTTCAAGCTTGTAGGATTTTTACCTTTTTTCATGAACTAAAATGCCCTTGCTTTTAAGAGTTGTGCATGTACTTTTTTGCAGTTCCCGCGAGAAGCTTTTAAGCTCCATTTATGTTGCATGAGGTGGCTATCACGTGGTATTTTGACCCACTTTAATGTAGATCTAATTCATTTATTTTATTTGTGGTCCACTATTTCAAAAAGAATACATTAGGTTTAGCTTGATGTGAGCTCTTTATGATCCAAATAAACAATAATATTGATCGTTCATTTTCAACTATTTTCTTGTGGGGTGGTTCATTTTATTTGCGAACGTGACTTATTCTTTGATACATGGCCTTTTATAAAATGCTGATTCCAATAAATAGAATGAATTATGCATATACTTGACAACGAGCTCAATGGGCAGTATCTTTATGGTGTTAAAGGTCAAGGTCAAGGTTTTCGTGTGTTAAGGATCAAGATTATCATGTTCTAAGGGATTTAGGTTGTTATGTGGTAAGAGTCAAGATTGTCATGTTTAGGGGTTAAGGTTATTATGTGTTAAGGGTTGAGGTTGTCATGTGTTAAGGGTCGTAGGGCTTAGTATAAGATATGTGTTAAGTCCCCTACGTCCATTCTCATTAGAATTTTATAAAAAGCCATGATTTAAGGAATGAGCTACATTCACCAATTATTTATAAAAAAAATAATTGATGTAAATGGCTATTGTTATTGTTTGTTAGGTTTTGTGGGCCATAAAGAGCTCGTATCATCGCGATGTTAGTGTCTTTCCAAATAAATATTAGGCCATGAAGGAAATGAATAGATTGGATCTACCTTCTATTATGCCCAATGACCAAGAGGTGGCCACAACATGTCTCGGGAAGCTACAAAGTTTCTCCCACTGTGGCCGCGTGGCTCCAAGAGGGCTAAAAAATTGAGGTTCTGTAAAGGGAGACTAATCACGTTGTAGAAACATGCCTTGGGGCCATGTTATTAAAATTCCCATGAATAAAAGCAGCAGATCCGGCAAATTTTTTTTTTTTCGATGGTCCAACAAAGCATAGGACAAATCAGGCTGGGCGTGGGGTTGACCACGCAGCCAACCCAGTCATCTCTACCATATCCACACATGTACTATAATTGATCAACCCGCCGGGGATTGTGGATGGCCCAGATTGATTGGACGATCCCTGCTCCTGATTATTGGAGCCTGTTGAATTTGTTCGTTTGAACCGTCCATTAGATGTCCCCCAAACAGCCATTTAGGACATTGAGCACTGTGATCTTTTATTACTGAACCATATACCGTGAGCTTATAATTTGGACGGTTCTAGTTGAGCTACTTGTGGACCATATCTAGATCACACTCCGTCAGATATCAGAATCTCACAACGTTTTCCAGAGGAACCAATTCTCTTTTCGGTTGCAGCTTTCAAATAGCGAACGACGTTCTCCGAAGTTCGATTGGCCTCCAATCAGACGGTTAGGAATCAAAACACAACAACGGTCCATATCCAGCTGGGTACTCTAGATTCTTCTGTACGAATCCACGACGGTTGGTCAGCAAGATCAACGGTCTTGATCACTGAAACCATTCCAATGAGAGCGGAAGAGGGGAGAGAAGTCGCGCGCTTATGAATCCACATATAAGGAAAGGGCGGGAAGCAAAAGCAACGCCTCCACCTTTGATTGAGAGGCCTGGTCGGATCTTCCCCAGTTCCTTTCCCTCCTTTCCATCCTGCATCTCGGTACTCTCTCTCTCTCTCTCTCTCTCTCTCTCTCTCCTTTCCTTTTGTTCTGTTCTTTTCTCGAGTAGAGATGTCGAAACTGCAGTGGTATGTATCGGTCTCTTTTCTTCTCCTCCCTCTTTTTTTCTTTGCTTGCATTTGAATTGATTTTGGGGTTGTGTTTTTAAGAAAGATAAATGAGATGGATTTTGTGTATTGATTGATATTGAAAGAGAGAAACATTTAGAGAGTTTGAAAGATTTTGAGGCTATTGTTAGAGAGTAAACCACTTAGTTTTGAGAGAATTGGGGATTTTTAGATGGATGGGCTAGTTTTGGGTTTTGATGCAGGAGAAAATTCTTGACCCTAGGGTTATGTTGGGTTTGAGTAGAGGAGAGGCATTTTCCACAAGCTAATGAAAAGGACTCCTGACCACTTGATATCTAATGTGTCCCACATTTGTGAATCCAGGCTATTCATCTGGCGGATGCATTTTGGGGTCGTTTGGATGGTGGTAAATGGTTTACATTGTAAATGATTTACTAGTAAATCACTTAAAGGCTGTAAATCTGTTTGGCTTTAAGTTGTAAATGATTTACTAGTAAATCGTTTACAGTGTTTGGATAGCCTGTAAATGGTAAATGAAATCTGCTTTATGGGCTTTCATTAAAAAAAAAAAAAAAAATAGAGCCGTTGCCATTTCCTCATTTACTAGTAAATGAAATCTCAACTTTTTGCTAGTAAATGAAAAGGGGGCTTTGCTAGTAAATCATTTACAATTAGTAAATGATTTACTAGCAAATTAGAGTATCCAAACACAAGTAGTAAATGATTCCCTAGCGAATCATTTACTACTTGCCCCATTTACCACCATCCAAACGACCCCTTTTTGCATGCTCGGGCCAAAAGTGGATTGTTTATCTCTTCATGTGTGCCAAACTGGAGGAAAATAGATCGTTACCAGAAAAAAGGTCAATGGTCCATATTTGATGTGCGTGTGGCATAACTGATGAGTGGAACAACCTAATTTTTGGTCTAGGTAGCTGATGCAACCAAATGGCTGTACAAGCTGCTTGACCAAAGGCCTGAAGAATCCAACCATTCAGGTTGTCTTGATTCAAGATCTGGACCAGATCTATATTCTATAGTCACTGTCATCATCACCACCACCATCATCTAAGCCTTGTCCTAGTTAATTGGGGGAATAGATCTATAATCTAATGGTAAATCTGATGAGATTGATGCTCAACTTGCACTGTGGGGTCATGGGATCAATCAAATGGTCATTAAATTTAAAGGGTTCTTAAAAAAAATAGTAATAAGGTTAGATTGAGTGTTTAACAAGTCTCCCTTTGTATTTTCATCACTCTTTTGGTGGGCCACTTTTCTAGCACCAAATGATGTAAAAATGACACGAAATTGGTCCAGTTTGATTGCCGATTGAGTTGGCTCTTAGAGGATCTTGATATCTGATGCCGTTTGAGTGAGTTGTGTCTACTTTACACAAGGCCCATATGGTGGTGACGGGATTTTAAGGGCATTTTGGTCATTTCCTATTATGTTAGTATTTTCTTTAGTTGTCATATTATATATAAAAGAGCCTTGTACTTGTAACAACTGATTATGATATTATGGGTTTTTTTTTTCCTTTTGGTTACATTTGGCGAAAGAGAAAAGGGGTTGTGATCTTGTTTATCTTTCTTTGATCAATTTGCAGCCACTCTGGGACTAGCTTTAGGAATGCTCACAGTGAACCACATTTGATTAATGGCCTGGATCTGGCATACACATGGAATGTTGGCACTTGTATTGTGAACTCCTCCACGTCCATCTCTCACAAGCATGTACACTTAGCATTTGTCAAATGTAAAAGGCAAATGAGAGGGCTTTTCTCTTAGGAACTTCCAGAAGGGTTCTTTGTTGTTCTTGCCAGGTGGAGTGATGCAGGATGACCTAATTATGATGCATGCATATGAACATGAATAATTCAGCGGAATAACAAAAGCAATAACATTAAAATTTTCAACATTCACCATCATAACCTAAGAAAATCAAAAGGACACATGCAATAATGTGGGCCATCATCACAACCACGTAGTATGGAGTTCAAGTATTGCGTGGAATGGATTCGGCGAGGGATGAAACCTCTCGATCTTGCATGGTTATGATCCAAACGTGCAATGGGATTCACTAGTCCGGGAGATCAAAAGATTTCTCGGATTAGGGAATTGAAAATATGAGAAAGTAGGGTTTTGAATCCAATCTCAGATTTTAGGGTTGTAGAGAATGGAGAAAATAAGTTTTAGAAGAAAGAGGGGAAAATACCAGATTACCTTGAAGAAAGTTGCAAGAAGGAGAGGAAGAAGAAAGAAGAAGAAGATTGGGAAAGGAGATGAAGATCCATAGAGGGAGATGAAGAGGAAGAGGAGCCACCAAGCTTTTCTTAATCAATAATCAACTAAAATTCGTGTTTAGGGCTTAACCCCCTTAAATAAGCATTAACTAAGATATGAAAAGACAAAACTACCCCTAATACTTAAGAAAAACGGAACTAAAAAAAAAAAAAAACTCGCAGGGTCGTCGGGCGCCCGATCGGGCGCTTGAAGACAGTCCAAAACATCCAGAGGCGTTTGGGCGCCAGATGGACAATGGTCGGGCGACCGTCGACAATCTGGCGGGTCTTCTTTCGCTCCTCTTCAACTCATGCTCCATGCTCTTCTTGGATTCTTCCTACACGCGTGTCTTCCCATTGTGGGGTCTTCTACGTGCCAAACCACATGTGTAGGGCCTTCAATGCTCCTCATGTCGTCACGAATGATTTAGGCCCTTCATCGAGCTAAAGAGATGCAAGCGTTGCTCGCCACCTACGCTGATAAACCCTAAAGGGCTTGATGTCTGCATCATGGAGAGGCTATGAAGAGTGTTTTATATAAAAGAAATGCTTCTCATGTTTGCAAGGTGGAGAGAAGAGGTGGGATTGCATGATGGAAAGAAGAGCTGAAATTCTTGTTGTAAGATGCAGAGAAGAGATGGGATTGCAAGATGGAGAGAAATGTCAAGGTTCTTGACTTCTTGTTGCAAGATGTAGAGGAGAAATGGGATTGTAGGATGGAGAGAGAAGTCAAGGTTCTCGTTGTAAGGCTGAGAGGATACGTGAAAGTTTTTCTCCTCCTTGCCTTTTGTGTGTTAACTCATGAGGATGTGTATGGCCACCTAATGGATTGTGGATGTGGGCTATCCCACTGTACGTCCCACCTAGCTTCTTTCTATCCTCTAATTCTTTTCCCTTCTTTTACTTTGTTGGTCTCTCTCATCCCCTCTTATGCTATAAATCTTTTAAGAAATCTAAGGTTTCTTTTCTTTTTGTTGTGTTGAGCCTTTGTAATGGTCTGTGCATGAGAAGGGGACGAAATGTTTGTGATCATCACCTCACGTGTGTGGGACACGTGGACACGTAGGCTAGTTATTCTTTTCAAGTGTGGGGTGGCATATCGTATGGAGTGTACAAGTTGGGTATTTATGTATCGCGAAAGGTCAGCCTATGTTTGTATAAGCTTTTTTTTTTTTTTTTTTGAAAGGCAAATATATTCATAGATGAAAACAGGGGAACACAACGGAGCTACATTCGGATTACTGAGTAAGCACAAAAAAGCGCCCCCCCCCCCCCCCCCCCCGCGGCAATGTATCGTATGACCTATGTTATGACATTTTACTGCCTATTATTGATCATTCCCAACCCCAATTTGTCTAGGAATAATGGGCCCCACACCGAGAAAGGGAGGTCATTCACCTTCTCGACAAAATTTGGAAGTTGGGAATTGGCTAAGGCATCTACCATGCCATTAATTTCCCTAGGCACATACCTTTGTCGGGTCTTCCTGAGAGCCTCTATTCGGGTCCACCAATACCACTGACTCCAACTCGGAGAACTGGATCTGTTGAGCTTGTCGATTACAATCTTTGAGTCGCTCTCGATAACAATTCTTTGAAGACCTCGCTCTAGACATGATGACAGCCCGTCCAGCATCGCTCTAGTTTTTGCGCAAACGTTCGATCCAGGACCATGACTTGTGGAAAAGGCAAACAGGAAACCACCATTACTCTCCCTACACACTCCGCCTCCCAACATCCCTGGATTTCCTCTAGCAGAACCATTGACATTCATCTTCACCCATCCAAGCAATGGACGATCCCCACTTTAGATGATAGACGTGCTCTTTCCGCTGGGTACGGGAGGCAAAACTCAAGTCCTGAGCAACCAGCTTTCCGGAAATCAAGTTGTCCTTCATTGAAGGCAGGAGCGGGCTAATCTGACAGATCCATCCCTGGATCCAGCTGATTACCTTTGTTACTTGCAATTGGCTTCCTTCAAAATGGTAATTGTTCCTGGCCAGCCATATCTCCCAAAAATAGATACAAGGCAGAAAACCTCTCAGAGTGTTGAAGCCATCACCTGTTTCTATGACGTTATATCACTGATGTTTGTATAAGCTTGTGGTATGTATTCTGATCCATTTTTTCAGTAGAGATGAAGAGTGATTTAAGAACTCAATTCATAAATCCATCTGATTTTTTAGGAGTTCAAATAACCTCTATTAAATTAAATGGAAAAAACTATCTTTAGTGGTCTAAATCAATCCAAGTGTTTTTAACTACCAAGGAAAAATTATAATATTTGACCAACGAGAAGCCTGATGAGATAGTACATCTGATCAATGGTCCAGGAGAAGAATGTTTAGATTATGACGTGGTTGCGGAATAGTATGGACCCATTTATTAGTGCAACTGTAATGTTTTTTTGATACTACAAAGTAGGTGTAAGATGCATTACGAGAGATGTATTTATTCGACAAAAATATTTCTAGTACATATCAGTTATTTGAAGACATACTTGAGCTTTAACAAGGAAAAAAATTACTGGGTGAATGTCATTCAAAACTTAAGGAATGTGGGAGGAGTTGAATATGTATCAACCCTTTACTATTGATTTAGAGAAGCAACGAGAGAAGTTTCGTGCGGCCACTTTTTTATCCGGTCTGAAACATGAATATAAATTGGTTTATGTACAAATGTGCCATCTTTGAATGAGGTATATGCTTGCCTCTAATGTGCATCTCTTGGCTTTACAAGTGGAGCATGTGATAGCTCTACTTTAGAATCTTTTACTGGTCGAGGCCAAAGTGTTGGTCGTGGCGACAAATGTAATCAAGGTAGTCATGGTGAAGTGGGAGGAGGTCATGGAAGAGGTCGTGGACCTGAAAAGTGCATCTATTGTGGGCTAATGAATCATTCTGTTAAAAAATATCGGATCTTCATAGAAAGTGAGCATGGGCTAATCAATTGTTAAGGGGGGGGGGGGGGGGAGTGTGTGTGTTAATTAGACATCTCATGTTGGAGAGAGCAGTGAGCCTTATTCGGCTGCTTCTGCGTTATAAATCAACAACCACGTATGTCTGGTGAGACAATTATGCTTACTCAAGAAGAGTATTCCAAATTGTTGAAAAGTCTACAAAATTAGTTTGTTCATGCTACTTCTGCAGCCACTTCCACTCCTACTATTTACATTTGTGACCTCAGGTATGACTTATTTAGGATCCAAGTTTCCTCCTCCATAGGTTATTGACTCTGGAGCATCTAACCATATGACAGATAAGTCCAGTGCATTTTCTCTATTAATATTTAATAGTGTTAACAGATGTGCAAGCTACGCAAAACAATTTATGGGTTGAAGTAATCATCACGTGCATAGTTCGACAAATTTAGTAAAATTGTGTTAAACTAGGGCTTTGATCGAAGTCATGCTAAGCATTCCTTCTTTGTATGAAAAGGCACCTGATGTCTTATTGTGTTAGTGGTTTACGTTGATGATATTGTTGTTATAGGAAGTGACAATTGGCCAATTGGGGTATTAAGGAGCTTAAGAAGTAACTTCAAAGGTATTTTCTCACAAAAGGTTTTGGTCATCTTCGATACTTTCTTATTATTAGAAGTTGCTAGATCCAAGGAAAGAATTAATTTGTCTCAACATAAATACGTTCTGGATTTGCTCACAGAGATGTCTTCTTGTTACTAAGCTAGTTGATATCTCATTGATTTGAATCACAAACTTGTTGGTAATCAAGGATATGTAGTTGAAGATTCAAGGAGGTATAGAAGACTGGTTTGAAAACTTATCTAATTATCACTTGGTTAGACATATCTTATGTTATGAGTGTGATGCAGGACAATTAACCACTTACTCTAAAAGCTTGAACTGATAGAGCGTGGCGAATCAATCCCTTTTTCTCGTAGCCTAGGCCAGGCCCTTGGCCGAACCCTCCTTCGTGGGCCCCGCCTTACATGGGTCCCGCCTCACATGGTCAACCCACCTCACACAAGTCGCCCCACCCCGAGTGTGCCCCCGCCTCACATAAGCCGCCCCACTCGAGCCCGATGTGAAAATGCCCTTGCATGAATCACCCTCGGTGAAGAGTCTCGTACACGAGATCTCCTGCTCTGATACCACTTTGACACAGGACAACTAACCACTTGCTCTAAAAGCTTGAATTGATAGAGCGTGGTGAATCAATCCCTTTATCTTATACGCCACGCTCTTGGCCAAACCCTTCTTCGTGGGCCCTACCTCACACGGTCCACCTGCCTCACACGGGTTGCCCCACCCCAAGTGTGCCCCTGCCTCACACAGGCTGCTCCACTTGAGCCCGGTGTGAAAATGCCCTTGCATTAGAGTGTGGTGAACCAGTTTATGAGCTCTCCGAGTGTACCTCACATGGATTCATTTGTTTGGATTCTGCGATATCTTAATGGAGCACGAGGATAGGGAATTCTGTGCAGACGAACAATTATTTTTATATCATATGGTATTTTGATGTAAATTGGGTAGGTTTTTAACATATAGGCGGTCTACTATTAGGTACTACATGTTTGTGAGAGGTTAGTCTCGTGGAATAGTAGGAAGCAGCGTGTTGTAGCCTAATCAAGTGCTGAAGCAGAATGTAGAGCAATGACTTATACCACTTGTGAGTTAATTTGGATCAAGAAATTGTTGCAGAAAATGGGGTTTGCAGTTAATCTACTTATGCAGTTGTTTTGTGATAATCAAGCAGCATTCCACATTGCAAACAATTTGGTCTATCATGATAGAGCTAAACATATTGAAATCAATTGTCACTTTATACATGAGAAGGTTTCTAGTGATTAAATCTCTACACCATGTCTGGATCAACTTCCTGATGTGTTCATCAAGGCCCTTCCTCACAATCAGCCTTCAAAAAAAAAAAATTTGTTTGCTTGAAGCTTGGCATCAACAAGAAAAGTGAGAATTTTCCTTTGTTTGCTTTTTTTTTGCCTTCGACTTCTTCATTATGCAACACTAGTGAAAGATATAGAACTGGAGTAGATAAAATGAGGGTACTTACCAGATTAAGCTCCAAATTCTTCCAAAACTGCCACTTGCTAAATGAATCCTCCAGATGGACTGTTTACATGTGAAAACAGCCTGCTAGTATAAGCAAGTAAAAAAATTTCAAATTGATTGAAGAGGTGCTATGTATATAAATCCAACCATGTTCTGGTATTAATCAACTAAAAAGTAATGCAGCACATGCTGAAGGGGGATAGAAGCAACACATGTTCAAAATTAGGGGCGTTTAATGCTAAAATAATTTTATTCGAGTCAAACAATCATCAATTATTTGTAAAAGAGTCTTTACATGTTTATACACATTTCCTTAAATCAAAAGAAACACTAATATAATTTGACCATCCATTAGTTGTAATCCTGTCTATTTCAATAGAATATTAAAAATAGCTAAAATATCCTTGATTCCCATCACAACTATAGATGCTTTTCATATTGGAATTGCATAATCTACGTTAACTCAATAGACAGTCAAATAGGACTTGCGGATCCCATAGTTCAATCGGATTGATGATCTAGTCTATAATACCCATTAGGATTGATTATATGATCTTGATGTTCTATCAGATCAAGCTGGACCCTTAATATGGTCCAGATCTTCAATCAAGATGGTTGTTTTTTTAATCAGGACCTTCAATGGGCTTAGTTTGGACCTGTTTTGCAATCCGATAATGACTATTGACAAACCAGCAGACGGACCACATCGGACGACCGTACCGTACTGTATCACTGTGTATCTTAATCTCCTTGACTCTTTTAGTAGATTGATATGCCAATGTTTCTCCATGGATGTACCCCTAGATTACTTTTCTTAGTTTGGTTTTTGCTTATTTGGGATCAGCAAGTAATTTAGTTGGTACTTGCCTACTTAGGAGTTAGTACCTTGATGCTCTACTTATTTGTTATCTGTAGGTCGTTTTGTTCATAGAGCCGTTATTCCATACAATATATTTTATAGATTAATACCTAATTCATACTTCAACTATTTGTTAGTCGTTGTTCACAATTTATTTTATTGTCAAGAAATTTTTTCCTACTCTTTTACATTTTTCTTCATTTTATTAATAATAATTGGATGTTTACAAACTGCCACACAGGGCCAACTGTCTCCACTGGTTTTTCACCTTTTAAAACCCTGGTCTCACACCATTCCCCTCAGCTAGTCCTTGCACTGAATTCTCAACTTCGAAAGTTCAGGATTCTAGGTATTAGTGTTACCATCATGAAACTTTTGACGTCATGTGAGTCAATTAGTGTTTTTTACTTTTGTTCTTGGTGGATCTTGAACCTTGATCCACCAAGAGGAGTTTCACGTATCAAGAGGGTTTTATTGTTTCTTGACCCGTGTCCTATAAGATTAGGTGTTCTCTTTGTTTCTATGTTGTTTTTCACACCATATGCATGCTGGCAAAGACTCGTCCTTTTTATATATTTTTTTTTCAGGGGCATGCAGGTGAAAGAACTGTATATTCTTGTTATATATTGATATTCCTATATGAATGTAGTAGAATTTTCACTTGTGCAAGCTATGTTCAGGTAGGGTACTATTTTGCATTTCTACTTTCAAGGTTCATTTTGGATATCTTTTGGTGGCTACATATAGCACCTGATGATTGTCTTAGAGTGCCAGCTACCTCGATGTTTGTGTTTTGAGTTGTTCTTTTGTTAACTGGTACTAAATTACGTCTCTCTTGATTGGTTTGATAGTTCTGAGAATAATGTACACTTTAGGTTGATTTTGCTTCCTCTTCTTTAAACTATATGACAACCGATGACTATTTCTTTCTTAACTTATTTAACATTTTCATTCTTGTACCTGATTTAAGTGAAAATCTATTTATTAGTTCAATAATGTAGTTTCACTTTTCAGTTCAGGGAGGGTGATGTTTGCAACACTTATTGTTGGCCATAGGTAGTTGTCACATCAGTTTCTTTGAAGTGCAAATTCAAATATGGAAGTAAATCATGTAAAAAATGTTGGAAATCATGTTGGCAAGGATGGTGGGGCAGCCACGAAAGCTGCGGATAATGAATTGAGGAAGGAGTTCATGTTGGGGGATATTGTATGGATTAAGATCCATGACTCTTCATGGTGGCCTGCACAGGTATGCGAAAGTCCTTTCCATGTTGATAACTTTGTGATTCTTCTATCGCTTGTCATGATCTGATGATATTGTTAAATGGGGAAGGATAAAAAATATATCGTGGTAGGAACATCTACTGCAATGGTGCAGTCCTCACAAAGTTTCCTTCACTTCTCTAGCCATTTAGCAATTGAACCATATGAAAATACTAAAAATTTTGTGGATTTTTTTTTTTCTCATGGACATTTTCATCCTTTTCAACTCTTAAGGATAGCTGGAAAAGTGTCTGGACATGGGAAAAACGTAGTGATCATCCAATTATTATTTCCCTTTGCACTATTGACATGTGGATTTTATTTTTGGGGGGTTTGTTTGTTTATGCCATGGAAAACCCCTGTTCATTTGACAGTGGTCACCTTGTATGTTGTTTTGAAGAATCCTGACTGTGGATACGGCTAATGATTACTTTGCAGTATGGTTTTTTGTTTATCTCAACAACGACTATTTTCGAATAAAGGGAAAACAATTTCTTTCCCACACGGATTCCTGATATCCAAACACACCCTGAAAGACAAATGAATAAAGGGGAAATATTTAATGATTTATACCTTTGATGCAAATTTTCCTACCATAATTTTGTTTTGTCCTACTATCAAACAGACCATTAATTGGCCTGAATACCATTACTTTTTTTGTGTTCATAGCTTCGACCACTGATGTTGTAGAAAATATTTGCTGGGTGCATTTTCCCCCCTTGTTAGGTTGTAGACGAGAACACTAGAGGCGGGGGTAAAGAGACCGAGAATAAAATGGAGGGTGGAGTTCTCACTCGACTCTATGGAAGCTATGAGTAGTCAGTTGTCTTGTCTTGACTCGACTGTTTTATGTTTGCATTCATTGCTTCATATGTATGTATTACTTATTGGATTTTGTTCTTTTTTTGGCAGCTTGTATGTGGACCCCATGAAATACCATTCTGAGTTTGAGAATGTGAGTGCAAATAATAGCACATTGTTTATGAGCAGTTAGTCCCCCCCCCCCCCCCCCCCGCCCCATTTTTTTCCAATAACTGGTTCCCTTCCCTTTTCCCAAATCATCTCTAGTTTCTGTATTTTTTTTTATTGCTGTCATTTTTTAAGCTAATCATTCTATATCTTCTTTTTTTTTTGATCGGCCATTCTATATGTTTAAATTGTCCAGGTTCTTAAGCAAAATAACTGCAGTGTTAAAGAGATTCTAAATAAAGCTTTGGAGCAGGTAATATTTTGTTGCCTGTCAGCAACAAGTTTCATGAGGCCCTTTTTCATCTCTCAGGAAACGATCTTGTTGGGAAAAAGCTGATAGTTTATTCAATGATGTCGGGTAATGCCTATAGGATCTTTCTCGAATCAAATCTGGTGCTAAATCAAAGAGGAAAGCTTCTCAACCTAAAGGTTAGCCAATCATTTCACCTAAAAAGAGTTCAGATATTTTGTTTTGGCTTATCCAGATTTACTCGTTACCTCTCCACTTCTCCCTTCTTTCTGCACACTACATTTTTGGTTCATGTGAACATGTTTTTGTGGTTTACTGTTGGTAATCCGCTTATTTTGCAGCAACAAGAGCAATTTTCTTTTGCAATAGGCAATAGCCTTAATCAGTGCAGCTTGGAAATGATTCTTCTACTATGATATATCACCGAAAGAATTCTAACTACGTACTGGCATTGGATTGTTAAACTTCATTGTGCCTTGATTCTGGGTGATGATTACTGAGAGTTGGTACAATGTAAAGCTACATGTTTTACATCAGGATACTGACAACTATTCTTCTGTAATGCATCACTTTTTTCTTGAACCATTCAACCTACCGTGTAAAAGGTTTTGCAGACCTTTATGCATAGCTTGCTACATGGACTAGTGTACTTCTGTAAATGACCATCATTGAACATTTATTTGTAGGTTATTAGATGAGATCTAGCCGCCCTAGGATAGGCAAATATGTGTGTAGATCAAGAGCACTATAAAATATCAAATCCAAAAGCAAACAGGAGAGCTAAAGATTGATACCTATTTACCTTCAAAGAGAAGCACGAGGAAGAATATCCATAGCCACAAGCAAGAGTGCAAGTGGGATGGGCTGTGTCACATCGAGGGGGGTCCCAGACCCTGCCCATTTAATAATTGGGTCAGAATTTTGGCCCCAGACCCAACCCATTAAAACTTGAGCCGGCCAGTCCCAAGTCATAAAAAACCAAGCCATTTATTTAATGGATCAGGTCTGGGTCGAGTGTAAAAATTACAAGTGGGTTTTCACACAAATAATG
Organism: Liriodendron chinense; assembly: GCA_003013855.2. Classification (NCBI taxonomy): domain Eukaryota; kingdom Viridiplantae; phylum Streptophyta; class Magnoliopsida; order Magnoliales; family Magnoliaceae; genus Liriodendron; species Liriodendron chinense. The sequence goes on from PVNU02002589.1 coordinate 847,580, forward strand.
TTCCAATGTGATTACCTCCAAAACCCAAAACAACTATTCGAATTTCCAACTCAGGATGGGTTGGGTCCATTTTATTATTAACCCAAATCGGACCCATTTAAAAACCAGGTCCGAGTTTAGTTGATTTCGAGAGGTCCTGGACCTGGATCCATTTAGTAATTCAGATTGAACTTTTGGACCTAGACTCCTTGCTAGCTCAGGTCTAATGCCCACACTCCACTTAGATCTCTCTCTCTCTCTCTCTCTCTCTCTCTCTCTCTCTCTCTCTCTATATATATATATATATATATATATATATATATATATATATATATATATATTGATGCAGGACAACTAACCACTTGCTCTAAAAGCTCGAACTGTTAGAGTGTGGCGAATCAATCCCTTTATCTCATAGCCTAGGTTAAGAGGGCCCCGAATCCACGGGTCACCCTAGGCCCTCGGTCGAATCCTCATACGTGGGCCTCGAATCCACTTGTGGGTCCGAATCCATGGTCCCCCTGAGTCCACAACTGACCCCACCCCGAGTGTGCTCCAGAGTCCACAGGCCACCCCACTCGAGCCTGATGTGAAAATGCCCTTGCATTATTCACCTCCAGTGAGGAGTTTCGAACACGAGACCTCCTGCTCTAATACTAACTTGATGTAGGGACATGCGATGACCTAACCCTAGATGCATGTATATTCAGTTGGAAGATATTCAAATAATAAAATTACGAAACCAACTACTTTCAATAAGAGGAAACTAACAAATCTCAACATGGAGATGAGATCCGTCCGTCTGGATCATGCCCCTTAGCATAAAACCATGTAAAACTATAAAGCATGAAGGATCTAGGGATATGAGGATATCCCAGATCTAGCATAGACCAGTTCGCAGTCAAGTTTGGATCCGGTTCTTATGGCTAGACATTCCTCTTTTCGATCGTACTAGGGGGGGGGGGGGGGGGATTCAGAAAAGGACAAAGGATGTCGAAAAATAATGGGTTGTCATGAAGCACGAATTATGAACAAAAAAGAATCTTAACTTTTCTCGCACCTTGAAGAAATAGAGAAGAGGAAACGAGAACTCCGGGGTGGAATCCTCAACACCAGAGGGCCAATCCTGAAATCTTAATCTCTCAAATAAAGAGGAAGAAGCATACGAATTTTCTATTCATTCCATGATTTCGAAATAGGGTTTCTCACAGTATATATAAGCCGCAAAAATAAAAAGTGCACTAAAGTGCCTGAAAACCAAAAAAATAACATAAAAACACATAAACTAAATAATGACACTAAAACGCTTAGAAACAAGGAAATAAATAGAAAAGCACCTAAACGTAAATCCGCTCTATGGTCCAGCGGTCATGATGCTCCTGCGCAATCCTGTAGCTCGCGTACTCATAACGCGTAAAAAAATGAGCCCAATGGGCTTGGTGTCCATACATCAGCTCGTCTGCTCCAACACTCAATTTGCGACGTTGCCTCCTCTGGTACACTCTAAAGGGTGCACCACTGATGTCCGCATTAATTCTCCCCGGGTGGGAAGAATTCGCCACTGGCGAAAGTGAACTCCTGTACCTCTCGAGCATGTCTGGATTTATACGTTGTAGCTCTGTCTCGGTAATCCAGGAGTTGTCTGCAATAGGCCTGTTCCTCTACTTGACTAGGAATTTCTGGTAACCCCTGAGCGAGTAGAAACCAACTCGAAGTCCAAAATTTCCTCTATCTTGTCTCTTCTCGGTGCAGATGGAAGAGATGGTAAGATGGGTATAGGGAGGTCAGGCTGTGACCAGGGTCCATATATAGGGGAGGTCTGGAAAGAAACAGGGGAACCAGTGGATAGAGGTAATGACTCGTGATAGAGAACTAGATCTTCCACATTAAATGTGGAATTGATGCCCATGGTAGGAGGGATATCAATAACATAAGCATTAGACTCCAACCTTTTCACAATTTTATGTGGGCCTATGCTATGGGCATGAAACTTCTTCACGGATCCAAGTGGAAACCGATCAGACCTAATACGAACCATGACATCATCTCTATGTTGAAATTCCCTAAATCTCCTATGAGTGTCAGTAGAAAGTTTATAATGTTCATTACTTGAATTAATCTTCCTTCTGATCTCACTATGCAATGCATGTATATGATGGGCAAATGACTCTCCTAACTCTGAAGGACACCTGTGGGGTAGCCATGGGGATCAAATCTATGAGGGCTCGGGGTCTAAGACCTGAAACAATTTCAAATGGGCTCATTCCTGTGGACCTGTTCATTGAAGAATTATAAGCGAACGCTGCTGTGGGAAGAACATTGTCTCAGGTCCTGTGGTGGTCTTCAACTAGACATCTCAACAAATTCCCTAGGCTATGGTTCACTACCTCTGTTTGACCATCCGACTGAGGATGATATGCTAAAGAAAATTGAAGCCTTGTACCCAAAAGAGTCTTCTAAAAATAACTAGTGAACCTAGTATCCCTGTCAGACACGATGGATCTAGGTATGCTATGAAGTCGCACAACCTCCTGAAAGAATAAATTGGCAACGTGAGAGGCATCTGAGGTCTTATAACAGGATAGAAATGGGCCATCTTAGAAAACTGATCAATGACCACGAGTATGGAATCGTGCTTACGAATAGTCTTGGGAAGCCCAAGCACGAAATCCATACTGACATCTTGCCACGAGGCATGTGGAACTGGCAAATGAGTGTATAAGCCTGTATTTTGTTTCCTCTCCTTTGCCAGTTGACATGTCCAATATTGCCCTACAATCTTGGCCACATCTTGCTGGAGATTAGGCCAATGGAAACGATCAGATACAAGGGCAACTGTTTTATCTCTACCAAAGTGACCTGCCATCCCTCCAGCATGAAGCTCCCGCACTAGAAAATCACGGAGGGATGTGCGTGGGATACAGAGTCTGTCCCCTCTAAAAAGATATCTGTTTGTAAGGACAAACTCAGCACTCCTCGAGGGTGGGTCACTAGACAACGACGCATAGATGATCCCAAAGTTAGGACAAGTTGAGTACTCATCCTTGAGTTGCTCAAAGCTTGTAGCTTCAATGTTCATGGACCGCAGCGTCATGACACGACAGCTAAGCGCGTCAGCAACCTTATTCTCTTTCCCAGCCTTGTGCTTAAGCACAAACGTGTACTCTTGAAGAAATTGTGCCCACTTAGCATGCCTAGGACTCAACTTTTTTTGGGAGCTCAAATATTTCAAGGCCTTATGATCAGAGAATAGGACGAATTCTTGTGGTAATAAATAATGCCGCCAATGGCGCAATGATTGCACAACCGCATAAAACTCTTTGTCATAGGTGGAGTAGCGTTGTTTAGCCTCATTCAGTTTCTCACTGAAAAAGGCCATAAGATATCCCTCTTGGCTTAACTCTTTCCCTATGGCAAGTCCCGATGCGTCACACACTACCTCAAAGACTTTAGAGAAGTCGGGTAGATGCATGACGGATGCTTCCGTCATCTTCTTGATTTCAGAGAAAGCCCGCGTCGCGGCTTTAGTTCATTGGAACTCCCCTTTTTTATGCAATCTGTAATGGGAGCCATAATATAGCTAAATCCACGGATGAACTACCGATAGAGCGTAACTAGGCCGTGAAAGCTTCGCACGTTTTGTATACTACGCGGTTCAGGCTAATTGACAATGGCCTTGACTTTCTTAGGGTTTGTAGACATACCCTCTGACGAAACAAAGAACCTCAGGAAGATAACTCTGGAGGTTAAGAAGGAACACTTCTTGAGATTCGCATAAAGTTTTTTTTACTCGCAGGGCGTTGCAGACTTGCCTCAGGTGTTCAAGGTGCTGGCTAGGGGATGTACTATAGATGAGGATATCATCGAAATATACAACTAAGAACTTACCTATAAAGGGTCGCAGCACCTAGGTTATCACCCTCATAAATGTACTTGGAGCATTGGTTAACCCGAAGGGCATAACCAACCACTCGTACAGCCCGTCCTTCGTCTTGAAGAAAGTCTTCCACTCATCTCCTGGGCGAACACGAATTTGGTGATAACCACTCTTGAAGTCAATTTTGAAAAGATAGTAGAGGTGGCCATTATGTCAAGCATGTCATCAAGCCTCGGGATGGGAAACCGATACTTGATAGTTGTCTTGTATATAGCTCTACTATCGACATATATGCGCCACGTGCCATCTTTCTTTAGCGTAAGAAGCGCGGGCACGGCGCACGAGCTCATACTCTCACGAATAAACCCCCTTTTAAGCAATTCATCTACTTGTCTCTTCAACTTGGCATGTTCGGTGGGATTCATTTTGTAGTGAGGGAGGTTTGGTAGGGTCGCCCTTGGGACAAGATCTATCGCATGCTGAATGTCCCACATAGGTGGGAGCTCGTCTGGAAGGTTCTCAGGGAAGACATCCTGGAACTTCTCTAGGACTGAACGAACCTCCTGGGGTAACCCTATAGCAACCTCGGGTGTACTCTCTCTAGTCAGTAGAGTGTACACCATAGTCCCAGCTTTGGCCTCTCTCTTAAACTCCTTAGCATTTATAATGTGGAGAGACTTTGACTGAGGCGCCCTTTGACTCTTGGAACTGCCTGGAGACGCAACATCTTTCGTTCCTATGGACGATTTGGGAGGGAGCGGGCTCAAGACAAGCTTCTTTCTGTCATGCTTAAACACATAATTATTCATACGTCCGAATATTGTGACATCTTTGTCAAAGAGCCACGGCCTTCCCAAGATGATATGGCCAACGTCCATCGTGACCACACCACACCACAACTTGTCCTTGTATGGTCCGAACTCAATTGGAACAAAGCGTCGCTGAGTCACGGGAAGGGATTTCGCATCAACCCAAGAAACCCGGTATGGGTTAGGGCGATGGACTGATTTCAACCCCAGGCGACTCAAAGTACTTGGAGAAACTATATTCTCACAGCTCCCGCTATCTATGATCACTTTGCAGCTCTTATCTCCATACTTGGCGTAAGTGTGGAAGATGGTGGTTCTGCGCCAATCCTCACTTTCCTTCACCTGGGCCAAGGCGCATCTCACCACTGCAAGTGGGGTAGTCTCCACAGTATCATCCTCGGCATCATTGGCCGGCTCAAGGGATTGGATGATAATTTCCTCATCATTCCGGTCACCATCAACTTCATATGCCACTTCTTCTTCTGTAGAATGTTCAGAAACCCTATTTGAGCACTTTGCGGCAATGTGACCCATGCCACCATAGCGGTAGCACTGCCTTGGCATCGCGGTCCTAGTACTTGATCCAGCCACATTGTTACCTTGATTTCTATTGACTGGTTGGGTACTAGGTTGAGCTCTGGGTTGATTTCCGACCTGAGGTCTCGCTCCTTGTGGAGCTACTCTAGGCACAGTAGATCGAATTTGAAACCCTCTAACAGGAGATTGGTGCACATAGCGCTCCAGTTCTTGCACCATCTGGTGAGCGAGCTTTAAGCTGATGACCATATGAGGCATGAGCTCACGCTGCAGGTCAAGCTTGAGGCCCATACGGAAATGGGAGAGAACCATAGCAGGGTCCTCATCTACATCGCACCTCATCATGTATTCATCGAACTTGGCGATGTATTCCGTTACCGTCATGGATCCTTGGCGCAAAGTGTGCCATTGATCCAACAGCCTCTGCTTATAAGAAAGGGGAACATACTTCTCTCACAACAGCTCTTTCATTTCAATCCAAAAGAGAACTGACCCCTCTCTAGATTGCTCGCGGCAACGCTTCACATTTCCCCAATGTAGTTTTGCCTGGCCCACCAACTTCATCTTGGTGAATCCGACCCGCTGTGGGTCTGGCAGACCGTGCCACTGAAAGAAATTATCCATGTCTGCTAGCCAATCGGAAAAAACTTTGGGTCCAGTCTCCCATCAAAACTGAGAGCGTCAATCTTAATGCCTTTCATGACCCTAGTAACAGGTTGCGGATATTGCACCCCACCATGGCCCTCCTGCTGAGCGGGGAAAATGAGATCCCGAATCTGTAGGGGTGGTTGATGATGCACCCCATCGTGTCCATTGCCAGGCTCACGGGCTTGGCCTGCACCCAAACCATCCCTAGGTGGATCATGGCCTATAACTTAGGACTGATCGACTACCCCAGTGTCGGGGGTCGCCTGGGGACCATCTAAAGTGGTGGTCTGGATGCCATCCTCTAAGTGCGTGACCCTCTCCTCTAAAGTTGTGAACTTATCATCCTGATGCGCAAACTGTTGCGCGATCTCACCTCTCAAGGTCTGAAACTGTTGATCCATTCTCAGTAATTATACCCTCCAGAGCTTTGGTAATTTGATTATAGTCCATAGTATAATAGAGACCAAACCCACAACTAGTACGTGTGGGCATACACTAGGAGTGATATGTGAAAGGCCCTAGATCTATGATTTTTACGATTTGGGATATCCGGTTCCTTTGAAAAAAAATTCACCGAAAAGGGAAATTTTGGGTAAACCGACCTACACTAGGACCTTGTTCTCTGATACCAAAAATTGATGCAGGGACATGCGATGACCTAACCCTAGATGCATATATATTCAGTTGGAAGATATTCAAATAATAAAATTACGAAACTAACTACTTTCAATTAGAGGAAACTAACAAATCTCAACACAGAGATGAAATCCGTCCGTCCGGATCATGCCCCTTAGCATAAAATCATGTAAAACCATAAAACAGGGAGGATCTAGGGATATGAGGATATCCCAGATCTAGCATAGACCAGTCTACAGTTAAGTTTGGATCCGGTTCTTATGGCTAGACATCCCTCTTTTCGATCGTACCGGGGGGGTGAGGGATTCAGAAAAGGACGAAGGATGTCGAAAAACAATGGGTTGTCATGAAGCACGAATTATGAACAAAAAAGAATCTTACCTTTCCTCGCACCTCGAAGAAATAGAGAAGAGAAAACGGGAACTCCAGGGTGGATTCCTCAACACCCGAGGGCCAATCCTGAAACCCCAATCTCTCAAATAAAAAGGAAGAAGCACAAGAATTTTCTATTCATTCCATGATTTTGAAATAGGGTTTCTTACAGTATATATAAGCCATTAAAATAAAAAGTGCACTAAAGTGCCTGAAAACCAAAAAAATAAAATAAAAACTCCTAAACTAAATAACGACACTAAAACGCCTAGAAACAAGGAAATAAATAGAAAAGCGCCTAAACGTAAATCCGCTCCATGGTCCAGCAGTCATGATGCTCCTGCGCGATCCTGCAGCTCGCGTACTCATAACGCGTCAAAAATGGGCTCGACGTCCATACATCAGCTCATCTGCTCTAACACTCGATCTGCGACGTCGCCTCCTCTGGTACACTCTAAAAGGTGCACCACTGATGTCCGCATTATATATATATTGGAAGTGTATGCTCTCTTGTTGAGATTAAAGTGCATTCTTTCATTCTTTCATGTACTGATGTGAGAACCCTCCGAATGACCAAGTCCTAGTTAATCACTGGTATAGCTGTCATCTGGTACCATGGCAACTTTCCCAAGCCTGAGCCATCACTAGTTGTGAACGCATTGCTCATGAGGTTGAATGGAAGGATGCTCTAGCTTGATGATTGGACTGTCCAAGTGTCAAAATCAATAATTAAACTGTAGATATATGTTACAAATGGTTGTATATGATCATTCCTCTTGAAGATAGCTATTCTAGGTGCATTGACATCTTTCCAAGGAAATCTTGGTTAGAAAATGACCCTTTACTTTATCCAGGTTATCATGGAAATCTTCTCTGCATCTGTTTCACACACGGGGTACAGGCATCTTATGTGAGCAAATTTGTTATGGTTCCTGATAATACAATAAAGCCCCTTGCCTGCTTTTCTAGAACAGTTATTGAACTTTGCCATGTTGAGAGTGTAAGTTTTTATAGGGAAAAAACCACTAAAAAAGGGAATGAGTTTCCAACACAAAGAACCGCATAGCTTAACCCTCTACCAGCACATTGATGTGCTATTTGCCTCCTCCTTTTTTTTTTTTTTTCTTCTCTATTTGGGCAAACAAAATGTCATATAGAGCTTAGAGGGAGTATGTCATATATCATTGAAAACAAGGTTACCTTTCCAAAAAAAAAAAAAAAAAAAACATTGAAAGCAATGTTTAGTCTCCAAGCTCTCACAATTTGTTGAAATCATCAATGAGGCTACGTTCCTAGAGCCCCCTTCGACTATGGCCAGGAGGATTACTATGAGAAAAACCTCAGAAATTCCCTGAGGACCCTGGCATCAGTTCTTAGCCTTCCATGCAATGTATTGTGCTTATTAGACAGTGTAGCTGCTTTGTGGAATCTACGCTTGGATACAAAATTGATGCATTTTGTCCTTTCTAAACTACTCACATTTTTGCCTTGTGTAACTCCCATTTTGTCATTCTTGAAATTTCTTGACGTTTTATAGCACTTGCTCTTGAGACTTCAAGATCAGGTCAGCTAATCCCATGCAAATGCTTTTGCGTTGAAGTTATGGATAATATTTTTATAAACTACTAGAGCTTTGTGATTGTTGAAAATTGAGTCTTTATGCACAAAAAGCTACAGTTGAAGCTTCTAGAGGTAAAATGCCTAAGCAAGATAGGATTGAGACAACTCAGGCAATGGGTTCTTTAGGAAAACTGCAGGATGCGGTAGCACGGCGAACAAGAGTACCTCGGAGTAAACTCTTGGAGGAAAAGGATAGAGATGAATCGTGCAAGGACAAAATGTCAGTGCAAAATGGAGTTAAGAAAAAGAAGAAGGCAGATGGCCCAGACTCTGTGAGCATGGTTCCTATTTTATTATCTGTGTTCCTAATAAGCCTATTGTTAGCAGTAATATAGCTTATTGAGGTTGGGCTAGACTACTGTACACATTTTCTACTTCTTAAAAGGTGCTGTTTCATCTGCTACACATGTAGCGTACATATATGTCAATCTAGACCATTCAAAACATGGCTCCATTTGGGGTGGTGCATGTCCTAAAATTCACTTATCTGATGATCAGAACCAACCAATTGCTGGCCATCAAATGGGGAGTAATTTTTTTTTATTTTAAAAGAAGGACAATTTCAGCAGTTCAAATTCAATGGCAGTACCAGATGATTAACATTGTCTGATCAGCAGGATCTTCTCCGTCCACAATGCAGCCCACAATTTAGATACTCTAGATCAACCCTGTTGGCCGTGTTTGTAGTGGATGGGTTACCACCCTTTAAGAAATGGTGGAAAATGCACAAGTTTCTTAGCTCATTGAGTTTACTAGACTTGCTATTAGCTAGGGAACTCATGCATAAAAATGCCAACAGGATATGCATGCCGGCGGAAAGAGAAAGCAAAGAGATCCCTCTGCAGAAAATGGAGCAAGTGATGCCTTGAAAGCGGGTCACCCAGGCTCTGTGAGTGTGGTTTCTGTTACATTATGCCATTAAAAACTCAAATGCCATCACGGCTGCAGTAACATAGTTTAATTGAGATAGTTTAGACGTTTTATCAGCTAGTGGGCTCATTCGTCAAGTCAGGTGGCAGATCCCATGGGAAGTTTTCCATAGCCCAAAAATCAGGTTGGCATGCTAATCAGCTAGGGCACATATATGTTGAAAATATGTGGCCCACCTGAAGGGTGGTGGACAAAGCCTGAATGTTGGGTCGGACGCATTCGCCCCTGGACTTGATGAATGGCCCAACTCTCCCACAAACGCCATGTTGGGAGGGGTGTCGCACTATTGTTTGTCTGCTGGTAGTGTTCCTCTTATCTTATTCAAATCTAACTTAAGACTTGCTAATATGGCAGGATGGGGTACAAAGGGCCACCACAGAAGCTGTGGTCAAAGTCTTGAAAGCCCAAAAACAAGGGGGTATGAAAGATAAAGAAACAGTCAGCAGCCCAATCTCTGTGAGTATTTGCATCCTTTTGAAAATGCATGCATTTCATTTATTTGGCTAATGCATTAGTACATTGAGATAATTCCAACCTGCTAACAGGCATCTGGCTCATTAAAGTGCTCACAAGATATGAGCGCAAGGCGAATGCGGGTGATGCAGAGCCTTGGTTTGGTTGCCCCCTGTGGGTCCCCATTTCAAAGACATGGACTCTGCAAGGTTGCATTGAGTCCATGATTCCTGCCACAAACTTTTCGTTGGTTTTGCATGTTCTTGGGTTCCATTGATTTTGTTCTAGGGTTGCTGAGTTCAGTGACTAACCCGTTTGATGCCCATTGAAACAAAGCAAAGGGGGGGGGGGAAGTTTAGTGCATCTCTCCCATGCTACTGATGCTTTTGTTGAAGAGAGCTGACTTTTATCGGAATGGTAAGGAATGCGATGGCAGCATGGACCATGAAATTTCACATAGACTGGTCCTCATCATGTGTTTCTGTTATTATCATTTGTTTGGCCAGACAGTGGAGGCCCTTTGCTGAAAGTTTTTATTGTGCAAGAGGCAAATAGATGTATAACTGTAACCTTTCTTGTTTTTGTTACAGATGATGTGGACCATTCATCCAGTGTTTCTTCAATATGCTCCATCCACAATGGGTCTGCCACCATTTGGAGGGCTTCCATCAATGATTGTGCATGCAATGTGCACTATGGATGAGTTGTCACAATTTACTAGGGCATGGCTAGGGCTGGCAATGGATCCGGTTGTCTGGCTGCCTGTTGGTCCACCCCATTACTTGGATGGGTTTGGGTCACAGTGACAGGTGGTCCTGCTCATTAAAGAAAATGAAACCCAAATGAGTACATGGGGCTGGCTCAGACCTGACCCCACGTGATCTACCTATAATATATACTAATTGAAAGAGTTAAAACCTAGGCCAGCCTGAGCGCACCCCATTGGCCAGCCCTGACCCCACGTGATGTACCTATAATATATACTAATTGAAAGTGTTAAACCTAGGCCGGCCTGAGCCCACCCCATTTACTAGCAGGTCAAGAATTCTGGCCCAAACCAGACCTATGACCCACTAACCTATGGCCTGACTCGACCTACATAAAATTCATCCAAGCCCAATGTTGATCGGATACAACCAGTTTAACTATAATCAGGAAGGAGATCGACCAAACTGACTTTGATTTGGCAGGACAGGTCTCTTAGGTTTAAGAATGGACTGTGTGACTCTCAGGGTATGCTCATATGTATGAACTTATGCGCATCTTCTATTATTTTGTTCGGGATTCGCATTGGATAATCTATTGGCTCAGCGCTGTTGGGTGAACTTTAACCTAAGCCCTGCTCATTTTCTTTAATGGGCTACATTTTCTAGCCCAGGCCTGACCTGCTGCTCATTTTACTTGTCTTAAACCGCCTCAAAAACAGGTTGGGCAAGTTGACCTATGGGTCAGCCCGACCCATTGCCACCCTGGTTAATCCACAAACTTCTCAGATAGTATTGATGGCTGTGGCAATGAAACCCTCAGCATAAACAGGTCGAATGGGGCTTTGGACCTGATAATTCGTGTTGATTTAGGTCGGGTACGTTGTAGTTGATTGGTTGTGGGTGAGGCTTGGGTTTGAATTCTTAAACCGTAAATTCAAACCGTTTGGTAGATTTGGCAGGCCTAGGCTAACCCCCACTCAAATATCGACTTATTGCCGCTGGTAGTTGTGGCAAATGCTCACAGAAGTCCATCTCACTTGGGTTTTACAAAATGAAATTGTGGTTCGAATATGTGGAATCCTGACAGTGGTGGTCGATAACTATTATGAAGTGAATACCTTTTCTAGCACTTTAACCGAATTGATTCCAAAAGACGGGTGTTTTTTTGGATGGCAAGTTGAATCCTATATTCATTAGATAAGGATATATGTAATGACTATTTCGCGGAATCTATTAGGCGAATCGCGTCCTTCCCATGCAGATCTGCGGAGGGGTCCACCGTGATGTATCTGTTTATCCAGGCCGTCCATCTCTTTTCTAACATCATTTTAAGGCATCAGCCAAAAGAATGAGGCAGATCCAACGATCAAGTGGACCACACCAAATAGTAAGCAGTAGACCCCTCTATAGATCTGCATGGATGCTTTTGCGTCCATACTGAGGAAGGACGCAATTCGCGTCCGATTTTAAATATAAGTGGCAATGGTGGAACTGGAAAGTGACACGTCAAGCGACTGCACTTACAAGACAACTTACCATTTCGAATTGCGTGACTTTTGCCATCCTGTTGATACACAGAACACAGACCAGATGGATGAACGAAAAAAAGAAGCTTTGATTAAAGAAAAAAAAAAACTTCTGTGGCCCACAGGAAGTTTTTAAATGTCAATCGCCACCGTTTGTTTCATATAGTGTGGTCCACGTGAGATTTGGATATGCTTCATTTTTTGTCTCATGCACTGAAATAATCTTGAAAAATGGATGGACGTGAGATTTGGATCTGCTTCATTTTCTATCTCATGCCCTAAAATGATATTGAAAAATGGATGGACATGGGGATATACTGCACATTCATCAAGGTGCGCCCGCACCTATGCCGCCCCCGCTTTACCTTCACTGACGTGGACGGAACGACTTCATGTTTATGAGATCTACCCCGTCCATCAGGTGCGCCACCCTGTGTTTGAGCCGGGGCCCATAAATCAGGCTGATTCAGCACTCACGTGAGCTGCACCAGATGAAACAGTTGAGATGTAGAGTTCCACCATTAAAATCATCCAAATTAACCATAGGTCCAGCGTCGTGTGTATTTGCCATCCAATCCACTCATCTGACACACGAAGCGAGGATGGATGGATTTTTAAAAATTCAGGACATTTGAAGACTCATGTGGGCTACACTTGAATTTACACCGTTCCCTATTATGTGGCACGCTGAATTTTAGTATCCATGACAAGGCACCTGTTGAACGTCTTGGATCTGTTACTTGTTTGTCCCACTCCTATCAGTTAGTCCAAGTCAAGGCCTCCGCGTGCTTCCACAAGTCAGGCTAGCGCAGGCCTTACCAAACACTATCTGCCGGTTCCAATCTTATGATGGAAGTGGGCCTCACCTTCCTTTGAATTGCTCAGATGTGGTCGGATAAAGTGGGGGTGACCTTCTGACACTGAAATCTACTTGTTCGTTTACTCAATCGAATGACAAAAAAAAAAAAAACACGACCATAGTCTGCCCGAGTACCAAATTAGTTGATTCAGGCGCGGATTCAATCATGTCGTGACCGTGGAGCCCACCTTGATGTATGTGTTGTATATCCACGCCGTCCATCCTTTTTTTTCCAGATCATTTTATGACGTGGGCCCAAAATGCAGATCCAAATCTAAGGTGGATCATACCAAAAGAATCAGTAGAGTTGTACAACGAGCGGAACTGAATTGAGCTGGGCTTGACTTGGCCAGTAGGCAATCCTCGCTTGAACTCGGCTCAGCTCAGCCTTTGAGTTGGATTGGCAGGATGGGCTTGGTTCGATCAAGTTTTTGAGCCGTATTTTAGCTTTTCTCATTGCTGAGAGTTAAGCTTGGAAAAAAAAAATATTGTTTTCATGAACTTATATGGAATGCTCACTTGCTCACCGGTACTCTTATGAGCACTTTATGAGAACTCATCACGTGTGATGTGAGTCCAAAATTTGAATAGTACATTTGATGTAGCACCACAAAAAGCCCTCTCAGCCTAACTTTGAACCTAATTCAAAGCTCCAATGGGCCATAGGAGAGAGAGAGGAGCAAATCAAGGGAGGAAACTATTTCCTTTTGCCATGGCCCACCAAAGTTTTAGATCAAGGTAAAAGTTGGGTCCTAAGATTTTTTAGGGTGTTGTATCACGTGGACAGCTTAGATTTTGGGCTCACATAACGTCTTATGAGTTCTCAAAAAGTATTCATAAACTCTCGTGAGAACTGTGCATAGGTGAGCACACACAACCGAGTTGAGCTGCTGATCGAGCCAAATTGATCTAACTTGGGTCAACTTGAGCTCGGCTAACGATCGAGCCAAATTGAGCTAACTTGGGTCAACTTGAGCTTGGCTTGAAAGTCTTTTTTAGCGTGGAAAAACAACTTGACTTGATTCGAACCGAACCTTCGAACCGAGCCAGGATCGAGCTAAGTCGAGCAAGCTAACCAAGCTAGTTTGACTTGTGTTCAACTTTAGGAAATAGTCGTGATTGACAATTAAAAACTTCTTATTATCCACAAAAGTAATGCATCAAGCTTATATTTGTATTTTTCTTTCATTTAAGCTGTTTGACCTTAACAACAGGTTCAATGGAAAATAAACATTATGGTGGGCCCTAGGAAGTTTTTAATGGTAAGCATTCAATCATTGTTATTACCTATGGTGTGGTCCACCTGAGATTTGGATATGCTTCAATTTTGGGCCACTTTTTAAAATGAGTTGCAAAATGGATGGACGACATGCATATGCAAAACAAACATCAAGGACCCATTGTCCTGACCTGACCGAACTTGATTATGTCCCGACCTGCCTAAATCTACACCGCTCACGTCCCTTTTTTACAAAATGGGACCCACTTTGTGTTGCCCGTGAAAACTAGCATGCTACTTGTTCTCTCGCCTCAAGTGCAAGGCTGCGATGTAGTAATAATTCTCGGTAAGACCGAGGTCGATCCACAGGGAAAGAGGTAAACAATTTGAATTATTCTAATAACTAGAATTTAAGAAGATTTATGAAATCAGTCTTTAAGAACTAAATATAAAACATGAAAAATCTGATAATTGAGAAACTAAAGCATCAAGGATGCACTTCTCATCTTAATCATGCTCAATCCATTAATTCGATTTAAAGCACAACTGGAATCGAATTTCTATCTCTCTCCAACCGGTAGATATAACAATCAAAGCACACAGATAATCTAAAATAGATGAGTGTTTACTAATTTGATTCCCTCAATAAAGCTCAGGCCTTGAGCACACTCAATTGTATAGGCCAAGCCTCTTTCTAATCTAGTTGAAATTCACAACCATAGCTTTTATCAAATCCTATTACTAGACTTGACTACGACCAATGATTAAAACTTTAATTAAACCAACTTCAATAAGCAACACCAACTATCTCAAATTCTACACAAGATACATGAACTTTCCATTATAGTTCTAATAGAGATTCCACTGTTTTGATCCATAGAGAACTCGAATCAAAAGCTTCCATCAATCAACAATCCATAAGTCAATCTGATTAATCTCAGAAATCTAACAAGAACTCATGTACTTAGCACACAAATTCCCTGAATCATCTAAAACTATCAATTTTATTCAAATCATAATGAATTGTTCAATACTTAAAGCATAAACCAAAATCAATGTATCAAAGCATGATTAAAAACTAAGAAGATTCACCTCTTAGTACTTGAACTCCTTGCTTCACACGTCCTTGATTGCTTTAGAAGAGGAGAATACCTCATTTTATAATACAACAAGAGTACAACAACATAACAGATTTTGTTTCAATTCGTATAGCTTAACCAATGATCGGATTGCCTTCAAATTTGATTTGTAGCTTCCCTGGAACTTGATCTTTCTCATAGATGGTTTAGATTTTCAAGATTATTTTCTGAATGGGCCCACCAATCAGATTAGCGACCGCTTCTCAAAATCGCACAATTTAGGTACTTTAAGAACCAGTCATCTTGCTTTCATCGTTACGGAATGTACAGAGGTTGGATTGATTTCAAATTTTAAAAATTAGTAGAAACATTTCTCCTCTAGATGATAGACGGATTAAATTTTCCAAATCAATTCCAAAATTGGGTGAGAAAATTAGAACACTTAGGGCTTTTTACAAAATCTGCATGGTTAGAATCTTTCTGGATGGTTCATCTTTCTTCAACCAGTACGATCAAACCATACATCCTTTTAACCTGAAATTTTATGATTATTCATATATAGATATGGTCTAAAAGATGGTCAGATTAGATTCTTCATATTATTAATGATTGGTCACCTGGACCATTCCAGAGTTGAGCATTGAAATCAGAACACTATTTGGACAGTTTGTATTTTTTTTGCTGCCACGGTCAATCCATAGCTCCGATCGACATGAAACTACTTGAGTTTTTTCGAGTTGAGCTAATCTTCAATATGGACGGATTAGATTTGTAATAATCATCAAAATGGGCCCCGCGAACTGGGCCAAAAAATAAGAAATGAGACTACCTGATGTTTGAAATTCGAAAATCAGAAAGTGCATGGCCGATCTATCTTGACCAGTCGGACCCATCTGTGGGCTGGTCCAGCAGCTCCAGTGGCATTCCTTCTTGATGGCCGACCGGTCTTGACTGGTCGGTCCACTTAATTGGCAGATTTTTCTCTTTTTCATTCTCTTCTCTCTTTGTTTCTTCACTCCACTTGGCTCATCTTCCTATCTTCTTTCTTCCATGATCTTCAATGACATTTTAATGTAAGTCTTTTAGCATCATATCACAAAATCTCTTTCTCATTTCTACATTCACAAGAAGCATGCATTCGATAGGTCTTTTATCATAAAAACTATGCATAATGTGGTGATGAAAAGGGGTTAGAATGTATGTAATTGAGAGCTCAACACTACTGTGGATCCTTAACTGTAGGGTCATATTAATGTGTATGCCTTACATTCATTTCGTTCATCCATTTTGAAAGATCATTTTAGGGCATGACCTAAAAAATGAAAGCAGATCCAAATCTTAGGTGGACAACACCACATGAAACAGTGGTGATTGAATACCAACTATTATGGGGATATTTCGAGCTGTATCGAGTTGTGCCAGAACGGATAAGCCCACTGGCCCATGGCCCCAAATACAAGCCCTTGACCCATAGACACCAGGCGACCGACCTTGGGAAGAGATGAGGCTTAGGATGACGATGACGATAGGTCGGTGGTAACAAAGATCATTTTGGATACATCAAAAAACCCAAACTGGGTTGTTCTATTGATCACGGCTGATGAGCTATAAGCTCGGTCCTCGGTCGTGGGACCACTAGGTCTTCACACATCAGCTACAATCAGAGATTCCAATCCAAAATATTTCTATTTCACAAGTAAGAGAGTTCAGTCAACAAGCTTTGCATCTAGGTTGAGCTTGCTCACGACCGCCATAAAGGTGCACGATAGTTTAGGGACGGGCTTGATTAAACCAGGCATGTTTTTAGGAGTTACAAACGTGATCCACATCACCAAAAATCGTGCCGGCCATTACGAGCATAACGCCCATGTTCACTGCCTACCACAGCTCTCTGATTACCCTATGAATAGGGTACCCCTTCACTGCAATAGGTATGAACAATCTCCTCCAAACTTTGCCTACTCCTTTGAAAATCCTTAATCTAACTTAAGCATCGGAAGGCTAATAGTTAAATCGCAGCCACCCCTCTTAGCCTTTCTCTTTATGCTTCACAGGATCCGAATGACTTCTTATCTAGATTTAACCCACTGGATCTAAAACATCAAAGGCAGTTGTTCATCTAGTGGAGGAGAGCATTCAATCTTGATTGTTGCCTAAAATCCAACGGCAACACCAACCATTAAAAACTTCTCGGGGGCCATCAGAATATTTTACATCCAACCGGTTGTGAAGGTCACAAAGATCTGATTGAACGGACCACACAACTATCTTCTTGATCTAAAACTTTTCGTGGCCAACAAAAGCTTTTTAATGGTCTATCATCACTGGTTCCTGTGGTGGGTCCACTTGAGATTTCAATGTGCTTCATTTTTTCGATCATGACCTAAAATGAGCTTTCAAAACGGATGAACGGCATGGATGTAAGGTATACACGTCATGGTGGCCCCACAGTTAGGGTTCCACCCGCCTGTGTGGATCTGGGGATCCTTCGAAGCCACACCCCATAGAAACCAATGGACCATCTTTATTGATGTACATGTGCGCCACCTCCATGTTAGATGCGTTGGTTGTGGTAATTTTTATAATTTTTCGGATGGTTCATTATCAAATCTATATTCATTAACAAAATTTCATTCCATTCTGAATTCCGAAAAAATATTAAAATTCTTGAAGTATTGGCTACTTCTGAAAACTGATAATTTTCTAGACGATTTCAAAACATACCTCAAAAACTTTTTTCCCATTAAGTCTTATGTGTAGAATATCCTATCGGTGCAAAAGAGGGGGCCGACCATGATGACCACGTGATATGAAAATCACTATGCTCGATGAGTGGATCGGCCTGATTTTATAACATGATTATCACTATCTGGATGGCCCACCTTCTTCACGGATTATATAGTCCATGACATTTTGGGAGAAAAATTGGATCATTTTTATACATTGGAAGATGGGAAAGTGCTTCTATCCTTTCGGGTCCAGCTGGATGGCCCATGTAGGTAAACTATATCTTAATATTGAAATCATGGGATTGAGTGCCCATGTAGTGTGGGTATTTGTGAGTTGCAAGGGTGGGGAGTGGACCTGAGATTTTAATCTTATTAATTTTTTAGATCACATGCTAAAATGGGATTTTACCAAATAATGCTATCGGCGTCTTACATCGATAGGCAGGGCTTTTTCAAAGGAGAAATTACATTAATATCCTTGGCGTTTTTTCTTTACAAAGTGGGGAATCAAGAATGGTTTGGCCTGCATGATATGTGTTTGATATTCAACCCATCCATCTAAAGCATACCGGCATGATTATTAGATAAACTAAGACTATTAGAAATCCATTCACAAGGTAGGTAACCCATAAAAAATAATATACACCATTCAAAACATCTAAATTCAAGTGTGGCCCATCTGGTGATTTGATTGGCCTGATTTTTTGTTCATGCGATAATCATGGTGGAATGCATATGCTGGATGGCTTGGATGTTATACAAATACCATGTGGGCCCCACAAGTCTCGACTTTCATTAATTTTTAAAGAAAAAATTGAATGAAAGCACTATTGTAATTTCCTTTTTGGAAAAGCGATTCCTTTGTAATTTCTAACCAAGGCATTATTTGGTAAAATATTGATTCTTATGGTCACAGTTAAATAAACAGGAGGACATTGTGTAATGAGGAGCCCCCCCCCCCATAGCATGGTTTGGATATTCTCTAGGGGCCCACCATGTCCACGCTGTCCATCCATTTTTCTAGCTCAATTTTGGGCTCATGCCTTAAATTGAAGCATATCCAAAGCTCAAATGGACCACACTGCAAAAAGCAATGGGGATAATGATGTCTACCATTGAAACCTTCCCAAGGCCCACGGTGATGTTTATTCATCCAACCCATTAATAAGGTAACACAGACATGGATGAGGGAAAACATGATCCAAAACTCCTATGGCCCCCAAGAAATTTCAATAGTAGGTATTCAATTCCCACTATTTTCTGTAGTGTGATCCACTTGAACTTTAGACATGCTTCAATTTTGGGCTCATATGCTAAAATGAGCAGCAAAAACAGATGGACCATGTGGATAAAACACATACATTACAATGGCCATACAGAGTCTTCACATAATGGTACAGGGTGGGGAGTGCCTCACTACGCGATTCTCACCTTAAAAGATTAAACCAGAGTTCGGAGACATTGCAAATGAATTTTGCTTCATGGGTTTGAGAACGGGCTCCGGACTTCAAAAATCAAAATTTTACGTAAGCCTGGCCCAAAACTGTACATGAATTTGCTTCATGGTGCAAATGAATTTTTTCTTTTTTGAGTTAGTACTTTTAGTACACCCACCCATACTGTTAGTCACCCTCCAATGTTAGGAGCTACCCACATTGGAGTTGAATACCTTGACCTCAGTGTTGAGATGAGGTTATCTTCACTCAATCTACTACTGACAGCCCTAAATTTATATAAGTCATAAGCCTTTTTTTTTTCTTTTTTTTACGAGTTAGTTCACTCAGTCTACCACCCTTGTTAGTCACATCACAATGTTGGCCACCCCTACTATGTGAATTCATACCATGACCTTACAAGTGTTGAAACGAGGCTATCTCCACTCATTCTCCACTTTCCACCGATGGATTCGTGGAATTTCAGTTTGTGGATGGCGTTGGGGGAAATCTACCAAAGCTAGGCAGATAGATCGACTCAGCTATGGACATGGGTGTATAGTCATGACCCTTATTTCTGCACTGAGAGAGTACCAAATAGATACACATGCACGTGACAATGAATACGTGGCATTTATATACCTTAATCCAAACCATCCAAATAGTGATCTGCATTATATTTGTGACTTAAAACATCTCAAAAGATGATCGTAACTGCTCGGTCGGTACCCCAAATGAAAGGTTGAAATGAAAATAGCTACCGGCAAGAATTCAAGAAACAAGCGTCTGTTTTTTAGGCTGTCCCTCGAATTAATTGGGCCACACGCTTTTGACGGTAGGGATTGACGTACATGTATACCACAGGATTATAGCCTCAGTCGATGCACATGGAATGGTTTGAATTTTTTAATAACAGCTGTAAAATTCGGGAGACAAGAAAGAAAAATGCTCAAAGTCCTGGACCCCTTTTCAACTTTCACTGCATCCTATGACCAAGCAGGGGTAAGCTATGGGGTCCCCAATCAGTGTGGGCTCCACGATATGTAGGGTAGGAGATGGACAACAACACAAAAGGCCACCTGTCACGGAAGGCAGCTTCCCCATTTTTTTTTTTTTTTTTTTTTTTTTTCTTTTGGCAAAAGGTGTCGACGGAACGAGACACTGCTGTCATTGGGACTTGGAAAGGGAGGGTGGGGGATGTGTGTCCCATCAATCCGTACACCCAAGCTCTTCCTGGTGCACCATATTGTATTTGTGAAATCCACCCCGTCAATCAGGTGATAACCCTTGTGTTCACCGTACATTCAAAAGATGAGCTTGATAAACGGCCTGGATGGCCACACTCATGTGAGTCACACCTGATGAATGGGTTTGATGAAGTATACACACCATGGTGGCCCCACACACAAACTTGTGATTGGTGTCCCTTCTCATCATTCCCCACGGTGTGGCCCATCGGATTTGTAGATCTGGCTGATTTTTAGTTCCTGGACCTAGGATTGAGGAACGCATATTTTGCACGGAGTGGATTTCACATATACAACATGATGGCATCTCAACTTATGAATGCTAGCCGATATATAGTTCTCTGCTAGATCTTGCTAATTGATCTACAATTGGACGTACAACTATGTATACAGCTATGTATTTATCTTAACTGTAGTCGTATGCACGTCTCTCCAAATTCATTCTCACAATAATGTCCAACGGGTTGCCATTGGTTTTATGCCATATTTTTCAAAAGGAGATTTACTAGCCATGCACGCAGCTCATGTACATGCCACACATGACACATCTGCCAGCATTGCATGTTGGTATGAGATCCAATCCATTCATCAAAGAGATGTTAATGCGTAGATGCTGTAAGAAGAACAAGTTCATTCATGTATTAGGCGGACCGTTTAAGCCTGTTTAAATTGTAAGTTGTTTTGCTTAAGTTGCTCATGTCTTAAGTAGTTTATCTTGATTTTTGTACTTATTCAACAAAAAAGTATGTTTGTTAAACAATATATTTATCAATTAACAAATAAAAAAAGTTTGTTTGCTTTCATAGATTACATAAGTAAATTCTAAATCTCTTTCATTAACTTCTCCTTTTTGTCTTCCAATTTTTTTAGTATCTTGTCTTAAAATTTCTTTTAATTTTTACTTTTTATGTTGGGTCCACCTTTAATGTCCACCATCTATTATGTGGGGCCAAACTTTGACATGGCCATTCATTATGTTGGGCCCACTTTAGCCCTCTCTTCAATGTGAACCGTTCATCATGTGGGGCTTACCTTTAATGGACCATCCACAAGAAGCAGATTGCTAAGTAACTAAGTATGCTAAGCATATTGAGTAAAATCTGCAGGGTCCACTGTGACTTATGTATTTTATCCACACCGTTCATCTATTTTAACGTATAATTTTATGGCTTGAGACAAAAAATGAAGTGTATAAAAATCTTAAGTAGACCACACCACAGGAAATGATGTAAATTGAACATGTACTATTGAAGAATTCTTAGGGGCCACGGAAGTTTTAAATCAAGTTGATATTTGTTTTTTCCCTTCATCAATGTCTGTGTGATCTTGTGAACAGGTTGGATGACAAATAAACATCAATGATGGCCCTGGAAAGGTTTCAACTAGTGGAGATCATTATACCCATTGTTTCTTGTGGTATGGTCCACTTGAGTTTTGGATATGCTTCAATTTTGGTTTCAAACGCTTAAATGAGCTAAAAAAAAAAAAGAGTAGATGGACGGTGTAGATGAACCACATACATATACAGTGGGCCCAACTGAGTTTATACTCCGTACAAAAAACGGATGGACGGTGTAGATCCGTATCTCACCTGGTAGCCCAGCTGGAAGACACCTAGGCATTTCAACAGCAAGTCTCAAGTTCAAGTGCTAAGGAGACATACTAATCCCACCCGTGAGTAGGTGCATCGTATGACTAACTGTGTGGGTGCATTGCATGACTAAAAAAAAAAAAAAAAAAAAATCTCAGTAGGCAATCTGATTTCCCATACACCACATGAAGTTCACCTTTGATGTGGGTTGTCCATCATGCATGGCCACCTTGGATGGGAGTTGTCCATCATGTCAAACATTGGATGTGGATCATCCATCATGTGGGGCCCACCTTTAATGTGGACCATCCATCATGCAGGGCCCAACTTTAAAATGGGCCTCCATCATGTGGGCCCACCTCAAGTGTAAGCCATTCATCATAAGGGACTAACCTTTAATGTGGACCGTCCATTACTTGGGGCCCACCTTGATGTAGGGCCTTCCAACAATGTTCATTGTCCATCATGTGAGGCCTAACCTCAACGGCCATGATTGCCATCATGTGGAGCCCACACATAAATCCAAATACTTCGATTAGGATGTATACTCTCATATACATTTAAGGTCAAATGAATTTTATCTTTAAGAACTTGATGGATAGAAATTCATTAAAAATATTAATATATAATTTTTCCAAAATAGTTCGCAATAAAATCCAACTGTCCATTTAATCCGATGTCTTAGTTAAGTCTAGCATGCATCATTACTATCATATGATCATTTACATTTTTTATTCTGCTTTCAATCCAGTTGAATTTGTTCGCATGCCCTTGAAAATACACTCTAAAGTTGTGTCACATCAGCACAACCTTACCACACAATATAGAGTAATAAGGAAATAAGAGTAATCTAAAAGACTAGCATACTCATACAACGGTTGAATTAAAATTAATTCATCACTTGTAGATAAATTAATGTTCGCAGCACATGTGGCATAATTCACACATCATAGATGATTAAGCATTCTTCATCTATAAGTACGCCATCATCAAGTATGATCCATCCTGGCAAGAATACATAGGCTTACATAGTCTAATAGGGTACGGAGTTAATCATGTTGATATGTGTCATCTTAATCATCTCATAAATTAGGATGGAGGTACATCTAAATGTATATGCACCTCAACATGCATCACTCTTGCTTTCATACCTGCACAGTAGTTTATGATCTGATTGATTATCTTCTAAAATGTTCAAAGATTGAAATTAACTCGAATGTGTTAACTATGTTTATCTTCCTTTCTTCATGAAAATGAGCACACAGACAAAAGAAGCCAACTAAAAATGCCAATTCTCAACCATAAGAGGGTGTTATCTTCATCATGATGACCACAAAAATGTCCACTGGCCATCAAGTTGTTCTTAACCGTTGATCCATTGATTCTTTCTATTGGGCCATTCACAATTGATGGTTTGACTCCATCAAAACTTTGTCTATGCTGACCATCAATCTATCTGTGGATCCATCCGGCATTTCAATGATGGATTCCTCTTGGTGTGATGGCACATGTTGATGTACGTTTGAAGCACTTGATCGAACCATAGGCCCATCAAGTAATCTAACAGTGGATTCTTCAAGAGGCACTAATTCAGCTATATACGTTCACTTTCACGTTTTTCTTTATCTTCAAGAGGCACATCTTCATCTGCATTGGACTACTCTTCTTCTTGAAGATTTTAATATGTCTTGTTTAACATATGATTGGCTAAAAAGCATTAACTCCATGAGTTACCTTCACCTCCATAGAACCATGGCATATGATTTAGCATAGGTTTTGTGCATGTTGGACCTGGAACTGACTTATTGTGAGATCATTTGACGGTCATGGGCCATTCATTTCTAAGATTATAATTGCAATCCATGGCCTTGGTCAATCGATCAATCCTTATAACTCCTACATAAAACAATCAAAATCTCAATAAAAGGTCATGAACTCTACTCTTATCAAAGCTTGACTGTCTGAAACATTGATGATGTCACGATCTAAGGAAAGACTTCACACTGATACCAAATGATGCTGTGGATGCGTAGATAAAAAAAATAAAAATAAATAAAAAAATAAAAAAATCACAGTCTTCGTTTCAAAGATAGTCCTTAAATTCACAACGAGAGAGAAATCTCTTAAAAATGAGTAGTAAAATTAATACTGTTGATGAAGACTTTGGTTAGCCCTCTAATGGAACTCATAAAAGTCTTAAACCATAATTTTGTAACTTTCTTAAAATAGTAAGATCTCCCAAAATAATAAGTTTATTAAAAATAGTAAATGATTTCCAGACTTATTCAAACCCTTCCATAAAATTAAAAAACAACTTTAAGTTATTATAAGACTATTGAAAGCTTAAAACACCTAAAACATAGTAAATCTGTAGCTTACTAAAAATAATAAATTCTAACTAAAAACTTAAATTAGCGCCTAAAATGACTTAGGGTGCACGTTAGACCCTCGGATCATAGTTCCTTTGATCCTGACCATCCATGAGATTGACCTTGACTTTGCCTGACATCAAAATGTCCATTAAAACAGTAGTCTGAATTATCCAGTTTGCCTGATTTTGAGTAAATGACCAATGTACGGTGCGTCCACTATTTAGGCAGCTCTTTGTTGAAGCAAATGCCATGTTTCAGACTGATTTCACACTGGCTAACCTTTCATGATGGGACCTGTCTGTTTCGTATGGGTCGGATGTCATGCATGCACATGTGATCCTTGTGGGCAAACCAAACCACCTGGGTCAAACGGACTGATGCATGGTTGGGCTGCAAAAAGCCACGTGATCACATGGGTAGATCCAAAACAGTTCCTATATTGACCTTAGGCCAAATAGGCCACCTGTTTAGTCCATGGCGACCGAGACTTTCTTGAAAATATTTTTAATTTTTAATTAGGGTTTGAAAAGATATTATCAGAAAAATATTTTAAAAAAAAACTCTATTATGAATTAATCAACTACTTAAAATTGAGGTCTCAAGTCCAACTGGTTACCACAAGTTACAGTCCACCCAGTGGACGACTTCCAACCTTTCATTTTCATGCCACATCCAATCCATTCAATAGGTTGGCCCCACACCATGGATTGCCTTATGCAAAAATTAGCCACATTCACTCATTGAGTGGATTATGCTTATATTTTCTATTTGTCAGTAGCTAAGTATTGTTTTCTGGGGTGTGGCCCATGTGATGAGTAGATGGGGGCAGCTGATTTTTGAATTGAAAGGTCCTTATGATGAGGCTAATCTATTGGAAGGGTTAATTTCACATTTACTTGACCAGTTGAATTTATCTGCTGGGTGGACTATAACTTGCGGTCCAACCAAAAGAGTTAGAGCATCCAACAAAAATTCATATGATGAATTAGTTATAATTTTAAATGATTTTCATGTTATTATTATGATAAATTGGCAAAATTTTGTGAAAAATGAAAATCTAGCAGTATTTTTAAAATCCGGCTATATTGTCACAATAACAGTGCTTAGTCAATTTTCATGAAAATATGGCCGGATTTTAAATATATAGGCAATATCTATTAGGGACTGTTTGGTTTTTCAATTTCCTATTAAATGCAGTGTAAATTAACCATCCTAATCATTTCCAGGGGCTTGGTTAAAGAGGAATTATGGCTATTAATTTGATAGTCGAATATATTAGCTAAGAAATTAAGTAAATTGTGACTATTACATTTTTACACCACAAAACTATCATTTTTACTGTGATTTCTGGGTAAAACAAATAACATCATTGCAATAAAATAAAAGTGATATCACTACACAATTACAAAAGTAAATAATTATTACTTATGTATGGGAGTCATTTACCATGGTAATTTGAAAACCAAGCAGGCCTTTAGGGCGTGTTTAGTGCATGGTATTAGAAGGGATGTAATGGTATTAGGTGAGATTAACATTATTTATTGCACAATGATTACATTTCTGGTAATACCATGGTGTTTTCATCATCCAATCCCATGTTTGAGATCAAATTGTTACTGTGGGAAAAACATTGGATTAAGCAAAATTCCATTTGGTGGATCATAGAATTGTAATCAATAGACTAAATTTACAACGGATGTCAGTCACTTGTACATGTATATAACAATAGTGTCATGTATAAAGGGTTTATATGGACAGACAACATGGATAAAACACATGCATCAATGTGGGGCCCACATGTGTGTGGGATTTTGAAATCCTACGAAAATCCCACACGAGATCAAATGCAATTCCATCCCACCTAATCTCATTTAATACTATGCGCCAAATGCAACCTTAGTGTTCTATTCCAAACCTATCCAGTGGTTGGTCTGTTACTGCGGGCATTCAAATACTGGGGAAAAGGAAAAAGACAAAGGACCTGTTTGGCCGCGCCCCTAAGATGTGCATTTGATGTACTCTCACAACCTCCTTTATTCCCTCATTTGACAAAATAGGCGTTAAAAAGCCAACTTGCCGGTTAGCCGACATTACAGACTTTCTTTAGCAGAAACTCCCTTCTTCGGGAGTTGCATCCAAACGGGCCCAAAGTGCTGCAACTATTGAAATGTTTCACAACTTTTGAGAGAAAGCTTACTAACAGTTTAGAAAATAATGTGAAATGATTAACTATTGACTAATCAGACCATTTTCTGTCCATGGACCCAATGTTTAGAATCGTCCAAGGAAATCATACTTTGCGGATATCGTGATGGAATCTATCTCTTTAATGGTCCCATCATCCACATGCCACATGCATGCATGGCCAACTACGAATTCACCTTAACAGTGTGTAGAGATACAAGAAATAAAAAAACATGCACGCATTCCATGACACGAAATTCAACTTCTAGAGCACGAGGCCGGTTCCACCACCAATCCTTTAATTATTTACAATAAGCTTATTATTTTACAAGGGTTTCACATGGGACCCACAGTAGTGTGTTTTTGTCGTCCAACCTGTAAAACATGATTCCGATATGAAAGTTTGGATTCTCCAAAAATCAGTCCCATCCAACTATCACGTGGGCCGCCACATGAAGGTAGAAGTTTTAAGGAGGCTATCCATCGTTGGATGGGACGGGGATTGCATACAGACATTGCCGGTAAGGTCTCGCTATTGGATGGTGCTCTGTGGAGTACACCATGATGTTTGTGTTTTATCCACACCATCCATTCATTTTTACAGTTAATTTTAGGGCATGAGCCAAAAAAATGAGGTAGATACAAATCTCATGTGGGCTATACCACAGGAAAAAGTATTGATTGAATGCCTACCGTTAGAAACTTCTTGGGGGCTAGCATTGTCTTGGATCAAGCTGATATCTGTGTTTTCCCTTCATCCAGGTCTTTGTGAACTAATCAACAGGTTGGATGGAAAATTAACATTCCAATGGGCCGTAGGAAGTTTTTAATGGTGGGCACTTAATCACTACTATTTCCTGTGGTGTGGTCAACCTAAGATTTGGATCTGCCTTATTTGTGGGCCCATACTCTAAAATTATGATCGAAGATGGATGGATGGATGGTGTGGATATAACTCATGCATCATGGTGGAGCCCACATAGCATCATCAAGTGGCAACATTTCCTGATGTGGTCCACCTGAGATTTGGATCTGCTTCATCTTTTGGTCCATACTCTAAAATAATGATCCAAGATGGTGGATGGTGTGGATATAATTCATACATAATGTTGGGCCCAAAAAACACCATCCAAACGTTGCCACAGGCAGTGTCAGGATGCAATCCGCGTCCTGTTGAACGGTGCCATAAGCAGGTGAATAATCATGTCATTGACTTACATAAGCAGATGAATCACTTATAGGATAAGCCTATTCTACAAGACTTGTAGAGAATCCAACTGCCGAGATTATTGAGTTAGGAAACATCAATAGTCAAAAACCAATGCGGATGATTGATGAATGTGGTCAAGAAAACCGACTTCGTGAGTTTAGCAAACAGCAATAATAGAAAAACAATGTGGATGAATCCGGTCAAAAAATTCAGAGCAAAGATCCAACGGTGATGGGAAATGGGCCTGAAAAATCCCATCACCAACTGCAAATGTCAAAGTAAGTGGTGGTCGCTTGCAATCACCATCAAGATTGGACAGGAGTTTGGTTTGTGTTGTATGTCCGGTT
Source organism: Liriodendron chinense (assembly GCA_003013855.2). Classification (NCBI taxonomy): domain Eukaryota; kingdom Viridiplantae; phylum Streptophyta; class Magnoliopsida; order Magnoliales; family Magnoliaceae; genus Liriodendron; species Liriodendron chinense. The sequence goes on from PVNU02002589.1 coordinate 875,944, forward strand.
GTGATTGGGACGGGATTAGCTGTTACCCGGGAAACACCTTAGTGGGTGTTACCCTAACCGTGTGGGGTCCACCTTGTTATTTTTTTTGTATATCCATGCTGTCCATCTGTTTTTTCATTTCAATTTAAGACGCTATACCAAACCTTAAGTAGATCCAAATCTCAGGTGGAACACACCATTAGAAATAGTGACTAATGACCATTATAAACTTTTTGTGGGCCACAAATATATTCGATCAAGCCGATATTTGTATTGTCCCTTCATCCAAGTCTTCTTGACATTATCAACAGGTTGGATGAAAAATACACATTACTAAAACCTTACGATGTGCCCTTTGGATTTTTTAATGGCGAGTCACTCAAACACCACTGTTTCCTGCGGTGTGGATCACCTGAGATATGGATTTGCTTAATTTTTAAGACCAGGCCCTAAAATAGGCTGGAGAAACGGATGGACAGCGTAGATATTTAACGCATCATCAAGGTGGGCCCCGTGGTAAGGGTAACACCCACTAAGGTGGATTTTTTTTTTTCTCTATTAAAATAACTATTTCATTACCTCATTATCGAAGACTGAAGAAATTGACAGTCAGCCCTTAGGATGGAGTGCCGTACAAGTTGAAGGTTATCCAATCATCCTCATCGTCGTGTTAGTGGGTCCCACCTCGCATGGTTATGGCTCAAAAGTCGCTGAGATCAAAGAATCATAGTTAGTCTTTTCTGTTGCGGATAATTATAAATGCCTCCCTTCTCTTTTATGACGATGGTAAGTACCCTCCCATCTATATTTTTTTATTACGACAAAGGCCACTTCTCTTTCCGTGAACGTTGCTGTTCTTAAGGGCCTGTTTGGAACCTGGGATTAGCTGGCATAGATTTGTACTTGATCAATGTAAATTTCATCTAATGTTTGGTAAGATGGGAAGGATTGGATGAATACGGTGAGCTATCATATCATTTACTCCCAATAAGGAGATATGGCAGCATGTGTTTTATTCACATTATTCATCCATATGCACCCTTTTACACGTGGTAATCAAGTTGCATGGGTTTATATTCATTTTCGACGCCTTGATGCAAAACAATTGAAGGCCACCATGTGTTGACGCTACGTAGCTATAACTCGCTGAGAGAAAATCTTATTACGTATCCGAATATAATACACTCAATGAAACAATCTCTTATAGTCCTAAAATGGGAGGTTTTCCTAGAGACTTTCGGAGAGGCTATAACGTTTGAGAAGATTCCAAAGATCTGAAGATCGGACTAATGCCTAAGCGAACCCAGCCATAGTTCGAGCCTAAATCGAGAGAAACAGACACATCAACCCGGTGGGGTCTAAAGCCATATTGAGGGAATAAAGAGAGTGGGAAGGGGGGATATGATCTGTTCAATAATATATCGGTATCAAGTAGATTCAGGCCACCCATTCAGGAGATCAGAAGAGATAGAGAGATCACCTAGATGCCACACTTGGTGATCCTATCTTGTGGCCGTGGCATTCAATTAGAATAAAGATAATAAAATAATTAGATTCCATCCCACACATCTTTGATAAAAGATTAGTATTGGGTGTCAATTCCCTCGATCACTCTAAACCTTCACCTTATGGATGGTTCAATGCATGAGGTGGTTTGATCTGAACCGTCCAACAACTCGAAGAGGTGGAAGTGAGCTACCAGGTGAGTGGCCATGATCGATCTGATACTCATATAAGCTCTTGAGCTTCTTAGATCTTGGCCACATTGTCTTCATTAAAGAAACTTAGGTAGTCTTAGGCTTGATCTTTAGCGGGTTATAAAGATCTCAACGAATGATCAGCTACGAGAAGAAGATTTGAAAAGCCAGCAAGTTTAGATATAACTGGAGTACTTTCTTTCTAATGCAGGCCGATAGTTCTGAATCAATTAATGATATTCTCATAATCAGAAGTGTGAGCGTGAAGGATCCATGATTAACGTGGTAACCCAACAAAGGTTTCATCGCCTTGACAATATATAAAATGAACTTCTGAAGAAGAGTTCGAGGTCCCATGCCAAACACATCAATCTACTTTTTAAATTATCTTTTCAATTTATCTTTCTTAGTGTAGCCTAGCATAGTCTAGTTTACATTGCTATTGCCTAACGGCTGCTCCCGCTAGCTATAGTACCTTATGAATAAAAGTAAATTTTTACAACCTTAAGTTGTAAGACCATGATCGAGTAAGTCCTGATTTAACTGATTACACTTATTTAATCACATCCTGCTGACTACCTATTTTGATCGTCTGATCCGATAGACATATTGGGTATTTATCTTTCATTCTAGTTTATTTATTTGGTTGTTTCACACATTTTTTGTTATAATGAGCAATATTTTCAAATAGTAATGAAATCGGGTAGCATTTAGCCTTTTTTAATTTATCTTCATATTTTTATTCCTTTAAGAAATATTGAACTAAAGTTAGGGCTCTCAATGGGTCGGATCTGGATCGGATCCAGTTGGATCCGGCTCCAAGTCCGTATATTTGTAGATGGATTCGGATCAGATTCGGATCCAACTCGGATCTAAAATGTGATATCCATATCCGATCCATTTATAAATTGTTAGATCCATTTCCGATCCAAAATCCATATAACCATCGGATTCGGGTCGGATCTAGGTCCGAATCCACCCCATTACAAATTTAAAAAAATATATGATATAAAATATATAATATACTACATTTAATTTAGTAGAAAAATGATGCAAATCCCACTATTTACTATGGTATGGTTGACATAGCCTAAAATAATTTGTAAAACGGATAGTCAGCATGAATATAACATATACAGTAAGGTGACAATGAGTTGGATCTTAATCGGATTCGGATCGAACTCGGATATGTTCCTGTGAATCCATATCCGGTCCATTTAAGTAATCGGACCTATTTTAAGATCCAAATCCGGTCCATTTAACTAATCGGACCTATTTTAAGATCCAAATCCGCATTAAACGGATTCGGAGCGAATCGGATCTCGGATCTGACCCGCTCCATTGAGAGCCCTAACTAAAGTACTAGTGAAAGAACAAGTCTGATTGATAGTTAAGAAACAAAAGAAATTGATGGTAAATAAGTAATGATTACGTACTTTTATATATCCTTCTAAATGCACAGTCCCAAAAAGTCTTACATTGTGTACTGTGCTACATACCAAAATTGCGTGGGCCCCACCATGGTATATGTGTTATATCCACACCGTTCATTCATTTTTTCAAATCAATTTAGGGCATAAGTTTAAAAAAAAAAAGGCAGATACAACGCTCAAGTGGCCCACAATAAGAATAATTACGTCTACCATTGAACCTACTATTATCTATGGTGTGGTCCACTTATTTTTTTTATTTGTCTTATTTTTGGACTCATGTCCTGAAATGATTTAAAAGGATGAATGAGCGATGTGGATATAACATATATATCATGGTGGGCCTACAAAGTTTTGCTTTGAAAAAATGTTGAAATTTGCATCGTTTTGAGGTGGAATTCCATCTCTCTATCAAATGGGTGGTAAAAAAAATCATTATGCTTTTACCATAATTTACTTTCATTTACCTCAAATCAAATAGGTCATAAATTCGTAGACTCATGTCTATTGTCATGAGGCAAAAAGAATCCATTCGAAAGGGCTAACCTCTACCTTTTCACAAATTGCTTTAACGAGGTGAAAAATTAGTTGTTGAGAAGATACTTTGTCATGTATTCAATCTATTTTGTCTCAGCTAGGGGTGCACACAGCTCGGTCCAATTCTGGGGTAAAATCGAAATCGAATTGCTCCCCAACAATTCTAGGAAATTCGGAACCGAACCGTAAAAAACGGTTTGGTTCTACAATTCTAGGCCTTTTATAATCTAGCCCACCATGGGTATACCTTGATATGTTTGTTAGATCTACACCGTCCATCCTCATTGTCAGGCAATATTTAGGTCGGCCACATTAAAAAAAATCATATAGATCTAAATTTTAAGTAGACTACTCGGCATGAAACAGTAAGGGTTGAACACCCAAGTTTAAATATTCCAAGGTTTGGTTCCACGGTTTGTTTATGTGGCTCGGTTTCATGGTCTGGTTCAATTCTACAGAACCTCAAACAAAGAACCGGACTGAACTAACAAGTTCTTTGATTTTCAAAACATGAATCAGTCCCGGTGCACTCCTAGTCTTATTGTGGGGGAACACCAGTGATTAAGTCAAAGCTTGAGTTGAGTAGACTTTGGCACACCTATGCATTTGGATTAAATTAGTAGCAGCGGTGTACATACAAGTGACCATCATCAATTGTGAAATCAAAGCCGTTGAGTACAATTCCATAGTCTACCAATCACATAGGTTTTAGTTAATATAATGTTTTTTTTCAAAGGAAGAATTTGATACCAAACACAAAATTGGTGGGTCAAAATAACTTGATATTTCCAGGCATATAATCATTGTGCATTAATGGTGTTAATTCCAGCTCATGGAATTCAATACCATTTAATCCTGTGCCCGGGTTTTGACCTATTTGGATCAGGCCTGTCAGAAATTCATTTTCGCCTGGCGTGCTTGTTTCGTTGACAATTGTAATTTTACCTGCATGTGGTGTCCACTGTTACTGATAAATGACATCCAATTCATCCTGCACGGTCTCTCAAACAAAAGTTAGACACCCAAAAATCAACCTAATCCATTGTCCAATCAGCGCCACACCATAGAAAATAATGGATAACCACCAGAAAATCTCCATTCACAAATGGTGGGCCACTTGATGGCTGGATCAATCTGATTTTTGGAGTGTCCAGTTTACATGGTGGGTTGACCAAGTTCAACATGCTGGATGATATCACACACTATAACGGGCCCATGTGTCTACAACTAGTGTGTAGGATATAAAAGTAACGCTATCAGCTGCTCAAGTCGGACAGTGGGCTTTGGGCGCGACTTGGGTGAGACCCGGAACCAGCAATGTGGGTAAGACCCTGAACCTATGGCCCACTTGGATGTGTTCTTTGTAAATCCATGCCTTTAATCTACTTTTCCATATTATTTTGTACTATGGTACCAAAAATAAAGAAGATGAAAATTTTGGGTGGACTACAACATAAGAAACACTGGTTAGTGACCATTAAAAACCTTTTGTGAGCCACAAAAGTTTTCTATCAACCTGATATTTGTTTTTACCTTTAATTCCTGTCTACGTGACCTTATCAACAGATTGGATGGTCAATAAACATTACGGTGGACTCTAGGAAGTTTTTAATGGTCATGGTTGAATGAGAACTGTTTCTTGGGGTGTGGTCCACCTAAATTTTGAATCGGCTTCATTTTTGCCAATGCATCCTAAAATAATATGAAGAAACAGATGGACAGCATGGATTTACAAAGAACACATCAAGATGGGCCCTAGGTTCAGGATCCCACCCACATCGCTGGTTCCGGGGTCTCACCCAAGTCGGACAGTGGGCTTTAATGGACGGTGCTTCCTTTTTGGGGAGTCTGAATCGATTCTTTAAAACACAAGGGGGAACCTGTAATAATCCAAAAAAGCTGGGAGGCATGCATAATCGTCATGTTACTGAGGGGACGTAAGGGGTGATAGACTGATAGCTGGCCGGCTTGAACGCTTGAACTCAGCCCGGGCTTGAAATCTAGGCCCAGTTTCCAGGCAGGCCAGGGCCAATGATGAATGGCCAGCTCTTGTTGTGTGCTGAATGTTGATTAACCCTCCATTGGCAAGCTCTAGATTATGGAATTAAGATCTCCCAATCAAAGCAGGCCCACAGCTAATCTAACATGTCCCAAGTTTATGGTCCAACTCAATCAAGATGGGGCCCATGTAATTCCAAACCGTCCAAAATTTGAGGCCACGTATCAATGGGAATAGTCTAAAATCAGATTGATTGGACGACTCTGCCTTTGATTTTTCTTTTAAAAAAAAAAAAAAAGATTCTACCTTTGATTTACTGAAGGATTGTTTCTGGGACACGTCCACTGTTTCTTATTCTAGCCGTCCATTTGATGGGCAACCGTCAGACAGTGAGGATCATCCCATCAGTATGACGTTTCGATTTGTATAATCTAGATTTAGGTACACATATTCCTGATGTACGGTTGATGTGTGCATGCATACGAATTGTCATCCTCTGCCGGATTATCAAGGACGTCCTGCTCTTTGAAAGCAAGAGCCTGTGCAGTCTTGTAAGCTAACATGCACCTCTCCGCACGCGGCAGGACGGGCATTTCTACAGTTTTGGGGAGACATTGCAACAGAAAGATCTGTGGGGCCCACCGTGATGTGGGTGGGACATCCAATCCGTCCATCATTTGTGATAGCTCATGTTAGCAAGTGAGCCTAAAATTCAGGGGATTCAAAACTCAGGTAGCCCACACCACATGAACCAGTAGGCACCTGCAATCAAAACCTTCCTGAGATCCAGCCTGATGTTTATTTGCCATCCAACCCATTCATAAGCCGAGTCCAACCAGGATGAAGGGAAAAAAAAACAAATATGAGCCTTATCAAACACTTCAGTAGCCTGAAAAAGGTTTCGACAGTAGGTGTCTCTGCATCCCCACAATTTCCTTGTGGTGTGGCCCACTTGAGTTTTGGATGGCCTTATTCCTGGGATCACATACTGATGGAAAAGATGGATGGAGTAGATGCCATACACTCATCCCGGTGGCCCCCACAACAACCTATAGATGACGTAGCTTATTTTTAGAACCTCTGCTCTTTCATGCTTATCTGGCCCACTTGATGAGTTGGATGGAATATTTTAGGCCAGATAATATGCATGGGCTCAGGGTCCCCCAAAAATGCATGGCTGTCGTAGTGGGCACGCGTGTAGAGGTGGGTTAGAGCACAAGCATGCTTATTACCTGCAGCTAGGATAAATGATTCAATGGAGTGATCTCCACCAACTTCACCTACAACCTAGCTTCATTCTACAACCTACCTTTGATGACCCACCAAAGAAACCATACCACCCGAGTCATCTGATCCGTTGACTTCAAATGATCGGTCTGGATTCATCAATTAGACAGTTTAAATAATCTCTCAATGTTCACACGCAAGGTTGTATGTAAAATTTGGACACGATGCTTTCTTTCTCGCCAATGGATCACTTGTATGGAAGATCTAAGCCCTGCAAGAGATGGGCCACGATCACACGAGAAAACTAGGATGATCCAGTCATGATGCAGTCTTCACCATTAAAATCAATGGGCAGATTGATCCGACGATCCAGGTGAGCCACGGATGTGATTCCCCTCAAGGATACAATCCGATACAGCCTTTTATGGAATATCCAATCGAAGTAAAAAGGTGGGCCAAAACAGGATCATCAGGCCAATCCACTCATTTGATGGGTCACTCATATCAATGAGTCATACCATTGGCTCTCCATTGATTTTTTTTTTTTTTATGGTGTGTCCAGATCCATAAGTCGATCGCCCTGATTTTCATACCAAGTGACCATGATGGTGTGGCCCATGTTTTTAACGGATTTGATTTTATACCCATATGACATGTCAGCAGCAAAAGAAAGGTGATGATACATCCGCTGTATCAGATCATCTATATACTGAAATACACCCTACGGAGAGTGGCAAAAAAGCAATGGCTGAGATGCTCCGATGACAATGGTTTTTAATTTAAAAGCGCGGGACCGTTCCTAATACTGGCCACGACAGCCCCGATCGAGGCACCCATTCCACGTGTACGGTGAGAAAGCAGATAGTACGGGAAGGAGACCATACTACTGAATGGTATGGATAGCTAGCAGAAGATTGTCGGCTCAGGATCGACCGCTCTCTCCCAAACCCATTCTCTTCAAGAAAAGCTGGTGTAGCCGCCGTCATACGCCGGAAAATGATTGCTCCACGTTCCTCTTTTGAGAATATTCTCTATGCTTTTCTACCCCTACCTCTGTAAGTCTCATTAATTACTTTTTTACCTCGCTGTCAATACAAGTAGAAAATCGAAATCCTCCATCGTTCCCGTTCCCACCTCTTTCCTCTCATTTTCAAACTCCTCTCTCTCTCTCTCTCTCTCTCTCTCTCTTATTTTCTTTTTAATGAGATATCGATTTCTTTTCTAACAATAGAAGGGATTTGCGTTTGCACTTGGCCTCCGTTGCAGAGTCTCTCAATTGCATATCTTCAGTTGTGATTCTCTCTGTAAAAAAAAGATCGTATCAGAGAAAATCTGGCATTTCCCACTCTTAAATCGCTGCATTTACTATTTCTGGTTTTTTTTGTTTTTTTGAAAAATCTTCTACTCGTGTTTTTCGTTTACTTTCTCGCTTTTTGACTTCTGGACGGGTCTTTTTTTTATTGGCTGATAGAGAGAGGCGGAGGGAGTAAGTGAGAAACAGAGATAAAGTGGAGGAAAGATGCTTCCTTTCCAGAGCTACTACGGGTTTGGGAGAGGGGAAGGTTTGTTCCCGGGGATTGGGTCGATAGAGATGGACGGTGGAGGTTCGAGTCTCGGTTCAAGATCAACGGCCGAGATGAAAGCGATGGCGGCTTGTAAGAGCCACAGTGAGGCGGAGAGGAGGAGGAGAGAGCGAATCAACGGTCATCTTGCTACGCTTCGAACGCTTCTACCAAACACTACAAAAGTAAGTTTTTTGAAATATGATGGAGTATTCTGAAGTGCAAAGAAACCTTCCCATGCATATAGTTGCGTTTTGACTTGGGATCTGAACCGTTCATTAGGTCTGCTCCATTCTTTTTCATCTACTGTACCTATCTTTTAGAATGATCACGTGCATCCATTTGCGTATGCAGACTTGATTGGATGGGTTAGATCATCCGATCACCTAATCGATGGTCCAGATATGTGATGTGGATGCCAACGGAATCCAAATGCAACTGTGTTATCATGGGAAGGTTTTCTGCTCAGTTAGCAGAAGGTGGGCCGCACCATGATCATCACCTGAGTACTCTGAGCTACCATTTCTGTTCGTTGATTTTCATCTTATGTCCCCAATCAATGAGATGATGGGCCTAATTTTCATATCAGGTCATCATCATCATCATATGGGTGTGGCCCACCTTTTTCACTGATAGGAGATTCTGGAAATCAAAGCTATGCCGCTCATGTATCGGATCATTTCTCTTAATTAAATCGTGACGGCTCACGTACCGTACACTACGATCTACATACGTTATTATCTCTCTGGCTTTTTTATAGATGGATTTGGTGCTTTGGAGTAGTACCGAATCGGCTACACCTGGGAGACAATGAGAACCATTATTTTATATACCACACATGCTGGTGGGCCCATCATTTTCACATGGATGGCCAAGCTGAGTTGGGTAGATGACACGGTCTAGCCGGAAGAACTGGAATATGATCGACCCATCTTCGTACGTTACACGTGGACAGGTTATTCTTCAATATGACCCGTGTTGCAATGATGATTATGCTCATCCGAACACCATAGCCATCACTTACCTTTCCTTTCCTTTCCAGCAGTTGTGTTGACCATTAACTGTTTTTCTTTTTCACTGTTTGGATGGCTAGGATCCATGGATGATCAATACGTGTCTTGGTTCAATTTCCATATCCACAATGGGTCCCACTACATGTAATGTAGCAATATGAGTCTACCGTATTCCAGCTCTTCGGCTCCACTGTATTATCTCCCCCCATGAATTGCCAGTTGGGTCGATTGCTTCAGCCAATGGGATTATCTCGGTGGATCCATTTATATACCCTATAAGTCGCATGGTTACTTGCAAATCAGCCCTCCACCTAGTTGGACGGCTCAGATTGTAAGTTTCTCGCTGGCTCCACGCATCACCAACCTAATTACTTTTCAATTAACATTTATAGCCATTTATTTACCATGTGTGTCCACAATTTGCATTCCAAGCTTGAACAAAGGGTAAACACATTGGGAAGTTGACTAATCACAAGATATATCTCTAGTGATTTCATATAGCTGAATTTCATTGGGTTATGTGCTGCTGTTTTGAGCTCATATAGCTTATGCAAAGCATATTTGTAAGTTGTTCGGGAAGTACTTACTTAATTGGGACCCATCTTTAATAGCGGCAAAAGGTCAATCAAGTCTTACAATGTCGTGTCATCAAGGATATACTTGGTCCACTCCTTAGACGGTGAGATTTGATTGTATCATGTGTTTCTGTGAGAAGTGAGTGTTGGTTGTGTAGATTCTCAAATAACTTTAAAACATGGTTTTTATTAGTGATTAAAAGTTTCGTATTTTACAAGCCGCACATAATTCAATCAAATTCTATTATGTTGAGTTAGATCATATCCTTAGTGAATCCTGTCGCATGCAATTAGCTTACGTTTTGGCCTACGCATGTGTCTAAATGGTGCGATGATGACAACCGTCCATTTCCTGGGTGCTATCCTACGAGGAACGGATGAATTTTACCAGTGAACATTGAATGAATAGTTTCAACGGTTCGTATATTCATCTCTGCAAAACAATGGTCAGGATCGTCATTCTTTCGTAATGCTTTGGATGACATCCCAGTCAAACAGTACCCATGAGATGGACGGTTCCTGAGTCGCGACACAGGCAAAAGGTTATTATTTGACATTCCAGTTCCATCGGTACGTCATTTCCGTCGTTTTCCATCGCGTCTGCAGACAGACAAGGCGTCGTTGCTGGCGGAGGTGGTCCAGCACGTCAAGGAGCTGAAACGCCACGCGGCTGACGCGGCACCAAGCAGCAGTAGCAACATCTGGCCGTTTCCTGGAGAAACGGACGAGGTGACGTTGGACCCAGACCCGCGTTCGTCTCTCATAAAAGCGTCCGTCTGTTGCGACGACCGGCCCGACTTGCTGTCGGATCTTAACGGTGCGATCCGCTCCCTGAGGCTGAGAGCGGTGAGGGCGGAGATCACGACGGTCGGAGGCCGGACCAAGAGCGTCTTCCTGATCGAAGGCAGGGGTGGAGACGACGAAAGCTCAACCATCCGTCGCGCTCTGAAGGCAGTCCTCGAGAAGCGCGCTGCTGTTTCTACGACTTCTTTGTCCGCCTCGGGCGCGATGTTGCCGGGGAATAAACGGCCCCGCCTCTCACGCCAGCTCGGCGTTAGTGGTTTTTAGGGACAAGAGAATCAACGGATGATGTTTGTTGTCTACGGGTGGGATTTGGTGTGGAGATTTGGGTTTGACTACGATGGTAATCTGCTACCCCTTTCAAACTGGTCATGGTTTGTTAATGTACACTTGTGGGGATACATGTATGGTGATCACGCCCATCAACTTTGTGGATGATTGAAGAATCTCAACCGTCTAATTATTTTTTAAAACATTTTTAGTGTTAACACCCTGCTTGTTTTATTTTCAACCATCCATTTCATGGCCTTACTAATTGGACCATTGGGATCATTCAATCGGAGTGATTTCAGGCTACATTCCGTCACTTTGGACCCGCGATGTGGTTTTCTTTATATATTATGGCCCACGAATTAGTGGGTCTTGTCTTGACCGTTGGTCCACCTTGATGTATTTGTTGTACTCACGCCATCAGTCAATTTTCCATGTCATTTTCGGACATGGTCTAAAAATGGAGCAGATCCAAATATCAAGTGGACCACACAAGAATAGGAAATAGTGGTCATTGAATTTCTACCATTAAAAGCTTCCTAAGGCCTATGGCCATACGTATTTGCCACCCAACCTGTTGATAAGGTCACACAGACCAAGGACGAAGGGGAAACACAAATATACATTAACTTGATTCAAAGCTTTTGTGGCCTCTTGGAAATTTTAAATGGTGGGCATTCAATCTCTACTATATGGTCCACTTGAGATTTGGATCTGCCCCATTTTTGGAACCCTGCTTGAAAATGAGCTGAAAAAAACTCATGGCAGGCATGCATGTACAACACATACATCATGGTGGGCCACTAACATGTGTCGGTCAGTTGTGTTATTGTTGCGTGGGCTGTGGGGCCCACCATGATGTATAGGTTTTGTCCATGCTCTCCAGGCATTTTTCTTGTATCATCTTAGGGTATGAGCCCAAAATGAGGCTGATCCGGTGATAATAACGACCACATGTTGAATCCAACATTAGCTATTCAACCTATACTAAGGTCACATAGATGAAGGGAAACTCAAATATCAGCTTGATCAAAGCAAAACTTTCATAGCTCCCAAGAAAATTTTAGTGGTGGCCATCCAATCCCAGTGCTCACTTAACCCTTGGATCTGAGTCAATTTTGACCTCATGTCCTAAAATGATATGGTATAATGGATGGACAACATGGATAAAACTCATACTTCACCATGGGCACACAGAGGCACTGCCTTGATCGAGATGGTCCAGGCATGACTAGGGCACAATCCGCTTCTTATGTGGCTACTGTGTTGCTTGTACATTTGTTAACAGAGAGCTGATCCTACCGGTACCTTTACCACCAACCAAATATCACAAGCACCCCTTAAAAGGGCATGTGGCATCGGGGTGGATTGGGCACTACCCCACAAGGCCTGGCTAGAGTCAGACAGTCCTTATAGGAGCTCTGTGAGGCCCATCATGATGTATATGTTTTATTCACCTAATTCATTCATTTTGATAGACCATTGTAGGGCATGAGCTCAAAAGGGAGGTAGATCAAATGCTTAAGGAGTCTACACCATAGGAAAAAGTGGGGATTGGAAGTCTACAGTTGAAAAGTTCTTGAAGGCTATAAAAGTTTTGGATCAAGCTAATATTTATGTTTTCCCTTCATATAAGGTCTATGTAACCTTATGGAAAGGCTGGATGACAATTGACAAATAAACATCATGGTAGGCTAAAAGAAGTTTTCAACCACTGGAGTTCAATCTCCATTGCTTCTTGTGGTGTGGTCCACTTGAGCCTTCTCTTTGCCTCCTTTTTTGGGCTCACGCCCTAAAATGATCCATTAAAAATGCATGGTCGGTGTGGATAAAATAAGCACAAATTGGATATTGCACCCACTAGGAACTAGCTAGAGACGGACAATCCTATTAAGGGCTCTATGGGGCCTACAATGATATATGTATTTAATCCAAGCTGTCCATCCATTTTGAAAGATACTTTTGAGGCATGATCCCAAAAAGGTGGCAGATCAAAGGCTCGAGTGGACCACACCACAAGAAGCAATGGTGACAATGACCTCCACTGTTGAAACCTTCGTAGGGCCCACCCTAATGTTTATTTTCCATCCAACCTGTTCATAATAGATCTGGATGAAGGAAAATCATAACTATTGGCTTAATCCAAAACTTTTGTGGCCCCTAAGAGATTTTCAACGTTAAGCAGAATCCTCAATAATTTATGTGGTGTGGTCCACTTGGTCATTCAATCTACCTCACTTTTGGGATCATTATCTAAAACAATTTTTCAAAATGAATGAATGGCATAGATAAAGCACATACATCATGATAGGCCCCACAAAGAATAAATCACCACAGCATCCTGAAACCAATCAACTTTTAATCTAGCTTTTTATAAAATAAAATAATAAAAAAAATTCTATACTTTAGAATTTAGATAAAAATATATAATAAAATCAGAACCCAACTTTCTTACTTTTGCATTATTTAGAATTACTTTTATCAAACGGTGATCTTTGAGATAAAAACAGTTGTTGTATATACACTCAGGAGTTGCAGAAGAAGAAACCTATTGCTGTGATCTAATTCGATGATGTGTTGTTTATAAACCCCCAGTCCTATATAATGCATATACGTGAATAGTTGTTCATAATCTAGCTATACTTTCGATCCGGGCATAGAAATTAGAAAGCACATGTCATATTAACTCTATAATGTTAATGGCATAGATTAGGATGGGCCCTGGACAGGACTACTCATCTCTAACTAGGTCCTAGAGGGGGTGTTATCGAATCCCAACCTGAATAGAAGCACATACATCATGGTGGGCCGTGCAAAGACCCTGACAGGGCCGTTCATCTCTAGCTAGATCCTAAAAGAGGTAGTAATCAATCGGTCCTTGGCAACTGGATGAGAAACGACCAAGTACTGCCTCAAGTACCATCAGCTCGTCCAGCTGTGCATTCTTTTCTAGGGAAGCTGAGTACTGAGTAAACTGAGGGGCCCACTATGATTTACTTATTTTATCCACCCCATCCATCCATCTTAACCGATACTTTTAGGGCTAGAATCCAAAAATGAAGCATATCAAAAGCTAAAGTGGACCACACCACAGGAAAAGTGTGAACTGAATGTCTACCATTGAAAAATTATTGAGGTGCAGAAGTTTTGGATCAAGCTGATATTTGTGTTTTCCTTCATCCATGTGATCTCATGAAGAGGTTGGATGACAAATAAACATTACTGTGGGGGCTAGGAAGGTTTCAACAGTGGAAATCATTATTCCCACTGTTTCCTGTGGCGTGGTCCACTTGAGCTTTTGATATGCTTGAAACCTTAAGCTCAACCCCTAAAATGAGCTGGGTAAATGGATGAACGGCGGAGATGAAACACATATGTCATGTGGGCTCCACAGAGTGCTGACAATCGCATCGATCCTGCCGTGCAATTGATCGGCCCATCATGAAAAGCATGTGGCATGAAAATTAGGACCGTCCATTCATGGGGTAGTCCAATGTTGGTGAGATTGTCGGCTTTTTATTGATGCTGACGGTGTGGCCCACATAATATTTGGATTAGTGTACTTTTCACATCTGGTTATCCTCCGTGATGAGCAAAGCCTTTTTAATGGCTTGGATTTCATACGCGCCCGACAAATTGGCTAGAAAGAACGCAGTTATGCACATTAAGGTAAGCTTATGGTGCAGGGAGCAGTACCTGATCATTAGGGCTCTCAATGGAGCGGGTTAGATCCGAGATCCGATTGGCTCCGAATCTGTATAATGTGGATTTGGATTTTAAAATAGGTCCCATTAGTTAAATGGATTTAAAATAGGTCTGATTACTTAAATGGACCGGATATGGATTCACAGGAACATATCCGAGTACGATCCGAATCCGATTAAGATCCTAATCATTGTCACCTTACTGTACATGTTATATTCATGCTGACCATCCATTTTACAAATTATTCTAGGCCATGTGGACCATACCATAGTAAATAGTGAGATTTGCATAATTTTTCTACTAAATTAAATATATTATATTATATATTTTATATTCTATATTTTTTTAGATTTGTAACGGGGTGGATTCGGGCCTAGATTCCGATGGTTATATGGATTTTGGATCGGAAATGGATCTAACAATTTATAAATGGCTCGGATATGGATATCACCTTTTGGATCCGAGATGAATCCGAATCAGATCCAAATCCGTCTATAGGTATACGGACTTGGAGTCGGATCCAACTGGATCCGACCCAGATCCGACCCATTGAGAGCCCTACTGATCATTGCTCCATTTGGAGAGCGGATTAGGTGAGACCCCGCCTCACCCAAGACCGTGGGTTACCGTCGGACCCACCTTGATTTATGTATTATGTATCCATGCCGTCCATCCATTTTTAAATATCTGTTTAGCGGATTATATTAAAAATAAAGCAGATCCAATCATCAGGTGGACCATAACATAGGAAACAGTGGTGATTGACTATTAATGGGCCACAGAAGTTTTGGATGAAGCTGATATTTTGTTTTTCCCTTCATCCAGGATCATGTGACCTTATCAACAGATTGGATGGTAAATAAAAACTAAGGAAACATGAAGTTGAGTCCTAAGAAGTTTTTAATGGCAGGATGGTCAATCACCACTGGTCCACCTGATAATTTTCTCTTCTTCGTTTTTTGGATAATACCATAATATAATCTGAATAAACGGATGGACGGAGTGGATACATAATACATGCATCAATGTGGGCCTCATGGTAACCCTATTGTAAGGGAGCCCGGGGTCTCACCAAATCCGCTCTCCTCCCATTTGGGATAGCGTCCCAACGAAATCGGATTGCGCGTGCTTTTATCCTACTGAGTGAACTCTCTTGGGCCTACCGTGAATGTATGTGGTTTATCTTCCACGTCCATCTATTTTTCCAGCTCATTTTAAGGGTTGAGCAAAAAAATTGAAGCATATCCAAAGCTCAAGTGGACCATAACATAGGAAACAGTGGGAACAATGCTTTCTACCGTTGAAACCTTTCTAGGGCCCACAATAATGTTTATTTGTAATCCAAACTGTTCATAAGATCACAAAGACATGAATAAAGGGAAAACACAAATACCAGCTTGATCCAAAACCTCTATGACCCCCAAGAACTATTCCACGGTAGACATTCAATTCACACAGTTTACTGTGGTGTGATCCACTTGAGATTGAGATATTCTTCATTTTTGGGTTCAAATTATCTAGTAAAATGGATGCAAGGAGTGGATAAAATACAAAAATCACGGTGGACCCGACAGAGTTTACTCCGTACGCAATCCGCTTCCCGTCCCAACACGGAGCTAGAATGCATGGAAAAAATCTCCACTGTGGAAAATTAATATAATAAATTCCTAATCTAGTCAATATATAATAATAATAATAATAAAAATAAAAAAGAATTTTTATCTAAGGCTTATCTAGAAGCTTGGAAAGTAAAATTGAGAGAAAGTGACATTTTCTCTGAAAGTGAGAAGTTATTTTTTTGAAAAGCATTTGGAGATAAAAAGAAAAGGAAAAAACAAAAAGAAAACAGAGGACAGCTGGAATTTATTTTTAGATCTTTCTCTACCTTGAAAAATGCTTTCCACAAAAAAGCGGAAGTCCCAAACAAAATTCAAGGGCAAATGTCATTTTCTACTCAATTGCTTTCCAAGCTTCCAATCAGGACAAGAAAAAATCATTAAAACATGATAAATCAGTTTACAAGAAAAATCACACCTTAGACAGGGCTTTTCTCCACTTCTTTTTCAACCCCTTTCAAAGCTTCAAACTGAAAGTAACAATTCTGTGGATGGAATCCCAATGTGGTCTTTAGGTGGGTCCCAACCACATTGTAAGTGGGACCATACTGGGGCGACAAGATTTCATGCTGGATCTTAGAATCTTACAAAGCATATGATTTGGAGTTGTCGTGTTTGTGTTATAGCATTATCAGTTATATTGTTGCACTTGGACACACTTGAACAGTTAAATAGATCAATCCTGACCGTCCCTTACATGTAGCAAACATTTCATGGAAAATATCGCATGTATTGGATTATCTGATCCACCGGTAAGTGGGCCTCATCAGTTATAGCTGTTCATGAGACGTCGACCGGTCCGTCCGTGGGTCAAATCAAATCGCCCAATGTTGTCATTGTTGTGTAGTTGAGGGTTGGGCCGGATATGAGACCCATTCAATTCAAGAAAAATGGTTGGGCTAGATTCAACCCTATACAGGTTATCAGTGGGCTTAGTCAGATGACCTAACCCGACCCAAATCACGGGGGAAAAATTAAAACATCTGAGCCATGAACCTCTTTTGATGGAAAAATGTTCACATAGAATATTGAACTATATTACATGTGAACTTTTTCAGGTGCTTTCTTTTCAAATGTATCACTTGCTCGGAACATATGAGCCATGTAAAAGGAGGCGTAAGTCATTAACATCATGTTATGTTACAGGAGAATTGTGAAGCTAAAATCATTATGTGGACTGTACCATAGAAAATTAACAAACAGTAGACTGGCTTTGCAATATACATGTATGGCCCACCTAATGAGTGGATTGACTATTATGTTTTATATTTATAAAAAAAAATTTCAAAAATAAAAGTTTATTTTTAATAAATAAATAAATATATTTATTATTAAAAAATTTCATAAAAGGTTATAAAGCAGAATGGTAAGAGGAGAGATTTTTGCTACTTGAACCAATGTTTGAATCTCCATAAGGACGGCGCGAATGCACCATCCGCGCAGGCAGTGTGGGCTGACTTTTTGGCACTTATAAGCCTAACTTTTTGGCACTTGGTGCAATAAGAGCAAGGAGCCTTATGAGCCTAACTTTTTGACACTTGGTGCAATAAGGAATGAACCAGAGTTTGAGACATTTTTGTACATGTGGTATTTGTGCCACGTGTTATACATGTGGCTGCAGTTATGCTAACTAAGATTTGAATCACATATGATAACAATTTTAGATTATTGCATAACTGTTTTTGTCTAAAAGGAGACAAAAATAACTGTCATAAGAAAAAAGGGTCATGTCCTTTCATGGCAGAATGTTTATTGCCTTGAATGGGTGTGGATGTCTTGATAGGGCACATGAGTGTCTCTATAGAAAGGACTCCATGACCCTTCATTTACTATACATACTAGACACCAAGGCAATAAAAAATAATTCAATTTTCAGATCAAGTAATCAATTGTTTAGTGCTCTTTAATCCGCCCTCTTGTTATGTTTTCCTTAGAAATTTTTAAAGCATATCAATGTCAAATCTAGAGATCTGTTCAACACTTAAAGTGCAAATTTTCGTATTGAAAATCAGATGTGTGAGTTCATTGTATCCTAAAGATGATTTGCCTTTTTCCTTCTTTTTGCACTTGCTGGTATATTCAGAAAATGACAATAAATCTATCTTGAAAAATTAACTATTCAAGTCGAGCCTTGAACCCGTTGCATCTGATTGTCCCATCATCGTTTTCTTTTATTTTCCGTTGTGTACTAAAATATATCTTATCCAACATTGACCTGTTTTTCAACTTCTATGGTTGTTATGGTGCGGCCCATCTTTTTCGCTGATGAATATTTTGCAAACAACGTATGCGGACATGTCATTTCCAAAAGTTTTAAGGCTCCATTGACACTTTTTCTGCCACACTAGCTCTTTTTAACTAAGAAACTAGAGAGATATTGGAAGAATTGGTGCATATTTTTCATTGATGGCAAGTGCTGCACATGACTTAAAATCCGATGATTTGCACGATATGGGACCTTTACAAAGTTGAGGATGAACGGCACAAGTTTAAAGATCCACCCAACCACTATGGGATTAGATGTGTCTAATCACTCCTTTAAATTTACAGTACAGATGGCCTTGGATTTTGATGAATGATTTGGACCACTTAAGGGTTAATTTGAAATGATGTATTTCATTGTAGTTGTAATGCGTTTTACTTTTTTCTGTATTTATTATTTACCAAAGGTACTTGGAAGTGGCATGATAGTTACTTATTGATATACAAAATGAGATGGGTCTTTGTGAGTCCCACCATGACATACATGTTTTATCCATGCTGTCCATTTATTTGGCCATATCATTTTAGGGTATGCCTTCAAAAATGAAACGGGTCCAAAACTCAAGTGGACCACATCACAGGAAGAAAATTTAAATGGTTAGTATTCAATTTCTAGTGTTTTGTAGTGTGGTTCACTTGAACTTTAAATCTGCCTCATTTTTGGGCCCACACCTTAAAATCAGCTCTATTAGTGAATGGATGGCATGGATAAAACACATATTTCATGGTGGGCCCACAAAGTTTAGGCTTCAAATTCATTCATGTTATGCAATTAGAGTGAGTCCTATTCACTTCCAAACTTGATGGTGTGTGCATTTATTGGTGATGTGAGAGAAAATACATGTAATCACATCATTTCAAACAGGCTGTAAGGGACAAGTCAGATGGTTATAAATATGATGCTTTCTATTTTTCTCTCCAGACTGGGATGATTTCTCAAAAGGACATTTCTTATTTAAAAAATCTCATTTACATTTAAAGTTGAATTTTAGAAGAACAAATTAAAGAAACTATAGGAAAAATCTTATGGAACTCATCCAGAAGTGGGTCCATAGACCATGTCCAACAGTACCCACTATACTGATGGACCGTGACCATAGTCCTTGGCCCATTTAATAAAATGGGTTGGGCTTTGGTTGGCACCACGTAATCGGACACTAAAGTGATGTATTGCAATCCTTTATCTCAGTGTACCAGATTCCTTTTTCTCTTTGAAGGGATCAGTAATAATTAAACAACTCTTCCACAAATTAGAGCTTTCAAGGCAGAGACTTCCTTTATGCTGTTCATGTGGCTGGGGTTCTGTGAATCAAGACCATCCATCTAGGGTGTCAATGGGTCGGGCTCGGGCCTGAAAAATCAAAATTTTACATAGAGCCAGCCCGATATAGTGCAAACTCCAGCCCGAGACTTACCCAGGCCCGGCCCATTGACACGACTAGTGGATCACAGGCTATCACGTCGGGATAAGGCATATGGAGATCACGTCAGGATATAAGGCATACGGAGATCATCAGCTTATGGCAGGAAGGATGGATGATATCATGGAGTGGCCAACTGCTCATGAACAACAGCAATGAGATAATCCTTGCCATCTCTTTTGCACTCATTTTCCGTTTAAACCTTAAGAGTCCGGATCCTCTGTTGGCTGCCAAACAGTAAAAAATTGTTTGGAGCTTTTTCTATTGGTCCACGTCATCACATATGTCTGCAACCAGGTCACACCTGAGTGCAACCTCATCATGCTGACATCATGCAATGTGATATTGACCGATGAAAAGACTCCAAATAGGGTTTTCCTGTTTGGAGCTAACAGAGGATCTGGATTCTAAACGATATTGTGGATAGGGTTGTTAACAGGCTGGGCTTGGAGTTGGCTTCGGTCCGTATTTTAAACTGTTGAGCTGGGTCACTTAAATTTCTTATTTTGTCTGGCCCAAGACTGGCCCATGGACAACCCCAAGTGTGGACAAATTTTCAATTCTAGAATAGCACCTTTTCTATTCTATTCTATAGCCAATCAATGATATCATTGTGGGTGGATGATTTTTTAGTAGGAGCTGCTGCATGTTCCCATTTGCTTTCATTTCTTTGGGTTTTTTGAATTTTTACAAAAAAAACTGCCTAATTAATATGGAATTTACATTCCGGTACCTTTTTATAAAGGGTTTTCAAATGGCTATATGATTATCATTAAACTACCTTCCATGGCACAAACAAGTAGCTGGATGGTTTGGGTGGCCCCACTATGATGTTCATGTAAAATCTACCCTAACCGTGTCACCCTATGTTAGGTCAAGGGCCAAAAAATCTGCTCCGCCTATGATTCAAGTGGACCATATGATTGAAAATAGTATACAAGGCATTGCTCGCACTCTCGACTGCTTCCATTAGTGTGGGCCATGTGAATTACATATGGTTATGATTTTTGGGCCACAAGTCTAAATCTTTGTGTGAAATCTAATGGTTGAAGTGAATTTCATATAATTATCACAATGGGCCCGGTAAAAATCAAGGGTGAACATTTATCTCACAACTGTTTTTTTTTTGGTGTGGCCCACCAAACTCATAAGTCAACCTGATTTTTTATATCTAGGCCTAATATGGGACTAAGTATCTAATGGTTAGAGTGGATCTAATGTAAAGATCATGGTGACCCCCTTCAAAATCAAGAGTCCATACAATTTCTTTCTTTTTAATAATCTCTTTGTATATGTGCTAAGGGCATGCGAGGACTTACATTTTTTGTGGTGCCCACTTTGATGTATATGCGGAGTCCACTCCAGTCATTAGATGTGTAACTTCTAGTTTAAGCGTAGAGCAAAAAAATAAGCTAACTTATAATTCAGGCAGGGCCGCACCAAACAAAACATTTGTGAAAGAGACTTGGTCCCTTGATTTTTACCAGGCCTAATATGATAACTATATGTAATCCACTCTAACTATTAGATTTCACGCTAAGATTTAGACTTGGGTCCTGAAAATCAAGCCCATTTGTGATTTAGGTGAGCCGTAGCAAGGCAAAATTTTTAGAGGGCGACCGTACCTTTCAAACCATTTGTAATCATGTGGTCCACCTGAATCACGATTGGATTTTCTTTTTTCCTTGGCCTAGCATGAAGTGAAACACCTGATAGCCATGGTGAGTTTCACATAAATAACCATTGAGGCCCACCCAAGCAGCCGATTCACACATTAGTCCCTACTCAACTGACCGTTAAACAA
Source organism: Liriodendron chinense (assembly GCA_003013855.2). Lineage (NCBI taxonomy): Eukaryota > Viridiplantae > Streptophyta > Magnoliopsida > Magnoliales > Magnoliaceae > Liriodendron > Liriodendron chinense. Next base: position 897,842 of record PVNU02002589.1, read on the forward strand.
ATATAATGGACAGTACAATTGGCTGTTAAATATAATAAAAGGTGATGGAATGATAATTATCATGACGTACCTTCTTTTTCTCTTTTCTTTTTTTTGAAAAAGGTACTATAATATAAATTCCTTACTAATTAGTTAGTTTTTTTGTAATTTTTTCTCATTCCTCATCTTCCACGTTGCTTAAACTTTAAAAGCTCGTTTGGCACCATGGATTTAGGGGGGATTTGAAGGGGTTTCAAATCTCTTGGTGTGTTTAGGCATATAAAGCAATTGGGGGTTTCAAATCCCATCGATGAGGGCGTTTACAATCTAAGGTAGAAGCTTGGATTACATCTAAAATCCTTCCAAGAGTCACATATGTAACATGTGTGTCACTAGGCTACTAATCTATTGGGCACATGGCCCACTGATGATACCCCAAAACAATTAGATTATCAATTGCATCACTAAATTACTTTATATGATGATTTGCGTTGTCCAAACATTGTCTAAGGAAATCAACAGTTAAAATTCGTAGGTTAGTCACTTGGATGTGATCCTATGCTTGTGGCCCATCCGAGACTTGGAATTTCATCATTTTTAGCCAAAGTATATATTTCAACAGGCTTATGACAACCAATGTGTCGAACATTACATACTTATACTAATTAAGGATATTAAAGTTGATGTAGTAATTAAATTCAAACCCTTGTAAATATCATACTTTTGGCATGTTCGCTCACCCTAAGTGCAAGGCTGTGATGCAGTAATAAATCTCGGTAAGTCTGTGGTCGATCCACATGGAATTAGGTAAATCAATTCTAACTATTCCTAGCAACTTCAAATTCAATTATTCAGAAGTTTAAGTGCATAAACTACCTTAAAACAGTAAATTGTAAAAATTTATAATTTAATAGAACTAAGGCCTCAAGGATCCACTTATAGTAGTCCCATGTGAATTTATTCATTCAAGCATAAACTCAACTAGAATTGAAGTTCTATCTCTCTTCTAGTTGGAAGATTTAACATTCAAACACAAACAATCTCCACTTAAATATGAAAATAAGATTCCAGTTCTAATGAAGCACATAAATTCGAATATGTAGCCTTCGAAGTAACAACCATGCCAATGGACTATGTATGCTCAGGGGTTACTACAATTTGAATTTAATTAATCCAAATATGATAATCTCAAAGAATTGCAAGGAACCCATGTCTGAAGCACATAAACTCTCATAAAATATCCAAAAATACCAACTTTATTCAAACTAGAACTTAAAAGTCCAAACCTAAAGTAAAGTACTTGAATCAAACGAATTCAACATGTTAACTACTCGCAAGCTTTACCTCTTAGCCTTAGCTAAGAAGTTCTAGCCGAGCATTATCATGCTTCAACTAAAAACAATGAAAAGCTATTGAAAAACATGAAAAACTAAATTCGGAAGAGTTGTAGACACTCCACGACGATCCTTTTCACCTTCCACAAAGTCCTTAACCTTCTATGATGCCTTAGGTAGGGAGTGAAGGTGGCCTTTTTTAAGAGAAATCCTGCACTGACTTGGAAACTTCGAGAATACGCGTAAGTATTTCGCACTTGTGTAGGCAGTTTCGATTGATTGGACTTATCTCTAATGGATCGGAGCACCTCCTTCCGACGGATCGGAACTCCTCCGATTGATTGGAAATATGTCCAGAGACTTATGGAAAAATCTATAATTCCGATGGGTCTCCGATATGACTTCGATTGATCGGAGGTAATTCCAATGGGACTCCAATAGGGCTCCGATTGATCGAAATTCTGTCCAGCAACAACTTAGGGCTATTTTCTGCATTTTACTTTTATGGTCCTACAACTCTGCATTTTGCTTTTTTAGGACAATTCAGGATTTTAACTTGATTCCTTCAAGGTTTTTCTCTATTTTTTTTGGCTCATCAAAGCTTGGTCTTTTAATTACTTCAAATCCTTCAAATTAGCATTGTTGATGCTGGAAATTCGTCAATAGATGAAGGTGAAGGTTTCTTGATATCGATGGCCGAATGATGCTGATCTTCTCCTTGAAGAATGGCTAGATCCTGTGGAACACAAAAGAAAGCTAAGGGGGGTGGCTGGGGTCCAACCGTTAGCCCTCCGATGCCTAAGTCAGTGGGATCTTGAAAGATTGAATATCTATCTCTTTTGATCAGTTTTCAGTATCGTACCTCAATAATGGAGAGAATGCTCCAATTTATAGACTTAGGTTGCAGAGTCGTGCTCCTCATTTGTTGCCGTGATGCTTGTAGAGGAAATCTCGGATCTCCGAGATTTCCGGAGCTGTCCCGCGATCTTCGAGGATCTTTCGGCCGGTTGGTTAGAGATTTTTCGGATTTCTTTCCTCTTATCACGCACAAACTTAGAGAATTACGGTAACAGAATCAGGTCGCAAAGCGGTCGGCCTGGCAAGGTCGTTCACGAGGACTACCTTTCTCCCTTAAATCGGGTCGGTCAGGCCTGACGACCTATGTTTGGGTTGTTCCGTCTGTCATCAGATCGGCTTCAAGCTGAGCGAGCTGAACCGAATCCATCCTCAGGTCAGCTCGTATTCTTTTCGCGATGGTGTCGAGGTTAGCTCGTATTCTTCTCACAACAGAAGTCCCCCCACTCCCGAGTCTAGCTCGTCTGTCTTGGGAGTAGCTTGATAAAGAAGATATGTCGATCTGGCTACCCTTGGTGCTTTACAGCTGTCGCGCTGTTGCGCCGTCATCTCGACGGGCGAGAAAGCAGCATTTAATGCGTCGTTTAAAAAATCGAGGCATCATCATTCGTTTGTACGGCGTATCAGCGCTCAACAGAATTTTATCGAACGGGGTGGCGCCACGTGTCTGGAGTAATGCGTTACTTTTCGTACGCTTCAACCAAGAGCCACCACGTGGAATCATTGCATTTAATGCCAAAGAATCCTTCGGGTATAAAACTTGAAAGTTAGCGGATTTCGAAAAAATTCTTCTCTTCTCCGACTCTGCTTTCCTCTTTTTGAGTTCTCCTCATCCATTCCCTGATATCTCTCATCCGGCTGGTGTACCAATCACCTAGGGTACGCTCTTCTCATCCTTAGAAGACCTTCTTCCCCTTTTGTATTTTTCACAATGTCGGAGACCTCTTACTCTGATGCCATACGGATGGTGAGGTTTGGGGATTCTGAGTCGGACCCACCTCTATCAGAGCATCAGGAGATGGACCCCAGAGAATCCCATTCCAGGACAGCCGATCCTGTGAATGAAGAGGAATCCGATGTTCCTGAGCCAGGAGTTGGGGATGGGACGGCTTAGAGGGATTCCTTCGAGATGGATGGCGTGACCTCGCAGATTACCCAGAGAGAACTAGATAATGCGAGGAGGACGTAGGGGATTCCGGAATCCGTAGAGCTTAGGATCACGGGCCGAGCTGATAGACCGAGCCGACCTCGCCGAGGAGAAACCGTTATCTCCCTGATGCATTTAGAGGCCGGGCTCAGGTTACCCCTACACCCCTTCGTGCGAGAAGTCCTTAACACCTTAGGTCTCGCACCGAGCCAGCTACAACCTAATGGCTGGAGGTGTATGATGGGATGTTACATATTGTGGCAGAGAGTAGGGAATAAAGAACTGACCTCGAGCGAGCTGTTCTCCATGTACAGTCTCAAGTCTCTGGGAGGTCATGGTCTTTATTACCTCTCTTCTCATCCGGGCCATGGGGGCTCGATAGTGACTGGCCTACCATCCTCGACAAGAATTTGGAAGAGGAAATGGTTTTTTGCGTCGGGGGATTGGGAAGCTTCGTCGGATGAGCTTCGCCCTCTGGAACATAGGGTCCGAGCTGATTTTGCTCTGCCAGGTCGAGCTGCACTTAGAATTTTTTTTTTTTATATTTCTAATGCTTTTTATGCTTTTTCAACCCTGACGCGTACTTCCTTGTCTTTGCAGCTTCGGTGGCCATCAGGGTAGCGCTCTCTGCGGTACAAGAAAGGCAGATCCGAGCTGCACGGGAGTACCCGCTTGTAGAGAGGAACTTCCGCAGTTTGATCACCGTAGAATCTGTCCTCGAATCAGGTCAGCAAAGTAGATATTTACGTTTCACTTGTCAATTCTTCAAGTATTGTGTCCTGACACTTTTCCTTGTGTTTTGGACAGGCATGGCCCCGAAGGCGGTTTCTAAATCCCGTCGAATCCCTGCTCGGCTTCTCGAGCGCGGGGAGAGCTCGGTGGAACCTCCGAGCAAGAGGGTGGCCACGGAGGCTCAGAGGCAACAAAGGTTGCCTCAGTCCTTCGTATGCGGGTCTGGTCAACCTCTGGGCTCATCCCCTGCAGGGGATGAACCTCTAGCTGCCCAGCCTCCCGCTTCCGGGGTTCCGGTTGTCAACGTGCCGGACACCTCGGATTCCCGGGCCGAGCCATCGGTGGGCCGACCCGCGACTCGTGCTAGCTTGTCTGGCACTCCGACAGCATCGACTTCAGCGGGGCCCGCTCGCACCCCTGCTGAAGTCGGGTCGTCGCGCCCTCCTCCGGCTCCCCGGGCCACTCGCCCTGCGGCTGCTCCTGGGGTCGAGCAGCGCGAGGAGCAGGTCGACATGCCTCTGGTAATAGAGCAGGTCGACATGCCTCTGGTAATAGAGCAGTTTGCGACCTGGAAAGAGGGGGTTAACGCCTACATGGACGTTAACCAGAGCATCCCTCAGGATCTGAGCTCTCTCGCGTCGTCAGATCCTGACCAGATGGTCGGAGTCGCCATTGAGAGCAGTCTCAGGGTAAGCTGACTGCCTTTTTCTCTTCTTCTTTTTCTTTATTCATGCCACTATTGCATTACTAATTGTCGTAACTCGTTTTTGTAGGACTCGGCCTTGTTGATCATGATCCGCCAGAAGATGGCTGAGCGGACTCACCAGATGCAAAAAGCTCTAGTTGCCGCCTCTTCTTGGAAGAACAAGACTGAGGCGATGAAGGCTGAGCTGAAGAAGAAGCTGTCTGAGCTGGCAACAGCCCAAACGGAACTGCAGACGGCCCAAGCTGAACTGCAGACAGCCCAGTCCGAGCTGAAGGTGGCTCAGTCCGAGCTGAAGGTGGCCTAGTTCGAGCTGGAAGTGTCTCAAGTACAAGTCCAGTCTCTGGAGGAAGCGATGAGGGAGACCTCAGCCAAGGCCCAGTCTGAGGGGAACAAGGTCGAGTCGCTCGAGGCCGCTCTCAAGATAGCTGAGGAGGAGAAGGTGGACCTGGCCAAGCTCTTGAAGGAGGTCCAGATGAAGGCTTTGGCTGATGCAAAAGATGCAAAAGCTAAGTTTGAGAGGCTGAACGCAATTTCTAAGGAGCTGTACAATCATGACTTCCAGGATTGCAGACGGCTTGTTCTCAAACACTTCCTCGATCTCGAACTGACTCCTGTCGATAATGATGAAGATGAGGACGAAGTCGCGAGGGAAGGACCTTCAAAAGGTGCTGCGGCCGGGCCGTCTAACGCTGCTGAAGGCTGAAATACCTTGTATATTTTTTCTTTCTTTTTCTTTGATGTGATTATGTAGAAAAAACTTTTACTTCAATACCAGCCCTTTAGAGGCACCTTTTTGCAGATTGTATTTGTAGTACTTTTATTTCTCTTATGTATGCACGGATCGTGGAACGAGTAAAGAACTCTTTGTAATCAGCGAAGTTCGATAACATAAGCTCGACCATTATATTGGAGTAGATGACTTAGTCGTAGGGCTTCGATAGTAGTATGGAAGTCAGCTCAGAACATTGATACCGCTAGGCCGATCTGCAGTTCACAATACTTTAGGATGTAATCTTAAAGTAATTTTATTGAATCATCATCTCGAAATACATATTTTATACGAGGCCCTGCTCGTTCATGGATAGTAGATCTTCAGGTGATCAGCGTTCCATGGATGGGAAAGGGGTCTGCAGTCCATGTCTTCGAGCCAATAAGTACCAGGACGACGTGAGCTGAGTACCCTATACGGCCCTTCCCAGTTGGGACTGAAGGCAGCGATTTTGTCTTTAGCACTGACCTTTTTGAGAACCATGTCGCCAGCTCGAAACTGCCGCTCCTTTACCCGGGAGTTATAGTATCGCCTAACCCGCTGCTGATAGGCTGCTAATCATATTTGGGATGCCTCGCATACCTCATCGAGTAGGTCCAGGTTTGTCCGTAGTTGTTCTTCGTTTTGGTCAGGTCGCTGTTGGCTCGTCCTGCCTGTGGGCATCCCGACCTCTACTGGGACGACGGCTTCTGCTCCAAAAGTTAAAGAGAAAGGCGTTTCCCCGTTTGTGGACCGAGCCGTGGTCCGATAGGCCCAAAGTACTTCGGAAAGTTCGTCGGCCCAAGCACCTTTCTTCTCCCCGAGCTTTGTTTTGAGGTGATTTTTGATAATCTTGTTAACTGCCTCGACCTGACCGTTGGCTTGCGGGTGGTGGAGAGAAGAATACACGTTCTTGATGCCCAGACCTTTACAGAACTTTCGAAACCTTTCGTTGTCGAATTGCCGCCCATTATCAGTGATAATTGTATTCGGGATCCCAAATCGGCACACGATCGCTTTCCAAATGAAGTCTATTGTTCTCTTCTCGGTAATGGTGGCTAGCGGTTCTGCTTCTGCCCACTTCGTGAAGTAGTCGACGGCGACGATTGCGTATTTCACCTGTCCCTTCCCCTTCGGAAGAGGGCCAATGATGTCGACTCTCCATTGAGCGAATGGCCATGGCCCAGACATGGGAGTGAGCTCTTCGGGTGGAAGGTGGGGAATTGGGGCGAATTGTTGGCATCTATCACATCTTTTAACCATTTCCTGGGCGTCGTGCTGGATGGTGGGCCAATAATATCCCTGTCTGACTACCTTTTGCGCTAGTGCTCGGGCACTAGAATGATTCCCGCAACAGCCGAAATGGATTTCGCGTAACATGTAATCAGCTTCTTCGGTTCCCAAACAACGCAGACATGGAAAAGAAAATCCCCTCTTGTAGAGGATTTCATTGATCAGAGTATACCGAGCTGATCTATAGCGGATGCGCTGAGCTTCTTTTTGATCGTCGGACAATTCGCCCGACTGTAAGAACCGGATGATAGGGTCTCTCCAATCTAGGGCAGCCGCCACTGGAAAAACCTCTGTTGACTCGTTTGATGATATGCTTCGTTGAGGGAGGAACTCGATGGGAACCATCCTACCGAGCTCGTCGTTGGCTGATGAGGCGAGTTTTGCGAGAGAATCCACATTCATATTCTTGCTCCTCGGGATCTGAACAATCTCATATTGATCAAAACGTGACAGTAGCTCTTGAGTTCTTGTCAGGTATGCGGACATTTTTCCTCCTTTCGCTTGGTATTCTGCGGTCACTTGCCCGACCACCAATTGAGAGTCACTATGTATTTTTATAGATCGGATCCCTATTTCAGAGGCGAGGCCGAGACCGGCTAGAAGGGCTTCATATTCAGCCTCGTTGTTCGAAGCTCGGAATCCGAACCGGAGAGCGTATTGAATTTGGATCCCGTCTGGCGCTGTCAAGACGAGACCGGCTCCGCAGCCTTGTGAATTGGAAGATCCATCAACGTGTAATAACCAGGTCGGTGTGCCGTAGTTATTTTCTGGTGATGGGTCGGATTTGGTGTCGTCTTGAATTTCGAGAGGCTCGGTCAACTCAACGATGAAATCAGCGACGGCCTGGCCTTTGATCGCAGCTCGAGGTCGATATTTTATGTCAAATTCACCGAGCTCAACAGCCCATTTAATGAGGCAACCTGAGGTTTCAGGATTCTGTAACACCTGTCGCAATGGTTGATCAGTCAGCACGGCTATCGGGTGCGCTTGAAAGTATGGCCTCAATTTCCGGGCTGAGGTGATTAGAGCCAAGGCTAGCTTCTCTATTGTCGGATATCGGGTTTCGGAATCGAGTAGGGCTTTGCTGATGTAGTAAACAGGCCTTTGGATTCCTTTGTCGTCCCGGACTAGTGCCAAGCTGACTGCTGCTGGTGAGACTGCTAAGTACAGGGGTAGTTCTTCTTTATGTGCTGGTTTAGACGACAGCGGCGAAGAGCCGAGGTAGGCTTTCAATTCGTAGAAAGCTTGCTCGCAGTCTGAGGTCCAAATCATCTCATTGCATTTGCGCAGCTGCTTGAAGAAGGGGAGGCATCGATCGGTAGCTTTTGAGACAAACCTGTTGAGTGCCGCAATCCTTCCTGTGAGCCGCTGGATATCCTTTACTGTACGAGGTGAGCTCATGTTGAGAAGTGCCTGAATTTTTTCAGGGTTGGCCTCAATTCCTCGCTGGTTTACTATGAAGCCAAGGAACTTTCCCGAGCTTACCCCGAAAGCACATTTGCTGGGGTTGAGCTTCATTTGATACTTCCGCAATATCCCGAACGTGGTGCAGAGGTCGCAGACATGGTCCTCTGATCGTTTGCTTTTCACGAGCATATCATCCACGTACACTTCCATGGTTCTTCCGAGTTGGTCTGTGAACATCTTGTTTACTAGTCGTTGGTAGGTTGCTCCGGCGTTTTTTAGCCTGAAGGGCATAACCTTGTAACAGTAGAGCCCCCGATCCGTAATGAATGCTGTCTTTTGCCTGTCGGGAGCGTGCATTTGGATCTGATTATATTCAGAGTAAGCATCCATGAAGCTGAGGAGCTCGTGCCCGGCGGTTGCGTCGACGAGCTGATCTATTCGTGGCAGAGGGAAGCTGTCTTTAGGACAGGCCTTGTTCAGGTCAGTGTAGTCCACACAGACTCTCCATTTCCCATTGTTCTTTTTGACGAGAACGACGTTTGTAAGCCATTCCGGATAGCATATTTCCTGGATGAATCCCGCCTTGCGCAATTTCTGTACTTCCTCTTCAATGATCATGTACCTTTCTGTATTGAAAGAGCGCCTTTTTGACAGATTGGCCTGATAGTTGGATCGACGTTTAGCCGGTGGACCATCACTTCTGTGCAGATTCCAGGCATCTCTTCATGGGACCACGCAAAAACGTCCACATACTCCTTCAGGAAGGTGATTAGGCCCTCTCGCACCTTGCCCTCCAAACATGACCCGATTTTGATAGTTCTGGTCGGGTCGGTATTTGACAATGGAATGTCAACCAGATCCTCGGCAGGCGACCCGCGCTCCTTCTCTTCTTCCCGTGGATCGAGAGAGGTCGCATGAGAAACGGTTGATACTGTACTTTTATTCTTCCCTCGTAGGGAAAGTTCGTAGCAACGATGGGCTTCCTGCTGATCTCCCCTGACTATGCCGATTCCTTCGTCGGTTTCGAACTTCATTGCAAGGTGGTAGATGGAAACGGCAGCTTTGAGAGCCCGCAGGATAGGACGGCCGATAATGGCGTTATAGGCAGAGGGGGTATTTACGACAAGGAAGTCAACCATTATTATTTTCTGGTTTGGTTCTTCCCCGGCGGTAACTGGTAGAGTTATCTCCCCTTCGGGCATGATGCTGTCCCCTGTGAATCCGGTCAACGCTGTCTTGACCGGTCTCAATCGGGATCGGTCGATCTTCATTTTTTCAAATGCCGAAGCGTATAGGATATCAGCCGATGTAATGACCCGAGATTTTCGACTCTCGTGTATAACACGACGGCCGAATTCCCAAGTAAATCATGGACTAATTGATTTGTTAAATAATGAAATATAGCATTCAAGCACAATGGCGGAAACAATTATCATCTTATTCTATCAAACTTACTACGTCATCATCAATGTTTAAATAAGGGAACCAACCAATATCCATTCTGATTAATTAAAATACAAAACCATGTCTTCTCTTGAAGACTTATTACAATTCCATAAATTTATCAACCACTCAAAAGAAATATTTAATATATGATAACATCAATTAAGTTTATCTAACATCGTCATCCGCCATGTGATCATACGAACCATCGAACTCTTTTCCTTAAAAATCGGGTTCAATACCTGGATCTTCACCTGCATCACCTAAATTGTGTTTGAGATAGCGTTAAACGCTATCATAGTGGGGAATATTCCCTCCAAGACTATCAAGAATAACAATGTATAAAACTCAGAGTAACGCAACACAATAATATCTTTATTCAAACAAAACAATCAAGTAAAAATCTTTGTTAATGCGATGCATGGAATGCATGCTCTGGCTAAGGCACCCTGGCTAGAAATCATAATACATGAAGTGGGAGACTCCCTGTTACGACTTCACGCTAGCCACTAGTCACCAGAGGTTCCTGGGACGCACAAGCCCATAGTTTTGCCCGACCACGTGAGAAACGGGACGCTCATAGCCCAAATCTACACGTGACAGTGTACAGGAGAAGTAGGACGCTCTAGCCTATTCTCAATTCCGTACACCCACATGGAGCCAAGTGAATGCATGACTTTAGTTTCACCTTTATTTAAGTGTTTTCACATACAACCGATTTAAATAAAACTCAATGGTCACTATGGGGAGTCGCAAGCAACCCAGCATAGGCCGACAGCACAGGATTAGTGTCCATAGCACCAACCCCGGCTCATGAGAATTTATATACCATTAGTGTTTACTCATTGTCCCGTTTTATGATTTCATCATGTCCCAAAAAACCAAGGTTGTACATCATGACCAAGTTCATTAAAATACCCATGTACTGTAAATGGATCAAATCAAGCATCATGTACATGTAAGGATCCATTAACAAACAATCACTTCATTCTCTCAGTTAACTCAAGATATATTCTTACATCATGGACACCTCTCACGGGTTTCATCTCTCTACATCGAATAATTTTACCAACTTAGGGACAAAGAGTACACAATAATGGGATGTCCATATGATGATCTTATACACATATTTTGTGTCACAATATGAAAACCAATGTTACTTGTAAAACACAGATTAAGGAAATAAGGGCATAGATTTCACAAAGATAAATAACACAAATACACATGCTTCTTAACCAAAAATCTAAACAATGAATCACATCATTATATAATGATATTCATTACAAATCCTACATTAAACTTCATGTTATATGGATCAGCAATTCAAAACAAAACAACTTCACATGCCACAAAAGAAACTTATGATAATCATAATATTATTAATGAAAGGCTTGAAGGAAAATCCTCACCTTAGGATGGACTTAGAAGAAGATGGTTGTAGAAGATCCTAGTCGCTGGAAAAATATGAGAAAGAGCTCTCTTCTTCTTCTTCTTCTCTCTCTCTCTCTCTCTCTCTCTCTCTCTCTCTCTCTACGGCATGGAGGCTAGGGTTAGGAGAAGGATTTGGAGGTGCGTAGTAGAAATATGGAGAGGGATGTGCACGCGAGGTCTTGTGTAACAACCTCTTGAGGTGGGTTTCTCAAATCTCAATATTCGGATGATCTATGATCAATTCCAATCCATTCATCTTATCAAGCTCGAAGAGTAGAGTCAGAATACGTAAATTTCTTGATGATCCACATTCTAGATTGGCCGATCCTTGAAAATGGCCTAACGGGTGGTAAAATGGGCTAGATCTCAATTAACGGTCTACGCTTGATGATCAGGGCCCAAATTTTAGAAAAATATATGGTCATGATAGGCAAATAATTGTACAAAGTTTAGTGGTTGATTGATGGTGAGAAATGCCTAGATCTGAAATTTCAACTTTTGGCGGAAAAGGAAGGGGCTGGCTTTGTGGTTCAACGGTGTAGGATTATAGATCGGGGTCCAAACTTTGTGTAAACTCGTAGTCATATGAGTATAATAAGTGGTCCAAATTTGAGAAACGATTGATGGTGAGAAGTGGGTGAATCGAAAGGTTCAGTTTTAAAAAGAGTTGGTAACTCATTAATTTCTAAAACGGGATAACTTCGCGCATAAGAAAGATGCTTATCAAGGTGGGGCATTCAAATCACACTATTGGTCCATGATAAAGACGATCCAAGTCATTCATATGAAGAGAAATATTCGACTACGACTAACCATCTACTTTCCTCACTCAATGGACATGAAAATCAAGAGTTAAGGGCTGATTTGACAATCGGACCACTTCTACTATGATTTAAGGGTTGAAATTTAATGTGTATGGTTAATATGTGCCCAAAAGCTTAAATCCAGGGTTTTGCGTGAAAGTGATCGTCAGAAACTATAATACTTAAAAATGGCATCTTAACTTAAGTTTAACTAATGGCATTTTCGTAATTATCTGAAAAGTGCGTGATTTTTGAAATCTGATCTTTCTACGATGTTTATGGGATCATTTTAAGCAACTTTTGTAAAGGGTCCCCTATCAGATCTCCTATGGATGTCCCGCTATTCGCAAATGAACGGTAAATGTACGATAATTAATAAAAAAATAAATTAAAAATAAATTTTCAAAAATTTTCAAATAAATCTCGAAAATCTGGGGCGTTACAGCCGAACTGCCCGTGTCGACCATCATCTTGTGGAGTCTTTTATTGGCGACCACCATCGCAACGACAAGGGAGTCGTCATGTGGATGTGCGACCCCTCGAGCGTCCTCTTCGGTAAAGGTTATTGTTTGTGAGGTTACCTTTGCGACCTTTGCAGGTCGGCTGGTGATGTTAACAGAAGATCTCGGTAAGGATGTCCTTCCTTGTCGCACGTAGTTTTTGCGGGAGTTCCCGGTATCTCCAGTGGTCGGCCCTCCGAAGATCATGTGGATTTCTTCCACAGGGTTGTTGCTTTGTTCCTCAGTTAAGTCAGTGACCCGACCTTTATCCCTTCACCCGTCCGAACGCTGAGCGATGTAGTCTTTCAAGAAACCTTGTTGGATGAGGGCTTTTATCTGTCGCTTCAAGTCAAAGCAATCCACGGTGTTATGACAGTGATCTTTGTGGTACAAACAGTACCTTGATTTCGACCTTCTACTGGGGTCGGTTTTTATCTTCGTAGGTCGTTCGAAATTGTACTTACCTTTCTCTGCTAAATACACTTGCTCGATGGTTTTGTTGAGCCGTGTGTACTTTTCGAACCGTGGTGCAGGTGATTTTGTTCGGCGAGCGGGTCTGTTCCGAGTCGGCGATCTTTGTTCTGACTTCCGCTCCGACCTGTGTCTTTTTGAGCCGCTGCTATCCTGACGATCCTTATTCCTTGTCGTTGGTCGGTGAGCGTTAACCAGTTCCTCGGCGTTGATGTGTTTTGCCGCCTGATCTAAAAATTCTGCCACGGACTGAGGTGGCTCTTCTCCAACAGACCAAAGGAATCTTCGGTCCCGCAGTCCTCCGATCATAGTGTGTAACAATACGCCTTGCGAGAGATTTTCAATTTGAACAGCTTCGGAATTGAAGCGTGCGAGGTAATCTTTCAGGGACTCATCTTCCTTTTGCTTAATCGCAGCAAGATGAGTTGAATGCTTCCTCGGGTCGGTACTCCCAATGAACTAAGTGGCGAAAGTTCGGCTCAATTGAGAGAACGAACTGATTGTGCGGGGTTTCAGGTTACGAAACCAAGTCCATGCCGAACTCGTTAAGGACAATGGAAAGGCCTTACACATAATGTGTCCGTTGGCCCCGATGAGATCCATGCGGACTTTGAAGTTTTCTAAATGTTCCGCCGAATCTCCCATCCCAGAGTACTGTTTCAGCTGAGGAACCTTAAATTCTTTGGGAATGGGCTCTTCACGAATCTCGTCGGTGAACGGCGACTCAGATGAGTCGACCAATGCATCCACAGCGATTGGAGCTCGGGCTCGCTGTGCTCTCTGAATATCGCCCATTTGTTCCCGCAGTTCTCTCAGCTCGGCCTCTAGTGGGCTCAAGTTGTCGTCAACCCAGTTGCTGGCTCCAAGATCAGCTCGTTCATGTGCGAGGCGAGCTGTTCTTCGCTCCTCGAGCCTATGTCGTAGATCGTTGGCAGGCAAGCTTGTCGTTGGCCGTGATCTGGTCTCGATTGCTCGGCTGGCGACCTCGTTTTCTTCAATCGGAGTGGGGTGTTGAGAACGCTGCGATGGCCGAGTTTGGTGAGAGTGCTGGGTCTGTTGAGGCTGAGAATGGGTACGCCGAGGCCCCTCATGTTCTCTGGCATTCAACATGGTTGGATGGGCTAGACCAGTTAGTAGGGCTTTAATTTCGTCCAGCCTCTGGTCCACGTAGCCCAGTCGTTCGTCGACCCCACCCAGTTTTTGGTTGACCCCTCCTACCTGCTCTTCGAGAAGGGACAACCTGACTCCTTGGTTGCGAGGTCTCTGTTGTCCCCCCTGCTGAGCAAAGAGAGGAGAGTTCCCACTGAGTTGGATAGCGGGAGTGTCAGGGAATGATCCTTCATTCTTAGAGATTTGATCGTCTGAAGGTCCATCGATCGCAGGTGCTTTCCCTTTATACTTTCTCTTTCCAGCCATAGTAAAAGAGAAGGAAGAAGTTGAGATCGTCTTTAGCAATTGAGCGAGAACATGGACTTCCTAATTAAAGGAATCTTCGGTTCCCACAGACGGCGCCAATCTTTGATGCTGGAAATTCGTCAACAGATGAAGGTGAAGGTTTCTTGATATCGATGGTCGAATGATGCTGATCTTCTCCTTGAAGAATGGTTGGATCCTGTGGAACACAAAAGAAAGTTAAGGGGGGTGGCTGGGGTCCAGCCGTTAGCCCTCCGATGCCTAAGTCAGTGGGATCTTGAAAGATTGAATATCTATCTCTTTTGATCAGTTTTCAGTATCGTACCTCAATAATGGAGAGAATGCTCCAATTTATAGACTTAGTTGCAGAGTCGTGCTCCTCATTTGTTGCCGTGATGCTTGTAGAGGAAATCTCGGATCTCCGAGATTTTCGGAGCTGTCCCGCGATCTTCGATGATCTTTCGGCGGATTGGTTAGAGATTTTCCGGATTTCTTTCCTCTTATCACTGTTATAGGCAAAATGGTGGAGATAAGATTTCACGTGGAAATGACCCATTCGACTCTCGAGATCATCTGATCGAGAGTCGAATATTGGACAGGTGCGGGACGCCCATTCGACTCTCGAGATCATCTGATCGAGAGTCGAATATTGGACAAGTGCAGGACGCCCATTCGACTCTCGAGATCATCTGATCGAGAGTCGAATATTGGACAAGTGCAGGACGCCCATTCGACTCTCGAGATCATCTGATCGAGAGTCGAATATTGGACAAGTGCAGGACGCCCATTCGACTCTCGAGATCATCGGATCGAGAGTCGAATATTGGACAGGTGCGGGACGCCCATTCGACTCTCGAGATCACCTGATCGAGAGTCGAATATTGGACAAGTGCGGTCGCGAGCATACCTTATCACAAGTCGTTGAAAGATATTACACCCAAAATATGTACTTGGACTCGCGACCACATTTTAACCTGCGAGCAGCTTTACTACGAGCGTCTCCTTCCTTTTCGGAGGCCATGACTCCAACTATGGCTTCCGGCCGGATCCAGCCGGATTTCAAGGGATTGCCATCTAGGGGCGTGATTGTTGGAATAAATCATTGGGTTGGATCTACTTAAAAGATAGGATCTTATCCCACGAAATCAGCGGATTCTCAGTATCGTATGCGACATCAACGGGATTTCGACATCTCACGTAACAGATTGGATTGTTTCAGATCTATATAAGGGGATGGCTCCCTTGAATAGGAGGGACGTACTCATCATTCAATATGGGTCCCGTTTTGCTTGGCTCCTCTTCTGTGGTCTAACTTAAGCGTCGGAGGGCTAACGGCTGGTCCCCAGCCACCCTTATTCGCTGTCTTGTTTCAGGTCTGGTGGTGGAAATCCCTCCCGGAGCGAAGGAGAAAAGCCGGAGGATCTCGTTACAGAATCTGACATTAACAGTTTGGCGCCGTCTGTGGGAACGACTTGATCATCAAAATCAATCGTGTTAACCACCGATCAAAATCCTTCGGTGATGCCTCCTAAAAAGACTGTTCATCCTTCAACTTCAAGGCAGGCACCACCTCCGCCCGGTGAGACAGAATCCGCACCTGCCCTCCCACCTGTTCCGACAGATATCCCTCAAGGAGCCCCGAATATGCCATCAACAAATCCATTATTGGAGGCTTCTGGAAATCAGGATGATGTCCTACGATTCCTCGGGAACACTCTCCTAACTCTAAACGCCGGAGTTCAGGCATTGTCAAATCGACTTGATCAGCACTTCCCTGAACCGCAAAGACAACCCTCCGAAGGGTTACCACCGCCACCTATACCAGTTGCTTCCAGGCATTCTATGGATGAACCACAGGTCCCGTCACTTGGCGGCCATCCCCCTGTGCCGTCTCCACATTCTATACATTCCAGTTCGTCTCGACAACCTCAACCGCAAGGCTCTAACGCCGAAACGTCTAGCTATACCTTGCCATGGGAAGGGGATCTCAAAAGAATCCAAGACCGTTTTGATCTCATGGAGCAGAGATACCAGGCAAATCGGCTATCTGCTGTCATGGCGGCTATACATCAATCTGAATCTCCCTTCACAAGCGAGGTCATGGAAGCCCCGTTGCCCAGAAAGTATCGAACGCCTATTATCGCTCCGTATACAGGCATTGGCGATCCTCTAGAACATCTGGAAACATATAGGTCCCTCATGGAGTTGGAGGGACATGGTTCAGAAATCATGTGTAGGGCTTTTCCCCTTACGTTGAAGGAAGCGGCTCGTACGTGGTTTCGGGGGTTAAAGCCTCTTTCCATCAGTTCCTTTTCCCAATTATCAGAGATATTTCTTTCTCAATTCATGGGAAGTATTCGCATTAAAAAGCCAGCCTCCCATCTGATGAATCTGAAACAGCAACATGGGGAGACAATAAAAGAGTTCACAGTACGGTTCACTGCTGAAGCCGTTCAAACCGAGAGTTACACTGAAGAAAAGGGTCTCACAGCCCTCATCACTGGAATAACAAGCGAGAAATTCAGGTTTGCCTTAGATAAAAGCCCGCCGAAAAGTATGGCGGAATTCCAAGCCAAAGCTCAGAAATATATCAATGCGGAAGAAGTCGCATTGACACGCCATGGAGTACAAAGTAAGAAACGCAAGCCAGAGGGAACTTCTTCTACAGATAAGAAATACCGTCGTGATCAGCGCGATCGTTCTCCCAGGAAGCCTTACTCTGGTAAATATCATAATTACACTCCTCTTGATCGGTCCCCTGAAAAGGTTCTAATGGAGATTAAACACAAGCCATATGTGAAGTGGCCCGCAAAGATCAAATCCGATCCCGAGAAGAGGGATAAGAGCAAGTTCTGTTACTTTCACAAAGATCACGGGCATAGGACCCAGGACTGTATCTCTCTACGAGACCATATCGAAGCCCTTATTCGAAAAGGCCATCTCCAAGATTATGTTGCTCGTAAAAATCGATCGCCAGAAAGGGCGAAGACCTCATCTCGCCAGAAGGAACCATCTCATCATCAAACCGACCAAGAGGATGCTGAGCCTACAGGAGAAATTCGCACTATCGTCGGAGGACCAGCTTGTGGGGGTGACTCTCAAGCTTCAAGAAAGGCATACGCTCGAAAGGCATCCAAAGAACCCCAGCAAATTTATTGGCTGGAACAGACGTCCAGCTCATCAAAAGCAAGCCATCCTCCAATTTCTTTCGCCCTCGAAGATGCAGCGGGAATCCACTTCCCTCATGAAGATTCTATCGTAGTCACATTGAAGGTATCAAATTATCTGACTCATCGGATTATGGTGGATACAGGTAGTTCAGCCGACATTCTGTACCTGGAGGCTTTCAACAAAATGGCACTTTCCAGAAGCCTCCTCAAACCAGTGTCGACCCCCCTCGTCGGTTTTGGAGGAGAGGTAGTAACACCCGAAGGAAGCATCGATCTCCCAGTTACTTTTGGAGAGAGTCCGGCGAAGACCACCGTCTTCATAAACTTCCTCGTCGTAGATCGAAAATCAGCATATAACGCCATTTTGGGGCGGCCGTCTTTGACTAAGGTTGGAGCGGCCTTGCACCCTTCATATCTGTGTGTTAAATTTCCAACCCCAAATGGCATCGGGGTCGTACGAGGAAGTCAGCAGGAGGCACGGTCCTGTTACCAGATAGCCCTCCAAGATCGAAAGAAGGCTCAAGCGACACCTGTCATGGAAATAGTTCAAGGATCACCCGACGTTCTCGCCACCACGTTGGATCCAAGAGAAAGTGCTCTGAAATCAGGAACCCCAGGGGAGGAAACAGTGGCAATCCGCTTAACCGAAGACGACCAGTCTAAGATCGTGTACATCGGTTCCTCCTTAAACAGTATCCACCGCGAAGATCTGATCCGTTTCCTCACTGAATACCAGGACGTGTTTGCTTGGTCTCATAAAGATATGCCGGGCATCGATCCTAATGTCATCGTACATCGTCTCAACATTGACCCAAAGCATAAACCCGTACATCAGCGTCGACGTGCTTTCACTGCAGAAAGACAAATGGCGATCAAAACTGAAGTTGAGAAGCTGCTCGCGGCAAATTTCATAAAAGAAGTTGACTACCCACAGTGGGTCGCCAACGTAGTTCTCGTCCGGAAAGCTAATGGCAAATGGAGGATGTGCGTCGATTATTCAGACTTAAACAAAGCATGTCCCAAAGATAGCTTCCCGACACCACGAATCGACCAGTTGGTCGACTCGACAGCTGGACACGCCCTCCTCAGTTTTATGGATGCTTACTCTGGTTACAACCAGATTATGATGCATCCACCTGATGGCCAACATACTGCCTTCATCACAGATCGAGGACTATATTGCTACCAGGTAATGCCGTTTGGACTTAAAAATGCAGGGGCCACTTATCAGCGTCTTGTCAACAAAATATTCGCTGCTCAAATCGGTAGGAACATGGAAGTTTATGTGGACGATATGCTTGTGAAGAGCATCGATGAAGATGACCACATTCCTGACCTTCGAGAAGCCTTTGATCTGATGAGGAAGTATCAGATGAAATTAAATCCAGAAAAATGTGCGTTTGGAGTATCTGCAGGAAAATTTCTTGGATTTATGGTTGGCCAACGCGGAATTGAGGCGAATCCCGAAAAGATTAAAGCATTGATAGAGATGAAATCCCCAGTGACTCTGAAGGACGTTCAGCGTCTAGCTGGTCGCATCGCATCATTGAACAGGTTCATCTCGCGAGCATCCGACAAGTGCCTGCCCTTTTTCAAACTCCTTCGTGCAACGGCCAAGTCTGATTGGAAGTGGACACCTCAATGTGAAGAAGCTTTTCAACAACTGAAGCAATATATGAGCACTCCCCCCATTTTATCTAAGCCTGTGGCGCATGAGCAACTCATTCTTTATTTATCTGTGTCTTCCACGGCCGTTAGTGCCGCTTTAATAAGAGAAGATTCCGGGGTACAAAGGCCCGTTTATTATATCAGTCGAGCAATGGTTGATGCAGAAACTAGGTATTCTGATTTGGAGAAACTGGCCCTAGCCTTAATCACGGCAGCTCGAAAATTGCGACCATACTTTCAAGCCCATGCCATTTTAGTACCAACAAATCATCCACTACGTCAAGTCCTTCAAAAGCCTGAGGCTTCCGGGCGCTTAACTAAATGGGCGGTCGAGATCAGCGAGCATGATATTTCATTCTGTCCTAGGACCGCAGTCAAAGGCCAGGCAGTGGCTGACTTCATCGCCGAATTTTCATATTCTTCTGAAGATGGCGTCATGACCAGCGATCAACCTCCTTGGTCGCTCTTCGTGGACGGGTCGTCACGGGCCAGTGGCAGTGGAGCGGGCCTGATTTTAGTGGCTCCAGACGGGTCGCATTTTCAATACGCTCTGCGTTTCGAATCACGCGTCTCCAATAATGAAGCAGAATATGAGGCCCTTATTGTCGGCCTCGAGCTAGCCGTCGTCCTCGCAGTCCAGAATTTGATAATTCATAGCGACTCCCAGCTCATTGTCAACCAAGTTCTTGGCGAATTCGAAACCAAAGAAGAAAGAATGGCCTTATACAAATCTCGTGTCCTCATCCTGCTCGCCAAACTGAAGACTTACAAAATATTCCATATCCCTCGCGAGCAGAACCAACTGGCCGATTCCTTGGCAAAACTCGCGTCTGCACCAGAATCAGAACTATCGCATTCGATCCCCATCGAGCACCGTCAACATTTGAGTATCGATCAAGTGACTCCCGAGCAAGTTATATCGGTACAATCGTCTCCATGCTGGATGGATCCTATCATCCTTTATCTCAGAGATGGATACCTACCAGAAAACAAGAAAGCTGCAAGACAAATTCAGCTTCGAGCTGCCAGGTACACCTTACAAGATGAAATCTTGTTGCGAAAAAGCTTCTCCTTGCCTTATTTGAGGTGTCTTCACCCAGAAGAAGCACATCGTGTTCTAGATGAAGTACACCAGGGGGCATGTGGTAATCATCCCAGGGGGCGATCTCTAGCATATAAAGCGATGAGGCAAGGATATTATTGGCCTACTATGAAAGCAGATGCCATAGAATTTTCTAAAAAATGCGACAAGTGTCAACGATATCAACCTATACCTCGCGTACCGTCTGAGCGGATGACCCCAGTCGACAGCCCTTGGCCTTTTGCTCAGTGGGGGATCGATATCATCGGTCCCTTACCTATGGGAAAGGGACAGAATAGGTTCGCGATCGTGGCGGTTGATTATTTCACCAAATGGGCCGAGGCAGAACCATTAGCCAAAATTACTGAAAAACAAACTACTAAGTTTATGTGGAGAAATATTATATGTCGCTTCGGACTTCCTCATACCATAATTACCGATAACGGAACGCAGTTCGACAACGCAGCCTTTGATGAATTTTGCGACAAATGGAAGATACGTAATCTCCGCACTTCTCCATATCATCCACAGGCGAATGGGCAAGTCGAGGCAGTGAATAAAATTATAAAGCATCATTTAAAGACCAAGCTAAGTGAATGTAAAGGGGGGTGGCCAGAACTTCTGCCAGAAGTGTTATGGGCCTATAGAACCACGGCTTGTACATCGACAGGTGAAACTCCTTTCTCCTTAGCATTTGATGTTGACGCAGTGGTACCAGTGGAAATTCAAGTGCCCTCATATCGGATCGAACAGTATGATCCCGCGAGCAATCAGGAAAATATCCGACTTCATCTCGATCTCTTGGAAGAGCGAAGAAATGCTTCCCAAGTACGAGTGGCAGCATATCAACAACGTATTGCTCGTTATCGAAATGCAAAGGTTCGACCTAGATCCTTCCAGTTCGGAGATTTGGTTCTAAGGCGAAATCTTGGAGTTCCTGTTCGTTCGTTGGATCCGAATTGGGAAGGCCCATATCGGGTTATTAGGGTTGTGCGACCCGGTACTTATTATCTTGAAGACATGCAAGGGAAGCCTGTACGTCGCCCTTGGCACGTGGAGCATTTGCTACGATACTACCCTTAGATTCGATGTAGTTTATTATAGCATTTTATGAATAAAGTGAAAGATATCTTTTGGCCGCTACTCCATTTATATGGACCTGAATAGCCCTGAAGAGAGTGTTTGCACATCCTCTTGGCCAATTACCTACCTTTGGTAGGACTGAAATCATTACTAGTTGGTTGCTTTTCCATTTGCATGGACCTGAACAGCCTCGAAGAGAATGAATACCATCTCTTGACCAACCTTCTGCCCTTGGTAGAACTAAAACCTCAATCGATAGATCAGTCTATCTCAACGTGGACATGGTCGTACGACCCCCAGATTGAGTCTAATTCATTTTCATGAGTTAGTCGCTCACGACTGGTGTAAGGAAGGATCACACTCCGGAATGCGAGCACCGTAGCTCGAGCCCGAATTAGCCATACACCTTAATCGCGAGCACCACAGTTCGTCATACACCTTAAAATGCTAGCAGCGCAACTCGTGCTCGGATTAAGGGTTCGCATTCACTGATGACTCAATATGAAGCCAACTTGCCCCCAGATTGGGCACATTCTCGTTGCAACAAGGCATTCAGTACGAGGAAAAGAAAGTAAGCAAAAACGAGAAGGCATTCAGGACAATACTTCCAAAAATATTTTTTCTTCTTTCATTAATGATAAATGTTTACAATGTCCATTCACGAATACAAGAGAAGAAAACAAAGAAAATCAATCCCTTGGAGGAGCTGCGCTCTCAATTTCAGGGCCCATTTCTGGAGCTCCGTCAACCTGAGTGGCTTCAGTCACCTCGTTCTCAGCAGCAGCCTGCTCTTCGGCAGCAATGGTGGTCGCGACTCGACCGAACTCCCCCATATCAAAGGATGGGATCATTCGTTGCACTACTCTTAGCGCAAAGTCACGACCAGCATCATACGACTCGTACCTTTCGTCGTCATATTGCTGCGAAGAACGGAACTCGGAAATTGCCCGAGGCCCTTCTTCCGAGAGCATTTTCGCAAGGGCGACTCTCTCCTCGTCCCAGTGGATCGAGTCGTCCTTAAGCTGCGCGAGAGCGTTGCGCTCCTTGGTTAGGTTGTCGTAGGCTTCCTTGAGCTGCGACCTGGCCTCCGCAAGTCGCTCCTCCAGGGAAATCTTGTCTTGGCGAAAGATCTCCTTCTCTCTCTCCGCCTTTTCCTTCAAGTCGGCGAGTTTCGCGAACTTATTATCCAGAGTTTGGTACCTTTCGGTCAACACCTGGACTTTCTCTATGAGGATTTTTATCTCCTCATCTTTCTTGGAAATCACAGCCTCACGGGATTTGAGGAGTTGATCTCGCCCCAGGACCGCCTTCTCCAAAGCAATCCTTTTTTCATCTGCCTCGTCTATTACGCGGCGAGCGGCGACGATGTCTCGCTTCGTCCGCAAGATGAGGTCTAGTCCCTGCAAACAAGAAGACGGATGAGAAGAAATACTTAAAAACCCCAAAATAATAAAGTTTTTGGGTTAGGAGGTTCTACCTGAGCCATCCTCATCCCTGCCTCAAGGAAGAGGCTCTCGGGGCCTGGCTCGGGAAGAGAGCCGAAGGATTGAGGTGGGACATTCTCGAATAAGAATTTGCAGATGGGGTGGAGATGGCGAGGAACGGAATACGTTCCACCACCGGAAGGTTGGGCGACGATCAGCCCAGACGGCTCGCGAGGAGGAGCTGTCGCCTCGCGAGCAGGTCCCTGCTCGGCAGCAGGAACCAGCTCGCGGGCAGGAGCCATCTCTCGAGGCTCCGTGCGCTCATGAGCCTCCTCAGCTGGGGGACAGCTGTCCCCTACCCCATCCGGGGAGTTGTCAGCGATATTGATTACTGGCGGCCCGGGCGCGACAGCCAGTGAAGGATTAGCGGGTCCAGCTGGAGCCCCCCCCACCCTGCTCGCGAGAGGAGCAGGCTGATCGCTACCCTTCTCGGTGGATGGGTGAGATGGACCAGCAGATGTCTTCTTCTGCCTCTTAGAGCTCGCGCCCTTCAGCCGGGGCAGCAAACCTCTTTTTTCTCCAACTTGCGTCATCTCGACTTCTCTTACAGGTATTAAGCCCGCTGCTGCAAGGCGAGATGGAGACAAGCAAGTCTCGACGTGCCTATCACCAATAGGCACCTTGTACACCTTTACGATTTTTTCGTTGATCCCCCCTTTTAAGCTCGGTTTTCTCAAGGCCGGGATACCTGCGAGCACAAACATGGGTCAGATGGAGAAAACCTAAAAACCTTTTATTGGAGAAACGGATCACAATACGGGACAGCCTACCTTCACAGAAAAAATGATTTACTCTTGGGCCCCTGGAAGAAGCAAATTCCCAATTTCCAGATGCGTAAAACCAACGCTTCCTCCAGCCGGGATAATTCGATGTGGGCTTCCCCAGCACAAAGTTATCCCGGTGCCAATAACATAGATAGTACCAGCCTTCGCTGGAGGGTGCCTTCTTCAAGCGGAACATGCGGAGGAACTCATCAGCTGTAAGCTCCCCGTTCCCGGCCTGAGCCCAAAGGACGAAAGAGCTTAGGACCACCCTCCATCCATTCACAATAAGTTGCCCGGGGGCAATTTTATACCACCGAAGCACATCCCGGATGAAAGGATGGAGGGGAAGGCGAACCCCCAGAATGAGTTGATACTCATAGAAGGCCACACACCCTGGGGGAGGGGAGTCTGGCGTCTCTCCGTCTCTGGGTAACCGGAGATCGACTGAGTCAGGGATCGAAAATCTCTCCCGTAACTCCAGCAGCCGGTTCTCCGACAGAATGGAGGGATATCCGGCCGCTGTATACTGACCTGCCGGAACCCTTGCGCTACTAGAAGCAGAGGATTCCGGGGTAGCATCTCCTAAAGGAACGGTACTCTCCTCAGAAGCCATGGGATATTCAAAAAAGAAAAAAAAGAGAGGGAAAGAAGAAATAGAATAATGGAAAAGGAAAGAAAGAGCACCAAAGGGGATCGAGGAAGACACCAAGGAGCTCCGGAGGAAGATGATGGAAAAAGCAAAAGAGGATTCTGAAATTTCTGTGAAAATCAGAAGATATGGTGGACTCCGTATATTTATAGGCAATCATTCCGCCGTATATGGTAGCACGTGGCGATCTTTCCTTCGGCACAGCACTCAAGCAGGCACGCCCATTAAATACTCGGACACGTGGCGAGCGCCTCTTCATTTCCTGACTGCGGAAAGGCTGGCGCTCATTTATTCCAGCCTAATCATGTACGGTGTCTCGGTGAAAGCAAGAGGCAGCTGCGCATGACAGCAAGTAAGTCCTTTCCTTAAGGATTCTTGGCAGCAAGGACTTCGGGGGCATCTGTTATAGGCAAAATGGTGGAGATAAGATTTCACGTGGAAATGACCCATTCGACTCTTGAGATCATCTGATCGAGAGTCGAATATTGGACAGGTGCGGGACGCCCATTCGACTCTCGAGATCATCTGATCGAGAGTCGAATATTGGACAAGTGCAGGACGCCCATTCGACTCTCGAGATCATCTGATCGAGAGTCGAATATTGGACAAGTGCAGGACGCCCATTCGACTCTCGAGATCATCTGATCGAGAGTCGAATATTGGACAAGTGCAGGACGCCCATTCGACTCTCGAGATCATCGGATCGAGAGTCGAATATTGGACAGGTGCGGGACGCCCATTCGACTCTCGAGATCACCTGATCGAGAGTCGAATATTGGACAAGTGCGGTCGCGAGCATACCTTATCACAAGTCGTTGAAAGATATTACACCCAAAATATGTACTTGGACTCGCGACCACATTTTAACCTGCGAGCAGCTTTACTACGAGCGTCTCCTTCCTTTTCGGAGGCCATGACTCCAACTATGGCTTCCGGCCGGATCCAGCCGGATTTCAAGGGATTGCCATCTAGGGGCGTGATTGTTGGAATAAATCATTGGGTTGGATCTACTTAAAAGATAGGATCTTATCCCACGAAATCAGCGGATTCTCAGTATCGTATGCGACATCAACGGGATTTCGACATCTCACGTAACAGATTGGATTGTTTCAGATCTATATAAGGGGATGGCTCCCTTGAATAGGAGGGACGTACTCATCATTCAATATGGGTCCCGTTTTGCTTGGCTCCTCTTCTGTGGTCTAACTTAAGCGTCGGAGGGCTAACGGCTGGTCCCCAGCCACCCTTATTCGCTGTCTTGTTTCAGGTCTGGTGGTGGAAATCCCTCCCGGAGCGAAGGAGAAAAGCCGGAGGATCTCGTTACAGAATCTGACATTAACAATCACGCACAAACTTAGAGAATTACGGTAATAGAATCAGGTCGCAAAGCGGTCGGCCTGGCGAGGTCGTTCACGAGGACTACCTTTCTCCCTTAGATCGGGTCGGTCAGGCCTGACGACCTATGTTTGGGTTGTTCCGTCTGTCATCAGATCGGCTTCGAGCTGAGCGAGCTGAACCGAATCCATCCTCAGGTCAGCTCGTATTCTTTTCGCGATGGTGTCGAGGTCAGCTCGTATTCTTCTCACAACAAGCATTAAATCCATGCCATCTCTCTCTTTTACTTATAAACACAAAAACAAGCATAAGTCCTTAACTTTAATAACTTAAATTATGCAATTGTGCTACGAATTGAGGTTCAAATATGCACAATTTATGACTCAACATGGACTACAAGGGATTCCAAATCTAGGGTGGTAAACACAACCAGGGGGTTTCAAATCCAGGGAGTTCCAAATCCACACTCCAAAAAAGCCCTAAGGGCCCATTTGGTTGATATCTAAAAATCTATTTTCAGCTTAAATTCTAGATTCCAACAAAATTCAATTTTAATCGTGTGTTTTGCGGTAAATTCAAGCCAGTTCCACAAAAGGGAAAAGAGGCGAATGGAGATACCCCTAGGGTGGTGCCCACCTTGATGCATGCATTGTACATCTATGGTGTATGCATTTTATATCCACGAGGTCCATCCATTTTGAAAGCTCAGTTAATGGCATTAGACAAAAAAATGAGGCATATCTAAATCTCAAGTGGATCACACAACAGGAAAACAATGTTGATTGAATGCCCACCATTAAATACTTCGTATGCCCACAATAATGTTTATCTGCCATCCAACCTAGCTATCTGTCTTGCAGGACTACTATAGGCTAGGGGTTAAGTTCTCAGGCAAATTTGAAGCTCAAATGAGCCATGCTGGAAGCAACAGTTGGATTACATAATTTTGAAACAAACAGAATATGGATTACACTGTTTTCAACCAAACAACAAATTCTAAATAGAATATTGATTTCGAATCCAATTTTTGCAATTTTGGATTCCTACTCTGGAATACCAACTTTCTCTATAAAATGGATTCTGCAACCAAACAAGCCCTAAATCTAACCATCTTGAATCTATCCATTAATCTAGACAGTCACGAAGGTGAAGAGATGAGAAGACATGTAAACCATCCCTTCATTGGTTGAATGATCACTACAGCCATTTACATTTTATTGTTTATGCACAACGGTGATAGAACCTGAGATCTACGAATCACACATGTTGTATGTCTAACATCCACTTCATCAATCGGTTGAGCCACTCACTCAGGTGAGTCGCACCATAGGAACCGTAAGAAGGGAACGCTGACCAGGTGTTGTTTAGGTTTCCATCCAACTCGTTCCTCAACTGAGCTTACTAAACAAAAGACACAATCCAAAAATGAGCCTTATCCAAAACTCAGGCAACCATCCTCATCCAAAACTCAGGCAACCATCCACATCCACACCTGGAACATAGAAGGTCGCACTTCACATCCACCACTGTGGAGACAGTTACCATCTCGACGGTAGTTAATCAGAACTTCACCAAGGTTGCCTCCTTAGGACCGCCGTTGGATCAGATCAATACAAAATCATTGTGATCTACGGCAATTTCGGCCCACCTGCTTTGTGATCTACGCCCAAATTTCTCTGAGCCAATCTCCTGACGCCAGCTCAATGGGTCGTTAAAACAAGAACTCCCTTCGGTTTCTCCGCCCTTCTCAACAAACTCAACCGTCCGCATTAAATCCTCCTTCACATGATTAGAACCCCAACTTCCATTTCCAGAACAAGGACACGGAAATGGCAGTCCCTTTTCCAGCTTCGTACAAGGATACCTTATCCTACACACCCTCTGCGCATCTTATCAATTCCCATGCGCCTCTTCCTAAAACGTCATTTGGAACTCTCAAGGTCAGTTCTCTTCCTCTCTCTCTCTCTCTCTCTCTCTCTCTCTCTCTCTGTCTCTCTCTCTCTGGCATTTCTCTTTTCCTTTTCAAGAAGCTCGGCAAGCTAGCACGGTTTAGCTGGGGCCCACAACTCGGTAACCTAAGCTGAGCTCATCATGGAATTAGACCGTGTTCTTATATCTCCCGCCTTGGATGATCCCAGCCATCCGATGAGAATGGACAATAGCGACATGTGGTCTATGTTTAGTGGGAGCGAAAGCAGACGGTTTGGATCATCTGATGGGGGAGAATTCTCGGGTGCCAGCAAAAGTAGGTCCATATGTGTTATGTTTATACGGACAATGCCGAACAAATGCTTGATCTGACGTTTTGTATTTTTCTTTCCCCTTTTGCATCTGCACATGCGGATATCATTCTTTGTGCTGCAGATCTGCGGCTGGAAATCGTTGAAAATTGAGAACCATTTGAGAATCATGGCTTCTGCTGGGTGAGTGAGGTTTTTCTTTTTCGCCCTTCTTTTCTTGTTTTTGCTTGTTCGCTGCAAAAATGAATTGTTGGTGGGAAAATTCTATCGGATCTGTTAATCTCTCAGATGGTAATCTTTGAAATTCCGGTTTATTTTGTGATGATATGGTGATTTTGGTGGGTTTCTTGAAAATGGGTGTCTGAATCTAGGTGTTTGTGGTTTGGAGCTGGGATCGGTTAATGGTTACCATTAATTCTAGAAAATTAACTTGTTACAGTGCATACAATACCATTTAACAAAGGATATCAACCCTGGAGAGTCCTGATCGATGTGCTTTGGTGATGGATCTGGATCGTCCAATTTGTGGACAACTTACCAAATGAACCACAGTCCACTACAATCTTTGGAAACAATGAAACTCAATGTGCTCGAAATCTTGGTGAGTTGAGTGGATAGGCGACTTGTCCAAATCGACTCGCGATGCAGTAATGTGCATCCTAAGTAAGGAATGCCCTGGATCTTTCCCATGCGTGCCTTGTTCGCACCTAAGCAGTGAATCCCACAGATTTGAGTGCACATAGCATTCCTCATTCTTGATTGGTGGTTTTCCTATTTCTGAGAAAGTTGTAAGGGGTTCTATCTCTGAGAAGGTCGATGCGTGGGTGTATCTATTTTTTAAGAAGAAAGAGCAGGGGTTAATATGTGACAGTATCTATTTTTGAAAATGGAGAAAATTTAGATGCGAGGGCCAGCTTTTTTTTATTATTTATTATTATTACAAGTAAGGAGAGAGAGGGAGAGTCTGCGGATTGTCCAATCTTCACAAAAAATCTCTTGATTCAGTATTGGCAAGCCAGCCAAAGACTTGTGGGATAAGGTAATTGAAAGGGTTGAGAGGAAATTATCAAGGTGGAAGAGTCGTCACTTTTCTCTAGGCGTAAGACTCGGCTAATTGATTCGGTATTTTCGAACTTGCCAATTTATTCTATGTCATTGTTCAAATGTCCGAAGGAGGTGGTGGAGAGGTTGGATAGATTGAGACGTAATTTCTTGAGGCAAAGCGCCAATGTCAAGAAATAATTCCATCTTTTGAGGTGGGAGAAGGTGTGTATGTTGCATCGGGAAGGGGGTGCAAGGATAAAAAGTTGGAGCAAACGAACCTAACTTAGGAAATGGCTTTGGAGATTCGGGGTGGAAGAAGGGATGATGTGGGGGGAGTTAGTTGCTTGTTACTATGGTGTTTAGGAAGGAGGGTGGTAAGTAAGGACTTGTCTTTATGCAGAGCCTCTGAGGTGTGGAAAGCGGTTAGTATAGTGGCGGATATGTTCAAGGAGCAGGTCAGGTTTTCTTGCGTTGATTGGAAGATGATTCAATTTTGACAAAATCTGTGGCTTGGTGAGAGGCCCCTTCAGGAGGAGTTTCCGTTGATTTTTTCTCAAGCTTTGGATCGGGATGCCTCTCTTGCGAGTTGCTTTTCCATTTCCAGTGTTTCTATCATTCAGTCTCTGTCAAAGATGTCTTCAATCTAACAGTTTGAGGGTTATCAGTCGACTGGAATTCCTCTGATTTCATTGTTTGCTCGTTGGACTATTTTGGCCAAGTACGATTGGCTGAACTTACGGGCCGGTTGACCAATGGTCACGCGTTGTTTAGTGTGGTTTTGCGCATTTTTTTTTCTATTTCCGGTTTAATGCTATATAAGCAGGATGTAATCGGGATTAGGGTTTGAACACTTGGTTCCAAGACGTGCTTAAGGGTTGAGAGAGCTTTGGAGAGAGAAAAATCTAGGGTTTTTCTTATGGGGCTTTGATCTGGGTGAGTCCATCTCTTGTAACTTTGTTTTCATAGTGATTCGCTTTGTGCCATGGTTTTTTCCTACAAGGGTTTTCCACGTAAAATCGAATTGTCTTCACGAGTTGATTTTCTTACTATCATGATTATCTCGTTTGATTCTACTTTGTGTGTTTCCTCGAGTCCCAACAAGTGGTATCGGAGCTAACGTTGGGAAGCATATTCGAATTTGAGACGAGGTATCAATGGCGTTCGGCATGAAGTTCCGACGTAGAGAAGTATTCCGGGAAAAAACAACTTTGAACTATGGAAGGTAAAGATGAAGGGCCTCCTAGTTCATCAAGGATTGGAAGATGCATTCCTTAGAGAGCTACCGGAATCTATCAAAGAAGAAAAGTGGAAGAAGATGGATCCAAAGGCCAATATCTAAATCTCCAATTGTGCCTAACGGATTAAGTTCTCTATAACGTCATGAGAGAGAAGACTACGGTTGAAACATAGGTGAAGTTAGAGAATGTCTACGTGAAGAAATCTCTTGAAAAAATCGTTTGTATCTGAATCTACAGTTGTTCAATCTGAAGATGGCAGAGGAAGTTAATGTTAATAGCCACATTAGTAACTTCAATAGACTTATTTGCAAATTGTTGGATGTGGATGAGGCGATGAAGGACGAAGATTAAACATGTATCTTGTTGAATTTTCGTCCAGAATTGTATGAGTCGTTTAAAGACTCTTTGTGCTGTGGCAGGACAATCATTAATATTGAGACCGTCATCTCAACCCTCCAGTTGAAGGCGATGAGAAAGAAGAGTGGTGACGTGGTAAGTCTTTAGATGCATTGGTTACGAGGGGAAGAAATTCTGAGCGGAATAGGAGATCTTCTCGACCGAGATCCAAATCCAAAGGCAACGGAAAGAGCAAGTTGAAGTGCTGAGGTTGTGGACAAACGGGGCACATGAAGAGGGAAAGTCAGAATCCCAAGTCAAAGAAGGAGAAGTCAGATGATTCTTTTAGGGAGGTTAATACCGTAGAATCTACAGATAATATAGGTGATGATTTCGATGTATTAACTGTATCCACATCCGGGTATCTTAGCAATGAGTGGCTTTTGGATTTAGGTGCATCGTATCACATACGTCCTGACCGGAGTTCATTCACCGCATATAGGGAGTATGACAGTGGTTCGGTATTCTTGGGCGATGACTACGCCTGCAAGGTGGTGGGTATTGGTACGATGCGCATTAAGATGTTTGATGGGGTCGACCGCATCTGACAGATGTAAGGCATATCCCTAGGCTGAAGAAGAATTTGATATCTCATGGTGCACTCGAGGCAATGGGGTGCAAATTCATCGCGTTCAATCGGTTTTGTAAATTTTTAAAGGGGACACTCGTAGTGATGAAAGCACAGAGAGTGGCAATCTAAACAAGTTGATCGGGAGTACTTCATCAGGTGAAACTGCAACGTCTGTAATGGATTCAACGTCTGCACGTATGTGGCATGCATGCCTAAGCCACATGAGCGAGCAAGGCATAAAAGTGCTGGAGTGAAAATGGTGTGCGCACGAGAAGCAGTGGAGCTATGATGGAGATGAGTTAGAGATGAAGGATGGAGCTTCGGAGCAGTGGAACATGGGAGATTGAAGCCATGGTGGATATTGTCAGAGATGTCTTCAATCTGACAGTTTGGGGGGCCATCAGTCGACTGACCCCGTTGGCTTGGTCGACTGAAATTCCCCCAGTTTCGTTGTTTGCTCGCTGGACTATTTTGGCCAAGTTCGGTCGACCGAACTTTCGGGCCGGTCGACCGACGACCATGCGCTCTTTAGTGCGATTTTGCACGTTTTGTTTCTATTTCTGGTTTAATGCTATATAAGCGGGTGTAATCAGGGATTAGGGTTTGAACACTTGGTTCCAAAACGTGCTTGAGGGTTGAGAGAACTTTAGAGAGAAAAATCTAGGGTTTTTCTTGTGGGACTTTAATCTGGGTGAGTCCATCTCTTGTAACTTCGTTTTCATAGTGATTTTCTGTGCTATGTTTTTTTACCGCAAGGGTTTTTCCACATAAAATCGGATTGTCTTCGTATATTTGCTTGTTATTGTGATTATCTCGTTTGATTCTATTGTGTGCTTCCGCTCTCCCTATTGTAGGAGGAATGTGATGGATGAGGAGGTGGAATGCTTGTCTGTCTTTTAGAGTGGTTCCTCCAAGTCAAATTGGCTTTTGAGTAGGAAGGATTTGATGGTGTGGCCCCTAGTCAAATCCGACAAGTTTTTTGTGTGATCTTTTTATAAGTTGCTCTCCGATAACTCTTTGGGTGTGTGATCACATCTCATGTGTGGTCCTATGGGTTGCCTCCAAAGGTGATGGCGTTTGCTTGGTTACTTGGGAGGAAAATGGTGCTCACTATAACCAACTTGCAAAAGAGGTCGATGGTTATCCCAATTGTTGTATCAGGTGTATAAGGACGCGAAGACAATGAAACACTCGTTCATCCATTGTGTGTTCGCTCGCAACGTGTGGCATGGGTTCCTTGTCCTCTTTAAGACCTCTTGGGTGATGTCGGAGTCCATCAAAGAGCTTTTCCTTGTGTGGCATGGGGGATTGTCAGGAGTAAAGGAAAGATGGTGTGGATCAAGGTATCCCAAAACAGTTACGTATACGGCTGATACGTAACGGAAACGGTCATAACCGTTACGCATTACGAGGTTGAAAATGCCGTAACGGCTGTTACAGAAAAAACAGGCCGTAACGGTCCCGTATCGGACCGATATGGCCTTGTAACAGTATTTTTCAGAAAATAAAAAAGGGCCATATTGGCCGATACGGGGTCCATAATGGCCGTTACGGCCCGTATTGTAACGGTAATGGTGGTGGCTGTTACGGCCACCGTTACCGCTATGGAACACCTTGGTGTGGAGGTTAGCTTTGTTCATGGTCCTTTGAGAGTTATGGGGGGGGAAGGAACAACCAATCCTTCCAAGATATGAGTGGTTTGGAGCGGTTGTGTTTGAGAGGGCTCAAGTAGATGTTGTTTCCCTGGGTCAACTGTATTGAAGCCTTCCAACCTTAGTGATTGGTCCGTGATGGCTGGGTTGTTTTTGTAGCTGTTCAAGGGATAGTGATGCTTCCAATTGTTCCATCCTATGACGTTGCTTATCAAAATAAGTTTTGCTAAAAGTATCCCTCCAGTTGAGACCCCGGGACTTGGTGGTGCCTCCTGGGGGCTAGGCGGCTAGCTGAAACTCGAATTGAGAAGGATAAATGGGGCATTCTCCAAAAGAAGATGATATGGCAATCTTTTATTGCATGGGTCTGATGGGAATAACTGCTGTGGAGGCAGAGGTCATTGCTCAATTCTCAGTTGCTCTACAACAATGAATTTGGATTCCTTGTTGAGTTGACTAGGGTCGCAATGTGGACTGAAGGCAATTTTCAAAGCACAATATATGGGCTCTCTTCCTCGTTGGAGGCACTAAAATTTATGGGAAATAAGGTTCTCCTTTTTTTAAGCAATGTTGGTTGGATCTCTCAGACGGAGGCTAATAGTTTAAGGAATGCATACAAGTCTTGGGATTATTGAAAGATGCGACATAGCCTTCTATGCTTAGTGTATTAGCTGGTACGCTTCAACTGTGATTGCATATGAAAACATAACACTTTTCCTTTCCCAGCAATTATATGTTTTTTTCACCTATCTCATATGTAGTATTTTCCCCTTCATCCATTAAAAGAAATACAAAAAAAAGGAATAAAAACTACCTCAAAAAAAAATCTCATTTAATTTCACTTAATACATCTGAATCTTCCAGTCATAGTGACTATGAATCAATGCAGACAGAAGTACATCTTTTGTCCATGTTTCTTGAATTTGCATTTTTGCCATTTTAGAATTTTCAAACTTTTAGTGAAAGTTCCACTTTGTGGTCCCAAGCATTTGATTTTGGTAATTCGTTTGCAATAGTTGAGTGTAAAGGTTTCTCCATTCGCAGGAGAAACCCTACAAGATTAGAGGCTTCAAAAGAGCCTCTGGGGCTGACCCAAGAATTTTCCAACACTGAATTGGAAAGAGTAGAGAAAATTGATCGTGGTTTGGATCTTTTTGGGGAGATGAAACAACGGTTCCTGAGATTCAAAAAGCATCAATTCTTGTAAGTAGCAATCAGCATTACACTGAGGTTACTTGACAGAATGATTTGTTTGTCGGTTTATTGAAATTATGACTTGAAACAGGGAAAATTCGGTGCATTTTCAAAACCTTGCCCAATCACAGGCACCTAAGGTGATAAAACAAACTAGGTTTTCGCTTTTCAGTTATTGTTGCGTGTTTCTATTACTGTTTGAATATATTTATTCATACTTCAGAGTTTAGACTTTAGAGGTATGATCAGGTCCTGATGCATCACGATTTGAGTGGTGTCCTGATGATGCCAGTCTGTGCAAATGGACATCCAGACGGCCAGTAAAATGGTCCCCACCATGCATGGGGAATGCCCTAAAGGTCTTTCAAATGTTAAGATCTTAGATATCCAATCATGGACCACTTCTTGGACTGTTGCTGGATTTTTTCCAATTCTATTTATAGGCCACTGATCGAACAGTTGGGAACTTCCACTTTGGGAGATGTTTGGGCATTCCCGTTCCAGTGGAGTGCATTAGATCAACGATCTGGATCACCAAACCATCAGCACCCCTTGTATGGTCTGGGTGCATCAGGACACTATTTGCGGCCTCATGCATTGGGATCTGATAGATTTTGACCTCCTTAACCTCATGGAAGACCAGTTCCATTTTGCCTTTGATTTCTTTTGATGTGTTACAATACAATTAGGGCATCATGCTTCATTTGATTTCTGCGTCATTCTATTTCATGCATCTTATTCTCTTGTCAACTGACAAGTTCAATTACAGTTCATGGTGATTGCATGTGGAGACTCGAGGGTCTGCCCTTCCAACATCTTGGGGTTTCAACCTGGTGAAGCCTTCACTGTCCGTAATGTGGCGAATTTGGTTCCCCCGTTTGAGGTATTGCTGATGATTAGAGGTGGACAACGATCCGATCCGAGTCGAACACAGACCAGATCGGATTGTTCGGCTGCTTGAGTGGGCGTGTTCGAACAATGTTCGAACAAACATTCGAACAGGATGGCTTTGTTCGAACTCAATTTGGTCTAGCCCAATCATGTTCGAACATGTTCGAACATATGGATTTCGAACAAGTTCGAACAATTTCGCTTTTTTCGCTTGAACATATTTTTTCTACTACTGAATAGTAAATACTGATTTTTTCGTTATGTGTGTCCCACCATGATTTATTTGTTTTATCCACTCCGTCCATCCATTTGTACAGCTTATTTTAAGGCATTAAATAAGAAATGAGGCAGATACAAAACTCAAATGGACCACACCACAGGAAACAGTGAGGAGAATGATGTCCACCATTGAAACCTTCCTGGGCTCACAGTCACGTTTATTTGTCATCCACCTCTCTCTCTCTCTCTCTCTCTCTCTCTCTCTCTCTATATATATATATATATATATATATATATATATATATATATATATATATATATAATCGAGTCAAACGAACTAGTCGAGTCGAGTCGATCAATATTCGAGTTCGAGTCGAGTCGAACAGGACTGTGTTTGAAATTGAATTGAATTTTTTTTCGAACACACCATGTGTGTTCGAACAAAGTTCGAACAATAAGACTTTCTGTTCGAACAGGGTTTTACCGAGTCGATCCGATTCGATCCAAACGGCTAAACTCAGTTCGTGTCCAGCTCTACTGATGATACAAAATTTCTATCCTAGGCTCTGTTTGGCAGACGCCTAAAAAAGTAGTCTTATTTTAGTTAATAGTGTGTATTAGAGATAGCGATCTCTTATACATCATTTCTGTTATCATGAACTCATTATGTATTAGATATCAAGATCCCTAGTACATAATTACAGTTAACTAAAATGAGATGAACTCATTTTTAGTTGTCTACCAAACAGGGCCTTGAACATTGTCTTTAATATGTACTTGAAACTTTGGATGCCACCAAATTGACAAATTTGCACATAGGCCTTCAAAATTCTTGACTAGCATTGGCCTTCTCCTTTTTTATTTATTTATTTATTTTGCAGAATGGTCCCACGGAAACTAATGCAGCACTTGAGTTTGCTGTAAATACTCTTGAGGCTAGTTCTCTCTCTCTCTCTCTCTCTCTCTCTCTCTCTCACACACACACACACACACACACACACACGCGCGCGCGCGCGCGCTCATGCTATTGGAATTTACACCAGCTTGTACCCAGACAGGCTAAAGGTGGTTGTGGGGAGCCAGTTGTTGAACTTCTGCTAAGCTACCATGAGAATAAGCAACCCTAAAGAGCTGGTGCAAGGCAATGATGATGATGAAATACACGTTAAGTTTGCTAAGTTAATATGCATTTCTAAGGCAGCCCCTCTACATGCTTGCACATGTGCCATCAATGGTACACAGCTACTGGACTCGAGCTGTCCCTCAGGTGGGTCCATCAAGCAGATGCACTGCTGAAAAAAATTACGCTGGTTGAACTATCAGGTGGGCCACAATTTGCAAGTTAATTGCGTGGCCAGAAAAATTTGGCCAACTTTTCATTGGACATTCTTTTTAAACAAAAAAAAATTTATTCTAACATATGGCCCATCCAATGACTGGAAAGGCCTTAGTTTTTGGACCATGAAATCTATCTTGGTAGGACCCGCCTGATGAATAGTTGGATCTCACACACAGTGCCACTTCGGCAAATGCAAGGGCATGTAGAGGGGCTGCCTCATAAGTGCATGTGGACTTAGAAAACCTCACATTAGTGAGTGGATATTTGCAGCCTGCTCTTTGAAAGACACAGCTAATCCACAAAAAGGTCAGTCACAAATAGTGGTTCTCTACTCCTGCATAAGTACTTTCTTTGAGGGATTACATACAAACATAGAGATCATCGTTATCATCATAGTCTTGTCCGAGCTAGCTGTGGTCGGTTCATTCTCATGGCAACTTGGCAAGAGTTTGGTGATTGGCTGCCCACCTGACATCAACCCTACATACACACTGGGG
This sequence comes from Liriodendron chinense, assembly GCA_003013855.2. Taxonomy (NCBI): domain Eukaryota; kingdom Viridiplantae; phylum Streptophyta; class Magnoliopsida; order Magnoliales; family Magnoliaceae; genus Liriodendron; species Liriodendron chinense. The sequence goes on from PVNU02002589.1 coordinate 934,619, forward strand.
ACCACACGTGCAAATGCCACTGGGTGTGATTATCAAAATATCAATCTGCACTATTAAAAATGATAAATGTTTATTGTTTTTGAAGGTTGGGAATATTTTAATCATTGGGCACAGCTGTTGTGGAGGCATCAGGGCCCTTATGAGTATGCCAGATGAAGTTGATTCTAGGTAAATTTAAACTCATTTTCTTGTGGAGAGCTGGTTCTGTCTGCATTGCTCATTTCTGTTTGTATCTGTGTGGCAGCAATAGCTTCATTAGAGAATGGGTGATAGTGGGAAAGAATGCAAAGTTAAGGACAAAGGCTGCTACTGCAAATCTCGACTTTGATCAACAGTGCAGACACTGTGAGAAGGTGCAGTCCCTACACCAAGCCCATCTTTCATAGATGTTCTCCATATCAACTTCTCCCCTATTTTCCTTCCACAAGCATCTCCATCTAAGCATGTTGGAAATATATTTTACGTTTCTCCCTGTTTGGGGCATCTTGGTCATTATTTCTCATGTAACTGTATTTTGGAATTATGCTCATGGAAATAAGCACATGCAGTTTGCGCCCCTTGTGAGTTAGATGTCCACTCTCACTTCTACACAAGGGCAATGGAGAGGTTGCCTGTGTTCCCCGCGCCATTTGTAATTGAGGACCTTTTTGTATTACCACTTGTGCATTTCTGCCTGAGGTCTGCAACCCTTGGCTATGTGGATGGTTGATCTAGAGCGTCCATCTGGTGTTGTCTACTAAAGATGGGTGACTCTACAAAATCACAGTGACTCAACAAACATGTCCATCTGATTTCCTGTTAAACGTGGATCATTGACTGCCTTTTTTGTTTTATTTTATTTGTTAACTTCTTAGTTGGACAACTATGATTGCTTGAATGATGTGATTTTTGTACGTCCATTGGGCTCCATCATGATGGATGGGCAAAGCAAGGGAGGCACAACGTATCCTCTTTGTTGCATACGGATTTGGCACTAGTCACCCGGGTTCTCACCTGCTTTACCCGTACTGAAGTGAAGTTGTATTTTCTATGTTACAGGAATCCATTTCCAGGTCGTTGCTGAACTTGCTATCGTACCCATGGATAGAGAAAAGAGTGAGTGAAGGGATTCTCTCCCTTCATGGTGGTTACTATGACTTTGTCAACTGTACTTTTGAGAAGTGGACACTCGAGTACAGAGGACGGAGTCAGGATGGTAATGTGGAATACACCATCAAAGATCGCTCATTTTGGCGCTGAATCCCTCTGGGTAGTGCATGATATCCTGATCCGACCATGGCCTGCCATGAAAATGTAATAGTAACTTCCACGTCTTGGGAAATCAGGTTATTCCCACTAGGAACTTTCTGTGTCCATGTTTTGTGATGTATAATTGTAATGTATCCCATTCTTGTATTCCTAGACAATAAACATAAACACAAAGGCGTATCTTATTTCGTTAGTTTCCTTATGTTTGTGGTAATTGAAATTGAATGTAGAAAGCATTAGTTTTTGGAGATATATCTTCTTACTGCCTGCAGTTTGTTTGTTTTTTTCCCCCTGACAATGATGATGATGGTTTCTATATCATATTAAGAACCCACCCATGAACAATCATCCAGAAAGAGAATGGTGCCAGATGCAGTCGGTCTGGATGCCTTAGAGCCTCGCTTGATTAACTCGAGCTTCCTTCCACGTATAAATACTTACAACATCCATGTATTTATTTAATTGGATGGCCAGAGAAGAAATGGTATATATTCACACTGGCTGTGGTCGTTTGGGTGTCTTGAAATGATGGTTACTGCATAAAGCTGATGTAGTCTGCTTGCTTTCGACTAGGAGTCGAAGCAAGTGGGATAATGATTTCAAGCTGCTTTAAGATGGCCTGCCCATTGCACTGTGCTTGGCATGCACTTCTTGATCAGTTGCTTTTTGAGTCGTCGTTGTAAATCGTTTCTGTGGAAATGTGTTTGAGATACTACCAACTGGAGCCTCGGTTCTCTCATGAAGGTTGCTTTCTTGCACATCTAACGTGTTGGGTGCCAATGAGATCCGAGTTTTAATGCAATTTTCTCCCCACAGGTGCTAAAAATGGTGTCAGCGGCTGTTGGAAGCATACCAACGGCTGGATTTGTGCGTAAGGTTGCGGCCCACTCAGGTGTTGATAGGACCGACATGTCAGCGTGATAGTTAGTTGGATGAATGGTTTCGATTTTCAAGCATAAGTCACATGTGAAGACGTGTGAGAGGCTTTAGTAGATTTAATGAGAAATGAAAAAACGGGTAGCGTCCAAACACGGTCTGTCGAAGTAGACATTCTAGGATCGATGTTTATTGAGCTTTGGATCTACCTCATTCTTTAGATCATGGCATAAAACGTTCTCTCCAAATGGATGAACGGTGTGGATACAACACATACATCATGGTGGGGCCCACAGAACTAGGTGACGTCACTTCAGTAAGGAGTTTGCTACTATCGTGTTCAGTAGCTAATCCCCGTCCATAAAATACATACATCAAGGTTGGCCCCACCATGTTGGGTGGGGCCGGGGCGGCACCTTATCGGCTCCCTACAGATTAACTTCTTCATCGACCGTCCACGAACAGTATATGTTATGTTTACGACTGAGGCTGTCAACGGGCCGGGCTGGATAGGTACTCGGCCCGGATTTGAACAATTTCGGGCCGGGCCTTCGGGCCATTTCTATTCAAAAGTCTTTTTTCCAGGCCCGAGCCCGGCTTGTATTGAGCTTCATACGTGCGTGGGTGCCGTGCTTATCACGTGTGCGATATCTCAGCTTTTCATCAGGTGTAAATTGTTATGCCATGAAAATACAGAAACCGAAAGTAATCGCGTATTACTGTGTTAGATCTTCTGCCCCCATAAGTGGGCCATTACGGTTTATTTAAACCTTGATTTTAAGTTGTCCATTGGGGCCCACCTGAGGTATGAAAGGCTATGATTTTTAAGCCATGAGGTAGAATCATTATTTCAAACCGGATGTGGGTCTTATCTTGCACCGTGCATGTGCCCATGCACGCTTGGGAGCCCTGCATATCACACGTGTTTGTTTTAGCCTGTCATAGGCCCAGCCTAAATTTAGGTCTAGGTATTACTTTGTGGTCCAGCATTGGACAGACTTCAGCCTGGCCAAAGCCCAGCCTAAATTTAGGTCTAGGTATTACTTTGTGGTCCAGCATTGGACAGACTTCAGCCTGGCCAAAGCCCAGCACGTTGACAGCCTCCCTAGCTGTAATCCAAAAAAGAGGGGAGGCCTATACAATTGTCATAAAACAAAGGGGTGGGTACAATTATCCCAATGTTTAAAGACTAGAAACTCTGGTGGGAGATTTTCAAATATCCTTTTTTAAGGATTAAGCGGGCTTGCCCTAGGATCCCACCATGTAGATGGCCCAGCCTGAAACTCAGGCCACTCTGCTCATCAAGCCAGCCACAAATTTCTGATCAAACAAAGACCATTGACATTTGTTTGTTTAAATGTGTAGCAAACCTGATGAATTGGACAGCCTGATTTTGGGCATGGCCTCTACATGATGCAGCCAACCTGATTAACAGACTGCACATCCCACAGGTGCCAGGTAGGGGCCTTACCTGGATGGCCACACAGAGACGGTGTGGATATCAGCAAGCGTCGAAGAAAACTAGGGTCAAATTGAAGATATCACAGATCATTGTGATTACAGATTTTGGGCAGGGTCGCTTGGAATGCAATAAGACAGTGAAATGAACAAAGAAAAAGAAAAAAAAAAGAACAAACATTAATTTTGAAAGGAAATGTGGGTACAGTAGCATGGAACATGGGAGATTGTATTGAAATGCCTGAGAAGAATACAAAAACACTGGGAAACATAACTGAAAGGTAAGTGTAGACACAGATACAAGAGGACATGTGCAAAGGCCTGGATGAAAACAAATATCAGCTCCACGTGATAGCCCTCTAGACCAACTGACTTGATTGGCCTGGATGAAGACAAGCCAGCCTCCCATCTCATGGTCCTCATCATGTGGTCCCAGGTATCAGGTTGATCAACTCATCCGTGGCCAACAATCGTACAAACCAGATGGATGGATAGAAAACATTGACTGACTGTCTCTGAGAGTGGCCCACCAGCTGAGAGGCTTTGTTTTTTATGTCCCTGGTGTTATGTGTAAATCCTGCAAGGTACTTGATCATGACTAGGAAGAAGCAGAACCTGTTGATATGTGGTCTACTAAGGTCAGATCATCACAAGTGCCATAGAAATATTCAAGTTTGTCAAGGTGAAGGAGTCCTCAGCTTCAACATGAAGCCATGGATATAATTCTAAGGCCTCATGTTTGGCCTTGGATAGAAGATGCAGCCTTGAGGCCTTGGGATTGGCCTCAAGTAGTACACAGAGTTTGAGGATTTGGCTTCAGTATTAGATGGTAGAATTGGACCTAGGACCTTAGGCTCAGCCTCAAGTGACTGATGTGCAGTTGGCAACTCAATTAAGGATTCCTAGACATCCTCGGATCTAACCTTGTTATGCATTACCATACAAAAAAATCGGTAGCGCCGAGATACGTAGGATCCGAACGTGATAAGAATAGTATCTCCTAATTCGATTATGTATCTTAGATGAGATTTAATATATCAACATATCCTAGGCGGGATCTATAGATCCACCACCATTGGATATAGATCATCATTTATAAAAAAAGACACTATAAAAAGGACATCTATAAACCCTTAATATGCTCATCCTATGCGCGATATTCATACGCTACACATTGTAAAGCATTTATGCTCATCATCTTTATTATTGACTTAAGCATCGGAAGGTCCTCCGTCGGCATGACTGACACTCATTCACGATTTTTTTTTTTTTTTTGAATCTCATGTCTTATAATCTCCACCGTTCATTTGTGTCCACGCCAATGGATGAAGATACACTAATGATCCCTTATCAACATTTATTAACCCAATTTTAGACATTAACACTTGGCATATACAGTAATTGGCCTGCGCTGATGAATTGCTTGGAACTCGCACAGATCGGGTGGTTGCTTTAATGGGCATGGATCTGACATTGGGCCACTGAGTCAGCTCTGATCCGAAACACGACCAGATGGTTGCAAGTGGAAGGGAATTGTGTACTGAGTAAACTCTGTAGCCCACTGTGAATGTATGTGTCTTATCCACGCCGTCCATCCATTTTTCCAACTCAGTTTACTGCAATAGACCAAGATTGAAGTATATCCAAACCTCAAAGTGGACCGCACCACAGGAAATAGTTGGGATAATGACGTCTACCGGTGAAACATCAAACACACGTCAGTTATTCTTCTAATGGAATGAGCTGTGCCAATCCATATAAACTCTCATGTGTCTAGCTGTCACATGAGGGTGCCATTTAATCCATCCATTCAAGTGGGCTGATCGTGCAAATGTCCTTAATTGAACTTTAACTTGACTCAAAAGTCAAAACCTAGGTCCAAAGACCCGACGACCACCCGACGAGTATCCAAAATCCAATCGGATGAAGGTCCGGACCCAAAGGATCCAATTGGGCAAAGCTTAGATTAGATCGGGTCCGGGAACTCTAGGACCCGACTCGAAGCCGACCTGTCGACAGCCCCTAACGCACAAACACCGAAATACATCTGGTTCGGGTGAAATTTTGGACCCGATTATAAGACCCGACCCGACACGACCCGATACAACACTTTTGCACGCGCGCATACTCGCACGTATGATATTTAGTGGGTGTTCCCCTACCGGATGGCCCACATGGATGATATTTTGTATATCCACGCCGTCCATCCTCTTCTACATCCCATTTTAGAAGGAAGTTCGAAAATTTATGAAGATCTAAATCTCAAGTGGACCATACCACTAGAAACAGTGTGATTGAGTGCCCCACCATTAAAAATTCCTAAAAGCCCATCGCAAGGTTTTGGTAATGTTTATTTGCAATCCAAGCTCTTAATAATGTCAATAAGGTCTTGATTAAGGGAAAATATAAAGAAAAGATTGATCCAATACTTTTGTGGCCAACAAAATGTTTTTAATGGTTATTCATCACTGTTTCTAGTTTTATGGTCTACCTGAGATTTTTATCTTCTTAGGTTTTTGGATCACATCCTAAAATGATATGAAAAGACATATAGACGGTGTCGATATATAAAAAATACATCAAGATAGGCCCCACACGGTTAGGGTAACACCGACTAAGCTGTTCCCAGGGTAACACCTAATTCGCGCCCTTGCAATGGGGGCAAATGCACTCGCGTGAGTCGGGTCGCATTTCTCCGCCATCAGCTCTGATTACCAACCAGATCGGAGAGAGAGAGAGCTGATTACCGGAGAGGTGCCGAAGCCATGATATCGCAGTTCTTCGTACTCTCGCAGAGAGGCGACAACATCGTCTTCCGCGACTGTAATTTCCTCCATATCTCATTCCCCTACTCACATGTGGTTTTCAATTCGTTTTCTTATCGACTCCTTTCTCTGTGAATTTCAATATCCTTTTTCTTTGCATCGATCTCAATAATTTCATCACCAATTCCTCGGCCCTTTTTGATTTCCACTAAAAAGAAGAAGATTTCATCTCATTTCAGTAACAGTAATTATATATTAGAATCATAGTTTCTGTAGATTATTTTTAATACTTACCAACATGTCTAATACCTAAAATGAGATGAATTCATTTCTTGAGTGGCAACCAAACAGGTCCTTAAAAAATACAAGGAATCTGTAGCTAAACAAAATTGCTACTCACACCTGATCTCATGATAAAAAACGACATTGTTGCTAGAGTTGCTAAGATTTAGTTAACAGTTAGAAGCATGGCTGTTTGTGGTTTGGATCCTTTTGTGATGCGTTCGGATGCATGTGAATTGGATTGCAATGGTTTAGTCTGTAGGAAATGATTCAGATCGATGATGTTTGCTTGTATTCATTATGTGGAATTTAAGCACTCAAATTGCAGTCACATTTCTTTCAGTTCTGACTTGAAAGTAATACAATTGCGATTCGGAGCCAAGTCACTCAATCTGAATGCTAAGGAAGGTAGCTACAATTTTGTTTTATCCATTTTACTAGACTAAGCCATGTTTGGTAGATGCCTAAAAATGAGTTGATCTCCTTTTAGTTAACTGTAATTATGTATGAGAAATCTCTATCTTTGATACATAATGAGTTCATGTTAATAATGATTGTGTATTAGAGATCAAGATGTCTAATACATAATTAGTGTGAGCTAAAATGAGATCAACTCATTTTAGGTGTCTATCAAACAGGGCCTAATAATTGCAATTCGATTCGATTCTGCATCCAATCACACCTTCAATATTCAGATCTAACACATATCTGGAGACTTGCCGGTTTGTGATCATGTTATTTCTCTCTCTCTGACACACATTACTCAAGTGCAATTTTCTTAGCCTTAGAACTGTCTCTTCTCCTATATATATATAGAGAGAGAGAGAGAGAGAGAGAGAGAGAGAGAGAGAGAGAGAGAGAGAGAGAGAGAGAGAGGAATGCTCACTTGCGCACCAGTTCTCATGAGAACTCGTGAGCACTTTTTGAGAACTCATGACACATGATATGAGCCCAAAATCTGAACTGTCCACGTGATACATCACCCCAAGAAACCCCTAGGGCCCCAACTTTCAACCTAATCCAAAACTCTAGTGGGCCGTAGCAGAGAGAGAGGGGCAAGTCAAGGGAGGAAACTGTTTCCTTTTGCCATGGCCCACCAAAGTTTTGGATTAGGGTAAAAGTTGGGCCCTGAGGTTTTTTTGGGGTGCTGCATCACGTGGACAGCTCAGATTTTGGGCTCACATCATGTGATTAGTTCTAAAACAGTTCTCGTGAATTCTCGTGAGAACTGTGCGCAGGTGAGCATTCCTCTCTCTCTCTCTCTCTCATATATATATATATATATATATATATATATATATATATATATATATATATATATATATATATATATATATATATATATATGGCTTTCCGAGAATTTATGTCAAATATCACATTAAAATTGCTGCTTGCCGTATGGGGAAATGGCAGTAAATGCTATATTGGGAGAAGATAACATCGAATACTCTTGTATTCTACTCTTCCAAATGGCCTCTTGTTGAGGAATTAACCTAAAATTGCAGTTACTTTTCTTGGGTCCAACTTGAAATTAAAGCCATTGCGGTCTGGAGCCGAGACCCTTAAAATAATTTTCTAAGGAGATTACAATTTTGTTATTTCCACTTCCTATACTGATACTTACAATTCAATTTGATAGTGCATCCAAATGGACCCTTCACTTTCTGAATGCATCAGCTGTTACTCCGTTTTCATTTCTAAGGGCCTTTGGTCACATAAGTTTTGGGTACAACTATATAACGTGTAAAGTAAAGGGCCTTTGGTCACATGAATGCAGATCGCGGTGAAGTACAAAAAGGGAGTGCGGAGATATTCTTTCGCAATGTGAAGTTTTGGAAGGGAGATGAAGGGGAAGAGGCGCCACCTGTCTTTGTAGGTATTTCTTTCCTGAATATTGATTAGGCTAGTAGATTTTGGTTTATGTAGGTACCATGCTAAGTCTACTTGTGTTAATATCAGATTTTGGTTTATGGAGAGAGAGAGAGAGAGAGAGAGAGAGAGAGAGAGAGAGAGAGAGAGAGAGAGAGAGAGAGAGAGAGAGAGAGTTATTTCTGCCTTATCCTCTAGCAACTAGTTGAATTCTATTGCCTCTCTCTCTCTCTCTCTCATGCCAAAGTTCACTGATGCTTTTTTCTCTGTCCATAGAATGTGGATGGTGTCAACTATATGCATGTGAAGGTTGCTGGATTGCTGTTTGTTGCAACCACAAGAGTTAATGTATCACCTTCTCTGGTTTTGGAGCTACTGCAAAGGATTGCATGTGTCATTAAGGATTACCTTGGAGTTCTCAATGAAGATTCATTACGGAAAAACTTTGTGCTTGTATATGAGTTGCTCGATGAAGTCATTGTAAGTACTGACACTTTATAGAACATTGTCATCTGAAAATTCATTGGTTGTTTGAAGGAATGTAAGTTTTGCTGCTTGTTGAACATTTTCTGGTGGTATTTCTGTTTAGGATAGACTAATTATGTTTTTTTTAGAGGTAATAATAATTTTATTAAAAAACTCACAAGTGCAAGAAAGAATACAAGCCCAACAAAAGGGGAAACTTAAACAGAGGGGCCGTCTAGACCCACTTTAACATGAACCGCCCAATTGGAAACCAAATGGTCAATCCTATGAATGACCTCATTTATCCCCACACTAACATTGTGGAAACAACAAGCATTCCTTGCCCCCCATATTGTCCAATGATAGCCATGATGAGAAGCCGCCATATAATTTTGCGATTCTTACCAACTCCTTCGTGTCACGGCCATAAGAGTTCATCCACCGACTTGGGCATATCCCAAACGACGTTGCTCATGGATAGAAAATTAGCCCAAACCTCATATGCGAAATGACAATGAATGAAGAGATGATCAATCGATTCTTCATTAGCCATGCACATTAGGCAGATGTTTGGGAGGACCTATCTCTCTTCTTTAAAGATTGTCAACTGTAAGAACGTGCTGTCGTCCCACCAACCAGACGAATGCTGCAACTCTAGGGGCCCTTGTAGAACCAGTGATGGGACGGGTGGTGTGGGCGAGAGACTGGGGAATAGCTAGAAATTAGACAGTAGAGCGATCTTACAGAGAATTCGGAGGAGCTATTCCCTTTCCATACTACCTTGTCATTTTCAGAAGGGACCGGCTTCATCGAATTTAAAAGTTCCAAGTAACCCCATCAACTCGTTGAATTCCTCATCCTGGAGGTCTCTACAACAGGGAGGGAACCAGACAACATTGTCCCCTTCCCAAGAATAACACTCTACCCGAATAAATCTAGTCGGGCCAAGTGTAGCTAACCTCGGAAAGAGCTCCTGTAACACCCGAGGGCCGCATCACTGCATCCGCCTAGAATTGAATGCGAGAACCTTTTCCTAGATTGAATGCGATGCCTTTGCTCACCAAATGCTGTGTAGAGTCAATGCCTCCTTTCCAAACACCTAAGGCTCTATAGAGAGTGGATGATTTGACAAACTAGCCACTATCCTGTATCCTGTACTTCGTAGCAATCAGCCTTCTCCAAAGTCTGTCCTCTTCCACGCAAAAATGCCATATCCATTTCCCCAGCAATGCTGTATTTACCTTAGCTAAAGCCTTCGGATTACTTGGCCACAAGTAACATATTAGTGTAGCGGTAGGCCCAAGCGTAGTCTCAATGTTTAAGTATTTTTCAGGGCTTTCTCAATTTTATGTTGGAAAATAATTCTGGGGGTATTTTCATCTGCTAAGACAACTTCATTTTTGCCACATTGCTAAGATCATTTCTGCACGGTACTATGGACATGCATGTTATTGTATCATTTAGGTGTAAAATATCTTATTCCACCATTTTTAGGGCCAATCAACATATGCTAGGTGCAGTAGCAACCTTGTCTATGAGTGATGCGGACACAAGCGCATTCAAGGTGTACCAACGAAGAAAACGCCAACCACAAGTACCGTCCTTGTGGATAGGTGACTATTGAGGAGCTGAAGACCGTCCACATGTGATCAGACACATAGAAGACCCCACTCAGGGAAGACATATGTGAAGGAAGAAAGGAAAAGAAGCCGAAGAAACTGAAGACTTCGAGCGCCCGACCATAGTCTTCGGCCTGATCGGGCGCCCGAACTTTGCCTGCCGAGCTGCCCGAACCTCTCTGGAGGTTTTCGGACGACTTCGGGCGACACTTCGGGCGCACGATCGAGCGCCCGAACTTTCCCGCACTTTTAATTATTTACGCGTTTTTGCTTAGTTTTAGGGGTAGTTTAGTACTTTTATGTCTTTATTTGGTTATTTAAGTGGGCTAGAGCCCTAAACTCGAATTTTTAACTTTGATTATTGATTAATGAAAAGCCTCTTGGAGCTTTCCTCTTCTTCTTCTCTCTCTCTCTCTCTCCTGGTGATGTTTCTTCTTCCTTGATCTCTTTTCTTCTATTTGCTTCTTGTGCCCCTCCTATTCTTCTTTCAGGTAATACGATCTTCCTAATCTATTTGTTTTGCTAACCTCAATCCCTAAAATCTGATTTTGACCCTAAACCCTAAGTTTTTAGATTTTCAATTCCCTAATCCAAAATCCCTTGATTTCCTGGATTAGAGATTCCTCTTAATTGATTGGGTTATAGCCATGCAAGATCGGGAGGTTCCATCCCTCGCCGGATCCAACCATAGTGACACTTGAATCTCATGCTTCATGGTTGTGACGAATGGCTCGTTCCATTGTATGTTCCTTGTGATCTTCTTAGTTCATGATGATTACTGCTAGATTTTATATTATTATTGTCTTTTATTTCCGCTGGATTATATGTGTTCATGAGCATGCATCATAATTAGGGCATCCTACATCAAATTTGGTATCAGAGATTAGGCTTGCATGGTTTTGTCTAGATCGAGTTAGCAAAAAAATTAGGGTTTTGATTTTTAGGTTTAATTTAGGAAAGTACCAGATTTAGAAAGTTTTCAATTTTAGAAACTTTCCAATTTTAGAAAGTTTCCTAATTTGGAAAATTTCCAGATTTGAGTCGTTTTCTGTTTTAATTTGATTGTGTCAGTTCATATTAGTTTTGCATTCATTGCATTCATCTTGTGAGTCAAAATACCTAGTAGTCTAGTTGGGTAGAGTTTTGGTTCAAGTCTTAATTGTATGCCCACGAGAAGAGGTAGAGGTTTCGGACTTCAGCCTACCATGAATAACGAGTAGTTATCTGAGTAACTTGCTCAATTGATACAAAAGATAACCGCCCTAGAAGCAGGTCAAAAGCGTGAGTTTGCCCGCCTTGAGAACCAAATCACCACTACCATGACTAAGGTCGAGCAATTAGAGGCGTTTCAAAGGGAAAACCCCGCTGTTGGGGAAGATGCGCACTCCCAAGTGAGAGGAATCATTGAAGAACGCGCTGCCACATGTGGAGGTAGTGAGGATAGAGATCGTGGCAATGGTCGTGGTGTTGTGCGAGGGGCACGAGCCACACGTGATCATCAAGACCGCTATGATCCAGATGAGCGTGTGATGAAGAGTGTGAGAGTTGAGGCCCCGAGTTTTGATGGGTGCTTGGACCCCAAGGCATTCCTTGACTGGATTGCTGATATCGACCACTACTTTGAGTTGTATGGCATGTCAAAAAACCGTCAAATGCAGTTTGCTAAGATGAAGCTTGTGGGTCAAGCCAAGCTCTTTTGGACCAACACTGAGCATAAGATAGAAAGAGTTGGTAGAGCCCCTATCACACATTGGTATGAGATGAAAGAGAAGTTGAAGGAGAAGTACCTTCCTCTCTCATACCGTCAGAAGCTCCTTGACCAATGGCAATCCTTACGCCAAGGGTCAATGTCTGCCACTGACTACATCACTAAATTTGAAGAATATATGATGCGATGTGATATCCAAGAAGACCCCCTAGTAACGCTCTCGCGTTTCAAGACGGGCCTTCGTGCGGATCTTCAACGCGAGCTTATGACTCGGCCCTTAACGGACTTGGACGAAGCATATCAAGTCGTGCAGGAGTTAGAGCAATACCTGAAGGCTCCTGTCGTTCGTCGTTTTGAGTCCCGAGACTCCAGTGCTAGATCTAATTCCCAGGGAACCAGACCTAATATTGGTAATCAACCTAGGGCACAGGCGACCATTCCGCCTAGGCCTAGGGAGGACAAGGGCAAAGGGGTTCTTGGTGCCGGTCCTGGTAACATGAGTTAAGTGAGGTGTTATGAGTGTGGCAACCTTGGCCACATGTCTAATCAGTGTCCTACGAAGAGCCGTGGGAAAGCCTTAGTTATAGGCGAGTCCCACAAGGGTGGAGATGACCAGGGTGATTATGAAGTTGAAGAGTATCATCCTAAATGAGGATTTACTGATGAGGAAGAAGTAGATGGAGAAGCAACGCTTGCAGTGGTTAGGCGTGTGCTAGCTCAGTCTAGAAGTAGTGTTGACTGGCGTCGAAGCACTATCTTCTACACTATTGCCAAGTGTGGTGAAAAGAATTGTAAGGTGATAGTGGACAAGGGAAGTTGTCAGAATGTGATTTTCACTAGCACCTTGAAACTGAAACCCACACCTCATCCAGACCCATATAAAGTTTCTTGGGTTGACAAGACATCCCTGCCTGTTACCCATCAATGTCTAGTCCCTATCGAGTTTGGGTCATACAAAGAGTCCTTGTGGTGTGATGTTTTACCTATGGATGTATGACATGTTATCCTAGGTAGACCGTGGTTATTCGATAATGATGTCACGATCTTTGGCCGTTCGAATGCGTGTACCTTTATGCATAACGGTAAAAGGATCAAACTTAACCCCATGCCACCTGAGAACACACTAGGGAAAAAGAAGGATGAGAAGGCAAGTGAGCCTAGAGGAGTGGGGAAATCCAAGCCTAAGTCTCTACATATAATCAGCGCAAGAGAGTTTGAAAAAGAGGCTAAGGAAGATTCTATGGTGTATGCCCTTGTGGCTAGAGAGATTATACCTGAGGTTCCATCAGAGTTGCCCCGTGAGGTAACCTCGGTCTTGAAGGAATACAGTGATGTATTTCCTGAAGACTTACCGAATGAGTTGCCACCTATGAGGGACATCCAGCATGCCATTGATTTTGTCCCAAGGTCTACTCTACCGAACCTTCCTCACTACAGGATGAACCCTGCAGAGCATGCAAAGTTGAAGAAGCAAGTAGATGAGCTTCTGCAAAAGGGTTTCATCCAAGAGAGTGAGCCCGTGTGCCGTGTCAGCATTGTTGACGCCAAAGAAAGACGGCACATGGCGCATGTGTGTGGATAGCTGTGCCATAAACAAAATTACTGTCAAGTACAGGTTCCCTATACCTAGGCTTGATGATATGCTTGACATGATGGCTAGGTCCAGTATATTCTCTAAGATAGACCTCAAGAGTGGATATTACCAAATCCGTATACGCCCGGGAGATGAATGGAAGACTGCATTTAAAACGAAAGATGGGCTATATGAGTGGTTGGTCATGCCCTTCGGCTTGACTAACGCACCCAGTACCTTCATGCGGGTGATGACACAAGCTTTGAGGCCGTTCATGGAAAAGTTCCTAGTGGTGTACTTTGATGACATTCTTATTTATAATACCACTAAGGAATCACACCTTGAACATTTAAAGAAGGTTTGTAGCATCCTTAGGAAGGAAAAGTTGTACGCTAATCTTAAGAAATGTGCGTTCATGTCTAGCCAAGTTGTGTTCTTAGGATTCATAGTGTCATCTGAAGGAATGCGTGCAGACCCTGAAAAGGTCAGGGCCATAGTTGAGTGGCCAGAACCGAGGAGCATTTATGAGGTGCGAAGCTTTCACGGCCTAGCAACTTTTTATCGTCGGTTCATTAGGGGTTTTAGCACGATTATGGCTCCCATTACCGAGTGCATGAAAAAGGGAGAATTCGTGTGGTCTAAAGCCGCAGTCAAGGCTTTCAAAGAAATTAAGTGCAAGATGGTAGAAGCTCCTATCATGCGTCTACCTGACTTTTCTAAAGTCTTTGAAGTAGCGTGTGATGTGTCTGATGTTGGTATAGGTGGAGTGTTGAGTCAAGAAGGACACCCAGTGACCTATTTCAGTGAGAAACTAAATGTGGCAAAACAAAAATACTCCCCACTTACGACAAAGAATTTTATACGGTAGTGCAATCCCTGAGACACTGGCGACATTATTTCCTATCGCAGGAATTCGTTTTGTTTTCTGACCATGAGGCCTTGAGATATTTGCATTCTCAGAAGAAACTCAACCCAAGGCATGCTAAGTGGGTAGCGTTTCTTCAGGAATATTCGTTTGTTCTGAAACACAAGGCCGGGGTTGAAAACAAACCAGCAGATGCCCTTAGTAGAAGAGTGGCGTTGCTCAACTCCTTGAGTGTAGAGGTAGTCGGATTTGAGCAACTGAAAGATGAATACCCCACATGTCCTGATTTTGGGGGTACTTACGCGTCACTCTCTAGTGACTAGCATATTATGGGCGAATATGTTCTTAAAGATGGCTTCCTTTTCAAGGGAGACATACTTTGTATTCCCTGTATATCCCTTCGTGAATTTCTCATTTAGGAGCTTCATTCAGGAGGGATAGCTGGCCATTTTGGTCGTGATAAGACCATTGCCCTCGTGGAAAATCGTTTCTATTGGCCAAGTCTCAAGCGAGACGTAGCCAAAGTTTTAGGGCAGTGTCGTACATGTCAGCTGGCAAAGCAGAAAAAGCAAAATACCAGGCTGTATACGCCATTGCCAGTGCCACATGATCCGTGGCAGGACATTAGTATGGACTTCGTGCTTGGGCTTCCTAAGACAATCAAAAAGCACGATTCCGTCTTTGTCGTTGTGGACCGTTTTTCTAAAATGGCGCATTTCCTCCCATGTTCGAAAACGTCGGATGCGTCTCATGTTGCTCGTATCTTTTTTGATGGTGTGGTGCGTCTCCATGGGTTACCTAAAACCATAGTATTTGATCGTGATGTTCGATTTACTAGCTATTTTTGGAAGACACTGTGGCACATTATGAGAACTCGTTTGCAATTCTCTACTGCTTACCACCCACAAACAGATGGTCAAACTGAAGTGGTAAACTGTAGTCTTGGAAATCTTCTACGTTGTCTAGTGGGTGAACATGTTAAGACTTGGGACCTAATTTTACCAATTGCTGAACTTACATATAATGGGTCCGTTAATAGATCTACAGGGTTGAGTCCTTTTGAAATTGTAAGTGGTTATAAACCTAGAATGCCCATAGATCTCTTACCTATGTCTGTTACCCAAAGGTCTTCTGAATCAGCCGATGCATTTGCATGCCATATCCAAGATTTGCATACACATGTTAGACAGCGGATAAATTAGAGCAATGATAACTTATAAAATTTCAGCTGATTCTCATCGTAGAGCGCAAGAATTTCAAGAAGGAGACTACGTAATGGTGCGAATAAGGCCAAAGCGATTCTCTCAAGGAGTCGCTAAGAAGTTACAAGCGGGCAGTACTGGACCATTCAAGATATTACAAAAGGTTGGGTCCAACGCGTATTGGATTAACCTTCCACCTGAAATGAGCATTAATCCAACTTTTAATGTGGAAGATCTAGTTCGTTCCCATGCTCCCATTGTCGATCCGTCGTCGCTTTCATGGCCTCTTTCTGATTTTGCCTCCCAACCCCTTCCACCCCTTCCTCTACCCATTACCCATAAAGAAGAAATTGAGAAAATCGTGGATGACGAGATAGTATCTACGAGAGATGGGGGTTTCCAGACGTATCTTGTTAAGTGGAAGAACAAACCATTGTTTGAAGCTTACGTGGCTGTCGGGCGACGCATTGCAGGGTATTGATCCAGATCTACTAGAGTGCTACAAAGGTTTCAACTCGTCGGAGTTGAGTTTTTCTCACCCGAAGGGAATTGATGCGGACACAAGCGCATTCAAGGTGTACCAATGAAGAAAACGCCAACCACAAGTACCGTCCTTGTGGATAGGCGACTATTGAGGAGCTGAAGACCCTCCACATGTGATCAGACACATAGAAGACCCCATTTTAGGGAAGACACATGTGAAGGAAGAAAGGAAAAGAAGTCGAAGAAACTGAAGACTTCGGGCGCCCGACCATAGTCTTTAGGCGCTCGATCGGGCGCCCGAACTTTGCCTGCCGAGCGCCCGAACCTCTCTGGAGGTTTTCGGATGACTTCGGGCGACACTTCGGGCGCCCGATCGAGCGCCCGAACTTTCCCGCACTTTTGATTATTTACGTGTTTTTGCTTAGTTTTAGGGGTAGTTTAGTACTTTTATGTCTTTATTTGGTTATTTAAGTGGGCTAGAGCCCTAAATTCGAATTTTCAACTTTGATTATTGATTAATGAAAAGCCTCTTGGAGCTTTCCTCTTCTTCTCTCTCTCTCCTGGTGATGTTTCTTCTTCCTTGATCTCTTTTCTTCTATTTGCTTCTTGTGCCCCTCCTATTCTTCTTTCAGGTAATACCATCTTCCCAATCTATTTGTTTTGCTAACCTCAATCCCTAAAATCTGATTTTGACCCTAAACCCTAAGTTTTCAGATTTTCAAATCCCTAATCCAAAATCCCTTGATTTCCTGGATTAGAGATTCCTCTTAATTGATTGGGTTATAGCCATGCAAGATCGGGAGGTTCCATCCCTCGCCGGATCCAACTATAGTGACACTTAAATCTCATGCTTCATGGTTGTGACGAATGGCCCGTTCCATTGCATGTTCCTTGTGATCTTCTTAGTTCATGATGATTTGTGCTAGATTTTATATTATTATTGTCTTTTATTTCTGCTGGATTATATGTGTTCATGAGCATGCATCATAATGAGGGCATCCTACATCATTGAGACAAGCTATATGTCTCTAAACTGCATATATTTATGTTCGTTCTGTTGTTGTAACTATTGAGAAGTGATAATACAATGTGGCCTTTTACTGTCAGCCTTCAAACATTATCATCTGACCTGTTTTATCAAATATTATTGCTCCTTTTCTCCAGCAGTCATTTTTAAATGCTATGATATATATGATCCTGACTCTAATGAATGTACAGTTAGTACAGCATTTTTATGTAAAGCACAATGAAGCTTAATTGGTGTTGTAGTAAAGTATAAGTCTTGCCATTACTCATTACTAGGTCAGGAGATGATTTTCTATGAATTTCACTATCTACCTTGTCCATTTGTAGTACGTGCAACCTGATTATCTTTATCTGTTTTTAGGACTTTGGATACCCACAAACAACATCTACTGAGGTGTTGAAGTCTTATGTATTTAATGAGCCGATAGTGGTTGACTGCTGGACGTTTGCCACCTCTTGGTCCTGCTGCCATGTTTATGGTATCCGATAACCAATCATATCCAAAGCTTGTGTTTCATTAACATCTTAATTTTATTTTCGACTTGTATTTATGTTGTACTTGACTGCTGGTAATTGCATTTCTGCAGCAAGGAACGAAACGAATGCCAGGGACAGCTGTTACAAAATCTGTTGTAGCCAATGAGTCTGGAGGCAGGAAGAGGGAGGAAATCTTTGTTGATATAATTGAGAAAATAAGCGTTACGTTCAGCTCTAGTGTGAGTATTTGGGCAGGGTTTTTGAATCAATATTATGAATACCTTTTACTTTAATGACAAACAGTTTAAGATGTTGAGTTTCTAAATACGGTTTTGATTGGCAAGAATGCGTTGCATATGATTTAGATGAGGATTCTGATATTGATATTGTAAATAGGATTGGCCTGGTAAAGAAACGTACACATATCCTTTGAGGCCTATATAAGTAGAACTTGGGTTTCTATGCTCTCCTTGTAAAAGCAGGACCAGCTACAAGAAGGCTTTTCTAGGTTCATGTTATGTGCAGGAAAGAAATTCAGATTCATGCTTCACCATCTAGGCTGGGTTGCAGCATCAGTCTGTCATGACCACTTGTCACCTGCTGAAGATGTGTTGTTTTCCATAGGCCTCAGGGAGCAGGCCCCTGGCAGATGCAGAATTATATGCTATTGTTATGAATTCTGCACTTCTCTGGAAACTGCAGCATACTTTTGCTTGCCATGATACAAGTATTTATCTCATTTAATTTCCTCCGTGCATTTTTCTGTCTCAATCTTTCCTATGTACCAGGTTGCTTTCTCTAGTATTCAGCTTCAATTTCTTTTGTCTGTCTCTGTCTTTTTTGTTTTTTTTTTTTTTTGTGCATGCATCCAAGTGTTTTAATTCACACCTTAAATTTTCCTGGTTATATGTGTAGAACTTAATCAAAAGATGCACCTTCTTAGCAGCATTCAAATGTGATTATGACATTATGTCAGAAAAACAACTCTGTTTATAAGAATCCACTGATAAGAAACTTTAGTAGGACCACTGAACACAAGGTAGAAAGAAATGAGCAGTCAATGACTCTGTACCATCAGAATAGATGTTTTTATTTTATTTTATTTTTTTTATAACCGGGGTATCCAGGCCTCTTAGAGCACCTGACTAGGTCCTCAGCTAGGTCTCCAAAGGGAGCACCCTTCGAGGACCCCGGGGCACGTGCAAACCCTCCAATCCACATGCACCAGGTAAGTTCATGGGAGGTGGCTACCGAGGGGCTACGAGTTCAAGACATCTCGCTTCCTGAGGCAGGGTGTCCTGGCTAGTCGAGCTTCCGCTCAGTGGTTCATCAGAATAGATGTTTGGGAAATTAAACAGTGAAAGGAAAGAAAAAAAAAAGATCAATGCTTGAGGATTCAAGAAAGATGCCAATAAATTTCAAGTTAACCTGATACATATAAAAATTGATAGAGCTATTGTCCTTGCATGTAACATTTCCAAGCATCCAATTTCATGAAAGACCCAAATTCAAACATCTTTATGTAACTATATTCACCATAATCATGAAGTTAGAAGACACAATTCTATTTTGTTGTGCATGCATTGGTGCACACCATGTGGTTTCATTTTCCAGCCAATCTTTTCTCAGCTGTCCAGTTCAAATCATGGTTTCTGTTGACTAGGGTTACATACTGACTTCCGAGATTGATGGGACCATTCAAATGAAAAGTTACCTCACTGGCAACCCAGAAATCCGTCTAGCTCTTAACGAGGACCTGAGCATTGGCAGAAGTGGAAGTTCTCTCTACGGTATCCTTCTTGGTTTACCTTCTTGCATTCCATCAACATGATTGATCCAGGGAAAAAAAAAAAACCAAAATGTGGCTATGATTCTTGTTTGTTAGAAGTCCTTTTTGTATATTTTTATTCTATTAACATTATGTGGCTAGCCTTGTTCAGCTGTTTTTCTGAGGTTTCATGCTTATCATAATCTCCCTCTTGGTGGCATTTTGCAATTCTTGCAATTGTTGTTTCTTGCACATGGTTGCTACTTGGACAATATTTATTTATGGATCTTTGTTCTCCAGAATTTTTTAATACTGTCAAAGTTGTTACTGGACAAGCGTCCATTGAATCTTCTGAATTGCGTCCATTCAATCTTGTGAATGCTTCCCAAATTAATGTGAATGCTTGTAAATGCTTCCTAAATTAATATGTTTTGCGAAGGGTTGTCCTTTTTCCCATTAAAAGAAAGCTAGCTGTTTTCCATTTTCATAAATTAACTGTAACTAGTAGGCCTATGATCTTATATTTATGAGGTGATCTCCACATCAATCATGGTTTAGCATGTCATTAACGATCCACGCTTTGATGGAATTTTGAATTTATAGATGTTTGGTGATTGACAATTAATTCTATATTTGATTTTTTGTTGGCTATCTGATGTATTAAACAATGACTTTCTCTATTAATTAAGAAGCTAAAAAACTGTGGCATGGGTTGCAAAATCACCAAAGAGTCATGGGGTAGGATTGATTTCAATTGACAGCAGGGATTTTGCAGGAGGTTCTAGGTTAACGGGGTTGAAAATGCATGCATTTTTCTTTGCTACAGGGCTATAACATATGAAGTTGAGAGATGAGGTTGAAAGCTTTTCTCTTGGTTTTGTTGGTTGGCTTGGTGCATGATTCTCAACTCCAAATTTGAGTCACTAATTTAAAGATCAATATAAAATGTTAGTTTTTTTTTGAAAGATGAGAAATTTTATAAAGGAAATAAAGACAAAAAGAAGAAAAAAAGAAAAAAAGAAGAAAAGAAAACAGGAGAAGAAGACGCTCAACACAAGGGCAAACAACACCACCGACTATGATACACACACCAGCTCCCTGGCTGGTAGAAAGCCCACGAACCAGAACGAGCTGAAGCCCTAACAATACAACAAACCAGCCCCCCGTTTGGGAGAAAGATCACACACATCAGGGAGCCCAATCTCTAAACAGACTAGAAACTCTAAAAAAGACTACAACCAATTATGCTCTTAGGCCCTGACAGAACGATTATTTCTTTAAGACCAAATGGCCCAAAGGACCGCTAAGGGAATAGAATACGCCACTTCCTTCTTCCAAGACAACCACCATCACTAGCGTGCCATGTACATTACAAATTATAGATAGAAGCTGGCATTACCCAATTGGTCCCTGCCATCTCTCAAACTCTGTTCTAGGTCTCAGTAGTGAAGGAGCAGTGAAGGAGGAGGTGATCAACGGATTTCGCATCTTAAATACAGAGTAAACAAGCATTCGGGATAATCAAACCTCTCTTTCTCAAGTTGTCGATTGTTAGGATCCGATTCCTAATTGCTAGCCAAGCAAAAGTTACAACTTTTGGAGAAGCCCCATATGACGAGGCCGCACTCGAGTGGCGGCAAGAAATCTGAGACTTAGGCGACGTAAGGGCTGAGTAGAATGAATGCACCGAGAAAGACCCCGACCTAGCAAGACTCCAGACGACCTCCATCTTCAACTTTGTGAGAGGGCGTTATGCCCTGCAAACGGGAAGGGAGATAAATAAATTCCAAAGCTTCCACGTCAAAGAGATTCCTCCTTAGCCATGGAAGCCAAACCCCGCCCTCCCCCTGAACGGAAAAACACTCCACAACGGAGATGTTTTCAACAACTAAGGGTAGCAAAGGCAGGGAAGGAAGATCTTACAAAGCTTTCCCTGCACTAAGGATCCTCACAAAAATTTATCCTCGCACCAGCCCCTAAGGAGAACCTCACATTGGAAAACACCTTTTGAGCCAACTTGGCAATCCCTTTCCAAAGATAAGATGCACGATACAGAGAGGACGACTGTCCACCAACCCATTTGGGAAGTTCCATACTCTGCTGCAAGGATCAACCTTCATAGGCAAGAGTTCTCACAAGCAAACCGCCAAACCCATTTTCCCAAAATGGCCTCATTGACCTTATCTAGGTGTCTAAAACCCACACCGCCTTAGACATAAGGGGTACAAACCTCCTTCCACTTTAAAAGCAGAAATTTCTTAAAGGTAGCCCCTCCCTGCCACAAGAAGTCTCGCCTTAGCTTGTTGATGTGAACTATGATAGACTTAGGGCAAGGGAATGCCGACATGTAATATTGTGGGAGGTTAGAAAGAGAAGCCTTAATAAGAGTGATCCTACAGTAGGTTGGTGCGATTGGAAGAGGGAAGAAGAAGCAATGAGCGGAACGGACAAGGAGAAGAGTTTTGGGAAAGAGAGACCGTTGTGTTAGGTTCCAATCCCTAACACACTTTATTTTATTATAAGAAAAGAGGTCTACAACATACTCTTGAGGAGCACAAAGGAAAGAGTACACTCACTAGCAAAATACATTATATTACACTTTCTATACTCCCCCTCAAGTTGGAGCATACATGTTAGTCATGCCCAACTTGCTAGCAATATGTAGAGGTGGACAACGATCCGATCCGAGTCGAACATGGACCATATCGGATTGTTCGGTTGCTTGAGTGGGTGTGTTTGAACAATGTTCGAACAAACATTCGAACAGGATGGCTTTGTTCGAACTCAATTTGGTCTAGCCCAATCATGTTCGAACATGTTCGAACATATAGATTTCGAACAATTTTTACGAGTTCGAACAATTTCGCTTTTTTCGCTTGAAAATATTTTTTCTACTACTGAATAGTAAATACCAATTTTTTCGTTTCGTGTGTCCCACCATGATGTATTTGTTTTATCCACTCCATCCATCCATTTGTACAGCTTATTTTAAGGCATTAAATAAGAAATGAGGCAGATAAAAAACTCAAATGGACCACACCGTAGGAAACAGTGAGGAGAATGATGTCCACCATTGAAACCTTCCTGGGCTCACAGTCACGTTTATCTGTCATCCACCCTCTCTCTCTCTCTCTCTCTCTCTCTCTCTCTATATATATATATATATATATATATATATATATATATAATCGAGTTGAACGAACGAGTTGAGTCGAGTCGACCAATATTCGAGTCGAGTTCGAGTTCGAGTCGAGTCGAACATGACTGTGTTTGAAATTGAGTTGAATTTTTTTTCCAACACACCATGCGTGTTCGAACAAAGTTCGAACAATAAGACTTTCTGTTCGAACAGGGTTTTACCGAGTCGATCCAAACGGTTAAACTCAGTTCGTGTCCAGCTTTAGCAATATATATAAGAGCATCACGAGTAAGAGACTTGGTAAGGACATCAGCGAATTGTTCTCCAGAGCGAACGAAGGAGTAGCAATCTCCTTGTTAGCCACCTTCTCTCGAATAAAGTGACAATCAATTTCAATGTGTTTCATGCGCTCATAAAAAACTGGGTTGCTAGCAATGTGGATGGCTGCCTGATTATCACAATGCAAAGGAATGGGGGTGGACGGACGGTAGGTAAGTTCCTGCAAGAGTGTGCGAAGCCAAACAAGTTCACATGTGACATGGGCCATCGCCCTATACTTAGATTCGACAGACGATCAAGCAACAACTGATTGCTTCTTGCTCTTCCAGGTGACAAGATTGCCACCGACAAATATACAGTACCCAAAAGTGGATTGCCGATCATGTAAATTGCCGGCACAGTCAGCATCAGAGTAACTCGAAAGATGAAGATGACCATGCTGCTGAAAAAGCAGACCTTTCCCGAGAGCAGACTTGAGATACCGAAGAATCCTAGACATGGCCGTCAAATGTGTGATACGAGGGGTATGCATGAATTGACTAACAACCCCCACAGCATAAGATAGATCTGGACGGGTAATAGTAAGATAAATAAGTCAACCAAGAACCAACCAATCGACGATACATACCAGGATCAGAGAGAGGGGCACCGTCATCAGGGACAAGTTTCACAATAGCATCCATAGGCGTTCTGGTAGGTTTGCAACTTAGCATTCCAGTCTCCGAGAGAATCAAGAGCATATTTTCTTTGAGAGAGCTCAACGTCCGATTTCGATTGAGCAACTTCAATCCCCAAGAAGTACCGAAGGGTTCCTAGGTCCTTGATTTCGAAGCAGGTTTTGAGGAAAGATTTAACAGCCACCATTCCTTCATTGTCATCTCCAGATAGAACAATATCATCCTCGTAGACAATTAGCACCATAACTCCTGTGGGTCGACGACAAATAAATAGGGAGTGATCGGCTTGGTTGCGGGTAAATCCAAAGTCTAGAAGAGCACGACTAAACTTATGGAACTAGGCATGAAGAGACTATTTGAGACCATAAATAGACTTTTGTAAATGACATACAATGGGAGAATCGTGAGAACCATGAAGCTTTGAAAAATCGAGTGGTTGGCCCATATAGGCCTCTTCATCAAGATCACCATGTAAGAAGGCATTCTTCACATCGAGCTGGAATAAGGGCCATGACATATTCACTGCTATAGAGATAAGCACATGAACTGAGTTAA
This sequence comes from Liriodendron chinense, assembly GCA_003013855.2. NCBI lineage: Eukaryota > Viridiplantae > Streptophyta > Magnoliopsida > Magnoliales > Magnoliaceae > Liriodendron > Liriodendron chinense. The sequence continues at coordinate 958,953 of PVNU02002589.1, forward strand.
GCTTGGCTACTGGAGAGAACATGTCAAAGTAGTCCACACCATATGTTTGAGTAAAACCCTTTGCAACAAGACCAGGTTTATATCGTTCCACTGAACCATTAGGGCGAAACTTAGTGGTGTATACCCATCGACATCCAACAGTTCTTTTGTCCACAGGTAAGAGAACCAGCTCCCAAGTTTTGTTCTTTTCAAGCGCATGCATCTCTTCCATCATAACCTTCGTCCAATTAGGGCTACGTAAGGCGCCCTTGAGATTACGTGGGATGGTAGAGGAAGATATATAACCTGTAAAAGACTAGAGGGAAGGTGAAAAATGATGGTAGGAAACAAAATTACTAATGAGATGCTTTGTGCATGAACGAGCATGTTTATGTAAAGAAATTGGAAGATCGTCATGAAGTTGAGATGAAGGGATTAGACCTGAACCACCAGGAGGAGTAGGCGAAGTGGTAGGTTGATGATCCGTAGAAGGTTTAGCTCGCCGATGATACACAAGTATAGGCTTCGGAACATGCGAGGGAAGAACCACATCATCATTGATACGTACAATTGGAAGAGTAGTAGTAGTGGAGTTTGAATTAGAGTGTAAAAGCTCCCCTTGACTTAGAGGCGAATGATGCATTGATTGCCCTTCAATAGAAAAGTATGGAATTTCTTCAAAAAAAAACAAAAAAGAAAAAAAGAAAAAAGTGACATTTGCGGACACAAACTGCTTACAGGTCAAAGGATCATAGCACTTATACCCTTTCTGAGACTTGGAATAGCCTAAGAAAACACACTTGATGGCTTGAGGACTAAACTTGCCATTACTCCCATCAGGAGCTGAACAAAACATGTGCACTGAAAAACTTTAGGGGGTAAGGGAAAAGGTTTGTCCTGTGGTTATAGAAGTTCAAAGGAAGACTTGTGAGATAGAACTCGAGACTGAACACAATTAATCAAGAAGACAGTAGTAAGTAAGGCATCACCCCAAAATTGTTTTGGAAGATTCATACCAAGAAGGAGAGCCCAAGTGACTTCAAGGAGATGCCGATTCTTCCGCTCAGCTACCCCATTTTGTTGAGGGGTTCGAGGGCATGATGTGCGGGATAAGATACCATGCTCCTACAAGGACAAAAATGTATTCGACATATATTCACACCCATTATTAGAATGCAACACTTTGATGGGGCATTGAAATTGGTTCGTCACTTCTTTGTAAAAAAGTTTGAACATATCAAAAACTTCATTCTTGGATTTTAGAAGATAAACCCAAGTCATCCTTGTGCAATCATCAATAAATGTAACAAAGTATCAATATCCAAAAAGAGAGGTGACTGGAGCAGGTCCCCAAACATCCAAGTGAACTAACTTGAAGGGGATGGGTTCTCTCAGATACACTAGAAGAGAACACAGCCCGAAGATGCTTGGAGAACTCACAAGTTTCACATGCTAAAGGTTTTGATACACAGATCGAGGGAAACAAAAGTTTAAGCCTAGATAATGATGGATGCCCTAAACGACAATGCCATCGAGACATGAACTCCTTATCTAGGGACAAAGCACTGGAAGCTATAACAAGTGTATTATCAAGGAAATAAACTCCTCCACGTTCATGGCCCCCACCAATAGTTTGCTTCGTCTGGAGGTCCCGAAACACACAATAAGATGGAAAGAAAGTCATCGAGCAATTTAATGATTTCGTAAGAGACTTACGGATAATAGATTTAAAGGAAAGCTAGGAACATGCAGGATTGAGGATCAGTGCATAGTGGGAGAGATAGTGATGGGACCCGATCCAGATATAGGGCTTTGGTTTCCATCAACAAGTGCAACAGAAAGTGACTAAGTAGAGGGAAAATATGAGCCAAATAGATGAGTCTTATAGGTCATGTGGGATGAGGCTCCCGAGTCAATGACCTAGGAGGAAGAAAGAGAGGCTACATGAAATTCGGTACTTGATTGGGCTATGGAGGCTTTAGAAGTGGGCCAAATGGCAGGAACTTCACGTACATGCAGTCGCGTTAAGGCATCATAGGCCTCACGAGATAGGACAACGGAATCACCTGCGGGCAGCTTCTCTGTTGTCATTGGTGCTGAAGTCATTGCAGAACAGGTAAAGACAATCACCGGCTAAAGAAAAACAGTGCCAGATGGGAATATAAGGGCCCAAAAGCAGGAAAGATGAAGTTATTCAACAACCGAAGCCACAAGTTGGACATTAACTTAGTCCAAATACCACCTCATGCCTGAAGATTAGCAACTAGCACATACATAGAGAAATCCAATGTGCAGTTAAGCCTCTAAAGACGCAAAAAAGCATAACTGACACGACTCTGTTTGGTATCACGACACCCCCAAATCCCTTACTTTTTCAGAAATACCTCAAACATGCTCTAAAAATCCCACAAAAATCACCAAGTGGGACTCCAAAAGAGAGAAACTGACTCAAACAACTCTCTCTCTCTCTCTCTCTCTCTCTCTCTCTCTTAATCTTTCAAAGGAATGAGAGATAAACCCCAAATAATCAGTAATCCTCCAAAACAACAACAAATCCAGTCAGATCTGACTCAAACGAGTGAAAAATGGCTTGGTCGCACGTCCATTTGGGGTTAAAACCCAATCAAAAACGAATCATACTTTAAAAAAAATCCTACATGATTAGCTTGGGAGGAAGATTTTGTTCCATCTTGAGCAAAAAAACCAAAGAAAAACTTACCGATTTGAGATAGATCTATGAAAAACTAATTAGGGGCCTGATTTTCAAATTTCTCTATTTCGGCCAAAACATCATAAAAGGTCTAAAAAATTCCCAAAAAATCATGATAAATCCTTTAAAATCAAGATCTATCAAACCCCTAAACTTTTAGCTCAAATGAGGTCAATGTGTCCATACAACGTTCACGTCAGCCGTACGGCTACTGATGTGTCGCCAATCAACTTGTTAGATGCGGAATGCCCAGATCTATGCTCTGATACCAAGTAGGTTGGTGCAATTGGAAGAGGGAAGAAGAAATGATGAGAGGAATGGAGTAGGAGAAGAGTTTTAGAAAAGAGAGACCCCGTTGTGTGTTAGGTTCCAACCCCTAACACACTCTATTTTATTATAAGAAAAGAGGTCTACAACATACTCCTGAGGAACACAAAGGAAAGAGTACACTCACTAATAAAATACATTATCTTACACTTCTTATACCTACCTCCTAGAGACATCATCTTATTTTTCCAGGGGGAGATTTTTCTTTCCATACATTCAATGATGGTATCCCACAAATATAAGGGCGGTTTTCCAACACAAAGGGGAAGGCCCAAATAAGTAGTGGGAAAGGAACGCACACCATAGCCAAAGGACCTGGCCAAGATAGATGTTTCTTCCTCTGACAGATTAATCCCAAAGAATTGGCTTTTGATAATGTTAACCTTCAAACCTGATATGGCTTGGAACCAACAAATAATCATGCTTAAAAATTCTACCATGAAATCCTTAGTTTCACAAAAAAGCAATGTGTCATCTGCAAATTGAAGGTGGCAAACGAGCTGCGGATAATTCTCCACTTTAAAGCCTTGGAATACACCTACCTTGTGGTCCTTAGAGAGCATGCGACTGAGAGCTTTCGATATAATAACAAAGAGGAAAGGGGAGGGATCACCTTGTGACTACGGGAAGCTCTGAAAAAATCAAAAGGAGATCCATTAATTAAAACGAAAAATTAGCAGAAGACACACAAAGGATGATCCAAGACCTCCATTTGACTCCAAAACCCATTCAGGAAAGCATATATTATCTAGAAAGGATCATTCAACGTGATCATTTGCCTTTTCCAAATCTAATTTGCACATAATGCTTGAATTACCCGATCTAGCGCATGAATCCAGGCATTCATGCGCAATCAGCATGCTATGAAAAAATGTTAGTTATTAGAGGGTAAAAGAAAAAAGAAACAATCGCCTATGAAATTTAAACAATCAATGGGTGGGCAAGAGAATTCTGTGTTTTTCTTATGAACATGAATTAATTGACCAAAGTCTTACACTAGATTCAAAATTTTCATTCAAAGAATTGCTCAAGCCTGGAGATCTTAGGCTAATTGCATGAAAATTATCCTTTATTTTTCACAAAACATTTCATCATTTTTTTTCTTTTCAATTGATAGGTCAATATGTTTATGATCCATTTTCTATATGCAAATGTTTTTTTTTTTTTTTTTTTTTTTTGTTTTTTTTTTGCCTTGTTCTAAACATCATCATGTGGATCAGCAGGAAGTTAACATAACCATTGCATCTAGCAGTTTAATTTCAAAAAATCTTTTTCATGATAGGATCATCGCCTTTTCATGTCTTTCATGTCCATGGGAAGGGGAAGTTGGTATTGGCAAGTTGGTTTAGTTTTGGGGTTTTCAGTGGAAACAGAAAGCACAACTCAAAGTTGAACCCTTAGGGTTGTATGTGGATCCAGCCAAGGCTGCCCTGTGCTTGTGCATTTTGATACAATTTTTGTTGTCATATGTTGTGGCTGAATGAACTTGACTGCTATTCTTTTAAGCCTGCCATGTATCCTTATCTGGTAGCCATCTGCGCCACTTCAACTCAGTCTGGTTTGATGCTGTGTGTAGCTGTGAATTACAATTAATTGATATCAATAGAAGCCTGCTAATGCTTCCTTGTCTCTCTAGCATTGCTCTCTCATTTGAGCATATGAATGGTTGCGTTTATTAAGATTAGAAGCTTTCAAGGTTCAATTTGATGCAATAGAAATATGGTGAAATTTTACCAAAATAAAATTTAAGATTCATGAGCCTGATTTTGTGGAAATCTAAAGAGCTTTAGCTGGATATACTAGCTGTTAGTGGTCTGATTCCTTTGTTCATCTTGTCATCTTTATATTCTAATCTTACATTTCAAAAACAAGATGTCTAATCTATATTTTTTATTTATTGATGTAAGCATTTATTCATGTTATGATGACTGCATAGATAATTAAATCAATGTTTCATTTATACTGCTTAGTTATCTCATGGATTTTTTTTTTTTTTTGGGTTATAGATTATCGTAGTTCAGCTGGAGCAGGGGCTGTTATACTAGATGATTGTAATTTTCATGAATCTGTCCATCTTGACAGTTTTGACTTGGACCGAACATTGACACTGGTAAGTGAAGCCTTTCCGTTATTTAGGATTGGATACAAACTAAGGCCCTCTTTGGATGACAATCCACAAATAAGTTTCTGAAAACTTAATTATATGAATGCAGTTCTGGGAACACAGTTTTTGAAAAATCAATTTATCTAAAAATGTTGTTTGGATGACAATTTATGTTTTCTAATTTTCTTATAATGTTCTTTGGATGTCAATGTCTGAAAATAATCTTTATGAGAAGTTAATGTAGCATAATGAGTCCACTTTTTGCGCTTATCAGATGATTTCCACATACACCTGGCTGTGCATAGGATACACATGAGCTAGCAGATAATATAGCTAATTTACTGGCCTAATTTAAGTTTTGTGAAACAATCTATTTGATTTTGCACATGGGTGGCCAACTTGACGTGTGGACTGATGTGATTGTCGGGTCATCTTTCTGGTGGGGGCCTCCTTTTGCATGTGCCATTGCTGCAGTTAGATGACAAGGGCTACGTTTTTGGCTAGCAAACCTCCACCTATGTTGATGCTTGGACTATACACCCATGATGGTTCACTATTTTAATAATAGTCAAGAGTCTTGCATTATACACATGGCATAGTTGTATGGCAATCCAAAATGTCCAAATCGCTAGCCCAATTGTGGATAGAGCATAACCCAATGATTCTGCTAAGCGGATGATAGTAACCATATAATGCTGTTGGAATTTGAACCACACACTCTTTCACTTTTAACCATCCATTTGATAACCATCAATTCGATGGATAAGATCAGTTGATCAAATTGATTCTTGAGATATGCTCCATCCACAACTCGTCCCACAATATGGATGCTCTGAATGGTTGTACAGTGAGTGCCATGCATGAGGATGAGTCACCGCCTTTTTCAAATTGATGGTAAACTATCATAGGTGTCTGCACTCTCTACACTATCAGATAACTCTTGTTAAAAACTGTCACTTTGCCAAGTGTACTTTCTGCTCAGTTCCGCATGACTGAGATATAATCTGAAGCTCATGTTTATATAAACTTCATATAGGAAAGCGCGGCATCCAAACACTCGCAAAATGGATATTTCTGACGAAAAGGGGCATTGAATACTGTTCAGCGCCAATTTAGGCATCACCCGAACATGCTCTAAAGATCGCGTTTTAAGTTTTTTAGTTCATTTTCCTGTCCACAGTTTATGCAGATACTTTACTCCTTGCTTTCTTACAGGTACCTCCAGATGGGGAATTTTCTGTCATGAACTATCGCATGACTCAGGAATTCAAGCCTCCTTTCCGTGTTAATGCATTGATTGAAGAAGCCGGAACGTTCAAGGTGCATGCAATATGCTCTCTTCATGTTTTTCATGGACAAGTGCTGCTTTGGCTTGAAAAGTGATAAATATGATCGATTATCTAAACCAATCCAACTGTTTTCACTTTACTGTGGTTGATTAGGCAGAAGTGATTCTTAAAGTACGTGCTGACTTTGCCCCAACTATCACTGCAAACACAATTGTAGTACAAATGCCGCTGCCTACATATACTACAAGGTGTTCTTTCCTTCTTGGTTTCCCCCCTGCAATTATGGTTGTCTGTTAAGGGTGATTGGTAGAAATCTGTTGTATATCTGGCATTTAATTATGCCATTGTGCTTGGAATGCAGTTTTGTCCTTTTTTTGGGTTGTTGTTTGGTTGGGGGTGAATTGCTCGTTTTTTGTGTGCCACTCTAGCCTTCCCTTAACCAGTGTTCGCAGTATCGGTATCACGTTACGTTTCGCACCCTTGGGATATAGATACATATCGCGTATCGCTAGGAATATGTCGGTTGTATCGCGTAATGTATCGCACTTTTTGGGAAACATGGGGAAACATTGGGAAATTGATTGAATTTTTCAATGAAACTTCAGGGATTGTTAAAATGGACCTCAATACACACATTTAAATCATAATATGTAAAATAAAAAAGTCCACATAATGAAGTTCCTTTGTAAAAGGATCCTAAGCTATGCGCTATCTGACTGAACTAATGCAACTATTGTTTAAATTGATTTCATAAGATAGACAAATGTAACAAGACATTAATGAAAACACTACCAATGCATTGACAAAGTAAAACAAGCAAGAGAGTTGAGAAATATACCTATGGATGCAACCGGTGTTTGCATTGTCGACGAATTGTCAATATTATCGCCGATAATATCGATGTCGCTGGTGCAGCGACACCGAAACCACAATTATTCGTTTCTCTACCAGAAATTGGCGAAATATCGGCGATATTTCCGATATCATCGACATTTTGGGTAGTAGCCACAAAAATCGGGAAAAGAGAGAAAAAAAAACTTCAGAGAGAGATTTTCGTACCTGTTGGTTGATCGAAACACGGAACATCACAATCCCGTGGGCATCGGGCACCAAAAACCTCAAAATTTTCCTTTTTTTTTTTTCAATACGAAGATGAACGTCGCGAGATTCATGGATTTGTTCTACTCGATTTGGGTGCAATTTGAAAACCTCTGTAAAAAACCCCCCTTTCGGCGAAAAAGCCTCGGGAAGATGAAGATGCTGTTTATAAGGGCGTGTTTGATTTTCGGCGACGACGGAGTTGGACGCGGATCAGCTACTGACGGGTTGAGTAGCAAGTTTGGCTACTGAATTGACGTCAGCAAGTTCAAAGGGCCCCACCATGATGTATGTGTTGTATCCACATCGTCCATTCATTTGGAGAGATCATTTTAAGGTATGACCCAAAGAATGAGGCAAATCCAAATCTCAAGTGGACCCCACCACAGAAAACAGTGGGGACAGTGACACCCACCATTAAAACCTTCCTGGGGTCCACCATGATGTTTATTTGAGATCTAACCTGTTCATAAGTTAACACAGACGTGGATGAAGGGGAAAAACAAATATCAGCTTGATCGAAAGTTCTGTAGCCCTTAAGAAATTTTTAATGGTAGGCGTTCAATCACCATTGTTTTGTCTGGTGGAGTCCACTTGAGCTTTGGATCTGCCTCATTCTTTGGCTCATACCTTAAAATGATCTCTCCAAATGGATGGACAGTGTGGACGTAACACATACATCATGGTGGGACCCACATAACTTGGTGACATCAATTGAGTAGCGAGATACGCTACAGTAGCTAATCCGCGTCCGAAGAAGTAGAACGGAAGTGGATTGTGGACGGAGTAACTCAGCACGCTAAGTGTACTGAGTAAACACTGTGGGGCCCATCGTGATTTATGTATTTATCCACTCCGTCCATCCATTTTACTAAATAATTTTAGGGCTTGATGCTAAATATTAAGCATATCCAAAGCTCAAGTGGACCACACCACAGAAAATAGTTTGAATTGAACGTCTATTGTTGAAAAATTCTTAGGGGCCACAGAAGTTTTAGATACATGTGATATTTGTGTTTTGTCTTCATCCATATCTTTTCGATCTTATGAACAGATCGGATGACAAATAAACATCACTGTGGGCCCTATGAAGGTTTCAACGGTGGAAATCATTATTCTCATTATTTCCTGTAGTGTGGTCCACTTGAGCTTTGGATATGCTTACATTTTATGTTTAACACCTAAAATGAGTTGGAAAAACAGATGGACGGTGTGGATAAACCAAATACATTTACAGTGGACATAAGAGAGTTTACTCAATTCCATAAACGTCCTTACTCAGTACACAATCCACTTTCCTACGAAGTCGCGGGCATGCCACTTGTTGTTGTTAGTGGATATGTAGGCCCATCATGATGTACTGTGCTTTATCAACACCTATTTATTTTGCCAGATAATTTTAAGGCCTAAGCCCAAAAATGAGGCAGACCTGCAACCCTGGTGGACCATGCCAAAGGAAACAGGGATGATTAAACGCCCACCGTTAAAAACTTCCATGGCCCATTAAAAACTTCCTAGGGCCCGTTGTAATGTTTTTTTTTTTTTCTTTTTCTTTTCATCTAACCTCTTGATTTAGTCACGGAACTGGATGAAGCGAAAACACAATTATCAGCTTGATTGAAAACTTTCGTGGCCCCTTAGAAGTTTTTAATGGTGAGATTCAATCACTACTGTTTCCATTGATTTGGTTCACTTGAGATTTGGATCTATCTCATTTTTGGGCACATGTACTTAAATGATATGGTGTAACATATGAACGGGGTGGATTTCTCATAAGGATCACAGTGGGCCCCACAAAGCTTCTGACAAGATCGTCTGTCTCCAACTAAGCCCTAGTGGATTTCTCATAAAGATCCATTCGTTTTGCAAGCTTATTTTAGGACACGATGCCAAAAATGAGGTGGATCCAAATCCCAAGTGGACAAAAAATGAGGGGGCTCTAAATCTCATTGAGTCCCCACCCATTAAATGGAACTTATTATTTAATGCAATTTTTTTTTTTGTAATTTTTTTATTCATGAATATGTAAATGTGTGTATTTAGGCATTTCTTGGAGTTTCATTGAAAAATTCCACCATTTTCCTCATGGTTTCCCATTTTCTCCCGAATTTTCGGTTATTGGCGATATTATCGGTGATAACGATATTATATCTTTATCTCCGGCAAGCGAAACTTTTAGCGATACTGACAATGCGAACACTGGATGCAACTGACTGTTGCCTAGACCCACATAGAGTTGCGCGGTGGCTCGTAGTCATCATCTTCATCTCGACGGGGTTGGGAATAGAACTGTTGCTCCACAAATAGACAGTATTGTGCCCAGGTCATAGTAGAATGGTACCAATTAAGATACTCCCTGACATAACGTTGGTACTCATCCTCTCCAAACTGAACCAATACGTCCATCCGTGGGTAATGTGTAATCATAACAGTCTATGATTGATATGGAGCTGGGATGGGCATAGATGGTGCTCCAGAATATCCATATTGCTCGCCATATGCGTACTGTGGCCCATGATCCTGCCCATATGCGGAAGTGAACTCCTGATTGTAGTCGAAAAATGATGTGCCGTAGCTGCTGTAGTCACTCACCGCATATCCACCAGGTCTATATCTATACTGTGGCATGGAACTTGAGCTCCCCTCCCCTGTCTGTGATCCATATCCATACTGTGGCATGGAACTCGAGCTCCCATCCCTTGACCGTGATGTAGATCTAGAGTCACGACGTTTTCGATCCCTAGTGCCATGTAGGCACCCACGCCGTACATGTCTCTCATATAAATAGCCAATAGTCGCTCCTCTATATCTGTCAGTGGCTGGGTTTTCTGTTTTTCACGCAACTTTTTTCTAGTGTATGCTTTGTTGATTACAAGCTGCTCATATAGTTCATTTGTCCAAGAACCGTGGTCGGTGTCCCGTATGGCATGATCAAACTCCCTCTCCCCTGTGAATGGGCTAAGTGGCCTCTTAGATTGACTCCCAGTATGAGACTCACTCTCGCCGCCACCATCATCATCATCATCATCATCATTGCCGTCCCTATTCCCGTCATCGTCGTCATCATCATCATCATCATCATCTTCCCCATCACCGCTGCCACTACCATCATAATCATCATCATCTCCACCACCACCATCATCATCACCATCACTCGCTGTATCTGATAATGTCTCACCGTCATGTGACCCGCGTGATAAAGACTGTCACGGGCTCCCCTCAGGATCCCTTGTCAACGGGTCGAATAACTCAGTTGGAGATCTCTACTCTTGTACATGGGTATCAACATCAATGCCCTGCTCTACTGCCTCCGCCTCCACATGTGGCTCTGGTCTCCTATCAGATGTATCCAAGTCATCGGACCTAACCTACTGATAAAGTGGGTCATCATCGTTTACATCCGCATAAGCATGCTGTCCGACAATCATCAAATCCAATGGGTCTTCCTCAACCTTTCTTCTTCCTTCAGAATGGAGCACCCTCTCTCATAGCTTCATGTTGTAGTGGCAGTAGCCCAGCTTCTGAAGCCTGTCGTACCCTATCCGATTCCGCTTGTTCATGTGCATTAGTAAAAATGTACGCCAATTTCTCTCACAGGGTGAGGAGGACACTGTTTGTGTTAACATACGAACAACCAGGCGCTGCAAGACCTTGCAATCACAACCGTACATGGCCCACCATTCACCTGCAAGAAATGTTTCCCATTACTATAATATCCACCAAAATAGTACGAAAACTAAAATTTGCTTTCAAGAGATTGTAAGAATTATGAAGCATGCAACAACTCACATGCCATCATGGACGTCCTCGACCTCATTGCTGCTTCATTCCCAAACATCCTCACAACATCATGAAATCTAACGGTCTGATGAATGTATGAAGCAATAATGGTAAGTCTAGAGTGTTTAAGATATAAGATGAAGCTAGTACTACGATAAGTGCGGACATATTTACCTCGGAACCGAATATGGCTCTCCCATCATAGTTGGGGAATAAGTGAGCATACACCTCGTGCACCGCCTTCTTGAATGAGTTGTCTTGGTAGAGCTTGCGGGTGTAGTGGTACTTTGGATTCAAAAAGTAAGTTGAATGGCAATAACATACACATATTTACACATACCATCAATATAATGATTATACATGGTATGCAAAGAGGTATATAAATGTGAAAATGAATGATTCAACTACTTACCAGCCTTATGAAGTGGATGTGATAGAGTCTTTTCCCAACGATCGTCGATAATTTTATGCACCCATTGATACAACTTAGGAGCTTTGACCTAGATGGCATCTTTCATCACTTGTATGGATGCATACAATGATTCCATTGATGGAGACACCTCATTGTCAATCATCCTCAACACGCTATACTTAGGTTCGATAATGGCCAACACATTGCGCATGTGTTCCCAAAATGAATTACTCAACACAAGCTCCTCATACCTCCAAGTCACTTTCTTGAGATGTTTTTTTCAATCATCATACTCCTTGGAGGAGAAGAGCTCTCGTAGACCCTACCTGTGTTTGAAAAGGCTATTCAAGGCGATGTAATTTGTGGCGAACCATGTCACCCTAGGCCACACTATATCCCCACCACACTTTTGTTGCATCGCAGCCAACAACCAGCTATGGTTGTAAATATAACCCGTGGTGAGTCGTGCGTATGTAATAGTCATCTTTACAGCCGGCCTGTCTCCAATTGCTTCTAACATTAGATTTATACAATGGGCTGCACAAAATGTCTAGTACACATTTACTTTTTTTCAATATCCTTCCCTGCCTTCACAAATGCTCTCCCATTGTCTGTCACAAATTGCACAATATTCTTTCTCCCAACATCGTCCATTACTTTGTACATTAATTTGTAGATGTAGTTTGCATATTTAATTTTGTTGCTTGCATCTACAGACTTGAGAAAAACTGCCCTTCCCCTACAGTACACCATAAAATTTATGATCGACATCTTCGTCGGTTCAGTCCAACCGTCACACGTGACGGTGCAGCCATATATCTCCCATGACTGCTTGTACGTATCCACGTAGGCCTTCATCTCCCCATGCTCATCATTAAGATACCTCCCCATTATCTTATGGGGTGTGGGGGGCACCACACCCTCATCGCCTCGTTGCACTTTAGATATCATATTCTTGAAGTGCGGGCTCCCTGCTGCATTCGCAGGAACTTGATCATATATAAAAAATCTAGCAATGAACTTTCTTTCCTTCTCACATCCCCCCACTAAACATATCTTTCAACTTCTTGTGCGTCCCCCTAGCCCCCTTATACATCCTTGACTTTAAAAGAGGATTCGGAATCTGCATACTAGCACCACGTGTCAAATAAAAAAAAACTTCCCTTCTACTGCCCCCGGCCCCACTTCCCCCAGCCCCAAACCCCCCCCCAAATGCTCATGAGTAGACCCCTCAAATGTAGGTTTGCTCGCCTCTACCCTCATCATTTGATCAATCTCCCAATGTTGTCGGATCGATTCCTCAACCGCACGTCTATAATCTGGATCCTCGTCCTCATCTAGATCAACTACATATTCTCTAACAAATGGCGGCCGCCCCAGCTCCTCCTTAAGCTCCCTCTCTCTTGTAGCCTTGTCATCATTTATTTTCACATTCTTCTTTAGAACCGCCCTAATCTCTTCCCTCACATCTCTTGGACATTTGGCGTAATCCTTAACATTTCTATAATCCCCTGCTAGATGTTCCTTCAAGCGGGTTACTCCACCACTTTGGGACACATGGCCACATAAATTACATATTGCCCCATGTTGGTTATTGGGGAGAGGGCAGCCATATCTTTATTTAATATCCTGCTGTCTCCCTTCTTCTACCTCCTTCCGACATGGTTTACCTGCAAAAGAATATATTATTAGGCAACAAACAAAATAATTTTTTTTTTGAAAAATTAAATTTTAATTAATTAACTAATCAATCTTCAAATTAGTTAATCAGCACCTCCACATCCATAATTTCATGTTTTCACTCCAAACTCCCAATTTTAGGAGGAATTGACAAATTTTCGAATTTTCCCCAATGTCTCCCAAATTGGCCCACATACACTCAAATCATCAAATTGAAGTGTATGTGATGTTCGATTAGTTTTATAATAGTATTTATTCACAATTAGGAGTGGATTAACAACTGTTATGAAAATAAAATTCGGAAAAAAATTAATTATTTAGTATTTCTTATTAATAATTAATTAATTAATTCAAATTTTGGGGAAATTGTTGCAAATTGATAGATTGGCCCCCATTACATCCTTAAAATGTTGTTTTTGAGAAATTACGAATTTCCCCCAAATCGGAACCCCATCTCTCAAATCTCGAAATCAAAGGTTGTAATGCTTAATTCTCCATGCAAAACATGAAGAATCAAGCATATCAACTGATTTGGAACAAATTTTAGTCCATTTAAACGAAAAAAATGAGTTTTGAACGGAAAATACTCACCGAGTTGAAGAATTGGCCAACTTCGGAGTTGCTTCGAAATGATAGATTTTCCCTCAAGATCCTTGCAAAGGAATCCCCAAAATCTACCCACAAGTAGGTGGGCTGTGAGAATCTACAAAAGAAATGGGTGGGAGGAGTTTTTTTTCGAAAAAAAACACCAAAGGAGGAAACTCTTGCGAGTCTGGATGATATCTGGACGATATCGTTATCATCTAGACGATATCGTTTAGGTATCGACGATATCAGGAACATACTAAAGAAGATATTGACGATATCTCAGCCGATATCGATATATCGCACGATATTATTGATATCGGCCGATAATATCATCGATACACAAGAACAATGAGATTTTTAGTGTCTCTAGGTGGTTTTCGTATCGCAGGCCACCAATATCGATACTATATCGGCCGATAGTATTGATATTGCATACACTGCCCTTAACAGTTATCAAATGTGAGTCATTGGTTTGATGTATTTCAAGCCAGTTATTAACTTAGGAAGCCATACTAGAACTGGCTTGCAGTTTTATTCATTTGTGTTCCAAATAGATTTCATGCAATAAGATATTTCATGTATCTATTGCTCTGACCTGCTGATTATTTAATTTCTTTCCGTGGAGAATGTCGTGGTTAACTGTTTCCATTTTTCCAGAATTCTGATTGATCTGTTTCTTATCCTATGAGAACTGGAGTAATACTGTCTTTTCAGGCATAGCACATTGAATAGCCAAGCTTTCTCTGATTAATTCTTTGTTGGTTGATTTCGTACAGGGTTAGTTTTGAGCTGGAACCTGGGGCAGTTGGAAACACAACTGATTTCAAGGAAGCAAATAAGAGACTTGAATGGGGATTAAAAAAGGCAAACTTTCTTACCTCCATGCTCAAGATTTCCTTTTTCTTGTGGTCGAGTCGTTAATCTATTGAAGAAATTCAAGTGCGACATGAATATGTATATTGGATATCTGATTTTATCATTTCTAAAGAGTTTTTATTGTTTCATGATACTAATGACTTTAATGATTTAGCGGATGTGAAATATTTCAGATTGTTGGTGGATCTGAACATACTCTTCGTGCAAAACTCACATTCTCACAAGAATCACATGGTATGACTAAGATTCCAACCTATGACTTTGCAAGCAAATATATGAGCTGCAAGCCTCCATGACATGTCTTGTTTATTTTGTATATTCAGAGTAAACATTGGCCTGATTACTTTGACAATTTTGTATTAGGAAACATCACAAAGGAAGCTGGGCCTATAAGCATGACTTTCACCATACCAATGTATAATGCTTCAAAGCTTCAGGTGAGGTGGTTTTTTGACTATAAAGGAGAATTCTACATGCTTCTTTCTTCATTTCTTTCTTTTTCTTGAGAGGTAAACTGAGTTAACCATGATCAATGTTGGAAAACACCATATATAAAACATTGAGTCACGGTCCCGTAATGTTCTTCCATGCTTCTTTTCATTGAGCTGATTATCTGAATTCGATTCTGACTAAAGCTTCTTTTTCTTTTTTCTTAAACCTCCATCAATTAGATCAGTGGTGCTTTAGTAAGAACGAATGTTGAATGTTGGTCCATCCTAGTTCTTACAGAACAGTATATCTATATTTTCTTGAAAACTGATCACCTACAGGCAACATTACCACAAGTTCTGGTACTGTACCATCTTTCTGGTCAACATGCCACCTATGTAGGCCATGAGTACTGTGAAAATGATGGGCCCACCATGAAGATTACTCTTCTAATAATTAGGCTGATCCACTCACTAGGTCAGCCACATCAATATGTTAAGTCAGACCTGTAGGTTGTCCATTGATGCCTATACTGTGGCTCACTCAATGAGCGGATTGGTCTGATTTTTTGAGCCAGGTTACCTTCATGGTGGGGCCTGCCATTCTCATGGTACTGATGTCCTACACAAGTGGCATTTTGGCAGGAAAGATGGTACCTTACCACAAGTTGTGGTAACTTGCCTGTAGGTGATCAGTTCTATATTTTCTTTCAAAATATTTAACTTGAGCTTTACTAGTTCAAATAGGCAGTATTACATCTCTGCAAATGGGCAGATTAGCCTTGTGAACATCCATTTATGCTGGTAATGATGTGGTCACGTCACCTCCCCAACAGTACTTGACTTTGGCTTGTCTTCTAGGATCTTTTTAGCTCTCTTGTGCAACTCCATTTAGCAGGGCTAATTGGTGTACTTTTTGCACTTACCCTTGAAATCGGACCTTTTTTAAATTTGCATTAAATGGAATGTTTCATTTTAACCAAAATTCATTTGGATGCTAAATTGAACTGAATTTCAAAAGATGCGATTCAATATAGAAGAAAGACCAGTCACTGGCCTGTTGGGTAAGCTGATAGAGATGCTGCTGCGAGGGACTGATCCGGGCTTTGAGTTCCACGTACCTTACCTTTTCTTACCACCTTGGAGGTCCTCCCCCTGAGACATTGGTGGCACCTTTCAAATTCATAGTGATGACCACACCCTTAATTGTGATTCCATGCATTTCAAGTTGGAACCAAATCACAATTCGGGGGCTAGTCACTCATTTCAGCCTAGCCCCATTTTCTTTCTTTCTTTTTATTTTATTTACTTTTATATATTTCACTTTATTGAATTGTATTATTGCTATCCTCACCCAAGTGCAATCAAAGCATCTGACATTTTCAAAGTGCAGTTTTCATGATTTTTGAGCTCCCTGTTAAACAACATGAGCTTTCTCTTGATAAGGCTTTCCTAACCTTCTACATGAGATGTCTCTGAAGATGCCCATTTGTCCTTGGATGCAGGTAAGATATTTGCAAATAGCGAAGAAATCCAAGACGCACAATCCATACCGATGGGTGAGATACGTCACACAAGCAAATTCATATGTTGCTAGGATATGATGAATTTGCAATACCCTTTTTATTGTTTATGTTTAATTCCATCAGGAGAGTTGAGAAACTCATTTCTTGAGACGCTGTAAGTGGGCCTTGTTGTATGAATTGCAATTTTATCAGTTAATCTAGATTTTGAAATGATCAACTGGGAAATTTGGATAAATGTCAAAACTTGTTCAATTGATGTGTTTGCATTGCCTAGTCATGGTTTGAAATCTTCGTGGCAGGCTAATGATTCAATTTCGTTTTCCTTGAGCTTGAGCAGTCTTTCCAAACCTTTCAAATGCATAAGGACTAGTTTCCTGCACCATAGATCCTTGAAGGTGGAGCTGAAGGCTGTTATTTGTCATCTAATACACCTTTTCTGGTGATTACATAATTGGTCAGGAAGATTCAAAACCACCACATGAGCAAGGCCTTTGAGCCTGGATCTCCCATCTAGAAAGGGTAGCGAGCGGTAGACTAATACATCAAGGGTGCATTTGGATGCACTACTGAATTGAATTGCAACTGTTAGTCTAATGCATGGAAATGACCGGATTATAATGTCCTTTTCTAGCAGTCATACTGATAGCCCTGAGCCCCAAATCGCAATTAGATTACTTTGAAGTTTGATGCAGATAGTGGCCATGCAATACCTGAATGTTGAGAGATGGCTGCCTGGGGGAATTGATTGATGGACCACACGAAGACAGGCATGAGTTGGATAGGTTCCTAAGTGGCAGGAATCTAATTCTCACTTGTGGAAATTCAATTCTTGCCAAGTCGTGATCTCAATTAGCTGTTTTGGGAGGTTTGCTGACTAGCGAAAATCCCATTTTCGCCAGTCAGGAAACTTCCCCTGTTGGATGGTGCAGACAATACTCATTTTGGCAGGATTCGAAGGTGTAGTTTTGCACTTTGTGACTAGTTATAAGTTAGCTGTCCTAGTGCTAATTGGTCACCACGATTAATTGGGAATGTATAAAAACTCCTAGCCTATTATTGTAGTTAGCTGGCTTTGTTTTTATGTGAAATCTGAAGTAAAACATAGATTGTGAGAGAGGGTTTTCTTTCTTCCTTGTTCGTGGGTGGGTTCTTTGGGTTGAATTCTTTCCAAATTACCTTGTTCTGACCTGATGTCCTTCTTCCCTCATGCTGTGAGTTTGATTTGGAGTGGTTTTTGTTTAGTCGGAAAGATTAAATCTATGTCAAAGTAGGACTCGAAAGAATGTTTGCAGACTAATTCCAGATTAATGGTCAGGCACTGCCTTTATTTCAGAGCCTCCTTTGCCAGAGCTGCTAACGCTACCAAAGGCCACGGTGCCTGAAACCCAGATGCCTCCTTTACCTGAGGAGCTGATGATGCCAGAGCCGACGTTGCTGGAAACCCACTTGCCTCCTTTGCCTGAGGTGCCAACAGTGCCAAAGCCAACATTACCCAAAACCACTTTTCTTCGCCTGGGGTGCCAACCATGCGAAAAGCCTTACATTTCCTCACTTGACGCCAACCTTGCTAAATCCCACATTGCCTCCTTTGCATTAGAGCTGGACACGAGCCGAGATAACTCAGTTAACTCGACTCGACTCTTGCTGATTTCGAACTGAGTTGAGCTAGGCAGGTGAGGTTCAAAAAAAAAAAAAAAAACCCGAACCGAGTTGAGTTCAAGTTGGGGCAAACTTGACTTGAAGCTCGGTTCGAGTTTGACTCGACTCAGGTAGTTGGAAAGTGAGGTTTTTTAGTCCCACATCGGATGTGAGCAAAGGAATAAAAGGGAAAGTTGTCTATAAAAGCAGTAGCTAAGGGGTGTCAATGGGCCTGGGTTACCTTCGGGTCTAGATTTTGAACTGTTTTAGGTTGGGCTTTTGGGCTGGGCCTATTCAAAATTTTAGCTTTTCTAGGCTGGAACTCGGCTCAAAAGCTCGATCGAACAGAGCCGAGCATACTATTCCAGCTTGATGGTCGAGCTGAACCGATCTCAAGCTAGGATTATCTACTGGTCGAGCCGAGTTGAGCTAGGCCCAACTCGACTAGGTTCGGCTCGATGTCCAGCTCTACTTTTCATGAAGGGCTGACCTTGCCAAAAGCCCACACTGCCTCCCTTACCTGAAGAGCTGTATCTACCAAATCCCACATTGCCTCCCTTACCTAAAGTGCTGAATCTGTCAAAGCCCACTGTTGCCCATCATCCCCATCCTTCCCTAAGGGGTCGTTTGAATACTTGTAAAATCATTAAATTGTACTATTATAAGTGTAAAGTGTTTATAACCTGTCCTGTTTAGTTGTAATCTGATTATAAGTAAACAATTGTTTGTGTTTGGATAACTTGAAATATGTTTACAACCTATAACTAGGTATTCACGCACGATAGAGCTTGGAATGATAAATCCTTTAAAAATAATCAAATGGCATATAAAATCTTCATTTAAGATGGATCATTGGAATAAGCCCAACTTAATAAAGTATGTGGTCAGTCCTTACGCTAAAAAAATCATTTGGTGGGCCCAGTAATTCAAATTCTCTTTTATGATGAGAATCTATTGAATATAAATGATTAGGTAATTTAATGCTTGAGATAATCTCAACCTTTGGATTTAACATGTCCTTTGTTTGATGAATAATACTTGATCTATGTAGAGGGAGTCAATGGACCATGCTAGATCTAAACCATTCATAAAAAACTCTTTATTGATGGATGCCCTTCATTTTATTTCCTTTATTAAGCAATGAAATGTTCATTTTTGGGAGCAGATTAGGTGAGACCTCGGATCCACCAAGATGGGTGGGACCCCTAAATGTGGGACCCACTATGATGCATGTGACTTCATCCATGCTGTCCATCTGTATTGAAAGCTCATTTTAGGCCATGATCCAATAAATGAAGCAGTTCCAAATCCCAGATGAACCATAATATAGCACATGAATCAGTGGTGATTAACGATTAAAAACTTCTTATAGGCCACAAAAGCTTTGGATCAAGATGATATTTGTAACCTTATCAACACCCCTAACCTATAAATTCACTTGTTATGGCACACTTGAGTTTTGGTTTAGTTCTAGGGAATGCTTTCATCTTGACAAGGCAAATTAGATGAATGGACCGGATGAAATATAAATAGCACTATAGGCCCTACACAAAACCAATGGCGGTCATTCCATATCATGTTTTCAATCATCATGATTTTTGTATTCCAGCCTGAACAAGAAGGCAACGACCCTATGGGCCTGTTTGGTTGCATAACCTAGATTCTAAAGAAAATTTAGATTCCACTGTTGGAATCCAAAATTGCAGAAACTAGAGTGGAACCCAAGTTTCATCCATAACTTGCTATTTGGTTTAAAACGGTGCAATCCAGATTCGGTTCCAACCGTTGCTTGTGGCATGGCCACTTGGGCTTCATATCCGCCTGAAAACCTTACCCCTGGCCTATTATAGTCCCGCAAGATAGATGGCCAGGTTGGATGGCAAATAAACATTATAGTGGGTCCTAGAAAGTTTTTAATGGTGGACGTTCAATCAACTCTATTTTCCTGTGGTGTGGCCCACTTGAGATTTAGATCTGCCTCATTTTTTGTCCAATGCCCTTAATTGAGATTTCAAAACTAATGGACAATGAAGATATAAAACACATACAACATAGATGTACAAAGCATACATGGAGGTGGTGACGCTCATTTCCACCTCTTTTTCCTTCCGTAGAAACGGTCGCCCACACCGTTTCCACTAATCCCGGTTCCACGCAATTTAGGTTTCCATACGGAATCTTGTTTGGCTGGAACTTGCCACCAAACACACCAGTTAAAATCGGATTCTGCCGGAATCCAAATTTTAAGCTGGAAATGAGTTTCCAGATGCCAACCAAACCGGCCCTAAGTGGGTAACCTCGAATTGTTATCATTTGTAGATGGCTTGAGTTTAAACTGTCAGTGTATTGTATTTTGTCAATTGTCATGAAGTCTAGTAGTGTCAAGTCTTATTGAGCCCTGACTAAAGAATGAAGACCAAAGTCTTGAAGCCGAAGTCACTTTCCAAGTAGAAGTTTAAGCCGAATCAAGTTCAAAGGTAAGTTGCATATCGACAAACTTTAGAATCTCAAAACAGTGATTAAATGGCTTTATAATCTTGCAAATCTTTAGTCATTTGATCTATGACTTTATGGTTGAGTTAATTAGGCTTCAACCCTTCTTGGCTAAGTGTTAGAATCCATGGAATAAAAGAAACTTGATAAGCCTCTAGCACCGAGTGACATGCTAAGTAAAAGCTTGTATATGTAAAAAATTAGGTCCTGAAGACCGGTTGCATAGCCTAAGCGACTAGTTGCCCAAGGACCCAGATAGGTTAACAAGTGACCTTCATAATTAGACCTGTCACAGGCTAAAGAGAACCATCGCAAGCGACCTTCATAATTAGACCTATCATAGGGCTAAAGAGACCTATCATAAGCTTATTGCGAGGGGTTTATTTCAAGTCAACAAACAACCCTGAAAAATCCTCTCTGCCGGTCTTAAATGAGCCCCTCTGCGACTGGTCTCCAAGAGCCTACAACAGGTCTCAATGTAGCTATTATTTGCTCATTTTTCTGGCTCTATAAGAACATTTGTTAGGACTTTAATGGCAAGCTTTGTACACCCTAACTAGAGCATTGAGAGAGTCCTCTAACTTCAATTCCAAGCCTCTTTGCTCATTAATGTCTTGAATTCATCATTGAAACCAAGTATTAATGACACTTCATTGAATATTCAAAGCTCGGTTTGAACAATGAATTCAAGCAAAGCATTCGTGGCTGACTTAACCATATTAGCTGAACCATTCAGTCATCAACAGCCATTGAATGATTAGATTTGGTAGTTTCAATACTATACCGTTGCATTGAATAGGCAAAAGGAACAATCCTTCTCCCAACTACCAAGCATTAGATAGGCATTGCATCTTGTATAGGTAGCTAATATTGGGAGCTTAAAGAGGAGTTGATACACCATTGGAGCTGAGAAAACTCTACACGACACTGAATCGAGGCTCATCCTTGGTAAGTTTTTAGCTTATTGGAGTCCACTGTTTGATCCCCTTCTTGTGGAGATTGTGGTCAAGAGATTGTGACCCAATCTCGTGTGTGTCCTTGTGTAGCATGGGGTTAAAGTCTGAGATCTAAACTTGGTAAGTCTTTGTGTAGGCCTCCGACATAAGAGAATATGTGTGTTGTCCTTGTATAGGATTGGTGAAAGACCTTGTGTAGGCTATCGACGGGTGCAAAACGTGTAGACCTTTTATAGGTTGTAAGGTTGAGAGGTGAACCTAATTTAAAATATCTGAGACAGTGAAATCAGTGCACTTAGATAGAAGTGCGACAACTGAGAGTAGAGTAAACTTATAGTCGAACCACTACACATTGTGTACAATATGGTGAATGATTTATATACCTTTATTGTTGAATTCTTGATTGTTAAAGGAATGCATGCTACATGCTTAAAATGGTTACATGATATTCTTCATCACTCTCTTAGTCAAATGTTTAGAACAAGCATGCATATGAATTGATTAATCAAATGCCTTTGATTGAAGTTGTTGTAGACTTGGTATACTAGAAACATTCTTCATAAGCTATACAATTCTAATAGATTGATTATATTTCAAATAAAGTCTTTTATAGTCCACGTGCTTTGATCTTATACCTTACTTGAAGCAAATTTGATTAATCTTGAAGACAATTAAGATTTACATTGGGTGAAAAAATTGAAAAGTCCTATTCAGCCCCCCTCAGGACAATAGTCATGTCTCCAAGTATCTCACAAAACCGCAATTTCAATTTAAGCTAGTATCCCTCCATTACCACATTCTTTCTTTCTTATCATGCAAATATCTATCTACGGCACTGTACCCGTATCCTTGTTTGATACCCTGTATGAAGGACATCACTTCAAAAATTTCTCTTGTGGGGGTGAATATGTATCAGATCCATCCCTTCCATCAGGTGTGCCACCACATTTCCACCAGGAATTCTGAAAAATCAGTCCAATCCAAGACGTAGGTAATACCATAGGGAACAGTGTAAAATCATGTCTAAAACTGTAAAATCACGTCGTGTGGCTCACATGAGTCTTCAAATGTCCTTATTTCCAATGAATCCATTCATACTAGTGTGGCCCATCAGATGAGTGAATTGGATGGCATATACACCACATGGTGGACCCCACACACAATCTGTATGACCTGAGTTTTGAATCGGTCTAAACATTGGGTGGCGCACCTGATGGACGGGGTGGAGCTCATCCAGATGAAGTCCTCCATCCACGTAAGTACAGGTAGTCCGGCAAGCATTTGCTATTTCGTTGTGTGTCTTCCTTGCCCACTTTCATGGTCTAAGGCCAGGGTGACTCTCATGGCCCTTTATTTAAAGAGCTCCTATTGTAATGACACTAAGTGGGGCTGAGCTTGTTTACGAAATGCCCACTTGAGCATGTGTGGCCCACCTGCTCAAGAGATGGATTAAGAATATTCACCGTGGCAAATAGTGATGGGCTGAGTTGTGCCTGACCCAAACTACTGTACTAGACCCATGTTGGACTTAGGCCGGGCCCTTATGTTGTCAGGTCTGGTAGGCAGAAACCTAGCCCATCACCATCCCTACTTGCTGAAATTGCAAACATAAGCAAGTCTTTGGACCCAATACCCAAAACTTTGAAATAGAAGAACTGGAGCCATCCATCCATGCAGGGACAGATCAAAGGGGTGATCTACAACACATATGGGCACGATCACATAGTGAAGTGGTGAATTCATCAGGTGGGCCACATTTGTAGAAGGAAAAATGGAGTGTTTTGAAAAGATGACGAATGTTCCAGATGATATGTGTGGCCCACCTGATAAGTTGATTACATGAAGCATCTCAATTCCTGCCCACATGAGCTACATTTGTAGATGCAACGGGCGTTGAACATGCAAATAAAATTAAGCATCTTCATAATAATTTAACAATCTTTCTAAGCAACATCGCCTATTACATGCAATGACCTATGGAGGCATAAGACCCGTGGGTCGGACTAACTGAGCGCCACGTAGGTAGAGATCCACCTCATCCATCAGGTTGGCGCGTCATTTTCACCCTTGGATCTCAAAAATCAGGAAGATCCAAAACTCAGGTGGGCCACCCCATCAGGAGAAGTGTAAAATCATGACTAAAAACTTTAAATTCACATTGTGTGGCCAAGCGAGTATTGTAATATCTGATTCTTTGGGATGTCCCTTCATCCTGGTGAGCTGCCTCATATTAATTGATTGGATGGCATACACACACCATGTTTGAAATCATAGACAATATGTACGATATTAATGGTGGGTGTCCCCATCGAAATTAATCCCTCTGGTGTGGCCCATCTGATCTTTAGATTGGCCTGATTTTTTGGCTCAGTTCCAACCATGGGGTATCTCACCTGATGGACGGGGTAGATCTCATCTCGTTCCCTTAACTACCACAAGTCAAACTGCGTAAGGTATATGCTCGATGCCCATGCAACGAATTTCGTGTACTAAAGCGTAGTTTGACATTTTCAGAACGTAGATAGATGAGAAGGTGGCCAAACACCCCAAAAACCACAAAACCTTCTTACTTTCCCCAACCAAACTGAAATCTTGTACAACCTTCCAACCGTATTCTTTCCAATCCTCTCCCTATAAAAACCCAACTCTACGTGTTTCTCATATACCCCATAACTCCTTTGATCAAATCATCCTAGCCCTTGATCTCATCTAGCCATGGCTTCCTACCATTGGTCACTCCTAACTTTGTTTCTAGCCCTATGTTCAGGGACCAACATGGCCCATGCAGCCCGCCATCTTTTAGATACCCCAGCGACAGCGGTACCACCCCCTGTACCAACATTGCCTACAATTCCAACACTTCCCACAGTGCCAACATTGCCTACAATTCCAACACTTCCCACGTTGCCACCGTTGCCTACCACCCAACCTCCTCCATTGCCGACCGTGCCGACCCTTCCTCAGCCCCAATTGCCACCGTTGCCGTCCACCCAATTGCCGCCTTTGCCTAAGCCCACATTGCCTCCAATGCCCACCATTCCTGGTCTACCTACACTTCCTCAGGTCACATTGCCACCATTGCCATCTACGTTCCCTTCTATTCCAATTACAATTCCGTCGATCCCTTCACTCAATTTCCCATCCATCCCTTTCCTCTCGCCACCTCCGTCGACCCCAGGCAGCCCATGAAAAAAGCCCACGTAGCACGACCACGCCGTGCGATTGTTCTCCTTCTATGGTGATTTTTATATGTAATAGTAGTTGTATGGTTGATATTTGAGGTTTTATTATGTATTTGAGTTTGATTGGGACATTGTTACTGTCCATGTGTGATTTTCATTTGTGTGATTAATGAATTTTCTTTTACTTGAGAATGTCTTGGAGACTTTTGATCTTCTTCTTCTTCTTCTTCTTCTTCTTCTTTTTTCATTTTGTTGATACTTTAGGTTTATTTGAATCTGTTAGGCAATATGTTGCATGAGGTTGAAAATGGGCTGGGCTTTAGGCCCACTAGTTTCAAATTTTTGAATGGGCTATGATATGATGGAAAAATGGGCCAGGACAATCCTAAGCTCTTCATTTGTAATGCTATACATACGCATGTAATCTCAATTAGGGAACACTGGCAAATTGAGAAGGGAGGCAAATCATGCACACGATATTTTTGAGCGCAGGTTTTAGTGGATCCTTCTGTGGGGCTTACCTTGATGTATGTGCTTTAATCTCAAAAAATGAAGCAAATCCAATTCTCAAGTGGATCACACTACAGGAAACAGTGCTGATTGACAATTAAAAACTTCTTGTGGGCGACAAAAGTTTTTTATTAAGCTGATATTTGTGTGGTTCCTTCATCTATGTCTTTGTGATGCCATCAACAGGTGGATGGAAAATAAACATTCCGGTGGCCCCCAAGAATTTTTAATGGTGGGTATTCAATCACCACTTTTTCTTGTGGTGTGGTCCACCTAAGATTTGGATCTGCTTCATTTTTGGGTTCATTCTCTAAAATGAACTGTAAAAATGGATGGACGGCATGGATGTAAAGCATATACATCATGGTGGGCCCCACAGTCAGGGATCCACCAAAGCCACCCCATCAATATTTTCATAAGAAGCTATGTCCGCTAGGGAAGACAATCAGAAAGTTGTCACCTTTTACAAATAGGCTTGGCAATGGTTTGGTTTGGGTCGGGTCAGGTTCTCAGTGCTTGGGCTGTTTACTAAATAGGACAATATTCTGATCCATGACACATTACCACAAGGTCCAACGCACCCACTTAAAATTTGTAAAGCTAAAGCCCAACCCGACCTGACCCATTTGGTTATAGTGGTTGGGTGGGTTCGACCAACCTGATCAAGCAGGACCTAACTCGGATTTAAGAATTAATATGGAGCTGAACTTATGCCAGCCCAGTCAAATTACTGATATACATACCTAGCCCAATGCTCAGCTTTGCACCGGTTCTCATGAAAATCATGAGCACTTTTTTATACATGATGTGAGCACAAAATCTGAACCGTTCACGTGATGCGGCACCCCCATGAACCCCCTAAGGCCCAATTTTCAGCCTGATCCAAAACTCTGGTGGGCCATCGTACAAAGGACTGGATGGTTTAAAGACGTTCTTGAGCAGTTCTAATTGACATAAATGTGCAGTTTGAAAGCACTCTTAGACAGAACCATGTTTATATGATAGGGAAGAGATAACCTTAAAAAGCTCTTAGGTTGGACTATTTTAAACCCTTGACCATTTCACTCCTTTTGTTACAGGGCCCCCTAGCTCGGCCCAGCCAACTAGGACCTGGGCTAAGGCCAGGTCCTTTTTAGCCCAATTAGGGTCAGGGCCTAGATTAGGGCTGAGCTAAGGCCCCACCTGGTCCTATCCCGACCCATTGCCACCCTTACCTCTATAGGCTGCTCAAGTTGAGTAGGTTCAACCAATGCCAGCCATTTACTTAAATGGGCACACTTAATAGCCCAAGCCCAACCCACTACCTGTACAGCTTGGCCCAAACCTGCCTAAAAAACCAGGGGTTCGCCCAACTGACCTGCGGTCCGTCAGACCCATTGCCAGGGCTGTCAACGGGTCAGACCTGAGGTTGCCTTCGGCCCAGATTTTGAACTGTTCGGGCAGGGCTTGACGAGCCGGCCCTATTAAAAATTTTAATTTTGCCTGGCCTGAGCCTGGCACATTGACACCCGCAATAACCACCCATAATTGTAAACATGCTTATCTGCTACTTAAGTAGAAACCAAGATAAGCTACTTGAGGCATAAGTAACTTATCATCCAAACGCACCCTACATCTCCATATTTTAACAATTAAATTAAAACTATTGAATTTAATAATAAATATTTAAATTTATTATTCATAAAATAGCTGGAACAAACAACTGCACATCCTATAGTGAGCTGGTCAAAGTTGAGTTGAGAACTCACTGCTCTTTTTAAACTTTATGAAAAGAATAACTTCACAGTGACTCAGCTTTAAATCTCATCGAATGGAGTCAACTCGGGTGAGTTTGGAGTCCAACTTAACGAGTTTTAGAACTATCCAGTCAGTGGTTTGGTGATGAGAGGCTCGCTACACCCGCTGGCTTGTAAGGCAGCCAACCTACGTACAAGCCACAGAAATGCATGAGACACGTTTGTGAGAGATCCAATCCGTCCAATAGACTGGTTTGATCATGTAGATATCCTGACCACACCAATCAGGCTCGTCCACATTCAGGTGGCCCACAATAGTTATAAAAGACAGGCTGCTGAAAGAAAGGGAGAGGCTTTACTTTTCATGATGCAGCCGTTCTTTTTGGCCGCTTCAGCCCGCTAGTTATGACTGTTTGCTAGAGGATGGCACACCATGATTTACTTCATGCTTTATTCATGCCTTTTGTTTTTAAAATGCAGCTCACCTGAAAAGTGAAAGGAGCCTGATCTTTTGGCTCCTTTTGTGCTAGCATGTGTGTAAGGTTCAGATATGGGTGGGCCCAGAGATCTAACGATATTTACAAGATCTTTGAGACATGCACACAAAGTTGAAGATGGAAAACCCACGTCCAATTGTCTGCCTATTATAGGAGTGGAATGGATCTAATCAGCTTTCTAATTCTACAGGTTAGAATGGATTTTAACATGATTAATGGTTTAGATCATCTAGAAGCCGCCTTAATGGACAATGAGTATTATTCTTCTATTTGTTCTTTGAAAAATTCTCTTGGTTGGGATGTCTTCAACGAAGGTGTGCCTTCCTTTATAATAATTAAAGAAAAAAAAAATGGAAGGATTCGAAATGATTTGAGGAAGAATTTGGATGCAATATGGCAAAGTTCCTATTTTATTCGATCTCTTTTACTCTTTTCAATCTTCTTTCTCGCATTAAAATTCAAAAATTTAAATTCTAAGAGAAAATTGAAAGAGGAATATATAGCAGAAGAAAAACTGCACAGGACCCATAATGGCTGACTACAAGTGGGCCACGCGGGCTCATGTACAACCAAAAAATAAGTGTACATGGACCACCATGGTACATTGTATAGAACTAATTAGGCGCTCTATCAAGATGATTGCAATAACACCATGAGAAAATCCTATGTGTTCTTTGTATTAAGTGCTAAAAGGCGACCATAATCTAGCATCTCACATGCGAATGGTGGGGATGTGCTATCAAATAACCTATAATTCCAAATACCATAAATTTATGAACAACAAATCACAATATGAAAATATTGCAAGTACTAGTGACCCAAAACCATTACAGATCAGAGTCAGGGCCGTCTTGGAGGCTCCGAGTATTACACATTCCAGTTGAGTCAATGACTCCGCCCTAACCCGAACCCAACTTGCATTGGGTTGCAAAAGGAGAAATAATAATATTTTCAGTAAATTAGGTATTGGTAGTGGCATGACAATAATAGTTTTTATCTCATACTCTGCAAAAGATATTGGTTGAGACAATAGGGGGCAAAGATATGACAATTTGTCAATTTTTAAATATTTATGATTTGTGTTTACCAAAAAAGCTTTTGTGAAAAAACTGATCATGTTCAAATAAAACGACTTTTTCACACAAATTTTCAAACAGATTTTTTTAAATACTTATAAATACTAATTCAGCATTTTTAGTTTTGAGTACTTAATTGTCAGGCTTTATTTTTCAGTTTACCAAATGACACCTCAATGACATTTGATCTATCCATCGCCTCTTTTTTTTCCAGGGTAAGTACACACCCCACTATTAGTACACCCACCCCCACAGTTAGTCACACGACAATGTTAGCCACCCCAATACTACTTGGGAATCGATACCAAGACTTCAGTGTGGAAATGAAGTTATCTTCACTCAGTCTACCACTTGAACTATGAATCAGGGTGTCTATCCATTGCCCTTAATAGAGTGGAATGGCAGAACAAGAATCATGTGGCCAATAACAATTATTTGGGATCGGGCTTAGATGGCAATGATGATGACTAATGACTAAGTCCAAATCCCCACATAACATTGGATGTGATGACAAATCATACCTGTAACCACTAAGGTGCATGCACACATAAAACACTTATTTGGGTGTTTAAATGAGTGATTTGATTGTCTTTACTTGAAGACATGCATGCCCAACTTTTAAGTTATAACATGTCATACATGAGAGGAACTTATTTAGGAAGAAAACTATCATTATGAACTGTGCATGGATACATGAGATGTGGTCCACTGAAACCCACAAAACAAACAAGGCGTTCCTCATTTCACATCAACACACATTCACTGGTGTTAGTGTAAGCTTCACACCTAATAGTATTTGCACACACAAGGGTTATCAGTTCTAAACAGTGGCACACCTCATCTGAAAATCTAAACCATTGGGTTTTTGTGTGGGTCAGGGTTAGATGATGTACCGAAAAATTATCCACAGCAAGACATGACATTTGGATTTTGGCGAATAAAATAACAGTTGGACACATTGCAACAGTTATCAGAAAAAAAAAAAAAAAGTCATCAGATTCGGGGCTAGGATGTTACAATAAGAGGTATGTTTGAGGCGTGGCCCACATGTATCAATGGTCTCAATCAAGGAAAAATGAACCCCACTTGTCAGAACTGATAAAAAACTGCCTGGATTGAGGATCCTATGACTTGTTGGGTGCATTTCACACAAACCTTCGGATCTCGCCCCCCAATACACTAGAATTATGGACTATGCTAATGCAATAATCAAGAATAAACATCAACCACACGAACACAAAGAGTTTTTACGTGGAAAACCCTCAAAAGAGGTAAAAACCACGGGACCTAGTCCAGATCAATAATCCATTATCTCAGGGAACTGTTACAACCGATCACAAGCACACACCGCTTGGATCAAACCTTCTTCACCCACTTGGGATGGATAAACAACAAGAGAATAGTAAAGAAGAAACGATCTCACCGATCCCGAGGACGTAGAAGCGCTGAGACGACCGTTGCGCAGAAGAACCCTTCTTCAAGCAACTTCTCCCTTCTACAAGCTTCCTCTTTCTCTCTCTTCTCTTTCTCTCTTCCTCTTTTTCTCTCTTTCTCACATTGGACATGTTAGCAACACAATGGGATGCCCTAATCCCGTTTTGGAGCGCTTAAGTACCAAAAAACGGAAGAATTAGAGCCAGATTAGGAAATTGCGTACAAGCAGTCCGCGCAGGGTCGGGCGCCCGGTCACCAGACCATCGGGCGCTCGGCTAACCCAAAAAACCTCCAGCAAGAAAAACCAAGAGAAAATTGAATTTCGGGCTCCCGGACCAAACATGGTCGGGCGCCCGGCCGGGTCATGGGGCGCCCGGTCACCAAAACCATGGGGCGCCCGGAAATGAACAAAAGTGTCCAGCAGCCTTGCTGCCTATTTCTGGGATTTCGGTCGCCCGGCCACTAAATGGTCCGGGCGCCCGGCCACTTCCAGTTCACTCTCTCTCTCCTCTGTCACGTGAGGAGGAAAACTCCATCAAATCTCCCCCTTTCCGACTCAGGAGAAATTCGTCTTCTTCAAGCCAGCCAGGTTTCTGCAAACCTCAAACTTGCCCTTGAGCAAAGCCTTGGTCATCATGTCTGACCCGTTATTGTCCATATGGACCTTCTCAAGCTGTAGCACCTTCTATTCCAAAGTATCCCTGATCCAGTGATACCGAATCTCTATATGCTTCGACTTGGAATGCTGACTTGGATTCTTGCTCAAGTGTATAGCACTTTGGCTATCGCAATAGACCACAGTGCTCCTCCTGCTTCAGGCTGAGTTCCTGTAGGAACCTCTTCATCCAAAGCATCTCTTTGCATGCTTCTGTGACTGCAATGTACTTGGCCTCTGTCGTCGACAATGCTACGACCTTCTGTAGCTTGCTCTGCCAAGAGACCTCTCCCCCTGCAAACGTGAACATGAACCCCGATGTAGACTTCTTGAAGTCTATGTCACTTGCCATATCTGCATCTGTGTAGCCTTCTAACACAGGTTTTCCGTCACCATAGCATAGGCTCAACCTGGATGAACCTCTCAGATACCGCAGTATCCTACTTCACCGCTACCCAATGTTCCTTGTCAGGATTGACAAGATACCGGCTAACAACACCAACCGCATATGCTATGTTTGGGCGCGTACACACCATAGCATACATCAAACTTCCTACCGCTGACGCGTAGGGTATCTTCCGCATCTCTTCCACTTCCGCCTTCGTCTTGGGACACTGCTTGTCGCTCAATTTGAAGTGACCATCTAGTGGAGTACTGACCGGCTTCGCTGTATTCATGTTGAACCGCTCTAGGACTTTCTCAATATACCGCTCTTATGACAACCAAAGCTTCCTGCTGCTTCTGTCACGGGTTATTTCCATTCCTAGGATCTGTTTTGCTGGGCCCAAGTCTTTCATCGCAAACGACTTGCCCAACTCCTGTTTCAGCCTGTCAATCTTCTTGATGTCTTTTCCCATGATGAGCATGTCATCAACGTATAATAGCAGAACTAAGAAATCACCGTCTGAGAACCTGCGAGTGAACACACAGTGGTCCGACTCCGTTCTGTCATATCCATGCTTCAACATGAACGAGTTAAACTTCTTGTACCATTGCCTAGGAGCTTGCTTCAGCCCATACAAGCTCTTCCTAAGCCTGCACACCATATGCTCTTTGCCCTTGACTTCGAACCTTTCTGGTTGACGCATGTAGATCTCTTCTTCCAGGTCACCATGGAGAAAGGCAGTTTTGACATCTAACTGCTCTATCTCCAGATCCATGCTAGTCGCCAACCCAAGCAACACCCGAATGGATGTCATCTTCACCACTGGTGAGAATATCTCCTCGAAGTCTATTCCTTTTCTCTGACCAAACCCTTTCACCACAAGTCTAGCCTTGAATCTTGTCTGTAAATTCTTCTACTCATTCTTCTTTCTGAACACCCACTTGGTGCTCAGAGCTTTCTTGCCCTTAGGCAATTTCACCATATCATAGGTGTAGTTCTTATGCAAGGATTCCATCTCCTCTTGCATAGCTTTCAACCACTCCCCCTTATGCTCGTCGGCTAGGGCCTCAGAATAGTCTTCTGGCTCTCCCCCATCTGTGAGCATAATGTACTCATGCGGCGAGTACTTCTTGGATGGATGTCTGTCCCTTGATGTCCTCCTCACCTGTGGCTCAACAGGTGGATCAAGTTGGGGCTGCTCCCCCTGTCCATCTTCTGTAGGGACTCCCTCATCCTCTGCACCTTGCTGTACTCCCACGTCATCAGGCACCACGGGAGGAGTAACTGGATCCATGTCCTCCAGTTCACCTGAACTAGGTTGGGTCTTCACTGGCTTTTCAATATCTTCTATACACTGATCTTCAATGAAAACCACATCTCTGCTCCTGACGAGCTTCTTCTCGGTTGGATCCCACAACCTGTAACCGAACTTCTCATCACCGTACCCTAAGAACACACACTGCCTGATCTTCATATCGAGCTTGGACCTCTCGTCCTTTGGTACGTGAACGGATGCCCTGCATCCAAACACCCTGAGATGACTGTACGATGGATCACGTCCAGTCCACATCTTCTCAGGTACTTCTCCATTCAACGCGGCTGATGGAGACCTATTTATCAAATACACCGCTGTGTGCATTGCTTCTCCCCAGAACATCTTGGGCAACTTTGCATGGGATAACATGCATCGATTCTCTCTACTATGGTGCGATTCATTCGCTCAGCCACACCATTATGCTGGGGGGTCTTGGGAACTGACTGTTTATGCCGTATACCCAGTGACTTGCAATACTCGTGGAAGTCACCTATGTATTCACCACCATTATCAGTGCGGATGCACTTCAATGATCTGCCTGTCTCCCTCTCGACCATAGCATGAAACAGTTTAAACACACCAAAGACCTCGTCCTTGGATTTCAAAGCATACACTTAAACCCTCCTAGAGGCATCATTTATAAATGTAACAAAATACAATGCCCCACCCAAGGTTTTTGTCCTCATAGGACCACAAACATCAGAATAAACCAAATCTAATGCATGTACTTTATTAGTATGAGAAGCAGTTTTAACAAAAGAAACTCTATGCTGTTTCCCAGATAAACAGTCAATACAGGTTTTGAGAGGTATACCTGTCACGTCTGGAAGGAGCTGCTTCTTCGCTAGTAGTTGAAGCCCTTTTTCACTCATGTGGCCTAGACGCCTGTGCCACACGTCAGTAGCTGAATCCTCTGCTGTGTTCAATTCACTCTTGCATACACTGACACTTACCTTGTAAAGAGTGCAACACTTCTTTCCTCTGGCAGTGATCAACGAACCCTTGATGAGCTTCCAGCGCCCACCAGCAAACCAGCTTTCATAACCATCATCATCCAGCCTTCCCATCGACATCAAATTAAGGCAAAGGTCTGGAATGTGTCTCACATCCCTGAGAACCAATGTGCAGCCCACATCGGTCTTCAGACAAATATCACCGACCCCTATGATCTTCGAAACACCAGAATTTCCCATCTTCACTGTCCCATAGTCACCTGACTTGTAGCTTGTGAAGAAATCTCTGCGTGGAGTCGCATGAAACGAGGCTCCCGAGTCTATCACCCAATCGGTGTCCTGACTCGAAGCCGTGAGACAAGTATCGTGATCTGCCGAAAGAATAACAACCACGTCACCATCTGAGGCGACCGCAGTAAAATCTGATTCATCTTCCTTCTCCTTTCCTTTACCCTTCTTGTCATTCTTCTTCTTGTGACATTCATGCTTATAGTGGCCCTTCTTGCCACAATTCCAGCATTCAACATCTTTCCTGGCAACTGACTTGCCTCTTGATTTATCTCGGGCCTTTCTGCCCTTTTTGTTCTTTCCTCTCCCCCTATCTTGTGTCACAAGGGCCTCTTGTTGAGCAGGCCCTAGGGACTTCCTCCTTGTCTCCTCATTGAAAAGACAACTTGTTACCTGATCCATGGATACCTTTCCGTCTGGCGCGGAGTTACTTAGAGACACCACCAATGTCTCCCAACTGTCAGGCAATGAGCTAAGCAGTAGCAAAGCTTGAAGTTCATCATCCAGGACCATCTTCATGGCGGAGAGTTGGTTCACAATGTTGCTGACCTCATTCATGTGTTCAGCCACAGAACCACCATCTTTGAACTTGAGATTCACAAGTCGTCTTATCAGGAAAATCTTATTGCTGGCTGTCTTCCTCTCATACAGCCCTTGCAATTTCAGCCATAGGCTAGCGGCTGAGGTCTCTGTAGACACATGGTGGAAAACCGAATCATCCAACCATTGTCTAATGAACCCCACCGCCTTCCGGTCCACTTTCTTCCAATCATCATCTGACATATCCTTTGTCTTCGCCGATATGTCTAGAATTGGAGCATACAAGTCCTTGCAATAGAGCAAGTCCTCCATCTTAGCCTTCCATATAGTCCAGTTAGAACCATTGAGGCTGATCATCCTTAATGAGCCACCTTCCATAATTCAGAACCGATCCCACACCGTTCAAACAACCTGAACTCTCTGATACCACTTTGTTGGGTGCATTTCACACAAACCTTCGGATCTCGCCCCCCAATACACTAGAATTATGGACTATGCTAATGCAATAATCAAGAATAAACATTAACCACACGAACACACAGAGTTTTTACTCGGAAAACCCTCAAAAGAGGTAAAAACCACAGGACCTAGTCCAAATCAACAATCCACTATCTCAGGGAACTGTTACAACCGATCACAAGCACACACTGCTTGGATCAAACCTTCTTCACCCACTTGGGATGGATAAACAACAAGAGAATAGTAAAGGAGAAACGATCTCACCGATCCCAAGGACGTAGAAGCGCTGAGACGACCGTTGCGCAGAAGAACCCTTCTTCAAGCAACTTCTCCCTTCTACAAGCTTCCTCTTTCTCTCTCTTCTCTTTCTCTCTTCCTCTTTTTCTCTCTTTCTCATCTTGGACGTGTTAGCAATACAATGGGATGCCCTAATCCCGTTTTGGAGCGCTTAAGTACAAAAAAACGGAAGAATTAGAGCCAGATTAGGAAACTGCGTACAAGCAGTCCGCGCAGGGTCGGGCGCCCGGTCACCTAGACCATCGGGCGCCCGGCTAACCCAAAAAACCTCCAGCGAGAAAAACCAAGAGAAAATTGAATTTCGGGCTCCCGGACCAAACATGGTCGGGCGCTCGGCCGGGTCATGGGGCGCCCGGTCACCAAAACCATGGGGCGCCCAGAAATGAACAAAAGTGTCCAGTAGCCTTGCTGCCTATTTCTGGGATTTCGATCACCCGGCCACTAAATGGTCCGGGCGTCCGACCACTTCCAGTTTACTCTCTCTCTCCTCTGTCACATGAGGAGGAAAACTCCATCATGACTTCCAAACAGTACTGAGCATGATTAATGCAGGTTCAATACCTGTATGCAATGCATCAGAACGTAGAGTTTTAGATGAAGGAATCACAATAGGGACCATTAGATGGGGGCCACTTATAGAGACTGGAACCCATGATAACAATGTACAGTCTCTTCCCCAAGCATTGTATAATACCCACTTTCCACCTACCGTACTAATTAATTAGCTGACTTTTTGTCTCTCTCTTTTTCTTTTTTCTATCGCTAATGATGTAGCTGACCGACAACTTAGTCAATCTGATCATGGCCCACTCAGCAGTGCTGGGCTTGTATCATCCCACAACTAGTGAGCCGATAAGCGGGAATGTGTGCGCATACCTGTCCGGTGCCATCCTCACTTATCGGACGTTTCATGTCTAAACAATCAGAAGTTCAGAACTGTCCAATAATAAGGTGGGCCACAAATGTGTTGGGTTAGTCCCACATCGGCTCGAGGGGACGATGAAAGGTGCTTGATATAGTCTGGGTTTACTCCACCCAGTGTGTAAACCTTTTGAGTGTGACATAACAGTGGTATCAGAGCAAAGTTATCTGTCCAAGCCACGCTCTAGGACCCACGAGCGAGGGATAAGTCAAGACCACGTTTCGAGAGCCCCACATCCCCTGTAGACCACTAATCAGATCGTCCAGTAGTTCTTCAAGACGTGGGATCTACACGGTGAGGATTGCCTGATGAGTGGCAATGATAAAACACATGTGCCTTGTTTTCACGTGTGTGTCGAGCGTGTGCACTAAGCATTTCTATGCTCTCATGGGTGACATGAAAACATAATTTGTGGAAGCACACGTGAAATAGAAGCATGCAGAGAAATTAGAGAAATAAATCACACGCCGGATTAATCGGTGTAAACACACACACGCAAAAAAAGAAAAAAAAACAAAGAAGTGTGGTGGACCCAATATATCATTACATACCATCTTCGCTTGCCCTGAAAGGACGCAATTTCCATTAGTGATTGTTTTACTCATGCTGGTTTCCAAAAGGAGATTCCTTTATTCGTGCTATTTGTGGCCTGATACTGACAACGTTTGTAGAATAAGCTTATCCTACAGCTCTTTTGTATAGGGCCTATCCTCACTTTTTAATGGCACCTGTCTTAAAGGGTTGGCCCACTATTAAATTGTTGTACCTAAAAAATCAGTATGATACAAGAATCATGTAAGCCACCATCATTATCAGAGGTTTTTGGATGGTTGTCCATTGTCTTTTATGGTGTCGCCCATTGTTTCTTTTTAGGTGATCCAACTTGCACAAAGTAAGCCTGACTATGATGACGAAATTTCTGGCTGATAAAATTTTCAAATGTGCCAGACCATAGAAAACAATGGACAAACACCCAAATACGTCCAAATTCACGCGGTGGCGTACACATAGGTGGATTGTTCTGGTTTTTCGAGTATCCCACTTTTATAACTCTGGCATCCTTCTTGAACGGTCTGATGACATACATACACCTCAATGGGCCCCACCCACAATGTTTGTTGACGTTGTTGCGGATCTTACCCTCCAATGAAATGAGATTTCACCCTCCAATCATGGACTTTGGTGGAAGTGCACACAGTAAAAGGGAACTGCTGGAAAGGCTTGAAAGGGTTGTTGGAACGGCAAATACATGTCTCAGATCTGTCTCTTTATGTTCACACGAGAGAGAAAAAGCTGATCACCTACAGCCCTGCTGCATGCTAAATCACCTCTCTTACCATGCAACCCCATCTTCCTCCCCAATGTTTCACATGTATAGGAAATCTTATTTGAGACAAAAGGTGGGCCCAACCATGCAGGTATGCTGAGCTAGATCATTGGTCGTCTATTGATT
The DNA here is from genome assembly GCA_003013855.2 of Liriodendron chinense. Classification (NCBI taxonomy): domain Eukaryota; kingdom Viridiplantae; phylum Streptophyta; class Magnoliopsida; order Magnoliales; family Magnoliaceae; genus Liriodendron; species Liriodendron chinense. Next base: position 996,539 of record PVNU02002589.1, read on the forward strand.
CCGTTGGTGTGACCCACCTGATGAGCGGAACGGGCTGATCTTTTCACTAGTTGACAATCATGGTATGGTCCACCACTTGAATGGCTCAGATGTCCTCCACATTTGTACGTTGGCAGCGAAGATGAGGCTGCATGCTCACTTAGCAGTTCTGGAGTTGAGAATAGCCCGACGGGCCCACATTCGAAATCTACAACCATGTGATTGTTGGACCATCCAGACCCATTCAAACGTTGACAGCAACCTCTTCTAAAAACGTGTCTGCCGACCTCACCAGAGTATAGGTTAGGAGATGCCTTGCTTTCCATTTCAACATAGCGTGTAAGTGAGAAATCCGAGTCTCTGTAATAAGAGTCAAAATCCCTACTCACAGGTGGGCCAACAAGTGAATAGATGGGACGTGGGCAGGAGAAGCTTAAAAGAGACGAATGGTACCATAGAGACGTTGATTGGGTGGTAACCCTACCACATTCAGGTCATCGGATTTGATTGAGCCACCTACCGCGGTCAAAAGTAGATGGAAGGAATGCAGATTGGGTGCTACACCCACCTATTCAGAGCTTAGCATAGGCAGGAGCTTTGAGGGGCCACTGTGATATATGAGTTTTATCCACACCATCCATCCATTGTGCACTATCATTTTAGGGTATAAGTTAAAAAATGAGATAGGTCTGAAGCTTAAGTGGACCACGCTACAGGAAGCAACAGTGGTAATAACTCCCATGATTGAAACCTTCCTAGGACCAAGATGTTTATATTCTGTCCAACTTGCTCATAAGATTACATAGAACTGGACGAAGGGAAAACATAAACATCATCTTTATACAAAACTTAAGCAACTCGGAGGAAGTCTTCAACATCAGACATTTAAGCACAACTGTATAGTCTACTTAAGCTTTGGATCTGCTTCATTACCAGCGAATACGATAAAATGACGCTGCCAAATGGATGCGGATAAAACCCATACATCATGATGACCCCTCGGAGCTGCCTGCATGCGAGCGCAGGATAGGTAGGGCTAGTATCCAATCAACATCCATTTGAAAGTTTTTTGAAAGTTGTTAGGTGACTTGAACGGACATGTCTAACCGTGGCATATGGCTCGTTCAAATCCCACCACTTCCGGATCACTACAGCTATTTGGGTCACCACACAACCTACAAGGATGCGGATTGTGTTCGACCCATGGTTGGACCTCTAAGCGTGTGACCAAATTTTGTTCGGAAGCCCGTATCTATTTATTCACGACATCCATCCCTTTTTTAAGATCACGGTGAAGTATGGGCCAAAATATCAAGCAGATCCAACACTCTAGTGGACCACACACATTTAAATGCACAAAGCATCAAATGCAAGAGTCATATCTGGTGTAGTTGACTAGAGAGTTAAATCTGCTCATTTTTTGGCCCATACCATAACATGATCTTAAAAGAGAGATGGTAGACATGGATAAACGGTGGGCTCCCACGCAGATCTAGTCGGACACTTAAAAGTCTGTGTCCAACCTACAATATGGATTGTGTAGTAACCCTACGACGCGATTTGATTGGGCCCCATGCAAAGCATTTTTAAATGTTGTTAGGCAAATAGATATGCCACCGAGCCATCTCTCTAACAGAATTATTCTCTAGGTACAACTCGTAATATGAGAAGGCCAAGCACATGTGCCAGGATAACACGTGTGTATGATGGTGGTTATTCATTAAGTGGCTGTGGTGCCTTAGGCCAAAAGTCTGGCCCATCAACTCATCAAGCGGGCTAGACTTATACGAGAAGAAAATTAGACACCTGAAAAAAACTGGCCAACGGTTCCAATTCAAATTACAAGTTTTTACAAATCTGATGATAAGATGGGCCTGATCTTTTCATCAATGGCACGTATCTAGTACGGTTCTTATGCTGAATGGTCGTGATCTCGCATCGGCACGCTTGCCTAAGGATGGAACGATAGATTGGAGTTCATTTGCCTATGTTGTGGCCGGGGTTCACATGATCAATGATCCTAACCGTACATGTTGTGAATCTATGCCATGTGGATAACTACCAAAATAAAATTAAAAAAAAAGCTGAACCGATGATTGTGAGTAGCATTATCCGTAGATACATTTAGAATAGTTTATTTATGTAGTAAGTAGCATATGAACGGTTAAAATCATTGGACCATCTCATCATGCGGGCCCAGTGGATGGCGACACGCGGATTAGCTACTAACAGGTTGAGTAGCTATCTTGCTACTAAAGTGACGTCAATAATTTCTATGGCCCTCACCATGATGTATGTATTGTATTCACACCGTTCATCCATTTGGAGAGATCATTTTAGGACATGATCCAAAGAATGAGGCAGATCCAAAGCTCAGGTGGACCTCACCAAAGAAAACAGTGAGAATTGATCTCCTATCATTAAAACTTCTTATGCCACAGAAGTTTTCGATCAAGCTGATATTTATATTTTCCTTTCTTTATGGCAGTGTGAACTTATGAGAAAGGTTGGATCTCAAATAAACATCATGGTGAGCCCTGGGAAGGTTTCTACGGTCTTGTCATTATCTTCACTATTTTCTTTGGTGGGTTCACTTGAGCTTTGGATTTGTCTCATTCTTTACCTCATGCCCTAAAATGTTCTCTCCAAATGGATGGATGGTGTGGATACAACACATACATCATCACGGAGGGGCCTACAGAGATTGGTGACGTCACTTCAGCAGGGAGATACTCAACCCGTCATATAGCTAATCCTTGTCCCATAGCTGTAGCTACGCCTGGCAACCGGTAGTGTTATACCCTCTTCATGTCCTGTTGTATTCGTGCCTGTCAAAAAATGCCTTCACCCAAACCTGACCCGGTAATTAATGAGTCAAAATCTTGAAACCCAAATTCATTCGTTAATTTATCAGGTAACCAGTAATCCAGCCTGTCTAACCCGCTAAATAAATGGGCTATGCTTTCGTGGACAGAGAGATGGGAAAAGGGATCGATTTGGAGTGTAGCCATGTGGGGCCATGGGTGGGCAGAAAGATGGGAAAAGGGCTCGATTTGGAGTGTAGCCATGTGGGGCCATGGGCAGAGATGAAGAAAACGAAGAGAGAGAGAGAGAGAGAGAGAGAGAGAGAGAGAGAGTCTTATTGGCTATATTAGCTTCTTAAGGATTTCCAGAGTTTTATTGGCTATCTTAGCTTCTTAGGAATTTCTCACCGCATTAAAAATAATTATCAAAATACCCTCACTAATGGGTTAAATAGGTTTCGCAAGTGAAATACTGACTTGACCCGTTATCTTAACAGGTCTTGATGGGCCAACCCGTTAGTAACCCGACACGATAAAGCCGGACCCAAACATTGATTTTTTCGTACAGGTTTCGTGCGGGCTGGCAGGTCATGTGGAATTTTGTCAGGCCTAGCTAGAGCCTCAAATAAATCTATCATTCCCCTTCGTACAACGTGGCATGCAATCAAATCCAAACGAAAGCGGAGCAGGTGTTACCTCGGGTACACTAAAGTGAATGTTTCCCTAATCGTGGGGCCTATGATGATATGTGTTGTATATCCACGTTGTCCATTAGTTTTTCCAGTTCATTTTAGGTAGATGTGGGCAATGATAAGGCTGAGTCGAGTTAGCCCTAATTTAGTGGATCACACCATAGAAGAAACTGTGTGCTTATAATCTATGAGCTGAATCAAGCCAAATCAAATTGAGCTTTGAGCCGGGCTGGTGCTGGCCTAGTTTAAGCTTGGTTTGTTTTCTCAGACAATCTTGACTGAGGCTTGGTTTGATTTGAAAGCTCAAACCGATCAAAGCTGAGCTTTTGCAAACCAATCCGAGCCAAGCTTTCGAGCTGGCTTGGTTTGTACCCAGCTCTAATTTTAGGGCATGGTAAGCAAATCCAAATCTAAAGTGCGACCAAGCAGGAAAAATGATGATTGACCCTTAAAAACTTGTTGTAGGCCACAAAAGCCATCAAGCTGATATTTGTTTTCCCTTCATGCAGGTACTCGTGTGACATTATTAACCGGTTGGGTGGCAAATAAAACATTACGAGTAGACCTTAGGAAGTTTTTAACGGTGGGCATTCAATGACCACTTTTTCCTGTGGTGTGGTCCACTTAAGATTTATTTATACCTCATTTTTTGAACCATGCTCTATAATAATCTGGAAAAACTGATGGACCGTGTGGATATACACAACACACATCAAGGTGGGCCCACGGTCAGGGAAACACCTACTTCGACTACGGTGTTGCCCGGGTAAAACATCCCATCCGCTCCCAATCCAAACAGCCCAAAAAGTGGGACTCACTGCAGATTGGTTGGAACTCAAATCAGACAACCTGACCTCCGAATTATCAGGCTTGTTTGTTGAATCCAGACGCTTTTATTACTATCATTTTGGTTCAGAACCCATTTTGAGCGGCTCCTGCCATTTGGTCGGCTTGGATTTGGATTTGGGGAACGAGCCACGTGTACGGAAAGTATGCATCCCATCAAAAGCCCTTAGACGGGGGGTGGTGACGCGTGACCCTGAAATCTGAATTTTCGGATAAGGGCACATGAAAGTCCAAGCTGCAGCCTTTTCATCTCTGATGACCCAATCCTTCATGCACCGAAGAGAGAGAGAGAGAAGGAAGTGGGCCCACATGAGTGGAGGGCGGTGAACCATGCCTTTTTTCTCATTGCTGTCTTCCAAAGCACAGGCACCTACGTGGACGTCATTGTCGTCCAAAATCTTCTTTTTCTCCTTTTTCTTGTTGGCTTTGTAATTTCAAAGGGTAGAGATTATATGGTTGCCGACTTTCATTCATTTCTGTTCACGCATCACGTCATCCACCGCCCTCTCTGTTGAAGAGCCTTAAAACGTGGTGCATGGATTGAGTGCTCGGACTGTTTGAGCAACTGATATAATTGTTTTGACCCAAATGCATGAGAAGGTTGGACAGTTTTTGTGTTGCCTTATTTCTGTCTTGTGATAGGTCTATAGGGAGCTTAGACCGGTCGCCAGATAGGTCTAAGGTGGGCTTAAACCAGTTGGGTAACATGTCTAAGGTGAGGTAGCATGTTGTGTTTTTTTTCCTTTGGACTGCTTCTATATAAGGTGCGACCGGTTCGGCGAGCGGTCGACTGTGCACGCAGTTTCTTTCGCATTACGTGGTAGTGCATAAGATGTTTTTATATTCAGGATTTTTGCTATATATATGGCGTGTATCCAGACTTAGATAGTATCCTAAGGTGTTCAAGGTTTCCTAATCATGTTAGAAAGAGGGGAGAGAGTTGTGTGAGAGAGAACTTGGGGTTTTCTCTGTTTTTCCTTGCTTGTGAGCTGTCAATCTCTGTAATCTTCTGTTTATTCATAGTGGATCGCTTTGTGCCGTGGTTTTTTACCCGTTGAGGGGTTTTTCCACTTAAATTCGGATTCTCTTGTGGTGAATGCTTGTGTGTGGCTTGATTGCATAGTGTTTCTCGTTTGATCTCGCATAACTCTGCGCGTTTGGCTTCCGCTTTCACTGCCGATTTTCTTAACAAGTGGTATCAGAGCTATTATTGGGGTGGAGTAGAATTCGGATTTGAGACGAGAAGATGGGATCAAGCACAAGGTTCGAGGTATAGAAGTTTTCTGAAAAAAATAACTTTGAGCTATAGAAGGTGAATGTTGAATCCTTCCTAGTTCGGCAAGGGCTTGATGAAGCTCTTGGAAAGCGACCTGAGGCTATAAAAGATGATAAGTTGACGAGGACTCGATAAGAAGGCTAAAACCTCAATCCTATTAAACCTTACGGATGATGTTCTTTATCATGTCATAAAGGGGAAAACTGGGCTGAAACGATGGTGAACCTAGAGAAGGTTTATAACAAGAAGTCTCTAGGAGAATCGCATGTACCTGTTGATGCAATTGTTCACATTGAAGATGATTGAGGGAAAGAAAGTGGAGGACCACTTGAGCACGTTCAATAGGCTGGTTTGCAAATTGGTGGAGATCGATGGACCGATGAAGGATGAATATCAAGCATGCATCATGTTGAATTATCTTCCAGATTCATATGAGTCATTCAGGGACTCTGTGTGCACAGGGAAGGAAACTATAAACGTCGAGACCGTTATCTCAGCCCTTCAATCGAAGGCGATGAGAAAGAAAAGCGGTGACGTGGCTTCCGTTATTCCTTAGAGGCATTGGTTATGAGAGAAAGAAGTTCTGAGCATGAAGGATATTCGAAATCGAGATCTAAGGCCAAGGGCAAAGGGAAAGCTAAGGTGGAGTGCTGGAATTGTGGTCAGGATGGCCACATGAGAGGGGATTGTCAGAATCTCAGGTTGAAGCAAGAGAAGTATGAAAATTTTTCTGGAGAGAGAGCCCATACCATAGAGGACAGTGGCGATTTGTGTGAAGTTCTGACTATATTTGGCAAGGGATCTCACGGTAGTGGGTGGATCCTAGATTTAGGGGCTTCATGTCACGTATATCCTAACCAGAGTTCATTCACGACATACGGGGAGTATGGTGGTGAATCGATGTTTGTGGGCGATGGCTTCGCTCATAAGGTTGTGGGTATTGGTACGATGCAATTTAGGATGTTTGATGGGATCGAACGAGTCTTGAAAGATGTGAAGCACGTCCTTAAGATGAAGATGAATGTGATTTCTCTTGGTGCACTCGAGGTGAAAGGGTACATGTTTATCGGCTGCGATCGTTGTTGTGAAGTGTTGAAAGGGGCACTCGTGTGTATGAAAGCATGGAGGTGTGGCAATCTTTATAATTTGATCAGGAGTACAATTCATAGTGGAGTTGCAGGATCGACAACGAGATCCACAGTTGCTCCTATGTGGCAAGTGCCTAAGGGCTACATGAGAAGAGCGGACAAGGGCGTGAATGTGAAAGGTTAGAGTCGATGGTGGCATGAGAAGCGATGAAGCTATGATTGAAGATGAGATGACGTTGCGAGGATGGTGTTGATTCAACGTTTGAAGCCTCGGTGGAGATTGTTGGAGAGCCTTCAAACGTGGTGCACAGATTGAGTGCTCAGATCGGTCGGGCAACCGGTATAAGCGTTTTGACCTAGATGCACGAGAAGGCTGGACAGTTTCTGTGTTGCCCTAGACCTGTCTGGCGACAGGTCTATAGGGGGCTTAGACCGGTCGCTAAACAAGTCTCAGGTGGGCTTAAACCGGTTGAGCGACCGGTCGACTATGCACGCAGTTTCTTGTACATTACGTAGTAGTGCGTAAGATGTTTCTATTTTCGGGATTCTTGCTATATATATGGCGTGTATCCGGACTTAGATGGTATCCTAAGGTGTCCAAGGTTTCCTAATCGTGTTAGGAAGAGGGGAGAGAGTTGTGTGAGAGAGAACTTGGGGTTTTCTCTGTTTTTCCTTACTTGTGAACTGTTAATCTCTGTAATCTTCTATTTATTCATAGTGGATTGCTTTGTGCCGCGGTTTTTTACTTATCAAGGGGTTTTTTCACATAAATTCGGATTCTCTTGTGGTGAATGCTTGTGTGTGGCTTGATTGCATAGTGTTTCTTGTTTGATCTCGCATCACTATGCGCATTCGGCTTCCGCTTCCACTTCCCTTGCCGATTTTCCCAACACACTCTCTCTCTCTCTCTCTCTCTCTCTCTCTCTCTCTCTCTCTCTCGTCTCATCTTAGCCCATCTCATATTTGAAGCGTTACTTGGCATGTCCCACCTCATACACAGCCAGACCTTCGCACGTGTGCACATGACGAGATTGGATGTTTTGGACCCATGACTAGAGCTAGGAGCTAGGCACAAATCGAGTATGCTCGTAAAACTCGTTCGACTTGGCTAAAAAATGCTCGACTCGGCTCGGATCAGAAGTGAGTTTGAGCCGAGTCGAGTCATATTTTGGACTCGAAAGATTTTGAGTCGACCACCGAGTAGGCCCATGCTCGATTCGACTCGGTTCGTTCCTTGACTTGAACTCGACTCGATTTGACTCAATCGATTCGACTCGTCTACAAGGTACAAATACCTAAGTAAATTTTTTTTACCCCCCTTTTGTTTTTAACCCGCACGAGCGCCCCCCTCTCTCCCTAACCCACCTGGCCACCCTCTCTCTCTCTCTCTCTCTGAGCTCGACGACTCCCCCTGTTGCCCTGTCCACTTCACGCCAACCACCCACTGAGTTGCCCGCCCTGTCCACTCGATGCTGGCCACCCTCGATCTTAGCCTGCCCACTTGACGCCGACCACCCACTAAGTTGCCTGCCCTGTCCGCTCGACGCTGAACACCCCCTGATCTCAGCCTAACCGCTCGACTCCAGCGAGCTTCCCTGTCCACTCAACAGTTGACGCTGGTAATCCCTTCCCCCCCCCATTCTTTTTCATGGAAAACTTAGACTCAACTCGAACTCGCTTGGTCTGCCGACCAAGCAGAGTCATGCTCGACTCAGCCGAGTCAAGACGAGCAGGGGTTGAGGTGTACGAGTTGAGGAGCACCAAGCAGGGATAATACTCAATTCGACTCAACTCGTACCCAACTCTACCCACGACCATGCGTATCCTTGCCCTATTTGTAAGGGTGCAAAAAATTGAGCAGAAATGCTGATCCAATTGTATTAAGTCCCAAAACAGGTCATTGGACCCTACTTGATAAACAGGTGTGGCCTTGAGATTGGATGAGAAGAGGGTTAGGTCAAGGTCCTAAACATGGACTCATGTGTATTGGGTCTGGAACTCAAACCTAACTTGGACTAAACCACCCAAAAACACAAAGAACTTTGAATGGATTGGATTTAGATCATCTAACGATAGGCTCTCTACTTAGACCTGACCCAAACTAGAGGGCCGTTTTGGTAGCGTAGCACATAACACCCAACGTGGGTACCTTGCGCTGCTGGAAAAGCTGTGGGCCATACCATGATTATGTGTGTTATCCATGCCGTCCATCCATTTTGCCAGCTCAATTTAGGACGTAAGCTCAAAACTGAAGCAGATCCAAGTCTCAGGTGGACCAAAACATGGGAAACAGTGTTGATTGAACACCCACCATTAAAAACTTCTCAGGACTACAGAAGTTTTGGATCAAGTTGATATTTGTGTTTTAAGTCCGGATCCTCTTTTGGCTTCCAAGCAGGAAAACCCTGCTTGGAGCCTTTTCATTGGTCCACATCAGAGTGCATGATGTCAATATGATCAGGTTACACTGAGGTGTGACCAGGTTGCAGTGAGGATGTGAAAGGGTTGCAGACTTATGTGATGACGTGGTCCAATGAAAAGACTCCAAGCAGGGTTTCTCTGCTCGAAGCCAACAGAGGATCCGAATTCTTGTGTTTTATCTTCATCTAGGTCTCAGTGGCCTAATGAATAGTTTGGATGGAAAGTAAATATTACATTGAGAGCCCTAGGATGTTTTTAATGGTGGGCATTCAATCCCCATTGTTTCCACTTGTGTGGTCCACTTGAGATTTGGATCTACTTCAAATGAGCTGGAAAAAAAAAGAGAAAAAAAAAAAGAATAGACAGTGCAGATAAAACACATACATGATGGTGTGGTGACAAAGGGAAAAGTGCGTGATAAAGTAAAAGAAGATTACCATCTTCTCCTATCAATCAAAGCATTGAATCCACAAGAAAAGGAAGAAAATTTAGGTAAATTCTATTAAATAATATGTATATGATTTCTCGATTTCACTAATAAAGAAAATTCAAACCCTAATTTGAAATTATCTAAAATAGCAAAAAAATTATCTCCTTATTGGAACATTCTTAACATTATTACAAGTAATTTTTAAAAAAGACAAAATTCTTAAAAAGAGAAAAATAAAAAGATACAATGAAATTGAACAAAATTTAAAATAATATTTTTCCTAATATTATAATTTTGGGAAGGCATGTATTTTCTAGCGAAATGGATGAATTTGGCTAGCATAGTAGGCTGATACAGTTGGCCCAGAAGCATCATTGTTACATTGAAATCGATTGGTCATACTTTTCGTAACAATGCCTAAATTAAAAGTTACAATTAATTCATGGTCCATACTTCGAACGACAGTTTCTCCTTATCTAGGATGAATTTCTTCAAACCAGACGCACCTAGGGCTCATTACGCCATGCCAAACATAAGACTGGGCCCAATCTAATGGACTACTTCTGCGGCCAATAGAGCTTTTCCACCAGCACACAATACCAACCTAGGTGCTTTGTTCTGCACCACACAATTTGATTCCACTCCTAGTACGAGTTTTTTCACTTAACAGGGGGTTTTCTAACAACTTCATCAATAAAATTAGCTAGTTCATCGAAAACAACTCCAATTAGTTTTCAACAAGTGGGCAATGAGACATGTTGTCATTCCACTATTGGACAGAAGAATGCCTCTGATCTCCTAGAGTAGGTGGTCTGGATTTGGATTGGAGGTCTGTTAAATCCTGTAAAACACAAAAAGAAGCTAAGGGGGGTGGTCGGAGTTCGGCCATTAGCCCTCTGATGCCTAAGTCAGTTATGTGTTTTGGGAGAAGGTAGAGGCCAGTCTCATAGGTGGAGTTATGTGTACCTTAGCTTGTAGGAGGGTACCCTATTTATAAGGTAATCGAAGCGCAGTAGATGACTTCGATCGTGGGCGTTATGCCCGTACTGGCTGGTGTGATTCCCAGTGATGTGGATCAAGCCTGTAACTCCCAGAGACCTGTTCGTTTTCTTTGGCCTCATCCCTGGACTCTTGCGTGCCTTTATGGCGGTCATGGCCCAAGTCGGCCTGGCAGTCTTGTGAGCTAAGACTGAGCTCTCAACTCATCAGTCGTGTCAGCAGAACAACCTAGTTCGGGTTTTTTTTTATGTAGCCAAAATGTCTTTTGTAAACGCTGAACTATCGTTACCTTGGTTCTAGTCCTCGACTTTTTTCCCTGTCTTGGTCGGCGGTCTAGTGTCCAATGTCAGTGCATGAGCTCGAGGACCTGCACTTAGGTCCATAGGTTGTGGGCCTTCCTTGTGAGCTGGGGTCAGCTTGGATTTATCCACAACAAGACAAGTTTTGTGGAAGTGCATCCAAATGCAAAGCACAAACTGCAGCTGGGCTAAACTGCATTTAGGCATCAAATGCTCCTTTTGAGGGTGCGTGTGCACAGCCCTGATTTAGAACCTACTTTAAAATCCATTCAACTATGGCCACAATGTAATGGAATCTGCTTAACTATAATTAGCTGCTTAAAAATAAATGAGCATTGAACATGGGATTAGAGGTTGAAGTTACAGTACTTCCCCATCAGCAGGCATAAGAAATGCCATTATCTCTATAGCCATCTATTTTCTCTGGACATGCATGGTCTACTAATTATTGGATTTGTCTTGATTTTTATGCCATAACATATGGACCGGTGGGACACACATGGTGAATGATCTGATTCTTGCACATGTGTGCCAAGTTCACACATGTGACTAGTGGATCTTTCTTTAGTTGTAACAACAATTCACTTTTCCACCAAGAGCAGCCCCCCGTTTTCTTTTCTTTTCTTTATTTTTTAATAAATGTGGGGCTTAGTTCTTGGCATACACAGTGAAAAAACAAAATGTATGGACATGTGAGTATACCCTAATTGAAAATAAAATCAAATAAATCAAACTACTCTTTTTTTATGAGTAGCAATATTATATTTATAAGTGCACAAAATCATCACATGTTGTTTAAAAAGATAACATTGAACAATCTACAACCTTTAGTTTTAGAGGCAATCGATCCAAGGGTCATTTGCTTTCAGGAATTTCATAAAATATGTGACATGTTTGTTGCTCACGGATAATCAAATTACCCAAAGGGCTTTGTATGAATGGCTCAAAGGATGGAAAATCATGATTATCAAGTATTTTCGCTATTTTCTTATTCTTTAAGAGGTAAACATAAACATTCATAAGCAAGATAAAAATATTTATGAATTAAGAGAACAAGAGGCATATGATGAAACGCATTCGATGCAAACTCATTTCAGGAAATCAATACTAGATCTCATGCAAGAAAATACAAATTAGCATGAGAAAATACAAATTGAATTTGAAACTCAATACTAACGGAAAATTCAACTATCCATTGATCCTTTGTTGAATCCTATTATATCTACAACCCAAAATCTCAAAGAATCAAGAGGTATACTCAAAGATATAAGTACTTGAACGTCCATGCCCACAAGAATTGAGGGGGGGGCATTCATTATATGTAGAAGCTTTGAGGTTCTGCTTCCATAGCTTTGAGGTTCTACATCCCTATGGAAGCTTGAGATCTGTACAATCAGAAGCAGGAAATGGAGCATATGAGCATAAGAAGAGATGGAAAGTTTAAAAGGCCATTTGGATGCTTATGAAGTTCTTTATAGGGTTTAACAGGTAAAGACATTACAATAGATGTTTAAATGCATGTAATTGCTAGCAAACCTTTTATAGGGTTTAAATATTTTATTACAAGAGCTTTTAGAATCTTAATATTTTACTATGTTTTAAATTATAAATAATTGAAGTACAAGCTTAACAACTTTTATTTTTTAATTTTTTATTGTTCAAAAGAAGCTTACAAGTCTCTCTCCCTCTCTGTCATTCCCAACAGCTACTTATGAAGAAAATGAGAGAGCCTTGAAAAGCTTCAAAAGAGCTTACTCAGCGTCTCTTAAGTTTCGTTAGAAATGCTTCTGATAAAAAAAAAATTTACCTAAACACCTAAGAAATAACCTTTCCTGAAGGAGAAGTTGTTAGATGCACTTCATCAAGGTCTGATCAGTGACCTTATAAACCTGATGATGTTAAGCCGTTAGCCGCGGAATTTCATATTAATGTGCCACCATGCATGAGCAGCTGTTTGCCATTGGCATCATGGCCATCGTATCCGACCATGCTGATCTTTGACTATAGGCTCCACTTGCACAAACTGAATACTGTGCAAGTGGAGCCCACAGGAAGCAGACCCAATAGACTAACAGTCTGGATCACCAAACCATGGGCTCTACTTGCACCAACTGAATACTGTGCTCATTCTCGGGTCAAGATTCACTGCCCGGTAGGTCCCACCACATTAGGGCATGGTCAATGCACTGTGGGACACATCATATCAAGCCTAATTTTTTTTTATTTATCACTGAGAACATGGGTCCCATTCTCACATCAATGACCATCACCATCGGTCCAGAATGATAGAATTCCTTTGAATTAAGACCTGAACACAACTTTCAGCAGCAAAATCCGGAACGCAAGCAATTAGAGCCCTTGTCATATGATGATATTTATGGAGTAAGCACAATGAATGGGCTGACATGCTGTGACCTTTAGATGATGATCATTACAATCTATTGGCAACCACAAAACAAAAATAGTGCATGCTCCATGGATCATGGATCAGGCTGAAAGTTGGTCCTTAGGATTTCATGGGACACAACATCATCATGCACATGGACCGTTCGAATTTTGTGTCCACAAGACGTGTGTAAAGGTATGCATGTGTATACCTAGGTCCATAGCTCAAGTGACAGACACTGAGGTCATGGTCGATTCTCATAATGGGGGGTGGCTAACATTGTGATGTGACTAACAAGGTGGGTGGGTGTACCAACAATTGTGTGAAATAACCCATGAAAAGAAGAAAGAAAAAAAAAAACAAAAGATTGGTGCGAACGGGTGCTCATCAAAGAAGGTGCGCACGTTAGAAGGAGTCTCTCTCTCTCTATTTATCTCATGAGGTCAAGTTGTGTGGGCCCTACTGTGCCGTGTATCGGACATTTACCCCCATCAGTCAAATACACCCTTCCGTTGGTGGGCCAAGAGCTTAGGCCAACTCATGACTTAAGTGGTCGAAGTTGTAGGAAATATTTGACAGTGAATACCTACCCATTGAAACCTTTATTATCATTTGTAAGTCACAAACAGCTCGACCTCACAGGAAGCTTCCCATGAGGTCGACCTGATAGCGTGTGTATTAAGACGATGTTGTTGTTAATTGACTTCTCTTTTGACTTCATTCTTTATCCAAGTTGATGAATGTTTGGTTAAATGATTTATAATTTGTGGCATAATATTTATTAATTATATTACAAATTCATTTTATTTTTATATTTTTGGATATTTTTATTAATTATATTTTGCATTAAAAAAATTTAATCCTTGTTTAGATATTACACGGATATCCAATGATTATCTGACTACATAGCTTGTTTCTGACTTTTTCAGATAATATCTGCATCCAATCGATGTTGAGTATTACAATATCGGATCGGTATTGGACCATTTACGGCCCAGGGCTTCATCCATCCACTCGTGCTCATATGTGGAAGCGACCCAGGGGTGGAAGATGGGAGCCCTTTTATCAAGCAATCCCTGCCCTTTATCGGGATCCATTGGAAATTCTTTTGACCCTTCATTTGTCTGTCCACATGGTGGCCACCAGATCATTAGATAGTCCTATTTTTACTCACGGCCTCTGATGAGCGGATTAGATCTCACACACGTGTTACTCATCTCCACGTGGAAAGCAGAGAAACGTCCTTGGCTATACGACACGCGGGGCGCGAAACTTCCTGTCTCGAACTTTGAATTGGTGTAGCATGGAAACAGGTCGATGTGACATGACTGTAGTATGGTACGATAAATCGGTACTCTGGCATACTATAACCATCCATGCACTTGCTGGGTTTTCCCCTGTTGAAAATATGCCGAAGAGATTGCTGGACTATATACTGGGAAGAGGCCCTAAATAATGACTAAGAAGTGTACACGAACCAAGCTTATAACCAGTTCGGCTTGGTTTGGTCAGCGAGTGACTTGGGCTCGAGCTTGGCTCGGCTTGGTCCTCGAGCTCAGGTGGTGGGCTTGGCTTGGTTTGGACAAGTTTTAGAGTCGAATTCGAGCTTATTCGAGCCTATCCAAGCTTCAAGCTTTCAAGCCTGAATTCAAGCCGAGCAGTCGGGCACTAGACAAAGCCGCAGAGATGAGGGAGAGCTGGAGAGGGAGGAGGTGAAGCCGGGTGACGGGGGAGAGAAATCAGAGATGATGTAGAGCCAGAGAGGGAGGAGGTGAGGCCGACGGCTGGAGGGAGTTGCTGGTCAGGCCGGGACCGTCGGGCGAGGTCGATTCAGTCGAAGGGAATGGGGTTTTGTTTTTTAGATTTTTAGGGGTGAGCGGGCGAGTACGAAAGGACACTGGAAGAAAAGAATTAGAGTGGACGTGAAAAATATATATTTTTTATTTTTATTTATATATATATATATATATATATATATATATATATATATATATATATAAAAGTAAAAAATATACCGAGCCTGATTTTGAGCCGAGCTGAACTGAGCTCAGGTCAAGCTCGAGCTTGGCTCGAATTTCCAACGAGCCCACATATTTGGCTTGGCTTGGAGAGTCGAACCGAGCTTTTCGAGCCGAGCCGAGTGAGCTTTTCGAGCTAGCTCGGTTCGTGTACAGCTCTAATAATGACTAGCCATTTTGAGGTGGAAGCTGGCCCGGCCAAACCAGTATGTGGTGGTACCCATGCCCAAGCCCGTGAGTGAAGGGGGGGGCAGTACTCGAGAGCCTAGGGAGGGCAGTGCTCGGGAGCCCCTATCCGCCCACACCTAGAGCCCACGAGCAAGGGTGGGCAATGCCCAAGAGCCAAGTGCCCAACAGCCCCGGGAGGGCAGTGCTCGGGAGTTCCTATCCGCTATGAAGGGGGGATTGGTTTCAACCACACGACACAAGGAGTTTTTAAGTGGAAAACCCTTAAAGAGGTAAAAACCACGAGACTTAGTCCAGAGCAAAAATTCACTATGAAGTAGAACCGTCACAACCGATCACAAGCACACACCGCTTTGATCAAAACCTCATTCACTCACGTAGGAGTGGATAAACAATAAGAGAACAATGAAAACTGAGAGATCTCACCGATCACTAGGACGTAGAAGCGTTGAGATGACGATTACGCCGAAGATCACCTCTTCAAGCAATATCTCCCTTCTACAAGCTTCCTCTCTCTCTCTTTTCTCTTTCTCTCTTCCTCTTTTTCTCTCTCTCACCTTGGACATTAAAACACCTTAATGGAATACCCTAATCTCGATTTGGAACCCCTTAAGTAGAGAACCAGGTGAATTATAACCAAATAAGGAAACTGCGTACAAGCAATCTGCATAGGGTCGGGTGCCCGGCCAGTTACAAAACTGTCTAGCGAGCTTCGAGTGAGAATTGTCGAATATCGGGCGCCCGGACCAGCATGGTCGGGCGCCCGCCCTGGGCACCAAGCGCTCGGTCACCTGACCATCAGGCGCCCGACTGTTGTGAAAACAGTCCAGCAGGTACATTGTCATCCGGGTGAATTTCGGTCGCCCGATTTAGTTCAGGCGCCCAACCACACCCAGGCTGCACCATGTCTCTCCTCTGTACTGAGGAGGAAAACCCTATCAACACTTGTACTGACGAAATGTACACGTGGTATTCGATGTATATCAACTCAATCCCTGAGCCCTAGATGAGGCATATTAAAAACAAGACGAGATTGGAGAGGTATTGGAGAGCGGATTAGGTGAGACGCTGGCCTCACCCAAGAGGGTGCCCACCTTGATGTATGTATTATGTATTCACGTTGTCCATCCATTTTTTATTTCATTTTAGGGCTCTATACAAAAATAAGTGGTTGTTGGGGTTGTCTTCAATCTTTACATTAGGAGCTTCAGGCAACTGATGGGATTGGGCTGGGCGTCCAAAATTACCCCGAATATGGCAATATACTTTGGAATCTGGATACTACTGGATCGAAAAGTGGTATTGTCGATCGCCCGATAGGGTTGGTTGGGCACCTAAAATCCCCGAATAGAAGTAATTACTCTCTGGACAAATGTGGCCATTGTTAGTCGCTCAACGACCGGTAAATTGTATAAGTCAGTCGCGCGGGATTTTTTTCTAATTTCAATCGCTTCCTATTTAAAGGGGTGTAATATGGGAATAGAATAACACGGGGAGTCTTAGATGTGTTCAAGTGGGTTAAGAAAGTTCTAGGATGAGAGAAAAAGTTAGAGTTAGCTTGGGTTTCTCTTGTGGGGCTTTGGATCCAGATAAGTGTTCTTCATTCTATTGTAACCTCTTATTTATATTGATCGCTTTGTGCCGTGGTTTTTTTCCCATGAGGTTTTTTCCATGTAAAATTTAGATTGCCTTCTGTGTGATCGTCGATTTGCTTGATTATTGCCGTTGTGGTTTATCTCGTTCATTTCTTGCTTTCGCAGGTGCCTTTCTCAACAAGTTGGATTATAGCGAACGTTGGGAAGTTAACAGAATATGAGACGAGGTATTAATGGCGTCTAGTATGAGATTTGACATAGAAAAGTATTCCGGGAAAAACAACTTTGAACTTTGGAAGGTCAAGATGAAGGGCCTCCTGGTTCAGGAAGGATTGGAAGAAGCACTCATTGCAGAGTGACTAGAATCTATGAAAGAATAAGAGTGGAAGAAAATGGATCAGAAAGTCATTATCTCAATCCAGTCATGCCTGACGGATGAGGTCCTATACAATGACATGAGAGAGAAGATTACTACTGATACGTGAGCGAAGTTGGAGAATATCTATGCAAAGAAATCTCTAGAGAACCGCCTATATCTAATGCTTTAGTTGTTTAATCTGTAGATACGGAGGGGACCGATGTTGAGAACCACATCAACAATTTCAATAGGCTTGTTTGCAAGATGTTGAATGCAGATGAACGATAAAGGACGAATATCATGCATATGTCATGTTGAATTCTTTTCCAAATTCATATGAATCGTTCAAAGACTTATTGTGTACAGGTAAAGAGACCCATTAGCATTAAGACCATTTTCTCAACCCTCTAGTCGAAGGCAATGAGAAAGAAAAGTGGTGGCGTAAGTTCTTTTATGGAGGAGGCACTGGTTATGAGGGAAAGAAAGTCTAAGCGGGATGGAGGATGTTCACGATCGAGATCTAAATCCAAGGGTAAAGGAAAGAAAGAAGAGCAAGGTGAGGTGCTGGAATTATGAGGAGACATGATACATGAAGATGGATTGTCAGAATCCTAAGATAAGGCAAGAGAAGTCTAAAGATTCTTTTAGGGGGGCTAATACTGCGAAATCCACGGAGAATGAATGTGATGTTTACGATGTATTAACTGTATCGGGATCGGAGTTACTCGATAATAAGTGGCTCTTAAATTTAGGCACATCGCATCACATGTGTCCTGACTAAATTTCATTCATGACATACAGCAAGTATGATGGTGGATCAGTGTTTTTGGGCGATGGATACGCCTGCAAGGTGGTGGATATTAGCACGATGCGCATTAGAATATTCGATCGAATCGAACGAGTCCTAAAAGATATGAGACATGTCCCTATGCTGAAAAAGAATTTGATCTCTCCAAGTACACTTGAGGCGATAGGGTGCAGGTTTATCGACTTCGATCGGGTTTGTAAAGTGTCAAAGGGAGCACTTGTAATAATGAAGGCACAGAGATGCGACAATCTTTACAAGTTGATTGGGAGTACTTCTCACGGTGGAGGTACGGTGGTTGTAGTAGAAATCATAGTTGCTCGTGTGTGGTGCGCATGCAAGGACCACATGATTTGCAAGCGGGTATAAAGTTAGTGAGGGCACTGAGAAGTGATGGAGCTATGAAGGAGACGAAGTAGAGATGAAGAATGGAGCTTAGTTGTAGTAGAGTGATGAAAATTGAAACCACTGTGGAGATTGTTGGGGTTGTCTTCAATCTTGATACCAGGGGGATTTGGGCGACCAATGTGATCGGGTTGGGTGACTGAAATTGTCCAGGATATGACTTTTGGAATTTGGACACTACTGGATCGGAAAGTGGGATTGTCGGTCGCCCGAAACTCTCCAGATGTATCTGTAACTCTCTGGACAATCTTGGCCGGATTCGGTCGCCATACAGGGTCAGGTCGAGCGCCTGGCAGCGCGTGCTCTTAGGTTGGTTACATATGGTTTTGCGCAGATTGTTTCTAATCTCAGTTGTTTCCTATTAAAGTGGTGTAATGTGAGATTAAGGTGGTTGCCATGAAGGGAGTAAGATATTTTAGAGCGGGGAAGGATTGAGAGAGTTAAAGATGAGAAAATTAACTTGAGAAAGGGCTATGGTGGTCATATTCTCTTAGCATTGATTTCTTTATGGGGCTTTGGGATCCAGGTAAGTCATTCTTCTGTAATCTCTTGTAACTTCTGATTTACAGTGGAGTCTCTATTTGTCGTAGTTTTTTTTTTACCCATGAGAGGGAGTTTTTTCACGTAAAAATCGAATTATTTCTTAAATGTTGATTTCCTTGATTGTTATTATCATGTGAGTGCAATCCGTTTGATTCATGCTTCCCTGTCAGGTATTACCAACATAATTATCAGTGATACCTACCATAAGAAGGAATGGTGATTGAACGTCCTACCAATAAATAAATAAGTTAGGGCGCTCCTTATTGTTTCCCTCTTGTTTATTTACCATCCGATCCGTTGATAAGTCTGCATGAGCCTGGATGGAGGGAAAAAGCACGTATCAGCTTGATCCAGAACTCTTGTGGCTCATTAATATGATATGGTCCAACTGATAATAGGATATGTTTCATTTTTTCGGATAATGTTATAAAATGATCTGAAAAACGGATGGGCAGCGTGGGTGCATATTATATACATCAAGGTGGACCCCACGGTAACCCCACTGTTAGGGCCCACCGTAATGCATTTTACTTGCATCCACTCCGTCCATCTGTTTTTTCAGCTCATTTTCTAGCATGACACCAAAAAATGAAGCAGATCAACGGGAAACAGTGGTGATCGTATACCCACCATTAAAAACTTCTTTGGTATCATCGGAACGTGTATTTTCCATTCAACCTCTTGATCAAGTTACGAACACTTGAATGAAGGGACTACACAAATATCAGCTTCATCCAAAACTCTTGCAGCAGATAAGAAATTTTAATGGTCACTCACATTGTTGGATCGGTGTGGTCCACTTGAGATTTGGATATGCTTCTTTTTTTTATCATGCCTTAAATTAACTGAGAAAACAGATGGATGGGTGGATGTAAGGAAAATACATCACGGTGGCCCCACAGCCAAGGATCCACCGAAGCCTCGCCCGGCAATCCTCACCTTCGACCGTCGGTATTGGATTTATGAACTTGGACCCTTGACCTGAATTTTATTTGATGACAGCTAATTGGACGGATAGGATCATGCGTTCGGTCTATATGTGAACAAACCACAACAGCAACGAATGGGTTTCATTAACAGTACATCGCGTGTACAGAGGCATTCAGCAGGCGTAGCCGCGTAGGAGTAATCATACTCTGCCAGCGTATTTAATACGCGTCGATGGTCATATGGCTTGCAGTCCTGTTATATGATACTCAGGCTGCGGATGACGCTTGATACTCAGGCACTTGAAAGTTTTACACGTGGCACACACTCACTGAAAGAAAACCGGCTGTGCCCTAAAGTCCAAAACCCAAATAATATATTGGTTGAATATCTAACCTATAATACGCGTACGGCGTATATTTGTGTGTGGAGATGGGACCTTTGAATATCTTTCATTTTTAACCGTCCAATGAATGTCCAACTTGGTATGTTTCTTTGCGATCCAAGCCGCTCATCCGGTAGATACCACTCTACAGATGTCATGTGTAAAATATCACTTAAAACGGTGCCCCATTCAACATAAGCTTGTACGTGTAACCCGTCTGATGAGTGGCTTGGATCTCTCAAGATTCCAAATGAAAAAAAAAGCTCATCCGTTAGAAGTTTCTGGATTGAGCACCACGTGGTATTGACTCTTGACTCTGGACTCTGGAACAAGTGGGTTTTGCATTGTCGCGACTCAGGATAACGTCGACAACAGCTGGGCCCACTTGCTGAGATGGTCTGGTTATTTCAACCGTCGATGTTCTCCTACTACCCCAAGAAGATAAGCCTGTTATAATCACTCTTTAAGCTTGCGAAAGCCCTGCGACACGAAGTTAGGTGGGGCCCACCACCGTGATGTTTGTAAGAAATTCATCTTGTCCATCCATTTTGCCGGATCATGTTATAATATAGGCCCAAAAATAAGATAGCTCTAAAACTGAAGTGGGCCGCACGACAGGGTAGGTCCACATAAACTCCATGTCAGCGAAAATAGTAACTCCTCTACAGTGACTACACCAGCCACGTAAGCACCTTGGATGTTAAAAGTGATAGGAGATGGCTTGGTGAAATGTATGCCACGTGGCATAGGTGTAGTTGCATGCGACTTACTCTACCCACCCAATAACAGGTGTACATACGGTTAATTCAGACATCCATATCACTAAAATCAATTGTAGCATTTGCAATAGACCCCAAAGTCTCATTGATTCGAAATAGACATATGCATCATTCACAATCATCCTATGGGTGTGCCTTGTGTGGGCCATTACTCATTCAATGGACGGTCCAACTTGACTTGCTTGTGTATCAATCGGAAGGCAGATAAAATTCATGAGACCCATATTTGTCCAATTATATTTTGCTTGAATTTACCCAAACACTACTCTTAAGGCAGTAAATAAATGCTCAAAAATAGAGGAATGGCATACATCATACTTTTGGCACAACTAATCTCCATATGTTTCGTTTAAAAACTACCACGAGAAATCAGGAGCTCTCTCTCTCTAGTGGATGAGGTGCAGCCTTTCTGGTGGGGCCCCTCTTAATGCATTTATTCTATATCCACACCGGCCATCCTTTTTGCCCCTTCATCTTAGGGCATGAACCCAAAAAAAATGAATTAGAACCAATTCTTAGGTGGAGTATACATTTGGAAACCGTGGTGACTGTGGACAACGTACAAAGGTTACACACAGACAAAGAGAGAGAAGACTGCTCATCTGCCCACCTATTCTGGTGAGCACTTTTTGAGGACTAATCACACGTAGTGTGATCCCAAAACTAAAGCCATCCAAATGATGCAACACTCTAAAAAAACCTCAGGGCTTAATTTTTCAACCTGATCTAAAACTTTGGTGGGTCATAGCAAAGAAAGAGAGAGGTTGAAAGTTGGGCCCTCGGAGTTTTTTGGAATGTTGCATCACATGGAGGGCTCAAATTTGGGCTCACATAATGTATAATGAGTTTTTAGAAAGCACTACTGAATTATTGTGAGAAAGGTGTGCTGGTGAGTAGGAATGTGCATAGTTCACCTCTCTCTCTCTCTCTTGTGACTAACCAGAGTTTTGGACCAAGGTGAAAGTTGCCCTAGGGAGTTTTTGGGTGCTACCTCATCGGAAAAGCTTAGATTTTGAGCTCACATCACGTGTAACAAGTCCTCAAATAGTACTCACGAGCATTCCTCTCTCTATATATAGCCTTTCATTGAAGTTTATGTAACATTATCAACAAGTTGGATGGCAAATAAATAGTACCAAAATATTATGGTGTGCCCCGGCAAGTTTTGAATGATAAGGCATTCAATCACCACTGTTTGGTATAGCAGGGTTCACCAAAGATTTGGATCTTTTTCATTTTTGGGTTCTTGTTTTAAAATGGTATGGAAAGATAGATAAATGGTGTGGATATAAATTAAATGAATCCAGATCGTTTGCTCGGATTCAATAGGATTTTTTTATTTGCCGACCACATGATTGGTCCAGCTAAGCACTAACAATGTCAGCACTGCTGCATGGCAAACAGAAAAATCCTATTCAGTCCAACCAGATGATCCAGACTCAGATTAAATACATCAAGGTGGGCTCCATAGTTTTGCACTATTTAAATGATTGACTATTTAGACATACTCAAGGCACAGCTGTATGGCAATCTGCAGTGCCCAACTATGTATGGAGTACAGACAAAAAAAATTACAATCAGAAGGTAATATGTTCCATCTGATTTTTCCCTTGGCATTTAGTCCACTCGCTTAATTTTTAACCATTTTTTTTATATATATATCAAAAAATTTGGTAATTAGGATTACTTGATCATTCCGATTTAGAGATATGCTTCATCCCCAATGGGACCCACAATTTGGATGGTCTAGAACAATACATTAGTGCAAGATCTAAGAGGATGAGTCACCCTAATTTTTTAAATGGTGCAAACTAAAATTGGACTCAGGAACCTTTTTAAATGATATACGCCCACATCATATATTTTTTTTTCCAATGATTTGATTGCTACGTCACCAGACCAGCAAGTCTCAAACCTAGGTCTTGAGTGAGCCAGTAGGTGTGATCATGAGTCAGGACCCATGTCCAGATCTTTGAAGAACCAAGTCTAAAATTTCTGGAGATTTCCATGTAGACAACACAAATGTACCACTCCATTTTCAACGTATCACATGAACATGTTGGACTTGCATACTTATAAATACTTCATTTTGTTGAAAGAAGAGCCTTCAAACTATCTGAACTGTGCCACCTACCGG
This sequence comes from Liriodendron chinense, assembly GCA_003013855.2. Lineage (NCBI taxonomy): Eukaryota > Viridiplantae > Streptophyta > Magnoliopsida > Magnoliales > Magnoliaceae > Liriodendron > Liriodendron chinense. Next base: position 1,019,897 of record PVNU02002589.1, read on the forward strand.
TTTTGACCAGTCAGCCAAGGAAGAGGCAGTGTGGTTTCCGTGTAAAATTGCCCTGGACTGTTTTTTGGACCGGTCCGATCGGTTGGCCATGGGGCCCAACCGGTCAAGACCGGTCGGTCAGTCACGCATAAATTGCACAACAAGGTATTTTTGCACAAGACGTTTTTAATTCGGGATTGCTTGCTATATATATGGCTTGAATTCGGATTAGGTGTAATCCTAAGGAGTCCAAGGTTTCCTAATTGCGTTAGGAAGATGGGAGAAGTGTTTGTGAGAGAGATAACTTGGGTTTTCTCTGGTTTCCTTGCTTGTGGGTTGTCAATCTTTGTAATCTTCTGTTTATTTATAGTGGATCGCTTTGTGCCGTGGTTTTTTACCCGTTGAGGGGTTTTTCCACGTACATTCGGATTCTCTTGCGGTGAATGCTTGTGTGTAGTTTGATTGCATAGTGTTTCTCGTTTGATCTTGCATAACTTTGTGCGTTCGGCTTCCGCTTCCACTACCGGTTTTCCCAACACATTTTACCAAGAGTTCTTTTTGCCTGTTTGCTCAAGATCTCTAGGGCCCAATGCAGACATGGATTGATGACTGGAACCATCCATTTTCTTTGTGCCTGCATAAATGAATTCTAGTGCAATAACACACTTCAAAAATGACCCTGACCCTCATATTAATGGGTTGCATTTGATCTTTTGATTATTATTTTTTCGGTGTTTTATATTCATCCACACCACTGACAAATAAGGATGAGACTTTGAAAATCTGGATATTTTCACGACATATCAACTAAGCCAAATTATTGTAAGATTTCAATAATATACGCTCTTTTTCTACCATATTATCAAGAAATTTATTAATAATTTTATGTCATTTAATATGTAATTAAATATATTTTAAAACAAATATTTTATTTTTAAGAAAATAATATCTTGAAAAGCTCCAAATTAATTTAAAATCTCCGTAGCAAATCTAAGGATGTGATAATCCAAACATAGTGATGATGAATCACCAACTCAGCATAAGTTTCTCAAGGTAGTTAGGATAGAGTAGTGTGCAAAACATAGAAAGTTCCATCTTCAATCCATTCCCTATCGAAGTCCTAAGGACCAACTTGATTTTTTATTTTCTTTGGAGATGCATGGTAAATAGGTCATTATTATTCCAATTCCTTACACATTTGATTTTTATTAGTATTTCCGTCTCAAAAATCAATCTAAAAGGGACCCACTTAAATTTGTGGACCCCGCCATCAGGCAGGTGAGATATCCACATTAATACAATAACACATATTTCCCTTCCTAACTAAGAGATCTCTATCATATGAATTGTCGACAAAAACTAACTACAAGGCTTTAATAAGCCTTAACATGACCTAATGAAAAAGCACCATATATGTATTAAATAACCATTCTATAATATAAAAGATAACGCAATCATTTCATGCAGGCACTTTGGGGTCCACATCTGATGCTTGCGTGACAATTTTTCATTGGCCCACGTAAGGGTTAAGCCCGTCTAAACCCTGGTTAGCAATTCTTGTCCTTTTCTAAACAAAACAAAAGAGTTTGTGGGCCATTGGGTCTATTCATGGTTAGAAAAGTCAAAATTGCTGATAGAGCAAGAACAACTCCCCAACGGCCCATCGTGCCAATAACAACTAATCTAACGGGAAAAAGAAAAAAAAGAAGAAAAAAAGAAGAAAAAAAGAGGAAAACTTTAATATCCCTTACTAATGATTTGTACTCGTGGCATGAATCGTACACCGTCCATATTGTGGTCCCACTTTGCATGGACCATATACCAAATATTATAAAGAAATGATAGTCCTAATTGGCTGCCTTCTTGAGTGTAAGGTTAAAATGTGAAATAGCTGGCTATCTGATTTTAACAAGCTAATATTCATTAATAAGCATTTGGGTTTGTTTAATCAGTCTGATTTTTTAGTTTTGAGCTATCTACAGTGGACCCGACAATTTGGACGATTTAATTTCAATGGCAAGTGGGCCATGGTTACAATTACTAAGTCCATGCACCATCATTTTGCTAAAGTCACTCTAGTTTCATTACAACATTAACCCTAGTCATCAATCTTAGCAAATCAGTAAGTAAAATAGGCTTGTGCACCTTCTTGTGCGGTTATGAGAATGCTACATGGAACCTGCCGCAATGTTTGAATGAAATCCATTCCGTCCATCAGCTTTACTAGATCATTTTAGAATGTGAGCCCAAAAATAAAGTAGATCCAAAGCGTAACTGGGCCACACCACAAGAAACAGTTGGAACTGAACGCTCACCACAGAAACCTTATCAAGACCGCGGAATTTTGGATATGGACAATATTTTTCTTTTCCCTAGATCCTGATGGGATTCACCATGTGAACTGGTTAGATGGCATATAAAGATTACTTTGGGTCAGAAAAGGTTCTAATGGTTGGCGTTTCGCCTCCTCACTTATCATGTGGTGTGGCCTACTTTGAATTTATATCCATCTTTTTTTGGGCTTACATCCTGGCGCAGCGTGGGTGAGGGAGATCGGTCATCATCTCCCTCACAAGACACCTACTCCGAATTTAGAAAGCTACTAGGACTCTTCAATCAATCTTCTTCGAATCTACGAGCAAACAAAGTAAAAATTCAAAACAAAATTTCTAGTAATCAAGATGAACCGCTAAAAATAAGAGTTTAAGCAACATTTAAATGGAAAACTAAAGCCCTAAAATGTAATCGAAAGAGTTCTAATTATACTAGGAAAGAATCGAAAACAAAATCTAGAAAAAAGAATCGAAACCAAAATCTAGAAAATCGAAGATTTTCGTGCAAAGCGACAGAGCATCATCGACCGGTCGCCAGGGGGCTGTTGATTGGTCGCTAATGAGCGGTGACCAGTCACTGTCCCTAGCGATCAATCGCTTGGCATCCAAACAATCCAACGAGGTCAGATTGATTTTCATATGAAATTTCATTAGTCGACCTAAGAGGTGCGACCGATCAACAAAGGTTATCAATTAGCGATTTTTCCGGTGGTTTTGCTGATCTTCTCATAATTCATCTCACTCATGAACGTGCTCGATCCTCGCCCTAGATCAGGGGGTCCACTCCCTACATCAATCTCCCCCACTTGAAGAAAACTCATCCTCGAGTTTTGCTTCAGCATCGAATCATGAACCGCCTTCAACTTCAGTGACGGAGGTGTGGCAGCGACTTCCTTTCGTGATGCGTAGAGCTTCTACCCTTCTTTCTTCCATCGAGGCTTCTTTTCGTGCTATGTACGGTAAGGAGAGATTGCCTCTTGACCTTTGATATTTTGTGGTCCACCTTCAGTAGTCATGGGGGCAATAACAATCTTTCTTCCATCTTTAATGAATGTGATGATGTTGTCACATCCTCGGTGCATGAAATCTCGATCAAACTGCCACGGTCGCTCAAGTATCATGTGATAGGCAGTCCATGTCTACGATGTCACACAACACTTGATCCTTGTACGTCTTGCCAATTGAGGAAGAAATAAGGCATCGTTCAATCACCGTTGTCATGTTGCCTTTCTGGATCCATACAATCGCTTATGGAGATGGGTGTTGCATAGTTTCTAAGTTCAACTTCTCAATCATCGTCCATGATACGATATTTTCACAGCTTCCACCATCAATAATCACAGTGTAAACCTTCTCGTTGACTGTGCATCTGGTACAAAAAAGGTTGTGGCGTTGTGAATCAGCTCCCAACTCTGGTGCATATATTTGCCTCTACACAACCAAGGACACTCACTGATCTCTAGGAATCGATTCAGTCTATTCTTCCTTGTACTCGGCATGCTCGGTTTCGTTAATTTCTGGGTCAACTTGAGCATCCTCGGTGGCAATGGTTACATTATCCATGGGCTGTTAAGGATAGGTATTTGATAAATGACCCGGTTGTCCACACCTAAAACGATGATCAGGCCTAGGCCGACCATAGGGGTTTGAGATTTTACTCGGGCCCAGCACAATTGTTGATCATTGTTGCCTCGTAAGGCCACTTCCCGATGCAAGAGCCGCGACCACAATGGGCTGGGGACAATCTTTAATGGGTTCTTTTCCCTTGGATGGGGATGAATCTTGAGTTGGGCTTGTTACATAGTAAGATTGTGTAGAGGCCCTTGTAAGTTGTCTCTGCCCTAGTGGTCAATTGGATGGCCTCATCCAAGGTCCAAACCGGCATCATATGAACCTAATCCTGAATTGCAAGCTGTAATCCACCCACCAATGAATTGTGTCACTTGCTGTGATTCAGTTTCTGCCAAGTTGTTTCGTGTTCCTAGGCACTGGAACTCTTCTAAATACTCAGCTACGAATCGACTCCCTTGTCGACAATTTTCGTATTGTTGGAATAGAACTTGCTCGTAGTCATAAGGGAGGAATCGAGCCCGCAAAAGACATTCCATCTGAGGCCATGTTCGAATGGGTGTCTTGTTTTGTTGAGTTCGGGAAATCCAAAGTTGTTCTCATCATACCGACGCACTGGATTTCAACTTATAAGTGACCAATTTTATTTGCCTTTCTTTAGGCATATTCATGTAATTAAAATACCGCTCTACCTCAGCTAACCAATCGTGGAATTCCTCTACACATAACAGGAAATTAAAGCTAGAGAGTTTAACCTTACCTCGATATTCTCTTTCAGCACGATCTATACGTTCGCTTTCATAAATGGGACGTCGGGCATTGGTGTCACTGCCTTCCTTATCGCTGGAATTCGAACCGTCTGAGATAGCCCTACAATTTGTCGTTGGGAGCGTCATATGGAATGCTGGATTATTTCGTATAGCGAGAACCAGCGATGGAGCGTCTCCTTCGGCTTGGGGCAGGGCCAACGACACCGCAATCCGATCGAGAGTCGCTTGTAGTCCTTGTAAGGATAACTCATTCGATCACTGGAGAGCATCGATCTTCTCCGCAAGATATTGAAGCCCCCGATCATCGTCAGTGGGATTGTTGTCTCAACCAGTCGCTAAAAGTCATCTTTCCAAGGTTATTACTCACTTTGATACCAACTTGGGATAACATAGATGAGGTGAGATTGATCACCATCTTTCTTACAAGATACCTACTTTGAATCCATGGAGCTACTGGGACTCCTCAACCAATCTTATTTGAATCCATGAAGGAAAACTTGAATCCACGAGCAAATAGAGCAAAAACTCAAAAATAAGTTCTATTAATTAAAATGAATTGTTAAAACAAAATGAGTTTAAGCAACATTTAAATAGACAACTAAAGCCCTACAACTTAAATAAAAAGAGTCCTAATCACATTAGGAAAGAATTGTGAAAAATCGAAAACAAAATTTAGAAAATCAGGAATTTCTGCACAAAGCCGCATAGCGTTGTCAACTGGGGGCGTCGGAGGCCGTCGACCGGTCGCTAGTCCCTGGCATCAGTCACTTGGCATCCTACAAACGGTAGATAAAGGCTGTTGATTGGTGATTTTGGTGATTTGATGATCTTCTCGCAGTCCATCTCTCACATAAACGTGCTCAATCCTCACCCTTGATGGGGGTCCAATCCCTATATCACATCCTAAAGTGATTGATGGAGGGAGTAGATGTTACATGGACATCGCAGTAGGCCCTAGAGAGCTTTAGGGGGCGTTTGGCGCAGGGATTTAGAGTGTATAGAATAGGATTTGGTAGGATTTCTCAAAATTGCCGTGTTTGGTAAGTAAATTTCATTGTAGTTTGGGAGCTGTGCTTGTCCCTCGCAGTCCACCTCGAGACCTCTACGAAATCCACACTGGGTTTCGGGAGTTGTGCCTGGCCTTCGCAATCCAGCGCAGGGAATCGGATTGTATCCTGAGTTACTCCGAACGCTCCTATTGTACTGAGTAAACTCAATTGGGCCCACTGTAAATGTATATAGTTTATCTAGACCGTCCATCCGCTTTTCTAGTTCATTTAAGGGGTTGAAACCAAAATTGAAGCATATAAAAAACTTAGGTGGATCATACCAAAAGAAACGGTGGAAGGGCTGATTTTCACCGTTGAAACCTTTTTGGGGTCCACTATGATGATTATTTGTCATCCAAACTGTTCGGAAGATGACACAGACATTGATAAAAGGGAAAAGCGAATATCAACTTGATCAGATACTTTAATAGTGGACGTACAATCAACACTGTTTCTTGTAACGTGGTCCACTTGAGATTTGGATCTACCTGTTAATTTTTTGTCATGTACCATAAAATGATCACAGAAAAATGGATGGATGGAGTGGATGAAACACATACACTATGGTGGGGGCCATAGAGAAATGACCACTATGTAAATGCCCGGCCAAAGCGCAAGATATAATCCACTGCTGATTTGTAGTGTAATCCGCTGACGCACCAAACAGCACAAATAGAGATTCTGGTGGATTGATCATGCATCCGTTGCAATCCAAACATGCCTATGGATGTCCCATGCTTCCCATTTATCCACTCAAATCCCTCACATGTCCCAATGATGCCTACTAAGATTACAACTATCATCTAATACTGCCTAATCCCCTGCGCCAAACCAAACGGTCCCTTGGGTTGCACGGGCTCCGAATAACACAGGTTGCATGACGCATTGACGTTAATGCCTATGTTTAAAAATGGGTCTACTGAATATTTCCACGTGTAATTGATTGAACCGCTGTGAATGAGTTATCTCTTAAACAGGCCATAACACAAGATCATCCTAATTTGTCCCACCAGTGCCTTTCCTACCAATGGATGGTTAAAAATAAAAAGAGCAACCGTCCACATTCAACAGGAAAACGCCCTCCGATTTGATGGCTGAGATTGTCCAATCAGTGCAATTCTAGTGTGATTAGACTTCTAATTGAATTGTTGACAACCGTAGATGAGAATGTGCATGGACGGTGGCATTCTTCCCGTTGTTGAAGTGCTGTAATCCTACGTGCAGAGTATACATCATGGCTCCAAAAAAGCAACTGCTCTTGCATGTGTCCGATCTTTGGGCCCACTTTTAGGATGGGCCACATCCCAAAAATGGCACAAATCCAATCCAATGATCAAAACGATCCCATCAGCAGCTTTCATTGGCAGCCGTTTGTTTATAAAAACATTCGGGGACCATCTTAAAACAACCTGCAAACCGTTTGATTTCGAAATGTTTCAATCAGTCGTGTGAACCCTGCTGTGTACGTGGTCAAAGGTTGGTGCTGTTTTGGACGTCTTGGATCCATTACCGTACAGATCCCAAGAAATCCAACGCCTCTCCTGCTATGTGGAATAAGAACTGATCACCTACAGGCGACTGTACCGCAACTTGTGGTACGATGCCAACTTTCCCGCCAACACGCCACCTATTAAGAAAATCAGTACCATGAAATTGAGAGGTCCCAACGTAAAGATCAGCTTTTCGAAACTCGAGCTGATCCGTTTAATGGTTCGAAAAGCCTGTATGTTAAGTTAAACGCCGGTTTTCTATTGATTCCTGCAGTGTGGCCCACCTGATCTGCATATCGGTCTGATTTTTTGCCAACTTGGTCTTCACGGCGGGGAATTCCTCTTTAATGGTAATGATTTGCTAAACAAGTGGGTTGTTAGGTGCAAGATTGTACGCTGCACCTTGCTCGTAGGTGATCAAGTTCTCACATGGATTATGGACCGTCCAAGAGGAAGTTATATATTGATGTAGTGCAGACCAGGGTAGTCGTATGGCTTGCAAGACCCGGCTGCTTGAGAGTGAAGCCACAGAGCCTACTCTGCACACACGTGCCAATTCCTTTTCACCGTCTATTTTATCTGCACTATAGTTTAGACCACATGAGATTCAGACCTACCCAATTTCTGGGCTCAGCAATATAGAAGGTGGGGCCTGACAGATGGACGAGTCGGATCTCGCACACACGCACAACATTGGCTCACTTGGTCAGAGTTGGATTCGGATAGCACGAGTGCCTCAGTGCACCCATTGTTAAGAACGAAGAGTAGAACCAGAGACTTGATATTCATACACCAAGTTTCAGTGTATAGCATTATCCATTACGAAGAGAAATGACCACATATAGGCACTGGATGTGGACTTTTTCGTACAGCGCTGTCTATTATTCCAACGTGTCACTTGTACAGAACATCCGTGCCATGCAGAAGGTGGGCCACACCATGAACGCCATCTAGGAAGAGATTAGGGTTCGGACGCATCAAAACCTGATCCACTAATCTGAATATAATGGGGCCAATGGTTCAGTGAATCCGAATAACCTGCCAAAACTAAAAGCAAGCTTGATTCACCCTACATCCTCAGTGGACCAGCAGCCAGGATTAAGTGGCTATGGATCAACGAAGCCATGGCCCCACTAGTAAGTTCGGTGAAAGAACCGCACTATTCTTCTTCTTACGCAATAGTTCGGTTCGTCAACGTTTGAAGAATAAGGTCATCCTACAACTGCGTATTTCGGGCCCACTGTATTGTGTGTATGAAATCCACTCCGTCCATCATGTGTGGCCTCCAATGTTCTCCTTGGAGGCTAAATTTTAGGACAACCCAAAAATCCGGAGCATCACACCATGTAAATAAAATCATGCCTAAAATCCCATAGCGTGGCCCACATGTACTTCGTTGTGGTTGATTTTTATTAGGTGTCCATTCATCTTGGTGGGCCGCATCGAAGAAATGAAGTGGATAGAATATACAAAACACGATAGCCACGCACACAACAGGGAAGGTTCTAGTGGTGGGCGTCTCCACCCCCACCTGTGCTTTGGGTCCGTCTATTTTATGGATTCGAAGTGAGCTTGAAGGGTTGACCTTATGAACGAAGTAGATTTAGAGTCCACTACATGACGGTGGGCCCCATAAACGTAGCTGAAGCTTACCCTACAATAGCTGTTGAGGACCGGCATAGCATGGTGATGAGAAGGACGAAAATATGAAACGGAGAAAAGAGTCTCATCTTCCACCAAAGGACGAATGGCAGTGAAGGACAAAGCAAAGAATGTAAATTTCTCTTCTCAGAGCACGGGGAATTGCTTTTGGCAGAGAGGGATGGAGGGAGAATACTTCGAAGATAGCCCAAGTACACATCCAAATAAAAGTAGGTTTTCTTCACTGAAAAAGAGAGGGCCCAGTCCATCGTACGGTCTCAAACGCTCGAAAGAGAGAGGGAGAAAGAGAAAAGCTCTCGCGTGAGCATCTTCCTTTGCTTGCAGACCTGCTAACAACCAGCACTGGTGGAGCCTGGAAAGACCCTAACCACACCCTTCTCCTTGACTATCCTGATAGTTCACCACCATTTTCTAACCAAGTATATTTCTCACAAAAATAAAAATAAAAATCATTGCAAATCCATCCCATCTGAATTTGGACCGTTGGCAAATTGGACTACGCTTCAACCAAAGTGGACCTCCACAACTTGGACGTCTAAACATCGTGGTTGGCTCCAGGAAGGTTCCAACGGTGGGTGTCTCCATCCCCACTGTTTCCTTCCTGTGGTATGGACGGCTTAGAAGTTATTGCCGACGGTCCAAATTCAGATGGACCACACGAATTGGACGTCTAAACATCATGGTGAGCCCTAGGAAAGTTTCAAAGGTGAGTGTCTCCATCACCACTGTTTCCTTCCTGTGGTATGGCCCATCCCTCGTCTTTGAGCTCAACGAAACGGATGGACAGTGTTGATACAACACAAACATCATGGTGGGCCCCACAGAGCTTTGGGGTTAAAGCGGGCAAGCTGAGATAAGGACAGATGAGAGAAGAACATAGCATTCAAGTCCTCCCACTGCATTAGATAACATAGCCCTGCATCTCAAACTTCAATGCACCTCCATTATCTCAGCCCCACAGAAGAGAGAGAGAGAGAGAGAGAGAGAGAGAGAGAATCGAACTTCAAAGAGAACAGAGAATATCATCCACAGAAAGACCTATTCTTTAAGTTTGAGCATTTCTCCTAAAAACTACACCATTTTGATAGATACACGCACCCTTTTTTTACTTTTGCATATACAATACTACAAACTGTACTACTGTATCATCAGAAGTAGGAAAGAGAAGGCGTGTCTATCAATCAGGGTGGGTTTGAATATCAATCCGCTACCAAAATCCTAACCCATTAATAAAAATTCCAAAAAAGTAATAAAAAAAACCTGGAAGTAGAATGAAATTACAGAAAAGCCACTCCTAGTAGTGCTGTGGAGGAGGTTGCTGCCTTGCAGTAGGAGCCCATATAACATGAGATGGAAGATGAGAGCTGTACATAGACATTGCACCACCACCAGACTCCATTGTAGCTGTTTGAAGGTTGGCGGTTTCAACAACAGCAGTGGAAATCCCCGTTGTAGGAGCCGAGACTTCATCTTCAATCGGCAAGCGATGAAACGTCGGGCTTGTGAATGAAGCAGCGACGATGATAACAGTCCCAGCTGCGAGTAGAGATCCCACCACAAATCCTCCAACGATCTGGCCCTGGGCCCCAGCAAGCGATATGGAGAAACCGTTGCCGTCCAATGAGAAAGGAGAGGGCGATGATGATGGAGGTAGGAATGTAGCGGAGATGGAGAGAATGTCGAACCGGCCATGGAATGTGACGGTGGCCCCCGGCGTGGTGGATGGCTGGCGGAGGGTGACGTTGGCGACGGTGCCGGTGCCGGATAGGACACAGAGACCGATGCTGCGGCGACGGGCGAAGCGGGAGATGGCGTCGACGACATCGAGGCCGCCGGGGACTTGGAGGACGTTAGGGTGGAGGGCGGAATCGGCGTCGCGGGTGATGATGATCGGGGGTTTGGGTTTGTTCTTAGAGCCTGGGGGACGGCCTCTTGGCCTGCGGACTACCTCAATGGTTGCTCCCTCAGTGCCGCTTCCTTCTTTCTTTGTCTTCTTCGTGCCGGTGCCATTACCTCCTCCACTGCTGCGGCTCTCTTCTTCTTCGGATGTTTGGCATTCTCTCATTGGGTAGTGCTGCTGATGCTTTGATAAATCTCCTTTCATTCTCACTACAAGATGAGAGAGAGAGAGAGAGAGAGAGAGAGAGAGAGAGAGAGAGAGAGAGAGAGAATGGAAGAGAATAGAAAGGTTTGTTTGGATGGGGTTGATGGAATTTCTTATATTATTTAAATTTCATATGAGAGAGAGAGAGAGAGAGAGAGAGGGGAGGGATGTGGGTGAGCTTTGAAACTAAGTAAAGATAAGAGGAAAGGTGATGTGGATCGGAGGTGGAGTGACTTTTTTTCTTCTGTCTTTTGCTGTTGTTAGCTCAACCTCACTACACCGCCCATTTCTCTCTCCTCTTTTTCTTCTCTTTCATCCTTCTTCCTTCTGCTTCTTTTAGGATCTGAAATGGAGAGAGAGAGAGAGGGTGAGAGAGGGTGTAGGCCGACCGGGTCGAGTGACAATGACTAGAGATGTCCCGCTTTTAAAACCCCTCTCTCCTTCTATCCCTTAAAGTAAAATCGCCCACATCCTTTGACGAAAAGATTATACTCGATGAAATCTCTATTCTTCCTCCTCCTCCTCCTCCTCCTCCTACCCACGGCTGCTTTTCATTCTACTAGGTTGTCGTTTTGTGTGAGAGTCGGTGTGGTAGTCCGCAGGATCACTAAATTATGTACTCTTTAGGCTCCCTATACAGGCCAGGTCCAGCTGCGAACCACTGAACCCAGATGGACGCATCACTAATCATTTCCAGCACACATGAGCGAGCGTGGCACACGATCCGGATCCACGCCCGTTCATTAGGGCTGTAAATTGAGCTGAGTCGAGTCGTGGTGGGCCAAGCTTGGCTTGACTCGTCTATGTTCTCCTCGAGTTCAAGCTTGAGCTCAAGCTTGCTCTCACCCTCGAGCTTACCATTGGAGTTTGCCTTGTTTGCCAAACCTTTCAAGGTGAGCTCAAGCCAAGCTAGTAGATCGAGACAAGGCGAACTTACCTTGAGTTGAGTCAAGCTTACTTCCACCTCAATTTATTATTTTTTTTACCACAAAATAAAAATTAAAAGTCAACAACATTAAGTTTAAGAAGTCACACATATATTAGGGGAGATTAGTATTTCTACTGGGGGGACCTCACCATTTAAATGGCCTAGCTCCAATCAGTTTTTTCATTAGCTAGGTCACACATGCATTGAATGAAGACCACTAGTAACGTTTTTTGAACCATAGATTAATACAGTATATGCATAGCTCATCACATGAATGGACTTCCCTGATTATTGTGCGGACCATCCTCGTGATAAGGCCCAGCTGATTCATGGATCAGAAGCACCACCTCCCTCGTAAAATTGCAATCAATAGCTGCATATGGTATTTGGTCTTACCATAGCCCCTGTTTTGTAGATGTGTATGGTGTATGGTCTCACTGTAGCACCTATTTTATGCAGCGTGTAAAACACATAACTATTGTGTGTTCACTATGTTTTCTACTTGAAATTACTCAGTCCATCATGTATGCTTAACAAGGAATGTTCTTACCTAAATAAAATAGTAGGATTAAGAAAACCCAAATGTGGAGAGAGAGAGAGAGAGAGAGAGAGAGAGAGAGAGAGAACCAAGAAATAAGAAATTATGGTATTTTTTTAACAAATATCTATATGAAACGAGTCGAGGTTGAGCCGAGTCGAGCTTGAATCGAGTTGAGTTTCGAGTCGAGTCGAGTGACCCAGTGCTCAAACTTGACTCGATTTCTGATTCGAGCTCCTAAATAAAGCTTGGCTTGACTCATCCCACTGAGCCAAGGTGAGTTTTTTCAAGTCGATTGAGTTTCTCAAGCCAACTTGGCTCGTGACCAGCACTACCGTTCATGTTAGTAAGAAAGCCTCAGCATGACCTTTTGCCCCCTAAATATTTCATTCCTTGTGTTTGCCGTTCATCAGGTGGGCCACATGAGTACTCTTAGATTAAATTAAAATCATAAACGGTCCACATTCAACCAAGCACAAATGGCACTTAAGAACATATATGGGGCACGTGGGCTGCGTAGAGGATTCACAATCCTCTTCTTCGAATACCTTCGCATGGGCGGGTCTAAGTTTTTTTGTTTTTTTTTTTTTTGTCAGCCATGCAACCCACCCACCCAGTCAGTCACGCAACACCGCGTGGATATTTCACCACTGATGGGTTTCAAAATTGAGACCCTCTGTTGAAACTCCGCAGAGTCTACTAGCCGGTCTGAGGTTTATATTCCCAACCATTGAGACAAAGGAATTGGCTAGTTCTGCAGTATTTAGGACTACTATAGAAGCTGCTAGTGGGTCCCAATACTCCCTAAAAAATACTCTTTGTCGATGGGTTGCCACTTGAGTTGATTTTCTACTGTTAATATGTAAGATTTAGTCGGAAGTTTTTGTCTTCCCTCTTAGAAAGAATTGGTGAAATGCATCGTACCCTACTGTAATTTGGTAAGCCACCAATCAAGGTATGCCATGTGACATTTAAAATCCGAAAAGCAAAACAAAATACAATTTTTCTTTTAAAAAATGACCCTATATGCCACTTGTCACTGCTTGATTGGCTGAGAAATAAGTTTATTTTGATCCAGCATCTGTCCCTGGGGAGCAGATTGGGTGGGACCTTTGACTATGGGGCCCATTATGATGTACTATGTGACTATATCCATGCTGTCCATCTGTATTGTAAGCTTATTTTAGGGCATGATCCAAAAAAATAAGCAATTCCAAATCTCAGATGAATCATAGTATAGGAAACGGTAGTGATTCATCATTGAAAAACTTCTTGTGGGCCACAAAAGATTTGGATCAAGGTGATATTTGTGTGGTCTCTTCATCTAGGTGTTTGTGACCTTATCAACCAGTTGGATGGCAAATCAACATTCAGGTGGAATCCATGAAGTTTTTAATGGTAGTGATTCAATCATGATTGTTTCTTGTGGTGTGGTCCACCTAAGATTTGAGTCAGCTTCATTTTTTATATCATGCCCTAAAATGAGCTTTCAAAATATTGGTCGGGTAGTGTGGATTTAAGGCACATACATCACCGTGAGCCCACAACCAAGGGTCCCGCCCACCTATGCGGATCTAGGGTCTCACCTCATCCACTCCTGCGTCCCTTATGATTTAAATCATTAATATTTTAGTTACAATGATGTTTAGAGGTCCATTTGGCACCTTGGATTTTGGGGGGATTTAGGGTACTATATATTAATCTATCCATCATTTGGTAGACCGGATTAAAGGGCATTTTGAATCTAGGGGATTTCTAATCCTCACTTTTTTGTTAGTTTTACAATTCCTTCCTTTTACTTAATTACCAATCTTCTCTCATTTTTTCTTTTTCTTTTCTTTTTTCCCTTCATTTTAAAAGCAGAAGAGTCACATGAATGTATCACTAGGCTACTATACTTGTGGGCATGTTGATGATATTTCCAAAATAATAAGATTATCAACTACATCACTAAAATTACATTAGTAAAATGATTTGAGTGGTCCAAATATCAATCATGTAAATCAATGATTTAAAAGCATGATTTGTCGCCCTATTGTGATTTTATGCTTGTGGCTTATCTAAAACTTGAAACTTTATCTTTTTTGCCGAAGTATATATCTCAATGAACTTATTACAATCATTATATCAAACATCAATATATACACTAATTAGGGATATTAACATGGACATAGTAATTAAATACAAATTCCAACATTCTCCCACATGTGTAGGGTGGAACTCACATATTGGGAAGGGTAGAGGGACGCACAAATCACACTATAAACGACCCCTCGCAGGAGAATATACCACAAAGACATTTTGTTGCTCCCAAAATTTGAACGACCTACTGCTCTGATATCATATCTAAACAAGCACTTTCTCTAAAAGCTTAAGCCATTAGAGGACGGTGTATCAATGTAAATCAAGGAATTTAACACTCCAACATTTTGAATTGAGCACGTGGAACACAACTAGAAAAATCCGGGATTTTTCAAATCCAAGAGATTTCCAATTGTAGTATTCTAAATCCACCCATGATAGCTTATCATTTGAGTCTCGGAGTTATCATACAAGCAGTCGAAAATCTTCTTCTTGTTTTTCTGCGTAAAATGTATTTCTATTTATAATAAATGGTCCTCCAGAGTACTATATCTTTTATAAATTATAAATATTAATAATAAAAGAGGGTTTGGGAGAACTTTATCTCTTAAATACTTACTTTAATAATACTTCTGTCTTGAGCTAGATATTGACAGTCGTCATCATCTATTCAGTGGGTTGGTATCATAGCCTACAATATTAACGGTTTTGATCATTCGGCCACTCAGATGATGGGCCCTGGCACGCCCAAGATTATAAATATTAAACGAAGTCAAGAGAAATGATTGCAAGTTATTGCACGTCTTGATTCCTGAATTAGTGTTTACATGGCCTTCATCATCACATGGGAAATACCATCAAACGGCTATTGCATGCTATCGCTATGCCATTGTAACTGTGGACGTGGCATAGACACGCATGTGAGTTATAAGAGCCATTCATTAGGTCGTCACTATATTCAAGTTTGTTGATGCAGAGAGGGATGATCACCATTAAATTCGAGAGAAAAATCTTGAATTCACAAGAAAAATTGGTAAAAATCTAAATAATATTCGATCTTCACAAAAACAAGTTTGGAATGGATTATAAATCCTAAAATGCAATTAAAGAAGTCCTACAGAAATAAGGAAAGAAAATTGAAAAAATGTGCAAGTTTCCATCAGCCATCAATCATCATTGGTTGATCGGCCAATTGGGCAATCAATCGACTAAAAAGTGCAAGAAGTGTTCAAGGACTAATTTGAATTTTCAGGATTAATTTCGATCGGTTAACCTGGTCATTCGGTTGATTGAGCGATCTGCCGATCCGTCAACTCATCTATGCTAAATTTTGCTGATTTCTATTGGGCTCCTACCTTCGGTCCATCTGTGCCATGACTTTGTGACCCGATCTACATCAGCTGTCCAAAAAGCAGGCTGATTTGGCCATTAGACGAGTGCCATCTGCACGGCGAATCTGGACCATGGTCCATTTTACCGGCTTGATCTATTTGCTGCCGCACGTACTTGGTGGGGCCCACCAGATGAGAAACATAAATTAGCAAGCGTGCAGATACAAGGAACCTTATAATGCACTCGTAATTCTATGGAAATCCCTATCGACTCTTGTTCCCTTAAGAAACGATCGCATACAGCCGTTGGACAAGACCTTCCACATCCATCCATTTTCGTCCCACCAACATGTCATTCGTGTGGACCATCTGATCCAGGGGAAAACACCATTAATGCCGATCGCCTACCACCATGATCAAGTCGATCCACTCATTAGGTGGGCCACAACATTGCACTGAGTCATACCCATCTGCTGTATATGATTTTTAAGTCATATCCTACATGATGAGTGGATGGGCATGTGCCACCATGGGTTGGGCCAACCTTTCAACGATGTGAGATGTACCATGAGGGGCAGGAGAAAGAAATAGGTGAGCGTGAAGCTCTCTTTCCACGTTTCCAAATGTGCTAGCTTTAGATTAGGAATCATTTTAACACATAAAGTCAAACGGTTAGTACGAGTGCATTGCATTGGGACGGACTCTCTCTGGTAAATCTAACGTACCGTGATGAGACATGGCTACTATTTTTTCTCTTTTCTTTTTTACTCGGATTCGGCAGTGGACCTTGAAGTACCGAGACAGGTCGGTGCTGTGGGCCCATAATGTATGTGTTTTAGAGCTTGGATTAGGTAATACCCCCACTAGGATACAGGTACGTGGTAGGTTGTTGGGAGTAGGGACTTGGCAGTAGAAGTGGAAGCCGAACAACAATACAATAGAACATGCAATCAAATGAGAAACACAATGTAATGAAAACCACACAGGCATTTAACCACATGAGACAATTCGATTTTACGAGGAAAAACCTCTCAACGGGTAAAAAATCACGGCACAAAGCGATCTACTGTGATTAACAGAAGTTTACAGAGAATGAAGAAACAAAAAACTCAGATCACAGCCCACAAGAGAAATCCCAAGCTACCTAAAGCTTATTCTCACATGAGACGGACAAGCATAGTCCTTTTCCTCATCCCAGAAAATCCCAAGCTTTCCCCAAACTCTTTCTCTTACCCTAGAAACTCTCTCAATCTCTCTAGAAAACATTGCCCCAATGACAAAACTCCTAATCTCGTATTACACCCCTTTTATAAACATAAAACCAAAATTAGAAACCACTTGCGCAAAACTGCACAAGAAACCGACTTGCAATATGTAACTTCCAGATTCGTCCCGTCTAACCACACCACCGACCGGTCGGAGCCCCTGCATGACTTGTCACCCGACCGGTTTAGGGCACATGGAATTTGTCCAACGGCCTCGCTGTGTATCTGAGTCCAAACCGTCAAACTGGTCACCCGACCAGTCTGAGCACCCAAACCGTGCACGGTTTGAAGGCCTAATCCAACAGAGGTCAGTATTAGTGATGAGTAGGGGGCCCGCACCTCGATATTAGTGGAGTGTTGACAAACGCATCACATCAGTGCGGCCCCACCTGCTTTCCACCAATACCGACCTGCAAACTACCCGTCTGAGTCTCCCGCTGCGTCCTGGTGAGGGTAGTACCTAATCTGAACCCTATGTTTTATCCATAACATCCATCCTAAAAAGTGAGGTAGATTGAAATATCAGAGGATCACACTACGGAAAACATAAGTGATTGAAAGCCCACCATTGGAAACTCCCTAGGGCCCACTATAATGTTTATTTGTCATCCAACTTGTTGATTAGCTCATGGCAAACCCGAATGTGGGGAAAATACAGATATCAGCTTGATCCAAAACTTTTATGGTCCACTTGAGATTTGGATAATGCCTCTTTAATGTCTGATGACAAAAAATGAGCTAATAAAATGAATGGATGGCATTGATAAAACACATACATCATTGTGGCGCCTAGACGACACATACATCATTGTGGCGCCTAGACGAGTACCAACCTTGACCTCAGAGCTGGATGGGTCACTACTGAATCAGATACATATGGATCCGCAAGCTAAGGTCGTCCAAATGCATTTTTCAGTGAAGGTGATCATTGGCTAAAATCAAACTAGTTTATTTATCAGATGGACCCACCTAATAAAAGAAAAGAACTATATGGAAGAGCAAAATAAAAACACATCTAAAGATGGGGTTCAAGGCACTTTTTTTTTTTAACCTTTGTAATAAAAACACATCTAAAGATGGGTTCAAGGCACTTCCCCCCCCCCCCCCCCCCCCCCCCCCCCCCCCCCCCACAAATACACCCCAGTGCACTTACACCACAATGGGTGCTCGAACCCATGATTTCATGTTGAAACTCTTGTAAGTCCACCACTGAGCCATAGGGTCGTAGCATGTTTAAGGCACATTAGGTGCTATTATCCCTAAGGTGATATTTTACAAATTGGCCTATAAAATACAATAAGCCTCCTCTTCTAAATGGTAAAAATGTGAACATTAGCCTTATGAAATATAGAACCACATCTTAGAGCATATTTTTACAACATATGCCCATAATTTCTTGGGTTCAGGGCCTTGCCTCATTGGTAGACTCTGTGGAGTTTCAACAAGGGGTTCTCGGTTTTGAAACCCATCAAGTGGTGAAATATCCATGCTGCTGACAACACCAGTGGGTGCGAAAAAAAAAAAAAAAAAGCCCATAGTTTCTTTGCTTTTTGTAAATTATAACCCTTATTTCTTTTCGTTTTTTTCCTTTTTTTAATTTACACTTATAATTTTAGCAATTTTTATAAAATTTTCAAAATGACTTTAAACAAGAAATTGATGGAATGGAGATATTGTTGTTTTCTGTTGAATGAATTAAGGTTGGATTTTATAGACAGAAATGGCACTTTAAATCTCTTTCATGAGAAGGCATGGATGTGGATCGGGTACTACCCCCACCTACCCCGAGATTGGACGAGCAAGGGTTCCGAGGGGCCACCATGATGCATGGTTTTATCCACACAGTCCATCCATTTTTCCATACCATTTTAGGTTCTAAGCCCAAAATTGAGGTAGATCCAAGGTTCAAGTGAACTGCACAAAAGTGATTATAACACCCATCGTTAAGAACTTTTAGAAGACCAAAGAAGTTTTGGATCAAGGTGATATTTGTGCTTTCCCTTCATCCAGGTCTATGTGACCTTACGAACAGGTTGGATGGCAATTAACCATCACGGTGGGCCCTAAGAAGGTTTCAATAGTGGGTGTCATTATCAGCGCTTTTTCCTACGGTGTGGTCCACTTAAGCCTTGGATCAGCTTCATTTTTTGGTTTATACCCTAAAATAATCTGGCAAAATGGATGGACAGTGTGGATAAAACCCATACATCACTATGGCCCCTCATAGCCCCAACCCATTCTGAGCTCGGCACAGGGGAGGTCTCCACCACAATTTTCCCATAGGATCCTTATATTTCAAATTCCCCACCTTGCTTTTAATTCTCTTCTCTTGTGCTGAATTTCAACATGGATAGATAGGAAAATGAGTATTCAGACCATTAAAAGGTGGGCCACACCTTGTTATAAAAGTTCCCACAGTAGATTTTCCCCCATCGATGTTTGCACTTTCACCACATAGGTGCATCAAGTACCCTCAAAAGTTCCTGATACTCTCTATAACATTAAAAAAATAATAATAATAATAAATAAATAAATACACACACACACACTAGGCCCATCTAAGATGGAAAAGCTTCTCAATTTTTAAATGGGGATCCATTGAAGGATGGCCCACTTAAAAGATCATGTCTTGCCTTAAAGGTCAAAGACATTTTCTTTGTACTACCAACAAAAACACCGCCTTCAATTATGGATGTCATTGGGTCGGTAGATCTGGTCCAATGTGGGCCCACATTTGGTATTCCTGGTCGGACCAAGTCCAGTTCCTAGGATCCAATTCCTAATACAATATAGAGGCCCACCCAAAATACCATCACAGTCTGCATTTTGTATAAGTGGGGTCCATTGTTCAGTGATCGCGACCATTGATATTATGGGACCCACCGTCGAAGGCATGGAAATCGTGACCACCAAATGGACAACGGAAGGAAAATTGTCCATGTCAAGTACCAATGCGTGAAAGTGGACACTTAAGTTCGTCTTTATCTTATGATTATCAGGCCATGCTCCATCGACAATCAACCCCACGGTTTGGAACGTCGGAATCGGCATGGACATGTGCCACACGTATGGATGATGACTTGCAGCGTGCATTTTCCGGCCGCTACGGATAGCATGTGCCACATGCATGGATGATGAGTTGCAGCATGCATGCATTCAATCCACATCACCAAAATAGCAAGCCTCACTATTGAATGGGTAGCAGACTGAAAGTCACCATGACATTAGGTAGTCCAGAAACGGAAAGTTTTTTAAGTAATCAATGGTCAAATATGGACAAATGCACATTGAAGAAATGGCTTAAGATGTCGGCATCCAGCTTGTTAGCTGAGATGGTAGTTCACCCGAACCCAATCTCAAATCTCGAGTGCCTTTTTATGGCTACACAAATCATTGAGGGTAGTTCTAGATCTGGGCCAAGTCGAATTATTAAAGAAGATTTTGAAACCGTTGAATTTGAAATAAGTTTGGTTTATGATCACTTATAACTAACCTTTTCTGTTACTTAAAGTTGGTTAATCACTTCAGCTTAATAAGTAGAAACCAAGATAAGCTACTCGAGGCATACGTTGCTTATCTTAAGCAACTTAAAATCCAAACTCCCCCTAAGAGGCTTAGAGATGGGAAACTACCCCTTCGGATCGTCATGGCGCCATCTGTGACGTTCTTACTATTGTCCTGGAGATCTATAATTCCCACTATTCAGTCAAAACTGTAAAAAAAAAAAAAAAAAAAAATCATTATGGGGGGATTTAACTCAAATCCATTGATTCTTTCTAGCTTATTCTGACATAGAGACACAATGGAAAATGTGAGCCAAAAAGCAAAAAACAGATAGGATGTACTGGTATGGAAATATTCTGGGCTGTTCCATCAATTGTGGACCTGCATTTGGATGATATGGATTAAAACCATAGTTCAAATATCTGGAAACTGGATTGTGTTTCTGGTTGAGTCAGCAATCTTTCAAATATGATAGAAACACCACCATAGACATTCTGCCATGGATGGCTCATAACCATCAGCAGGTGCAGCTGAAACCCACCATCTTTCAGCCGGGTCCTCTGCTCCTTTCGGCAGGCATCTGCTCTATCTGATCCTCGACACACAGAACTGCTACCACTCGTAGAGAAATGACAGCTGATTTTCTGTCTTCCTGATAAAACCAGCATTAAGTATATTACATACAGAGCGCTCGCATTATTCCCCTTGTTTAACTCAAACCCCCATCAATAAAATGTTAGAGTTGTTCTTTCCCAAAGTCTTCTAAATGATACACCCGACTTCCTGTCGCATGGGTTAACCCAGCCTAAGTCAGTCTCACTACTGCTAGCATGGTCTCTTAGCTTTCAACACTCCTGATGTCAGAATACAAAAAGGGAGGCGTTCTCCCAACACCCTCTTCCACTCGTCTATTGAAGCGGCCCCTGCTAGATCCTGACCCCATCTCCCGCCTAGACAGAATCCATACCATTCCCACAAAGGGTGTCCTTCCCTTGGCATGAAGAACTTAATTCAGAATTCAAATTACCATAATTCCAAGGAGGTATGTCCAAACCATCTGGAACACTAAGGGGCTGTTGCTCCAACTGAAGAGCCCCAACTATCCAAATATGTGTCCAGAGTCCTTATCAATGCTGGTCAAGTCCCTGCTGCTCTCGGTACAGCATGACCCTTCATCCGAGGAGCTGAAAAGCAATGCGTAGTCGCTGGATGAATCTGTTTTCAAAATTATGTACATTGGTAAAAATCTTCTGTCAGTGCCATCTGGGGTCATCCGATAGGGATTGTCTTCAGGCCTATGAAGTGCTGCGGGAGGCCAGACATTCGAAACTGAAGAGTTCAACCTCCTCTTGGGAATACTGTTTACAGTGTTGCTGGAACGAATGTCGTGTGTGCATCTGCTTCTCACATTTTTCTTGAAGTCACAGGGCATTGCATTCCGTATTGTACTTCAGCATGTGGCCAGCACCTATCAGCAAGGATTGATCGAGTTCATGTGCAAGCAAAGCACAACAGGATCACAATTGAAAGTGAGAATCGGCGGGCAGTTATCTCACATAGAGGAACGTGTATGCCAGTTACCTCACATAGAGGAACGTGTATGCCTCTTTTGACAAGACCTTCTCAAGCTCCGCAGGTTTTTACCTACACATCCATGACCAGCAAGTGCAAGATGATATGCATTTAATAGCAGGAACAAGACAACAAATTCAGCGTTTCAGTGGGGGCTGCTCTGAGCAAAATCAGATAGGATAACATTTTGTTTCCAGTTGAAGAAGAAGAATAATTGGAGGTGTGTTTTTAGCGCTTTCTCCACCCTCCCATGGGATATTTTGGAGAATAGAAATCATTTTTATTCAAGGTAATCTAAACCCTTGAGGTAAAAACTGAGAGATTACTATGTATGTTTCCCACCATTTCTAAAATGGTGGGGGGCTCAACCACCAAACGTGGTCTTCATGTTCATCAACCCAAACTGCTCCAACTGGGTAAAGAGCACACCTGAAAACTCGCACGGACTAGATGATCATCGCCTCCCTGAGTGACAGTTGCCAACCTAAAAATTGACAAATACATAGGATTAATGTTGCCCTGTGAAGATCAGATGGGGATGAATAAGCTTGCAAACTCATTGCATAGGCAGTGATTTACTACAAGTCAAATTTAACATGATTAAAAAAAAAAAGAAAAAAGGAGAATATTAGCATGATCAAAGAGTTATAGAGAAGCATGACTTAGTGGTGGGCATTTCCTCTTCTGACTGCTGAATTTTTAAAACCTAAAAAAAAATAATAATAAAAAAAAATAAATAATAAATCTATTTTTTGTAGGGTAAATATTTGCTTATACATACATGAGGCATGGGAAGACTTGGGAGTAATCCAGGATCTTTTAGTCATCCTATTCCTAGAGCAATATAACACCATTACTCTCACATTTTGGCAAGAAAGGATGCAATTCACAAGTACAAATCAGGTAATGCCGATGTAATAGACAAACTTTAGAAGCTTCGCCTGTCACAACTAGTGTGACTCATTAGTTCCTATTTACTTCCATAATGACTGAACGAAGCTTAGTTCCTAGAAAAAATACCTGGGGAATTAAGCTTAGTTCCTTTTTTTCACAAAACCAAAAAGGATATGACAATTCATTTAAGAGAACCACCAGGAGTAAATCTACTAGGAGCAAAGGAAATGAGTATTGTTTCTGTTTCTTTGAAAGTGAAAGGAGATCTATTAAGTGAAGAGTGAATCCAAGCATGCACCTTGGTCTGTGAAACAATCAGAAATCAATTTCACCTCCACATGGATATGAAAATTTTGAGTCTTCCCTCAATCCCATGTACTCATAGAACTAGCAATGTGCCAGACAAATCTGGGAGATAACATTGTTGGAGTTCTCCATCAATCCAAAAGCTTATAAGGCGATGGGAAGGACCAAAAGGATAGCCATTGATAATGCCTTTGTCAGGATTAAAGACACCAACTGCTGGCCAGGAAGCATGGTAGAAGAGAACCATTTTAATTTTATATGCTTATATGAAGAACACCTTGCATCACCTACAGCATAGTTGTCAACATCCTACAACTTACAATTAACAGTTTACAATATGAGTCAAAATCTTAGGAAAAACAATTTGAATCCCACCTTGAATCCTTTTTTAAATGAATCCTATGATTCTATTATTTGAATCATACGATTTACTATTCAAATCCCAATTTACAATTCAAATCATACTCATCTTCTTCTTCCTTTCTTTTTTGCTTTTTTTTTTTAAAAAAAAATTGTTTTCATTTTATCTTTTGAAATTTGTGGTGGCTTTAAAAATCATTTAAAAGGTCAATTATTTTATTTCTTCTTTATAGATTATAATAGAGGAGATTTGGGGATTTTGATATTCAAAATCTCAAAACATAGGAATCAAAATACTGTTTTCTTCAGTACACAAAATTGAATGCCCTTTTTCCAATGCATTTCTATACTCAAGAAGGGAAAACTTATTAAAGGATACTTGCAAGTTTTTTAATTCAGTGAAATTTCCTGAAAGATAAATCATAAAGGAAAGACAAGAATCTTTGAATACTATCATGATGAGTATATCATACACATCATAAAGGAAAGACAAGAATCTTTGAACACTATCATGCTGAGTATATCGTACACAAGTTCTCAATTGCCAATATCATGACATGTATTACTTTTCTAGGCGACCATTGATTAGAAATGGATAACTAATGTTTTTCTGATTTATGTAAAAAAAAAAAAATCAGATTTTTTTTTATTTACAGAAAATCAGAGAAAATCTTATGATTTACAATATGATTCAACACCAATAACAATTTGCAATACAATAACAATTTTGACAACATAAGTCCTACAGTTACATTTGCCACCGCTCCTGTAAATTCCTTTCTAAATCAGTTGCATGTTTTTTAAGCCAAAAAGGTGAGTTCATGGCTTCAATTTTCAGTTACCCAAACTAATATCAAGAATTAATATCGATGCAAATAGAGAAAAATGATTTTATTTATCAGACAGATCAGAGGGAACTTAAAAGTAACAGATCTATAACAAGGGGGAGAGAGGAGCCAGCTAAGAATGAGACCCCCTTGTCGCTCTTTACCCAGAGTATCAGCTACCTCTTTTGCATCAATTCATTAAGGAAAATAAATAAATAAATAACCGTCGATAAAATAAGAGTTCCACTACTTTTTTCCCTCTCTTTTTTTTTTTTTCAATGGTGGAAAACCACTACTTATTCCAACCCTAGTCCATGAAATAACGCCTAAAACCAAAAAAGCAAAAAATGAAAAGAAAGAAAGAATGCAATATAAGGATGTAGGTGTCATGAGAAAACAGTGGGGTTGAATTGTCCTCTGAACATAGCTGCTTATTTCATGTCCTGCTGGAAATGAGCAGATTATCAACATTGGCAGGAAAGGCAGAAAAACAGACATCCAGTCTGAGCAAAATAACTTAATATATACAAGAATGAAAAAAAAAAATGGAGAGCGGATACAGAACAGAAACATGCAGGTTTTTCTATGTAGTCCTTGAAGAAGAGGCCGAGTGAATGCCAAGCACTGGGGCATGGTCTAGCATAACAGCTGCAAGAAGTTAAAAGTAGAGATATAAAAAACACCAAAGGACTTCTAATATGTGATGCACTAAGACAACTCTGGCAAAAGAAATATCACACAGATTGTATGACGATAATATCCCAAGACACACACACACACACACACACACAGTGGGGGGGGGGGGGGGGGGGGGGGGGGGGGGGGGGGGGGGGGATTGTACGACGATAATATCCAACTATTATCCCCAAAACACACACACACATGTGCACATGCAGGGGGGGGGGATCATTAAGAAGAACCAAAGCAACGTTTCCTCTCAAGCAAGTTCTTATATAAAATGAAAAGTAATTGCTGGATGCAATTACCAAGGAATCATGTCTCTATGCATGTGGCCTCTGTGCTGTACAATATTGCTTCTTCAACATCATGGTGTCTAAAGACTCTGAACTTTTGTCAAGAATTAAAAGTAGAATTATAAGTATCAAAGACAACAACAGAAAAATGAATTGCAACAATATGTTTGCCAGGACTCCCTGATGCAGTGACCTAGTTAACAAAGTAGCTTGTTGCAGCCTGCAGGCACAATGAATTGACGAAGATGAAAGGACAAAGTCACACTATATATGCCATTCAAGAGAGAAGAAAAAAAGTCACATTATACATGAGAATTAGAGCATGAAAATGGATATCATATGAAGCAATTGTTTCAATACAGTAAGCATACCAGCACATTATTGATATGTTACAAGACAAAATATATATATACTCTTAATGTTGTAAAAGTGTTACACATTATATGAAATACCCAGCAAATGATCCAACAACTTTGTTTCCAATGAGAGCAGAAACAAAAATAAGCAGATTCCCACGACCACAGAAGTAAATGCAAATGAAATGAAACCAAGAGTTTATGAAGAAAAACCCGATCAAAATACCAAGTGCACATCTTAGAAGTGCACAGATGTGCACAACATTGAAAGAATTTAATGTGTATTTTGATGAGAAGCAACCAAACTTTACCTGTTGTTGCAGTTTATGAGACCGCATGGGCGCAGTTCATACTTGTCCCAGTTGTAAAGTTTGATGAACAGATCATATGGAAAGCGCATCTGACAAAACCAAATCAGGATGAATGCAGCAGATATCACAATACTCCTGAATACCATGCAATTAGAGTACAAGATCCGCTATACAACAGAAAAATAATAGAGTACCTTGTTCTTTCCAGAAACCACACTTCCAAAACCCTAAATAATGGTGCTTTGAAAGATTTGATGCCCTGAACTGCTGAACAACTTTTTTCACATGGATGTTTTCAATCCAGTACTACCACTTAGTGCAGAAGTCACTGTCTCAGATGAATTAGGCACTGCGTGAATAACCTTGACCAAAGACGCGACATTCAAAGAGAAACCTCCACTAGTAGATGGATGATCAGTAGGACAACCAGAAGATATAGACCTTAGCCCTCTAGATTTCAGTGGTCCCTCGTCGCTACTTCTCTCCGTAGCCACAGAAGATGATGTTTCAGAACATGACCTTTCAGAACCCAAAGATGGTAGGGTCTCAGTAACTAAGTTCTTCATCGGCACAACTCTATGATCAGGCATTCCATTACCAGCGCTGGAGCGTTTTGCATCATCAGTTGTGTGGACCTAGGGACTGGAACTCTGAAAACTCAGAGGAAACAAACTGATGAGAGAAATTAAATGAGACCCAGAATCAGATTGAATGATATCGCCTCATTTTCTGAACCTGGACTGAGTGGGATCATTGTGGTCAGTAAATCGGGCCCCACTTGATTCAAGAGTAGCTTCCAGAGATTCATGGGCTATAGAAGGTTCAGCAACCGTATGCTCATCAAATGCTAGAGGGTGAAGAACTACTCACTCTGCCATTGACCCTTCCAGTATCATCACCAGGTCTCTTCTTCTTTAAATTACTTGAACAAGAAAGACTCTTTCCAGGAGCAATTGGACCAATCAACTCATATGAGGACTATTTAGCAGGATTGGACTAATCAGCATCAGCTGTATATTTGAGGACATCACAGGCAATATCATCAGAAGAAGGCCCCTCAGATGCAGCGGAAGGGCTTGAAAGAGGGGCCTCAGTGTCAGGAACACGAACCAATGGATCCGTGGCTGCAGTGGATGTGTAGCAGACAGTTGATGATGAAACAGTAGAAGAATCCATTCCCATGGTAACTTCAAGATCATCCTTCTCACCTGGAACATCACTTGGTTTGGCATGGAATCCATCTTCAGTTTCCAAGCTCTTGTCTTTTAATTCAGATTGACTGCGAGCAATGCCACATCTAAATCTAAGTAGCTCTTCATGCCATTAAACTGGGCTGTGGTGGGCAGAGGACAACATTCTTCTTTGTGACCTTGTCTCCAGTGAATAAATTCACACTTTCCAGAGCCGCAACAAGGGGGATTCAGAAGTTATAGATAATACAAAAACGTTGATTTTGGAAAGCGCAGCTCCAGGTTAGCAATAGCATTTTTCATTGTTGTTTTGGTCACATGCTATGAGTGTTAGCGTATAAGCATGTAACCAGCATTTCAAAAATTCAGCTGCCTGATCATTCCGAACGCACCCAAAACATATGGAGATCCCTACTCACACCAACAAATTCCCTGATTATTGAAGGCTGTCCAGAGTGTCCATTAACCCTTTTGAGTTGCTTAAAATCATTCAACTGACTCAAAAGCTTCTCCTCATAAAACCACACTCAAACTGCAAACCACATGGCCAAAATCATAGTAGCTCACTGATACTAATACAGTCTATCAAGATTGACGAACATACCGTCTTCTTCGACCCAATGGCACATACACATGTGCCACATGCATCACAACAATTGTGCCGGAAACCTCTTTTTTTTTTTTTTTTTTTTTGTCCGATTCATTTTCCATTTTGCATATCATAACACCCCAAGATTTTCTGCTCAAGAGAGATGTCTGCTTTTTTCCTATCTGAGAAACGTTTCAAGAGGGATGGATCGCCCTCAGAGAGATGAATAGCGAGCATTTCTCCACCAATTCATAAACGCTAGAATCGGAAGAAAACCGAACAAAACCCTAGAATTCAAATTCATAGAAACGGAGGGCATTTTAAATTCAAATTCATTGACCAGTACCGGACCACCTTGCACTGGGCGATAGCAAATAGTGCACTGTGGCTGCTTTGGCCCGCCGCGGCCACTGACGCGGTCTCGAGCTCGGCTCTCGCGGCCTCATCGGAAGCGAGAGCCGCCAGCTGCATGATCTCCTCCTTCCGGGCAGCTGCGAGCCTCCATTTCCGATGCACGACCGAAGTGACGATGGAAGCGGAGAGGGAAGGAGGTGTGGGACCAGGAAAGGAAACCCTACATCCCGGGAAGGAAGGGCATTTTTGTTGGAAGTTGCAAACCAATCTGGACCATCCATTTGGTCAAACCGTTGGGTTCTCAAGGGAGGAGTAATTGCTGAGAGAAGCTTCCAGCAGCTTGGTGTATATTCTCCATGAAATCGTTGGCTTCCAATGCATTGGAAAGAAAAGGCATTTAATCTTTTGTTTTTGTTTTTTGAAAAATAGTTATTACATGCCCTTGTAGTGTATTGTTGTAAGGGCAATCAAGTCATTTTAACTATGTTGAAAAGTCTATATAAGGAGGGGTTTTGTTGTACATTTGAGAAAGGAAAAGTGCAATACAAAAATAGTTTTAGAAAATTTTTCATCTTCCTCTCTTCTTTCTTTGAAAATTATTTTTTCTTGAGTTGTCTTGAGGCTTTGAAAAGCCAATTGATCCAGCTTCTTAAGGCTCAATACAGCCAACAAATTGGTATCAGAGCCCTTGGTTAAATGGCCACTGCGATCCAACAGCAGATTCCTAAGTTGTCAAAATACAACTATGAAAATTGGTGTATCCAAATGAAGGCACTGTTCGGGTCACAAGACCTATGGGAGATCGTCACCGACGGATACGAAGAGCCCACTACGGAGCAAGAAGCCGCCTACATTGCTGAGCAAAGGACCGACCTCAAAGAACAAAGAAAGAAGGACAAGAGGGCCTTGTTTCTTGTCGATCAAGGGTTGGACGAATACACCTTTGAAAGGATCGCCGAAGCAACGTCAAGCAAGCAAGCATGGGAGACTCTTTGCACCATTTTCAAAGGAGTTGATCGTGTAAAGAGGGTTCGTCTCCAAACACTTAGGGCCGAGTTCGAGACCGCACACATGAAGGAAGGTGAGACCATTTCTGATTATTTTTCAAGGTTGCTTGTTATTGTTAACAACTTGAAAAGAAATGGTGAAAAGATCGAAGATATACGTGTGATTGAAAAAGTGCTTCGATCCCTCGTAACCAAATTTGAGCAAATGATTGTGGCCATAGAAGAATCAAAAGACTTGGAAAAATTGTCCATTGAAGAACTAATGGGATCGTTGCAAGTGCATGAGCAACGAATGCAAAAGAATGCCGGTTCAATGCTTGAACATGCCTTGGAGTCTAAGTTGACTCTAAATGAACAAAAGAATGGCCATACACAAAGAGGGGGTCGTGGCACCAGCAATCGTGCAAGAGGCAGAGGGCCTGGATATCATCCAAGCCATCAACAATATCAACAAAAGTTTACCAGTTTCCGTGGAAGAGGAAATGGTAGAGGCCAGTTCGTGCGTGGTCGTGGAAACACAAAGAACATTCAATGCCACAATTGTAAGAAATTCGGCCACTATGCCTCTGAGTGTTGGAGCAAAGTGGATCAAGATGAACGATCCAACTATGCTGAAGCATCACACCATGAACAAGAAGACTCCACACTCCTCCTCGCACAAGAAAAGGCATGTGAACGGCCGGATGTGTGGTATCTCGACACTGGTGCAAGCAACCACATGAGTGGTAATAAAGAACTGTTCGTAGAACTCACAGAAGGAGTTCGTGGCAACGTGAGTTTTGGTGACTCATCAAAGGTACCAGTGATAGGTAAAGGAAAAATTAAAATCTATCAGAAGAATGGTGAGCCAAATTACATCTCCAATGTGTATTACGTACCAAACATGAAAAATAACATCCTCAGTATCGGCCAACTCCTTGAGAAGGGGTATGTCATACACATGGAGAACTATTCTCTCTCTATAAGAGATGCTCACATGAGACTTGTGGCTCAAGTCCAAATGGCGAAGAATCGCATGTTTCCGCTCCATATTAACATAAAGGCCGATAAGTGCCTCTATGGACTCGTGAAGAATGATTCATGGAGATGGCATCTTCGCTTTGGGCATCTCCATTTCAGCGGCCTTAAACTCTTGTCTTCATCAAGCATGGTGCATGGCTTGCCGACTATTGAAGGTCCAGAACATGTGTGTGAGGCGTGCACACTCGGTAAGCAACAAAGAAACTCCTTCCCAAGTGGAGTGTCCAGAAGAGCAAAGGAACCATTGCAGTTGGTTCACACTGATATTTGCGGACCACTTGAAACACCCTCTCTTGGAGGTAATAAATACTTTATTACCTTCATTGATGATTTCAGCAGAAAACTTTGGGTGTATTGCATCAAAGAAAAATCTTTTGCTTTCACTATCTTTAAAATTTTCAAAGCTCGTGTTGAAGTTGAAAGTGGTTACAAAATTAAAGTACTTAGATCTGACAGAGGTGGAGAGTACACCTCAAATGCATTTCGAGATTATTGCAGGGAACAAGGCATCAAGCAACAGCACACTGCAGCCTACACGCCACAACAGAATGGCATTGCGGAACGAAAGAACCGCACCATCCTCGACATGACAAGAACCATGCTCAAAGAGAAAGGCCTGCCAAAGAGCTTCTGGGCAGAGGCAGTTGCATGTACTGCCTACTTGCTCAATCGGTGTCCAACCAAGAGTGTCAGAAACATGACGCCACAGGAGGCATGAAGTGGCTACAAACCGAGCGTGGCGCACCTAAGGATCTTTGGGTGTGTCGCCTACGCTCAAGTTCCAGAAGCAAGAAGAAGAAAACTTGATGATCGTGGCGAGAAATGCATCTTCATCGGCTATAGTGAAGAATCTAAAGCCTACAAGCTCTACAATCCACTAACCAATAAAGTAGTGGTGAGTAGAGATGTGGTCTTTAGTGAGGAAGAAGCTTGGAAATGGAACGAGGAAGAATCGACCAAAGATATTCAAGTCGAAACAGAAGAACATGAAGAATGGCATGATCGTCAAGAGCAAACACCTGCAACACCTTCTTTGGTTGCATCATCAGGACACAAAAGTCCAGGAGTACATTCCATCTCTCCTGGAAGTACTCCATCAAGTCAAAATTCGGCCAGCTCGTCCTCACCCATGGCACCTATCAAAATGAGAAGCTTAAGCGACATCTATGAGCAAACTGAAGAGGTCAATCTTTTCTGTCTGTATGCAGATCATGAGCCTCTGACGTTTCAGGAGGCCATAAAAGAAGAATGTTGGAGAATCGCAATGAAAGAAGAAATCCATGCCATTGAGAAGAATGACACATGGAAGCTGACTACGCTTCCTAATGGCCAGAAAACTATTGGTGTCAAATGGGTGTACAAGATCAAGCGAAATGCTGATGGTGAGATCGATTGCTACAAGGCAAGGCTCGTAGCAAAGGGCTACAAACAGAAGTACGGGGTGGATTATGAAGAAGTCTTCGCTCCTGTTGCTCGCCTTGACACTGTGAGGATGATTATCTCCCTTGCTGCCCATCATAGTTGGATAATCTACCAACTGGATGTGAAATCTGCATTCCTGAATGGAATTCTGGAAGAAGAGGTCTATGTTGACCAACCTGAAGGCTTTGTTATGCAAGGGGAGGAACACAAGGTGTATCGGTTGAAGAAAGCCCTCTATGGGTTGAAGCAAGCTCCACGAGCTTGGAATGCACGCATCGACAACTATCTTCAAGAGAACGGCTTCGCCCAATGTCCATATGAGCATGCAGTCTACATCAAGAAGAATGCTCATGGCAATATACTTATAGCATGCCTGTATGTTGATGATTTGTTATTTACAGGGAACAGTCAGCCGATGTTTGATGGATTCAAGAAGGCCATGTTTAATGAGTTCGAAATGACCGATGGAGGTCTGATGTCCTTCTTTCTGGGCATCGAAGTGAAGCAACAATATGGTGGCATTTATATATCTCAGAAAAAGTATGCCAAGGAGTTACTTGAAAAGTTCAAGATGGCTGATTGCAACGCCGTAAACATGCTTGTAACAACGGGCTTAAAACTGACAAAGGACGGAGAAGGAAAAAGTGTGGACTCGACTCTGTTCAAGAGTCTAATTGGAAGCCTAAGGTACCTCACAATCACAGGGCCGGATATCATCTACAGTGTTGGGCTTCTAAGCAGGTACATGGAAGCACCAAAAGAATCACACTGGCTAGCTTGCAAAAAGAATCCTTAGGTACGTCAAAGGAACAGTGGAATTCGGTCTTTTCTATCCATACGATGATGAAGCAATGCTGTATGGATACTCAGATAGTGATTGGGGAGGTAACCAAGATGAAAGAAAGAGCACTACTGGCTATGTATTTTATCTCGGGTCGACTGCTTTCACATGGAATTCGAAGAAGCAAAGTGTGGTCGCCCTGTCCACATGTGAAGCCGAGTACGTGGCAGCATCATCCACTGTCTGTGAGGCAATTTGGTTAAGAAACCTGCTAAAGGAGCTGAAGCATCCGCAGGAAGAATCCACAGTCATATATGTGGATAACAAGTCAGCAATTGAGCTTGCCAAAAATCCGGTGCAGCATGGAAGGAGCAAGCATATCGATACCCGATATCATTTTCTAAGAGATCAAGTGAAGCAGAAAGCAGTAAAATTGGAATATTGTCACACCACTGAACAGGTAGCGGATATTTTCACCAAGGCACTCCCAACAGATGCATTCAGACGACTAAGATTGATACTCGGAATGAAACCAGTTTTGGTTTGAAGGGGAGTGTTGGAAGTTGCAAACCAATCTGGACCATCCATTTGGTCAAACCGTTGGGTTCTCAAGGGAGGAGTAATTGCTGAGAGAAGCTTCTAGCAACTTGGTGTATATTCTCCATGAAATCGTTGGCTTCCAATGCATTGGAAAGAAAAGGCATTTAATCTTTTGTTTTTGTTTTTTGGAAAATAGTTATTACATGCCCTTGTAGTGTATTGTTGTAAGGGCAATCAAGTCATTTTAACTATGTTGAAAAGTCTATATAAGGAGGGGTTTTGTTGTACATTTGAGAAAGGAAAAGTGCAATACAAAAATAGTTTTAGAAAATTTTTCATCTTCCTCTCTTCTTTCTTTGAAAATTATTTTTTCTTGAGTTGTCTTGAGGCTTTGAAAAGCCAATTGATCCAGCTTCTTAAGGCTCAGTACAGCCAACAATTTTATCTAACCCCAAGAACGCATCCAGGGTGTGAGGAAATCATTTACCCCCAAGGTGGGATTTCATTTACAAGCTCTCCATTTACAACTTCTCCATTTATTATAGGACTTACATGGTCTACCGGCTATGCACACGTAGAAAATCATATCGCCGTAGGGGGCCCGTTTGGATAACATGTAACTTAGTTAAGATGAGTCCGAGTTGCATGTGACTTCATAGCTTGTGGTGTTTGGATACTTGAAGTTACATGCAACTTCATAGCATCATAAGTCCAAGTTACATCCTATTTCCTCCAAAATCTAACATCCCGAAACCCTGAGTTTCAAGTAGGATAGCATCCAACATTCAGATTTTTCAAATGCTGGTTTACAAGGTAGATTCGCAGCAACCTGTTGATGAAGATGGTTGATGGTTTCAATGAAGAGGGTTGGTGGCTTCAATGAAGATGTTGATGGTCGCCATTAATATAGTTTGGCTATAAAGAGGAAGCCTTGCGACAGAAAAATCACAAAAATCACAATCTCCTTCCTCCTTCCAATCCGAGAAGAAGCCTCTCTTTCCCTTACTCCTCCCCTACGAGCTGGTTTTTCCTTTTTTTTTTTCTACAACTTCCAGTGTTTGACAGAAGTTGGGGAAATCGGATTGTGTACTGAGTTACTTAGGAGGCTCTTATCGTACTAAGTAAACTCAGTTGGGCTCACTGTAAATGCATGTTGTTTATCCACATCATTCATCCGTTTTTCCAGCTCATTTAAGTGGTTCAAACCAAAATTGAAGTATATCCCAAACTCAGGTGGACCATACCACAGGAAACAGTGGGTATAATGGTTTCCACCGTTGAAACTTTTCTAGGGCCGGCAGTGATGTTTATTTGTTATCCAACCTATTCATAAGATCACGCAGACATTGATGAAGGGAAAAATGAAATATCATCTTGATCCAAAACTTCCGTAGACCCCAAGAATTTTTCAACGGTTGACGGTCAATTCACATTGTTTCCTATGATGTGGTCCACTTAAATTTTTTATATGCTTCATTTTTTGCCTCAAGACATAAAATTATATGTTAAGATGGATGAACGGAGAGGATAAAATACATAAATGAGGGTGGACCCTGCAGAGTTTACTCAGTATACTTGGTGTTTTGGGTGGCTGTCCCTATATGGCATCTAAAATGTATTTAGGTGGCTGTACCGTTTATATGCCATCTATACCATTATATGCCATCTAAAATGTATTTAATTATCTTGGGTGGCTGTCCGTTGTTTTATATAGGTGTGGCCATCTAATGATTGGACTGGTCTGGTTTTTTACGCATCCCATTATCAAGTGGACCATATTTTACTTTTTATGGTCCATTAGATGATGAAATTAGCTTAAAAATTGGCTTACGCTACTCAATTTGATGGGCTTAGTAAAATGATATCCATTGAGTCAAGTCTAATCCCATTTAAATTAAGTGTTGAGATATATCCATTGTCCCCACATATAGTAGATGTGAACATAAAGTCATTAACATGTAACAAAGTTACATGTTACCCAAACATATGTTACAAGTAACATGTAACCAAGTTACATCTTGCATCCAAACAGGATTGCATGTAACCAAGTATCACCCGTAACTTGGTCACATGTGACTTTCTTACTTCTTAAAGAAAGTTACATGCATCCAAAAGACCCCTAAAGCATTTACAGCTTACAGGCAAACAGGAGAAGCTGTAAATGGTTTCCACTTGTAAATCATTTACAATTTATAGGCATCCAAACCACTCCTTAGGGTGTTAGATTCCCTCCGGACGATGTTGCATTGCTACTGGAGTTGAGAGAAATTGAGATGGTGTGTTGTTGCCAAAATTAAGAGACGAAGATAGAACACTGATGTTGTTGAAGTGAAAGAGACCGAAAAGGTGCGTCGTTACCGACGTTTTGTGTGTGTGTGTGTGTGTGTGTGTGTGTGAGAGAGAGAGAGAGAGAGAGAGAGAGAGAGAGAGAGAGAGGCATAGGGTTTTAGATTGAAGCAAGGAGAGAGGGGGTGAGGCGTCAGATAGTTGGAGAGCCATTTCATCCCTCTCTGCTTCAGTCCAGATGCATAGTGCTCAAAAGTTTAATCTCTTCTCATCAAATGTTTTTTTTTTCTTCAGAGAGAGAGAGAGAGGTTAAGAAAAATTAGATTTAAAGAATTAAGGAAAAATGTTTTACTGATTTTAACCTTCTGCTATTTCTTTTATTACGTTTAGTCCCACGTTGAAAATTAGTTAGACTTTATATTAGAATTCTTAATTAATTTTTTTTAGTAGAAAAAAAGAGTATGCCTTGGGTGTAACCTCACACACACACATGGGCCACATCTATGGTCATGGTGAGGCGAGGTGTGATGTAGTGTGGTGTGTCTTTGATCAGACACTTTTTATTTTCTCTCCATGGATTATCTACAGGTCATGGATATGAAGATTGGGAGCCATCATGCATCGACATAATATTTAATGAGCCAGCATGTACCGACATGCATTTATTACGCTGCTCGCATGTGCCTTGAGCCCTAATAGCTACCTAAAGGGTTTCAATTCCTTTTAAAAATTTACTCTGAAAAATTTCTCTCTTTATTTGGTTTTCCTTTGAGTTCTCTCTTTGGGCAAATCAGTACGAGTTTTCTTAGGTTCATGTGGCTAAGATTGCGAATACACCTAATCAATGTTGATCATCTACAAGGAGAGCTGGCAGACTTATTGGGACCCACTGCATCAAGGATCTTCCTGTGGGGGCAAATCTTTTAGATAGTGACTATAACATGCCTCAACTCTCCATATTATACTCTGTTATTTCTATTTTTGAATTTTCTACTCTACCTCTTTTATTTAGAATTAATGGGCATTAAGAGGAAGGTTTAATTTTGAATTTTTAGAAAAAAAGAGAAAAAAAGTGAAAGTTTATTATTTGAAAATGAGTGAGAAATTAGAGTTTAAATTTTAAATTTTTGAAAATCTAATGAGCCAATCTAGGTTGAAGGGATTTTAGACAACTAAGTATAAGCTTGACCTGCTTAAGAAATAAGCTTGAGTTTTAAGCCCGAACTCGACCCTAAAGCTTAATATTCCAGCCCAAGCTCAACTCGAGGTTGGCCAAGCCTGGAAGCCCATCGGGCCAGCTCGGCCAATTGACAACCATACTTGGAAGTGGTTTCGATGGTCCATAAATATGTGGATGACAACAATGTGATTATCAATGCAATTACCCCACATCACACACGTGAGTACAAGAGAGGACTCACTTTTCTTTTTTAGGTTGTTCTTATTTGCTTTTATATCACATTTTTATGTTACTAATTTTTACATTTTTTAGGACATAAGTATTATTAGATTTTCTTGCCTAGGGGTGTCTAGCTCTATGGTATAATGCTAGATAGATTTTATTTCAACATTGAGATCACGGGATCAAGTACCATGTGTATATTTCTTACTTAGGGGTTTTTATTATTTTTGAGATTTTGGCAATGAATCTTATTTTTAGATTCTTTAGATTATGTTATAAATTGTTTGAAGAGCATATTGTAAGTAATATTACATATAAGTCACATTTCCTGAGAAATAAAATACAATTGAATGTTTTTTTTTTCGAGCAAGTTCTCTTATTTGTGAATGGTATAAGATTAGAGGATGGATTCGAATTTCCAATATGGTACATTGAATCTTAGGGCCTGTTTGGTTTGCCATACATTCAAGGAAACTAGGGTAAATAATGAAAATTACCTACGGTCTAAAATATAACTAGGGTAAATAATGAAAATTACCTACGGTCTAAAATATATGCTGAATTTTACCTCGTTCTTCGAGCAAACTCTTACTCATAAAAGTCAAAATTCTTTATGATGTGTGTGTTTTATATAGGATGTTCATTATTTTAGGGCATGAACAAAAAAAAAAAAAAAAGTCAGATCTAAAGCTCAAGTGGGCCACACCACATAAAATAGTGTTTCCCACAATCAGTGTCATTTTATCCACTTCTTCCTTTAGTGTGGTCCACTAATCCACTTGAGCTTTGGATCTACCGCATTTTGGAACTAACACTATTATTACACCCACACCTTTGGGACAGTGGTAGACTGAGGGCTTGTTTGTTAACAATAAAAAAATCAAGGAACGCGGAACGGGGAAAACACTCGGTGTTAAGTGACATTTGTTAACACACAATTTGGAAAGCCCTAGGTGATTTTATACATAAATTTTTCGGCAAGAGAGGTTTAGCTTAACGCTGAACACGGAATGCGCTTCGCGATACTTCTTAGAAAATAAAATTTTTCTTCCAAATTTACCCATACTTGCGAGAAATTTTCTCTCTCCAAAACAGATTTTGTAATACAAACCTTCCTAGAACTTTATTAGGCCCCTCCATGATTTTTGTTAGATACACACCGTCCATCAACTATTTCAGATAATTCTAGAGCATGAGCACAAAATACGAAGAACATCAAAAGCTCAAGTGGACCGCCCTATAGAAAGCAACGAAATTTAAATGGCTATCGTGGACCACCCTACAGAAAGCAACGAAATTTAAATGGCTATCATTGGAACCTTTCTAAGGTCTATCGTGAGGTTTATTTGCCATCTAAACTCTTCATATGGTCACACAGACCTAGACGAAGGGAAAACACAAATATCAGCTTGTTCAC
Organism: Liriodendron chinense; assembly: GCA_003013855.2. NCBI lineage: Eukaryota > Viridiplantae > Streptophyta > Magnoliopsida > Magnoliales > Magnoliaceae > Liriodendron > Liriodendron chinense. The sequence goes on from PVNU02002589.1 coordinate 1,058,109, forward strand.
AACCTTTACTAGCTTGAAGAAGTTTCAAACGGTAAGCACCTAATTCCCACGGTTTCCTGTAGTGTGGCCCACTTGACTTTTGGATCTATCTAATTTTTTAGTTTTTATCCTAAAATGAGCATGCAAAAAGAATGGATGGGATGGATTTCCCACAAACATCATGGTGGGCCCCACCTAACATCCTAATGCACGAAGTTTGTGCGAAAGGCTTTAACAGGAAATCAGCGGGGATTGCACACAGTGGAATCGGATTGCATGGTGTGCAACACACCACTGCTTGCCATCACCAAGTTATGTGGCGCCACCATGACATATGTGTTATATCAAAACTGTCCATCCATTTTGTGACATCCTTTTAGTGCATAAGACCAAAAAAGATGCAGATCCAAATCTCAATTGGACCACACCACTAGAAAACGGTGATGATTGAATGTCACCATTAAAAACTTCATACGACCCATTGTAATGTATATTTACCATCCAACCTGTTGAATAGGTCACACAGACATGGATGATGGGAAAACATAAATACCAACTTCATCATAGCCTTCTATGGTGTCCAATAAATTTTCAACGCTAGGCGTTCAATTTCCATTATTTTCTTTAGTGTGGTCCACTTGAGCCTTAAATTGCCTCTTTTTTTCTTATTCCCTAAAATAGTATGGAAAAATGGATAGACGGCGTGGATAAAACATATACCTCAAAGTTGGCCTCATAAAGCCTTTGACAGGACCTCCGTCACTAGCTAGGTGCGGGTGCGCTTCAGTGGATCTCCGATCCAGACGCGAGCAGCAGCATCAACGAAGACTACCTTTACCGTGGGGTTACTTGATGTATGTACTATGTATCTGCGCTGTCCATCCTTTTTTTAGATCATTTTAGGGCATTTTTCCAAAATTTGAAGTAGCTCCAATTATTAGGTAGACTATAAGAAACAATGGTTCACCAGATATTATGATCTATTTCATTTTTTGGGAGCATGCCTTGAAATGAGATGGCAAATGGAATGGATGGAGTGGATATAAAACAAATACATCGTGATAAACTTTACAATGCCCAACAAGAGATAGGGGTAAATATATCAAGTTAACAGATTTCGGCTATTTCAGACATTTGTTAACAAATAGGTTGTTTCAAATTCAGTACTTAATTTTCGGACTTCGGCAACAATTACCAAACATGTTTTTAGACTTCACATCCATATTTCAAATTCAGATTTCAGATTCAGGCTTCAAATTCCAAATTCAAGCTTCAGACTTCAGATTTAACAAAAGGGCCCTGAGTGAAGATAACCTCGTCTCAACACTGAGGTCAAGGTATCAAATCCCATTGTGGGGGTGGCTAACATTGGAGGGTGACTAACCGTGTAGGTGTGTGTACTAACTCAATATATATATATATATATATATATATATATATATATATATATATATATATATATATATATATATATATATAATGATTGCATGTATGGAAATACCATGATATTTTGACCGTCCAATCTCAGTTTTGGGATCAAATTCTTCATTCAGGAGAATATTGTATTATGTGAAAACCTGCATTTGGTAGACCATAGAATTGTAATCAACGTACCCAATTTCACATCTAATGTTGGTCAGCTATAGCGTATGCAACTTGAATGTCACATGTAAAAGGCACATGTGGATGGACTTGTGGATAAAAAAAAAAAACATGCATTAATATGAAAACCATAGATCTAGTAGATTTCTAAATCCACCAAAAATCCCACAACATCTACTATTGGCACAGATGATATGATATCTGGCTTAATCCAATCTTACATATCGTTTCCAAACCCTGAATGGAGTTTGCATGGAACCGAATGCAACTCCATACCACCTAATCCCACTGTTCCAAACAGGCTGGTGTGGCCCCACCAGTAACATAGAAATCAGGGTGGTCAATCTGTGATCTCAGCCACGCAATGTACGAACAACCCATGAGCTTGGAGAACTGCCTGCTCGTTACTTGTGATGATCCAAACCATTCATCCGAAAAAAAAATGTGGCTCATGCGTTGTTTCATCTTCCTAAGAGAGTAGTCAAAATCAACGGCATAGAAAATGTGCTCTAACCTAGCATCACGGGACGGTGAGGATTATGTACAGTCAGATTCTTCCCATGTGGAGGCCAATGAGGGAACGTGTAGTTAAACGGTCTGGATCATCATATACGTGATGGGGCAGGGCGAGTTGATTGGGCAACTCTCGCCTGTGAACCTTTGAGTACTTAGTGTTTCCTGAGGAATATAAATTAGATGATGGTAGGAAATGTTTGTCTACTCCTGTAGTTTGAAAATCCTCTGATTATATTGGAAAGTATTAATGATATTTTTCAAAATCTGACATATTTTTAAATACTATGGCTTTATGGGTCCCCCTCTATAGCTCAGCGGTAGACAAACTCTCTTTCAACACTAATATCATGAGGATTAGTGCCAATGTGATGTGCACGGGTGTGTGTGGTGTGGGTGAAAAAAAAAAACTATAGTTTTATTGCATTATTTTTGTGAAAAATAATAATTCCCCCAAGAATTTTGTTCCGTAAATAAATAATAAGAGGTGTTTACTTTTTCAATTCCTTGATAAATACCAGTAAATAGTTCATTATTGCCATTTACGTCTCATTCAATAGTGTGATATTTTCACCTTGGAACTCAATCGTGTGAAGCTTATTTAAATATGCGGGATCTGCTGTAATATATCTGACAAATCCACATTGTCAATCCATTTTACCTATACGTTTTAGGGCATGAGCCAAAAAATGAGGCAAATCCAAAGCCCAAGTAGCCCACACCATAAGAAATCGTGGTCATAAAAAGGTTTTTAATGATAGGCATTCAACCCATTGTTTCGTGTGGCGTGGTTCACTTGAGCTTTGGATCTACCTCAATTTTGGGTTCACGCCCTAAAATCAGTCGGAGAAAATGGATGTATGGCATGTATAAGTCACATATATCATAGTGGGCTCCACATGAAATTCACACCCTTCTTGATTTTAGTATAAAAAAAGCAGCACCATATTTGTCAACATAGAAAAAAATGAGAGAATTACATTGATAATCAATCATTACACATTTACATACATTTACATGTATTTACATAGGAAAATTGAAAAACAAACATCCCTTAAAAATTGCCGGTTCACCACATAATGCTGGAGGATTAGATATCATGGAGGGTGCTTTTTGAGGGAAGAAATTATGCAAATGAACTCATTTAAGTTCTTAAATTATTGAAAGTCGAGACTTGTGGGGCTTGAGTGGTATTTATATCATCTAAGCCATCTAACACATGCATCCCACATGGTGATCACACGAATTAAAAATCAGGCTCATCAAATCATCAAATGGGATACACATAAATTTAATTATTTTGTGGTGTATATTACTTTTTCTGGATTAGCCCATCTTATTATCAAATCCTCCATATTTTTTGTTTGCCTAACAATTATGTTGGTTTGCATTTGTTTGATGGATAAGATGTTAAGCAATTACCAAGCAGGCCTCACAATTCTGAATTCTTCACTTTATAAAGAAAAAATAAATGAGAACAGCATCACAAGTTTTCATCTAAAAAAGCACTTTTGGAAATGTTGGTTCATGGAGGCACTATTTGGTAAAATCCAAGCCTTGAAAGTATTTTACTGTAAAATCTCATAAATAAACAAACAATTTTAAACTTTAGGAATTATTATAAAAAATTCCTCAAAGAATTGGATATTACCAAATAATGCACCAACTAACCAAAAGTTGTGGAGCTCATGTGATATGTGTTTCACATCCAACCCATTCAACAAGTGCACACCAACATTATTGTTTAACAATTCAAAAGTAAGGTGGATCGTGAGGTGGGATAATCCATAAAACACAGCATACACCACTCAAAATATTTCAATTCAGGCCTATGATGTGGTGCCTAGCTGTCATGTGACTTACCGAGATGCTTTCGACATGCGTGTGGAGCCCTATCCATCCATACACAGGTACGTGTGCCAATATTTATCACATTTATGATCTGATCTTACTCGTTTGGTTGACTCACAAGAGGTTCAACACAAGGTCATGGGTTCCAATACCCATTGTGGTATAAAAAAGCCATTGTGATGTGAGTGCATGTGTTGAAAAAACAAAAAAAGATTACGCAGTTTTACTTCTTAGCTGAATGTAATTTACAATTTTTTCTTTACCACAATGTACCCGGGAAGATGATAAATTGGACAATTTCTTCCATTCTTCATTTGTTTTATATTGTGTACCACATTACCTAACTTTTAAGCTGTGGCTCACCAAAGGAAATATCCCTTGTGCGGCCCAACGATAAATCCTCACATGGGCTTATCAAATGTCGGAAAATAACTAAAAGCAAGGATTCCCCTTTAACAACTGATGATTATGCACTTTTTACTGTACAACAGATCAGCTAACTTGGCACTTTTTAGTTGGGTAACGTGAGAGTGGTTATCTTTATGGGGAGCGGATTGCCTGTGCCCCCTGTGTGGGGCCACAGAGATGTCTGTCACAAATCCACTCCATTCATTGGTATTTAAAGACCACAACAGGACTGGATTCTAAAAATCAGGAATATCCAAAACTCAGGTGGGACATACCACATGAAACAGTGGGGATTGAATGTGTGTTGCTGATAGAAGATTTTTTTATCAGGATGATATTTGTTCCTACAATTTATCTGAGTGGTAATAATTATATAAACGTTTTGAATGCCATATAAACATCACGGCCAGGCTCAAGGAGGTTTTAGCTGTGGATGTTGTTGTTCCCACTGTTTTGTGGGTGTAGCCCACCTGAATTTTGGATATTCCTGATTGTTATAATCGTGTCCTCTTGTGGTCATTCAAAACAGATGGATGGAATGGATTTATTAGGGACATCTTTGTAGACCCCACACAGCCCCGGGGATAGAGGGGCGCGAATTAGGTGTTACCCCAGCTTAGTGGGTGTTACCCCTGCCGGCCCACATGGATGATATTTTGTATATCCACGCCGTCCATCCATCCGTTTCTACAGCCTATTTTAGGATGAGGTTCCAAAAATTATGTAGATCCAAATCTCAAGTGGACCATAACACTAGAAATAGTGTGATTGAGTGCCCCACCATTAAAAATTCCAAAGAGCCCATCGTAAGGTTTTGGTAATGTTTATTTGCAATCCAAGTTCTTGATAATGTCAATAAAGTCTTGATGAAGGGAAAATATAAAGATAAGATTGATCCAAAACTTTTGTGGCCCACAAAACGTTTTTAATGGTTATACATGGTATGGTCCACCTAAGATTTGGATCTTCTTAGGATTTTGGATCACAGCCTAAAATGATATGAAAAAAGAGATAAACGGCGTTGATATATAAAAAATATATCAAGATGGGCCCCACACGGTTCGGGTAACACCCGCTAAGCTGTTCCCGGGGTAACACCTAATTCGCGCCCGGCATAGAGACATCTCTGTCACCGCAGTCACAGTCAATCCACTCCCATCTTTATGAAACACATGGTCCAAGCTGGCAAACTCCATGGGACTGTCATGATATATGTGTTTTATACATTTTTTTTTCATGAGGCCTACCGTAATAGGAGTGTTTTATCCACGCCGTCCATTCATTTTATCAGCTTAATTTTGGGCATGAAATAAAAACTGAGGCAGATCCAAAGCTAAGTGGATCACCTCACAGGATAAAGTGGGGATAACGATGGCTATGGTTGAAACCTTCTTAGGGCCCACGGTGACATTTATTTGCCAGCCAATCTGTTCATAACGTCACACGTACCTGGATGAAGGAAAACACAAATATATACAAAGCTTCTGTGGCGCCAAGAAGTTTTTAAATGATGGTGTTCCATCTCTACTTTTTCATGTGGTGTAGCCCACTTGAGCCTTTCAACTGCCTCAATTTTGGTTTAACGCCCTAAACTGATCTGGAAAAACGGATGGACGGCATGGATGAAAAGCATACATCATGGTGGCCCCACAGAGCTTGGCAACGTCCAGCCTACCCGAGGAAATCCGCATCCCCTTGAAACAGCTGGCAGCTTCCTTTTGAAACCATCGTGGGTCCACCAGGCGTGGATGTACACTTTTTCTGTAGGCCAGTTAGAATGAGTCCCTGGGTCCACTGCTTTGTCCACATGAAATCTATTCTGTCCATCAATTTCATCAGATAATGCTTATGATGGAGCCAAAAAATGAAGCCCATTCAAAACTCAAGTGGAACACACCATCAGAAACAGTGGAGATTAAATGCCCACCATTGGAACCTTCGTGAGGCCCACAGAAGTTTTGAATCTGTCTAGTATTCCTAGTTTCCCTCCATCCTGGTGGATGTCACTTCATGAACGGGTTGGATAACACATAAACATCACGGTGGGCCCAGGAAGGTTTCAACGGTGGGTGTTTCCATCCCCACTGTTTCACTTGTTTTGTCTCACTTGAGTCTTTTATCTGCCTCATTTGTGGATCCACACCTTAAAATGAAATGGAGAAACTGATGGACGGAGTGGATGTCACAAGGATATAACGGTAGACCCCACAGAGCTTTGGGTTGAAGAGACTCTTAAAACGGGTTTCAGGAAAGTTGCCTCCAACTCACCCGCATAATCCCCATCGCTGACTCCTCAGTCCACACTTTTTTCACTCCCCCTACTATCAGCGAATATCTTGAACGAGTCAAAACTCAACGACACCTCTCTCTATCTCTGATGGCAGGAAAGCTCAGATGCGTGGTGGTAGCCGTTGATGGAAGCGAGGAGAGCATGAACGCCCTTAAATGGGCCCTACAGAATCTATGTCTAAGATCTCAATCAGATAACTCCGAACCCGGCTCCTTCGTAATCCTCCACGTTCAATCTCCACCGTCCATCGCCGCAGGCCTCAATCCCGGTGCTATCCCCTTTGGCGGTCCCAGTAAGAATCCCCTGCCTCATCCCCCTCTTCTCCTCAAATTCTCCCCAATTTCTCCTCAAATTCTCACAATCTCTTCCCAACTCTCTTTCTCTCTCTCTCTCAAAAACATCAGCTCGTGTCGAGGTGCCGGCTTTCACGGCGGCGATCGAGGCTCACCAGAAACGAATCACCGAGGCGATCATGGCCCACGCGCTGCAGATATGCTCTGAGAAGAACATCGTGAGTGTTGATCTGGACCGTTGTTTGGATTCTTCTTGAGTTCGTCATCCATCTCTCTCACGGTAGATGAATCATGAATTGCAGGCGAATGTCAAAACACAAGTAGTCATTGGCGATCCAAAGGATATGATTTGCGAAGTTACTGCCAATTTGAACTCGGATCTCCTTGTAATGGGGTGTCGCGATTACGGTGCCATTAAAAGGTAATTTTTAGTTAATGCTTTGTTCTTAATTTCAAGCTGAATTGTTGATTTTAAATTATTCATAAGATGCGAGTGGTATTATCCAAATTACTAGCGATCCTTTATCTATTTATTTATTTATAACTCGGAATGCATTGAAAATGGATGAATTGGTTTTCTTGATTCTTGGCATTGAGTGGTAGGCTATTGTGATTTTTTTAGCGATCTTGTTGCTTGTTTGAAGTGGGGCATTGCCATCTTTCACCGTTGGTGCGTGTACATGTGATGTTGGGTTTTATTTAGTTTATGTTATTGGTTGACGCTGTGATTTTGTCGTTTGGTCGAATGCTTTTGCTTGCTATTAAGGCTGCAGTGTCTGGATGCATAGATGAATTGAATTGCAGTTATTCAGTTTAGTTTAGAGGAAATGATAATGTTAATGATTCCAAAATCTGGAAAGTGGTAAGGTGGTTCAAATTAGCCTTGGGGCAAAAAATTAGCACATGATAAAGCGAGGTGCTTGGTGTTTGCCTCTCAAATGAAGTTGTAGAAGTGATGGCTAATGTCTTTGGGTGAAAGTTGGATAGTCTCCCTTTTACATATCTTGGCCTTCTGTCATGCGTGGGCAACCCCGCAAAATGCTTATGGGACTTGGTTGTTGAAAGAATTGAGGGAGGACTCTAGCATAGAAGAGCAAATGTCTATCACTGGGCAGTTGCATCACTATTAAAACCACTCTCTCAGATATGCTGATCTACTTTATGTCTCTATACCAGTATCCCATTAGTGTCTCATTTGTTACATTGAAAAATTCGAAAGAGATTTTCTATGGGGATGATTGGGAGAGAAGAAAGAGATGCCACCTGGTTGAGTGGAAGGAGGTTTGCAGTCCAAAGTTTTGATTGAAATGGGCATAAAGGATCTAAATAAATGAATCTTGCATTTTTGGGAAAGTGGCTATGGAGATCCTACATAGAAGATAAACCCTTGTGGAAACAAATCATCTCCTATAAATGTGGAGTACGAGACGGATGTTGGTGTACCTTTGGTTCTGGACTTTGTCAAGACTAGGGTGGGTGCAAGACTATGATGGGTGGCTCCTAAGAACTTATGAAACAAATTCAATGTGGGAGACGTCACTCAGATCATGTTTATGGAAGATATATGGCTTTATTTATTTATTTTTTATTATTTTTTTGCTCCAATTCAAGTGGATTTTGATAGAATGTGGCATTTCACCCTCTACCATGAGGAAGTTATGTCCCAATGCCTTTGTCAAGTGGGGCATGAGACGATTGGTCCTCTACCTTCCGCAAGAACCTCACCAACTAAGGGTGCCTTTGGATCCTAAGTCGTTTTGCTTCAGTTACTTATGCATCAATTACCTGATCTCGGTTTCTACTTATTCAACTAAGTATGTTTGGTAAACAACATACTTAGTCCTGAATAGAATCCATAAATTACAACATAAATTATTTTTGCAATTGCAACATAACTTGATGTGGATTGTCCATCATCCGGACACACCTTTGATGCAGGGCTATCCATCGTGTGCTGTCCACCTTTAATATCCACCGTCCATCATGCGGGGCCAATTTTTTTATGTGGACCGGCCGTTATATTGGGCCTACCTAGTCCCTATCTTCAATGTGAACCGTCCATTGTGTGGGGCCTACCTTCAATGTGGACCATCCACCTTGCAACACCCACCTTTGATGTGAGCTATCCATCATGCGGGGCCCAACTTGGATGTTGACTGTCCATCATGTCGAACATTGGATGCGGATTGTCCATCATGTAGGGCCCGCCTTGGATGTGAGCCATTTATCATTAGGGGCCGACCTTTGATGTAGACTGTTCATTGTGTGGGCCCCACCCTTCGATGTGGCTGTCCTTCATGTGGGGCCACCTTTCATATGGATTGTCCATCACGTGGGGCCCACCTTGTTGTTGGTCGTCCATCTTGTGGAGACCACCTCCCCCCATAGCAAAAATGAAAAAACAAGATTTTTTAACTTAACAAGAAATTTTTGCTCAAGGCCACAAGTCATTTTAAAGTGTTCTACAACTTTTAAATGGAATTTTACCAAACTAACATTTGTCACATAAGCTATTGATTTGCTGCAGTTAGTCAAACAAATAGCTTGTCAATGCGTTCCAAAACGCGCCGTAAGAGATCGAGGAATTTGCTAGGCTCAAGCATCGTGTATGGAACATTGCCATTTATCCCAAGTTGAGGAGGGTGGAATTAGAAGGGGCAAATCATGCCTATTTACAGTAAGATCCTTTTATCTGTTACTTAAATTGGTGGGAGGACTCCTCACCCTGCTCCATCAGCTCATGGTGAAAGACATGATATCGACCATTAATCATCTTTAGAGAAGAAACATGATTATCATGAACATTTGCTCTTATTGTCTCAAATACGCAGAATCAGTTAACGATGTATTTATACACTCTGAGTATGCCACAGAGATTTGATGGCACTTTATGGGCCTATTCTTCATGCTGTGCATTATGCATGGTTCAGTTGAGGCTGTAGCATTAGAATGGAGATGGGGATACTGTCCTATAAAATCCTATAGCGCCTATCTTTACTCTCTAGTTTGTTGAAACTTTGGAAAGCAGAATGATAGAATATTTGATAAGAGTGTTGAAGTGGTATTCCAAAGGGCTATGGGGAGGGTGGTTTGTGGGCTTTGGGAAGCTTACATCTAAGGGCTGTAAATGGGAAGAAATATTGGGTATTTGGATTGACCATGGTATCTATTCTTTTGTGGTGAAGCCGGCTGGTCCCTCGTCACCCCTCTTCCCCTTCTTCCTTTTGTATCTTTTCTCCCTTTTATTTAATTTTAATAAAATAATCATTGTCATTCAAAAAATAAAAAAAAAGAAAAAGAAAAAAAAGATGTTTCCTAGTATTTGTAATAAGTAGCTTTCAAATGCAACAATGTTCCTTTTTGAAGGTTTCCATCTCCTCGATGGAGATAAAATTAAAAGCCAAGTTATCTAGGTGAGGTCGTTTCCAGCCTTCACTGGAAAGGAAGTTGTTGTAGAACCCCAAAATATGATTGCAAACTTGGGGTTTCTTCAAAACTCTCCTTCTGTCGACCGCCACACTCTGGATATGGTGTTCCTTGCCTGGGCACTAGCAATGCTGTGGAAGAAATGCGTGTTCTTGTCCCCTTCTTTTAATCAAAGCACCCTCGATCGCTGCCTCCACATAATTTCCTCCTCAAGCCATCCTATAATCCATGGTTAACTCCAACTGCTTAGCTTTCTTGGTTTTTGACTATTCCCCCCCTTCGTCCATATAAAGGCTTGGATCTCCCAAAGAATGTTTTCTACTTCTGCTTCCTTATTCCCAAACACCTCTCTCTACCATTCACCAATCCCGCCTTTAAGGAGCCTAAGCCTTTGACTAAGCCAATCTTATAGATTAAATTTGACTTTGTTCAAAGTGGATGATAATTTTTGTAGCGGTCGCTGGAGAGAACTGCGAATGTATTGGATGCGTCATGGGCTAGTTAGTCTGGCTTCTTGCAACTAGATATGTTTTATTTTCGTGAGGATGAGGCCATGTGTAATCTCATGTAGTGTTTTCTGTACTAGACAAGGGCTCCATAGATCTAGTGAAGGTGAGCGGCTTGACAAACACTATCAATAATATTCAACTAAGAAGAAAATGGACTTAGTTGGATTGAAGAAAATCAACATATACTTAAAGAGGGCATCATACTAATTTTCCTTCTCCATGCAACTTATGAAGGCAGTCAGTGGTGGAGGGCATCCCCTTGAAGTAGAGCTGTTATCAATGGTGGTGGGGATCCCCTTATGTTGTTCTTGTGCCAATTTCAGGCTAAGTGCTCTCACTGTTGTGCCTTGACTTGAGATTATTAGAGTTGTAACTCTATTACCTATGATGGTGTCCTGGTGTGTGGCGTTACTTTGTATGCCTTTTCTTAAGGCTGTCTGTGAGGTGTGCAAATGTGAATGAAGAGCAAGTAGTGACTTTAAATGTTGGGACAAATACAACATATTTTCTATCATTTAAATTAGGATAAGTTTTTATAGATTGCTATATTTTTGTGAAGATGTCGATAGTATAAGTTGCTTAGGCCAACGGAGTTGTGTCGTGGTCTGTTAACTATGTTATGTAGGATAAAAATTTGTCTATATGCTTTTCGTTGTGCTCTGTAAATATTCCTAAGGGTTTGATTGATTAATCCATAAATCACTTTTTTTTTTTTTTACCTTTTTTCTTTAATTGTCATGGCATCAAATCAATTTTTTGTGTGTGTGTGTGTGCGCGCGGGGGGGGGGGGGGGGGGGAATTCCCTTGAAATCATCATATCAAGGAAATGTAGGGCCTGTTTGGATTCATTGAAATATAGATTGAGGAAGTATAATTTTTATGAAAATGGCATTTCTATTGTTTGTTTGTATAAATTTCTTAGAAACATCATTTCCATTTTCCTCTCATTTCTTAAAAAATGTCCTTGTTTCATTTCCTTGCCTAGACTTGAAATGTTATTTCCAAGAAATTGAGGGAAATGAGAGGAAATGACCTTCTTTTTATAAAGTGCACCACATGTGGGGCTTTTAGAAATGAAAACGTGGAATGGAAAATTCCCCTGAAATCTTCATATCAGGGAAATGCAGGGCTTGTTTGGATTCATTGAAATATATAGATTGAGGATGTGTGTGTGTGTGTGTATTTTATGAAAATGACATTTCTATTGTTTGTTTGTATAAATTTCTTAGAAACGCCATTTCCATTTTCATCTCATTTCTTAAAAAATGTCCTTGTTTCGTTTCTTTGCTCAGACTTGAGAAACGTTATTTCCAAGAAATTGAGGGAAATGAGAGGAAATGACCCTCTGTCTATAAAGTGCGTCACATGATAGTCACATGTGCCACCACCTTTTTTCTAATGCCCCTCTTTCTAAATGTGTCACACGTGTAGCCGTCCATCTTCAAGTGCTCACATGTGACACCATCCATCTTCAAGCGCCACCACACATGCGCCATTGTGTCACATGTGCAACATGTGCCATTGACCATCTATTAGTGACCCTTGTTTCAATGTGCCACACACTCCAAGGTACCATTTGCAACATGTGCTACCCTCATCTTCAAATGTCCTACATGTGGCCCCACATGTACAACCGTCCGTCTTCCAGTGCTCACATCTCCCACCATCCATCTTCAAGCGCCACCACTTGTGCCATTGTGCAATCGTGCAACATGTGCCATGGCCCATCTTTTAGTGACCTTCGCTTCAATTAGCCACATACCTCAAGGGGCCATGTGTAACATGTGCTACCCTCATCTTCAAACGCCCTACATGTGCCACAACCCGCATTTGCTACCCAAATCTTTAAGCACTTCACATGTGCCACAACCCACATGTGCTACATGGCTGTCAGCCATCTTTAAGCACTTCCCATGTGTGACATGTGCCAGTGTGCAACATATGCAATATATGCGACTAGCCACCTTCAATAGCCCTACGTGTAAACGTCCATTCAAACTACCCCACATGTGCCATATGTGCTACAATCTATCTTAAAGCACCGCACACATGCCTATGTGCTATATGTGCCACTATCCATCTTAAAGCACCATACACATGCCAATGTGGCACATGTGTAACATGTGCAACCACCTATCTTCAAGTTTGTCAACATGCACATGCTCTAATGTGCTACATGTGCAACATGTGCGACCCTCATCTTCAAGCACCCCACATGTGCACGTGTACCATGTGATATTGTGCGACGTGCCCATCCATCTTTAAGCATTTTGCATGCACCATGTGCCATCATGCCACATGTGCAACATGTGCCTCCATCTATCTTCAAGCATCTCACATGTGCCAATGTCCCAAATGTGTGAATGTGTCGTGTGACAATGTGACAATGTGCCACATTCCATCTTCAGCAAACATGTGCCACCTTCCATCTTTAAGTAAAATTTCCAAGAAAAAATCTTGTGTTTTTCCAAAACAAAATTGGAAATGAAGAAACTTTTTTCAAGGAAACCTTATTGAAAAGCAAATAGGAAAACAACTTTTCATTTCTGACTGTTTTCTACAAATGTCATTTCTCGGGAACACCATTTTCCTCAATTTTTTATTTTCATGAATCCAAATAAGCCCATAAAGAAAAAGGAAGAAAGTCCTTTTTCCATTTCCAATGTTTGTTTAGAGGGAAAATGGTAGTCAACTATGGAAAAGAAAATGAATTCCTTTGATGTGACAGTTTCCTCCATTTGAGAAAACAAAAAGAGGTTATTAATTTCCTTTTCCAAAGTATTCCACAAAACGTGGCTCTAACTACCCTTTGATGTATTGCTAAAAAAAAAACTACCCTCTGATGTGACATTTAGGGGGCGTTTGGATGGTAAGTTACTTTAGATAAGCTACTTATCCTTAAGTAGCTTATCTTCTTATCTTCTTGATCAGTAGATAAGCTTGTTTGGCAAACAACATGCTTGTCAGCTAAAATGTAGAAAAGCATGTTTTGTTTCCAACATCACGTAACTATTTATCCATTTCCAACAACTGGAAATAGAAAAGAATTTTCTTCCAACTGAGGAAATCGATTTAACATGTTTTATCTTTTTGGTTTCTCAAACGAAACTGTCACATCCAATAACATTTTGTTTTAAGGCTGACTACTGTTTTCTCTCTAAACAAGCAGGCCCTAGGTACTTCTATGAAGTACTTTTGTAATTGATTGAGAGTAACCATATGGCAAGGTGTGGCACCTTCTTGACTACTCATATGGTAATAGCTTTTGACAGATGGCTATTGGATGAAAAGATTCTCACAAGTGATTGTCTTCTTCATTGTTGAGGAGTTTGTTTTCTAATGGATTCATGTTATGAGGCTAAGGTGACAGTTAATGAATTACTCCATTATCCTTTTTGAGGGTTTGGTGTTCCTTAAGTGATATGTATTGGGTTGACTGATCTGTTTGAGAGCAGTTGGGGATCTTTTTGTGGCTTCTTAGATTGGTCAATTGTCATGTGAGGGGAGAACTCAAGTTTTATTTATTTTTGGGTGGCCATCCCATGTAATCCTTGGAGAGAGCCACCATAGTAGGATATTTAGAGGGCAGACAGAGTTCTTGTTGGCGTTAATTACTGAATTCGAAGCTGGATGACTTTTTGTGTGTTTGTTTATGAAGAACCCTATTCATTGAAAGTGATGATCTTTGTACACAGCAGAAAACAATGGGAAGCCAGGTGAGGAAATGTCAACTGCTACTGTCTCCGTCTGATTCACGAGAAAAGCACCATGTACAGGGTTATGCTAATGCATTCACTCTTCATTTCATTCATAAGAAATCACTGAGTATAGGGTGATCGAAGAGCATTTTGTTGACAAGTATTGCAGAAGTTATCACCAAATTCCCAATAGGGTATGGGGTTAAGAAAAAAGGGATCTTCTATGTTGTCATCATGTGGGCCCCTCAAGAGCCAACTTGAGCAAGTTATATGGTTTCAGAAAGTTTTCCATGTTGAGTTACGGCATGGAGTTCAAGAACTGTCCTAATCTAGAAGTTTCAAGATTACTTTTAAGTCGGTTCCTAGGTCAGCCTGGTTAGCAAGTTATCCTAGTTAAGAGTACATAATTAGTGAGGATCATTAGTTAAATAGTGTTTTAGTTCATTTCCAATTGGGAATGGTTGGTTTTAGGAAAGTTTTAGCTGTTAAGCAAGTTTTACAGCCAACTTTATTTTTGGGATGCAATAGGTTCTATTCAACTTTATTTTTGGGTTGTTTTAGACTTTAAAATTTGGGTTTTACAGTTGTTTGGGATGCAATGTCTCTAAGGGGGTGTTTGTTTTTCAATTCCCTCAAGTAAATACGTGCAAATGAGTAAATGATTAATTACGAAGGTAATTCTAGCACTGTTTTCTATGTTGATAGTGATGGCTTGCTTTTTGGACACTAAAATTGAGAAATGTGCAAATTTTATGTGGGCTGATGCTATGGCATGACCCCAAAATTGAGGCAGATCCAAAACTCAAGTGGACCACACCATGCAAAAGAGTGGGTTGAATGCCTATCGTTAAAAACCTTCTATGACCACGATTTCCTATGGTGTGGGCCACTTGAGCTTCAGATTTGCCTCATTTTTTGGCTCATGCCCTAATATATTCTATTAAAGTGAATGGATGACAATGACATGGATATGTCACAAACATCAGTGGGCCCCACGAATTTACGACAATTTTTTTCAAATTCTTTTTGCAAGGATGTAATTAGCACCGCACCAAACATGGGTAAAAGGTAATTATTACCAATTTGCATGTATTTACACAGGGAAATTGAAAAACAAACACCCCTAAGGGGAGTTGCTAATTTCAACATGATATTTTATGAATGAATGAATAGAAGTTCTTTCATCTTCTTGATCCTACAACTGGAATTTGATTGAGAAGAGATTCCTCTCATGTGGTGAGAAGCCATACAGAACAGCAGTTCTGGTGAGACTCCATTTTCAGGTTTTAGTCAGTGTTGTGACTCCACCTCTTCATAATCATTTAGATAGAGTCCTAGTCTCAAATGTGGGTATGCCACTCTTTACATTCTTTTGATTGGGGTCTGCATCTGCTTATTTGAATTTTCAGTTTTTTGTGTATATAACCCACAAACATAGTTTGGAACTTGAGAGACCAGGGTAACCAACCTGGGAGTCACCTGAGTCAACTAGGCAAGGTCAATAACTGGGCTACCATTTGGGCCAGGCCCGTCCAGGTGTCAGTATTACTCATCCTGGATTCTTGAGTTGACATGGGATTTGTTCGACCCAGACTGGTTGCAACATGACCCAATGAACGACCAAATCTAAAGTCAAATCTTGGTTTGCAGACTGTGTAAATGCTTGAATTTTAGTTTTTCATGTATTTCCCACGTCTATATGGTATCGGAGCAAGTTCTTTCCTTGGATTGGTAAGTGAATTGAATGGTAGAATTTTCTCGGATTTGTGATGGCTGCAAAATATCTTCTGAATACTTCGACAAAGAATTGCAGAATCCTTGGATTGGGATGAAAGTCTAGATTTGTGGTTCTATTTTTCTCTGCAACAACAAATCTTGCATTTGAGTCACGGCTAATATGTGATAAATATTTAGAGGATAATGATTTCATATTAGTTGAAAACATGGTTTCAATTTTGCAGGTTTTGTACAACAATGAAGTGCTTGAAGTGGTCATCGATAAGTTTCTGATTTTATACTCGAAGAATTGCATGGAATCAAATTTGAGACTCTTAATCTCATGGTAGAGCTGGAAAAGGCTGATGAATAAGAAACATACAAGCGGACTTCCCCATCATTGTATGTTTATCTACCTTTGGAAAGGCTAACTTGTCAAAGATGAGTTTTTATTGCTTCATACTCCTTATAAGAGTCATGAAAGATGAAGCAGAGAGTCCATCCAGGAATATTCAGAGATAGTTTTTTGGATTGAAATTCGGGATGGGTTATTTTCCAATTGGGAAGAACTAATACACAGCAAGTCTGAAGAAAATGAAGAAGAAAAAAAAAAAGAAGAAGAAGAAGAAGAAGAAAAAAGAGCATCAATGTACTTGGTTTGATGGAAAAGTAAGCCCCAATACAGGATGCTAGCTCGATGACGAGTTCTTTCCACCTGGGAAGAATTGGTATAAGAGCATTTTTGTCACTTGTTTTGTGGGTCACTTTTGGGTGAAAATGACGTCCAAATGCCACAAAATTTTTAATTAGTGGATAGCCTATCAAGTAATCTTTCCAACTGGGGCAAGAATATGTGGTTCAGACAAGTATTGAAGAAGTTATGAATCTTATGATCAAATTATCAATAGGGTAAAGGGTTATGATGAAACTAGGGTTTTTTTTAGTGATGCCATCATGTGGGTTTCCATGTTAACTTAAGTTAGTATCATGGTTTAGGAAAGGTTTCCATGTTAGTTTATGCTTGGAGTTCTAGAAGTTCCATAATAGAATAGCTTTAGTCTATAAGTCTAAATTAGTTAGTTTTATTGGTCAAATATTGATTTATTTTTAGTTCAATTTGTGTCTTGGTTGGTTACAGGGAAGTTTTACTTGTAAGCATGTTTTCCACCAATCTAGCTCTACTTTTCGGATGTAATAATAACAAAGTGCTCATGTGAAAATAAGATGAGTAGGAGTGTCGTCATAGACTAGGAAAGTTTGGTTTTGGAGTTGTTTAGGTGGTTATAACTATAGCTGTAGGAGATTTACAAATTTCGAACATGATATTTGATTAATGAATGTAGTTCCTTTTATCATCCTATTCTTGCAACTGGAATAGTTTCAAGGAGAGATTCCTCTCATGTTGTACGAATCCACAGAGAAGAACAATGTTGGTGAGTGTCTGAGACTCCATTACTGGGTCTTTGATCAGTGGTGGGGTTCCACCTCTTCATTATCATCTGGATTGATTCCTAGTGACAAATTGGGTATACAAGCATTGTTGTTTTGATTGGGTCCTACATCCTTTTGCTGGAATTCTCAGTTTTGGTTATAGTGTACAACAGTCACTAGGAATTCAGTTTTCTGTATCTGTCCTGTGTCAAAGGGTTATATGAATGACCTTTAGACGTTATTTTCTTGTCTGATTTTTTGTTCATTCAGTGTATGATTATTGTGGGTTGCCTTAATTTTATTTTTGAAAGATGATTTAAGTTTAATTAGAGGAAAAAAACAACAACAGGCTACAACAAGTCATATGAAAGTTGATTTGAAATCATGAGACCCATTCCAATAATGCCATTTCCCTCCAACAGGCCATGATTTGCTCATGATTACACCCCTGATTGCCCCATGCTTTTTGTTATAAAATGTTTCGGCGGAAGCTTTTTCATTGTTACTTTCCTGTTGTTCCTTTCCTTTCATATTGACCACATGCCTGTGAGCAAAGTGAGATGCCACAAAATTTTTATACTATCTCGCCCATTACTCACATGCCAATGCCTGGTAAAGCTTGAATGGACCTTGGCATCACCCAAGCTATCTGAAAGAGCACAAATATTTTACCTACATTTCTCTCTCACAAAATGACAGTGGATAAACAGATGCTTGTCTGATTTCTTGCTACAGAGAGGGCCAATGCATACATTTGTATTAGGCATGTTCCCACTCGGTTAATGTAAGAACTTTTTCCTTTCCGACTAACCACCCAAATGCGCTCCTATGTAGTTGCTTCCACAGAGATTGCATCATAAAATGACTTCATTAAAAAACATCCACGTCTTGTCTAGACTCCACTTCCTACATCATTTTCCCCAGTCTGCGGATACCTTCTTTTCACATTTTTCACAAGGTAAAGATATTCCTCAACTTCATTGTCATCAAGGTTCCTCCAACAGTGTCCACACCACCGTATACCAATCAGATGATAACGTTGGGAGACCAATCCCCCATTGTTAGCCACAACCTGATATAACAAGTATAGACTTGTCTAAGGGCTCTGTCATCACACAATTCATGCTTCCAGAACCTCACACACGAACCATCTCGAATGTGAATAATTGGTTGGTTACTGTCTTTTCCACCATACATACTGCTTCCCATAAGCCGGGCGCTCTATATTGAGAAGAATCTCTCACATACCATGCCCCTATGTGGATCCTATATTTCCTTTTAGTTACTTGCTTCCATGGGCTTCCATCCAAAACCTCAAATCTCTATAGCTACTTCCCTAGTAATGCCATGTTCAAATCTTTTAGAGATTTTACCCATACCCACTGCTCATTTAGTTTGCAAACCACTTACCACTCTAACAGATGGAATTTGTGCTTATCTTCTGCTTCTTACCATAGAAAATCCATTGGAACTGCCTCAAGAGTCATACTAGTTGGACATTGGAATAGGGACATAGAGTAGATCAGCTTATTGGATAACACCGGCTTGAGTGAATTTTGAATAGTTTAGCGAACTTAAAGTTAGTCAAATGTCTTCAACATGCTCTTGGCAAGTTCCTAAGAAATTAGTCAGAATTAGGGCAACTTTGCAGTATTATCAATGCAATCAATGGGCTGCTTCTGATTCCTCATTAGTAGATGGAATGATTAGTTTATGGTTAAGAGTGTCATCAGAAGTTGGGAGACGTACTATTTGAAATTATTACCGTCAATACATCTTATTTCACTGCAATCCATTACTGTGGAGGTTTATTTGAAGCAGATATTCATTTTGGGGGCATACTTGAAAATGCTTGTGAATAGTTGATGCGATTTGTTTGTTCCTTTTTATTGGATGACGTTATTTTTGGGCATATCAATATAATTTTCTCTAACACCACTTCGTTAGCTGCTTCGCACCACTTCGTTAGCTGCTTTCGCACCACCTGGGCTTCGTAGCTCCCACTTTAGAATCTTCTGTAATACTTGATTTCTGTATGAAGCATCCTATTATATTGCATCCTGAGTTAACTGAATTGTCTTTCATTCATGTCAGAAATACACTACCCATTAAGTTATTCCTGTTTGCCGAAAACCTTGTTGCTGTCTAGATAATGTTCATTTTTATTTTTCGTTCTCAATGAGATAAAGTAGAAGCTTATAACTGCATCTTCAACATATGACTTTTCCACCTTTCTCCCACTTGTGATCTATAGGCTATGTTTGGAAACCATGGATTCCATGCGAAGCAACAGACAGAGAAGGGTTTTCCTTTGATTTGATGCTTTGTTTTGTTTGGATGGCAAAGAAAGTGGTGCATTGCACCAAGCAATCATTACACTTTTCCAAAAGTTGGATTCTTGGCATAAGAAACTAGGTGAGTATTGTGAGCGGAGTATGAGATTTCCAGTTGATACCTGAACAAGAACTCAAAATTGGAATCCACTTTTCAATAATTCTCATGAAAATCATCTTTGGATAATTACTAGTTCTTTTTTTCCCCCCCTTGGATTCCACATATCAAAACATACCCTTAGTCTATCACTCTATCTTGTGGGAACTTTGATTCAATCACATGGGCAGTTATGCTGGCACGTTTACTGCAGGCCTCTCCAGTCTTGTTGCATGAGAACTTTTTCGAAAATGGATCTGTTTATAAATATTTGTGGAACACAATCTCCTTTTGCTGACCGCTCACCCCCCACGATCTCCTTTTGCTGATACAAGCTAAATTAGTTAATTGGTTTAAATCCTAACCTTACTTTCTATTTTGATTTCGCTTTAGATGATTGGTTTCATCTTATGATCACAGGATGTTTTTGGGAAGTGTAAGCAACTACTGCATCAATCATGTTCAGTGCCCCATCGTGGTAGTTAGGGGTACTTCTTGATGAGGTTTACTATAGTGATCTCTCTCTCTCTCTCTCTCTCTCTCTCTCTCTCTCTCTCTCTCTTTGTGTGTGTGTGTGTGTGTGTGTGTGTGTGAAAATGCTGTTTCTTGTCCGTGGCGTGCATCTTCAATTTAGAAGGGTGTGGGCGTGGCTGAATGTTGTGGTTGTTGTTGTTCATATTGAATTTTCGTCCATGTATTCAAAGGCTGATTGCTTGCTTTTGCTCCATAAGTGGTCAGGGTTGAGGCGTTTCAGGGTCTTTGAATCTTTTGTTCATTTATTTATTTTTATATATTTAATACGTTTGGGGATCTTTGAATCTAAAGCCTTTGTGGTTTTGTTTGTTGCTCCAATAAACTTTTGGACGCTTCTCATTTGTTGACTGTGGATAGGGCATAATTCATGTAATAAAATCCTGTGATGGTTTCTTCTCTCTTTAGCTTCTCTTTAGCTTCTGATCTTGCACTCGTAAGGAATGGACACTGCTGTTTTGTCACATTTTATGAAATTGAAATTGGTGGATAAAAATTCTTCGAGGGAAAGTCAGTGCCGGCACCTATTTGTGGGAAGGGGCAGTGCCAGTATTTTTGGTGTTTTAATGGAGACTGGTTGTGATTGATGGTGGCCCAGAGTCATACTTCAAAACCCAAAAACAACACTCCTGAATCGCATGGAGTTGACTGAAACTCTAAATCAACTTGACGAGACCTGAAACTCGGCTGAGTCAAAACTCTGAAAGCGAGTTTCTCACTAACTTGGCTCGAAAGTGCACCGAGTTGACTCTGCTGTGTTTGAGGTCGAGTTAGCGAGCTCTAGAACTATGGCCTGAGTTTGTGAGCCCGCTCGAAAGTTCACTGAGTTGAATCGACTCTGCTGTGTTTGTGGCGACTTAGCAAGCTCTAGAACTATGGCCTGAGTTTGTGGTGGCTCGTGTTTGGGGTCGCAGATTAGTTGTTCCTACTTACCCAAAATGGATATTATTATGCCGAGGCTATGGCTACTTTTTCAACTGTTAGATCAATTGCCTGCTTTTGAATGGTTGATAGAACCATGAACGATAGTCCACAAATGAGTCCGTTGATTGGCTATCTTCAGTCTCTCCATCTGTAACACAAACCGTTTGATAGATGTCCCAATGGTTGAAATGGTTGATAGTCTGGTGGCCATGCACATGCACTTAATGTGGATGTTTTTGTGGGAGCCCAAACACGTTGGCCAAACGAGCTTGGCCATGCTATAACAGTGAAGAAAAGATCTGTAAGTAGTACACATTCAGTGGACGAAAATCGCACTAATCAAAACAGTTAAGATCATCCAATTCATGAAGTGGGCCAGTCGTTTAGCGGTGAATGTGGATCATGGCCAATCTGTTTATACCTGTCCATTCTTTTTGTATACAGGTGGACCCACCTGAAATGTGGACCACTGACTGGTGCATATGGTCATCTTCACGGTGGGAAGACCCTGTGGAGCTAATTGTGCCTAGAGCTGTGCACGAACCAAGCTAGCTCGGTTAGCTCGCTCGACTTGGCTCGAACCAGCTCAATTTGGCTCGATTTGAAGGTTGGGTTCGAACCAAGCTGAGCAATTTTTCCAAGCTTGAAATAATTTTCAAGCCAAGCTCGAGCTGACCCAAGCTCAATTCAGCTTGAAGTTCGGCTCGATCAAAGCTCGACTCGGTTGACTTAGTTGGAAAAGTATGTTTTTTAGTTCCACATCGAAAGTGAGCAAGAAAATAAGAGGTGAAACTTTCTATAAAATAATTGGGGTGATGTAAATGGCCTGTTGGCCTGAGTCTTAATAGTTTGAGGCTTGACTTTGGGCTGGGCCTATTTAAAATTTTGTTCTTTTCTAGCTTGAACTCAGCTCAATGGCTGAGCTGAGCGAGCCGAGCCGAACATGAGCTAGGCTATTCAGTGACTAAGCCTAGCTCGAACATGGCTCAGCTCGGCTCAGCTTAGCTCATGCTCTCGCTGTATGCTTCTTTGGGTGAAAGCGATTTGAATTTTGGAGTGAGGGATACAGTCATACGGAAAACGATCCATCCATGGAATGAATAGTGAAGGCTCGTGAGCAACTGTCCCTCTGCTTTTGACTGTGGGAACGATTTGTCTCGACTAGAGGGAGAAAAGCCGAAATGGAATTAGAGAGTTCGTCTGCTTATACCACTTACATCCAAAAGTTCCAAACAGTATGATTTGGGTGGTTGCAAATGGATAATTAAAAATAAAATGGCCTGTGGCCCAAGTTACAAATGTACAATTAAAAATAAAATGGTGAGTGGCCCAAATCCAAAGCATAAATCAGGTGGTTAAGATCCTCAGATCAATGCGGTTTTTGGTTTGGGCGGGATATCCCTTTCATCTTGGTTCTGATTTTACTAATTAAAAATAATATTATTATTCAAAAGAATTAATCTTTTTTCTTAATTATGTTCTAGTCCTCTTATTTCCTTTTTTTGGTAGAATTTTGAGGCGACGGTCTTGTCGAAACCAAGAATTTGTCATGTGGGACACAAAACCCTCACATTTTATATATCCAATATCAAATAGGCCATGGTCCAAAAATCATAATATTGAATTAGTGGCACACGAATAAATACAAAGGAAAATCACATTTGTTAGATGTTTAAGAATGTTCAATCATAGCAAAATTTGGCCAGGGGCTGATCAATGACTTTTCTGACTATATGTATGGTTCAGATCATCATACACGTCCAAAAATGCAGAAATGTATTTACTTTTTACTATGATTAGCAGCGGTGGTTTACACAGGAATTCTATTCTAACAGACTGACATTAGGTATTGGTATAACGACATCTTTTGGTAAAAGCCATGTTTGTTTTCTAAGTAACCGAACCATTCCTTGACCTTCGAAAGTCTACAACGTCCTTTTTACGAGGTAAAATGGTCAAAATGCTTCTTATTTTTTTGTTCTGAAAGGTAGTATAGACGTATAGTCGAGTGTTGTGGGGCCTGTCTAGCGTCTGCATGACGTCCGCCCATCTTACAGATTCACCCATTATGATATCTACACAAATAAAAAAATAGGCTGATCCAACGCAAATTTGGATGTTTTTGGGTGGTCTTCTAATTCTTTATGGCGGGAATCTGATTGTTTTTATATTTCACCTGATCATTCACCCGTTTTGACAGCTCATTTTAGGGCACGATCTCAAAAATGAAGCAAAAACAAATCTCAAGTGGACCACACCACAGGAAATAGTGGTTATCGACCTTAAAAGCTTCTGGTAGGCCACACGTTTTAGATCAAGCTGATATTTGTGTGCTCTTTCATCCAGGTTTTTGTGACCTTATTAACTGGTTGGATGACAAATAAAAATTCCAGTGGCCTTCAAGAAGTTTTTAATGGTAGGTATTCAATCACCACTCTTTCCTGTGGTGTGGTCCACCTAAGATTTGGATCTGCTTCATTTTTTGAGTTCACGCCCTAAAATGAGCTGTAAAAATGGGAGGACGGCATGGACGTAAGCTACGCCCCATTATCTCGAATTAAATTGTGGAGCCCACTGTAAAAAGCCAACTCCCCATAATCAGATTGTTTGAATAATCCTAATCTCTGATCATTCTTAGCCGTTCAATAAGTGTCCAAACAAATCCTATAATCAGATAATCAAATAAGCTTAATTTTCGGATTACGGTGGATCTAAAATGTAACCCATAATTTGGATAGTTTAATTTTAATTTCTTGTATGCTATGCATTCAATCTCAATTTGGACAGTTTAACTTTAATACTTACATTCCACTTATGCAATTTCTAGATAATTTCTAAGTGCCCGCGCATCAACCATCACAACCTGCCGGAGTATCAAAGTTATATCTTATCCATTTATCTTGATAAAATACTAGAGTCAAATCGACTTGTGAGGAATGCGTGCACCGACACAGTGGCACCATAGTTTCCATTCTTACCCTTTTGCTGGTTGCTGCCCTCTGTCTGTCCTTTCTACTTTTTCGAGAGTGAAGGGTCTTGCGATCATTTTACAAGGAATGAGAAGTATAGTAAAGCTCAGGGGCAGTTTTGGAAGCTAGGATTTATCAAAATGGTGTGGGGTCCACCGGATGATCTGGCAACTATAATGGTGTAAAACAAACCAGCAAAGTGACCTAGATTGCTGGGACGTGCCAAGCATCTTCTCTCTACTTACGCCCGTGACCCTAGGTACGGCCAAAAGACCACAGGCACGTGACAGGCCAGGACCGTTCACGGGCCAGATTCTTCGCCGCCTCCACCTAACTACCCCTGCTTTTGCTAAAATCTACGGATATGACCTCAAGTAACGGACCACTTGCAAGGGGGGATGCCACTTTCCTTTCCCTGGCGCTCTCAATGGAGCGGGTCATATCTAATATCCTATTGGCTCTGAATTGGATTTGAAGCTTAAAATAGGACCGATTATTTAGATGGACCATATTTGGATTCACAAAAACGTATTCGAGTTTAATCAGAATTCGACCAAGATATGACTCATTGTTACCTTATATATATATATATATATATATATATATATATCATATATATATGTAGGCCATCCATTTTCCAAATTAGTTTAGGCATGACACTCTTAGGTAGATCATATCACAGTAAATAGTGGGATTCACGTCATTTTGCTACTAAATTAAATATATTATATTATATATTTTTTTAGATTTGTAATGAGGTGGATTTGGACCTACATCCTACTAGAATTCGATGGTTATATGGATTTTGGACTGGAAATGGATCTAACTATTTATAAATGGATCGAATATGGATATCACCTTTTGGATCCGAATCCAATTCGAATCTGCCTACCGATATTCAAACTTAAGCCTGATCTAGATCCGACCCATTGAGAGCCCTACCTTTCCTACCACTCCTGAGGAGCTCCGTGGGGCCCACTATGATGTCCATGTGATATCCACTCCGTCCATCAATTTTGCCTACTCATGTAGGACGTGATCCCAGCTTGAGTGGGCTACACCAAAGGAAACAATTGGGATGGAAATGCCCAATGTTTAAACCTTCTTGGGGCCTACCGTGATATTTATATACCATCCAAACCGTTCAAAAGATGGCTCCCACCATGATGAAGGAGAAAAAAGAACTTCTGTGGGCCTAAGAATGTTTTCATCTGTTTGCTTTTGTGTGGCCTACTTGAGCATTGGATCGGCCTCATTTTTGGGGTCTCATCCTAACATGAGCTCTCTCAACAGATGGGCGGACTGGATGCCATACAAACGTCATGCTGGGCCCCAATAGAGCTTTCGGTTACACTTAGCTCCCCTGTAACAGGATTGTAGGAAATTCGCATCCTTTGCGACTGTGATTCCTTGATCTGGTGGGCCACCGTGTGGATTGACCATGGCTAGAAAGAATCAGTGAATAGATAAGGCTAAGCGTCTCATCGGTATAGGATATTTCCATTGAGGTTATGCTTTCTATCAGGAGTCCATTTGTAGGGTACATTAAAAGATTTCTTGATCGATGCCCAACTACAAGTTAAAAAGTCCCGTCCACATTGGCCATTTTCTATTGAGAATTTGATCTTTAAAATAAAAATAAATAAAATTGAAAAAAATTGAATTTAAACGACATGTTGAAGCATGTGAAAAACACGCTGTCCTTAAAGCGTAATTCACCCATACTCAAAATGTTTTGAGTCTGCTGCCAAGTTGCAGGCAGATTACTTTCAGGATACAACGAGCCTTATGTGGTTCTGCACTCAGCAATAACGAAGTGACTACTATTAGAACTCTTTTACATAATCTCTCGCAGAATAGAAAAAGAAAGAAAGAAAGAAAGGAGTCTGGCATTCTTCTGGCAACAAATTAGACCACTTCTTTGGTCTTAGTGACTAGGTTTGTATGAACCAAACCGTGAGGCTAGATGACTTTGGTTGGAGGTGCTGGTTCAGTAGAAGACTTGAGATGGTTGTGATTATTGTGAAATGAACCAGACATGTTCGGTTTATATAAACAAGCGTGGCTGGCAATTTTGGTCCAGAGTCATAATAGCACTAGCAGTTTTTTGGTTGTTGGGAGAAACTAGCCGTTTTTTAGCAGTTTCTGACCGTTGTGCATGTATGAGTTACACCTATATACTAGTTGTTTAGACTCAGTGGCTAGCCATTTCTGGCTATTGGGCTAGCTACATGCAGTTGTTACTGCTTAAGCTGTTATATAAGTCCCTCTAAATAGCCCTGCAGCTCTTTATAAAAAGCAGAGAGGTTTTTCTGTCAGATCTCTTATCCGATAACACCTTCTCTGTTCCGAACCCAGCCACCTGACCCACTACTTAACCTCTGTCGCACCACAACTTGCACCAGTCTCGCTTCTATCGCAAGGTCGTGACCCATCTACAACACAATGCGCACGTGCGAAGTGCGCCAGTAGCACTCCTACAGCTACACTGCCTCACATGCCCACGCCCTCGCATTGAGCTCGTGCCCGAGCCCGAGCCTGTGCCCAAGCCCGAGCTCGGGCTAGCATACTCCTCTCTTTCACTATAAATAAGGTGCACAATACCCTACTTATAAAGAAGTAAAAATACTTTCTCCCATTCGATATGACACAACAAAACAAAGCTTGATTTTTTCTTATTTTTCAAAATTATTTTAAACCAAAAAATATTTTACATAATATTTCAAGCCTTTTCCACGTGTACGGTTGAGATGAGAGAGGGGGAGTGCAAAATGTTTTCCAGCGTTGAAAGAGTTTCATGGGAAAAGATCTGAAGTTGGACATGCTTTTTTTTGTTACCAATGTATCTTGGATGATTGGTGGTGGGACCCACCCACTTTTTGCCCTCACCGCCTCAAAAGAAAAAGAAAAAGAAGAAGTATATCACGTGAGAGTTTAGGGACTCATTTGCAATAATGGAGGAACATTCGACGGGGTTTGAAGGCAGAACAGTTGTAAGATCTTGGCTTCTCGTGATTGTAAATAATGCGTGAGCGGAATCCGATTTGTCCGCATTAAGGAGTGATGAAAGGGAGCAGAGACTTCCACCTTATTACCCAATGCCTGGATTTTTATTATTACTCTGATATTAATACATGCAATGCATGACTGGAATTTCATTATTGTAAGAGTTTTATGTGTGCGTATGGATCTCATGGTAAGCTTCATTATTGTAAGAGTTTTATGTGTGACCTCACACACAATGGACATCCACCCCATCAGTCAGATGCACTTTTTCATTGTGGGCCATGGGCTTAAAAATCAGGCCAGTTTATGACTTAGATGGGCCACATCATAGACTATAGTTGAGAGTGGATACCCACCTATTGAACCTTCATGATTGTTTATAAAGTTCTCTGAGATGAGTTTCACACATCCAGCCCGTCCATTGTGTGTGAGGTCACACCAAGTTTCAGCCGTATCCAAAACTAAGGTAGGCCCCACAAAATGCTTTTAGATATTTTAGGCATGATTTTACACGGTTTTGGATGGTATGGCCCCACTTGAGTTTTCGGATACAACTGGTTTTTGACATAACCTAGAGATCGAGGATACACCAAATGCAAGGGAGTACGGATGTCTCACATAGATCATGATAGGGCCCACCGACTTCATGGGTCTCATAGTACCGTTTTCCACACACACACACACACACACACACACACACACATATATATATATATATATATATATATATATATATATATATATTCCCCAACACACACCCACATATTGTTTTTACTGGTTGAAATATTTCAAACATTTTTTTATTCTTTTCTTACACTAAGGTATTACACGGTAAGAAAACCAGGGATAGAACCTAGGTATATGTTTGCTAACAAGTAGGAGATAGTAAATTTTTTATTTCATTAATGGCAAGGTACAAGGGTATATGTTTAGGTGCTACTTAAAATTAGGTTCATCTCATTTTGATTACTCATAATTATATATTAGTTATAACTAGCATCCATGATATCTAATTAGTTATAACTAGCAACCATGATATCTAATATATAATTATGATTGACTAATGAAGTGAACTCATCTTAAGTGGAACCCAAACAAGCATGTAGTCTTAAAAACTACAGAGCTGTACTGTTAAGTGTATACAAAGTCTAACCTATTCGAAAGGTTATGCTCTTCCATGAATATTACTAGTGCAAAACTTAGGGCAATTCACACATCAAGTGGGCAAAACTTATAGAAAACAATATTGGACAACCGGCCATCTAGTCCAAAGCAGGCTTGTTGAGGCTAAGCCAACCTCTAATCATGGCTAGGTACGTTGTTGGGAATAGGACGCTGGAAGTGGAAGCGAAAGCCGAACACACACACACACACACACACACAATAGAATATTCGAATCTAGTGAGCAACACAATGCAACTAATCACACAAGCATTCAACCATAAGATGTAATCCGATTTTACGTGAAAAAACCTTCAGCGGGTAAAAAACCACGGTATAAAGCGATCTATTATGATTTAGAAGATTACAGAGATTGATAGCCCGCAAGCAAGGAAAACCCAGAGAAAACCCAAGCTCTCTCTCTCCCTCTCTCTCTCTCTCTCTCAAAACACTATCATCTTCCTAATTCACTTAGGAAACTTTGGACACCTTAGGATACCATCTAAGTTCGGATATATGCCATATATATAGCAAACAATTTGAAAATAGAAACAATTTACGTAGATTCGTGTAATTGCATAAGAAACCGCATATACAACTAATCAGTCAGACCCCATGGCTGACCGATCGGGCAATACAAAAAACAGTCTAGAAGTGAAACTATTAAATTCGTCACAGTCTGCCTCAACACTGGCCGACCGATCCACTGTCCAACCAGTTGGACCTGTCAAAAAATGTCCACAGACCTTTGTTGCCTTCGCTGTTTCCACTACCCAAAAGACCTGACTGGTCATGACCGGTTGGACCAGTCTATTCGACTGGTCAGACACCGATCATTGCACATGCACAACTTGAAGGCTCTTCCAACATACACAAAGCCAACATGCCACATGGGTTTAACATTCACGCCATGATAGGTGGCTCCCACTACATAGGTGAGCAAATGTGAGAAGGTTTTCCTTTAGTGTGACTTTTTTTCTAATAGATTCTTTTCAATAATCTTCGAATCATGCAGTCTACTTAGTGGGGCCTTCTTGCCATAGGCTTTGGATCTCCTTCATATGGGATGCAATCCACTACAATAAATATACAATATAGTGGCAGGAAAATAATTTTCATCGTTGGAAGTTAACTTTTTGTGGCAATTAACATAAACCGCCGCTGTATGTCAATTTACAGCGACATATATCAATATCCGTTGCTAAAAAATACTTTCACGCTCTCGTCATATTTTGCGTCAGTGCCATTTATTGACAGAAAAAATAATTAGCCGTAATAAACAAAGACTGGACTTCCATAATTGTTCAGCATGTGTTTTCTCTAGAGTGCTGGTTTCTTTGGAGACCAAGCTTTATAAGATTATTGTCTAGTCCTTTGGTTTCTTAGGTTTTTTCTAGTTAGTTTTAGGTTGTAGTGTTTGTTTTATGCACTATTTTGCTTGTCTTGTTTTTTCTTTCTCTTAATAAAATTATCATCTTTAAAACTAAAAAGTGAACCACATTATAGTCTTTTAAAAACTTTTTCAGAGCCACAAAAGTTTTGGATAAAGCAATATTTATTTTTTCCCTTCATCCAAGCTTGTATGACCTAATCAATAGGTTGAGTGTCAAATAGATATTACAATGAGCCCCAGGAGATTTTTAATGGTAGACATTCCATCACTACTTTCTTCCTGTGGTGTAGTCCACCTGAGATTTAGATATGCCTCAATTGTGAAAAAGAAAAAGAAAAAGAAAAAGAAAGAATGGACAGCATGGATAAAACACATACGCATGGTGGGGCCCACAGAATACCAACTACTGGCAGCGTCCCTCCGTGTGTAACAGTTTGTGGTTCTTGTGGCCATTCTCACAATTCGAAATGAAAGGCATGTGATTTATTTAGCTAAATAAATACCATGGGCTGATTATACTGATGGGCTCCAAAGATGCTCCTTTTGCCAATTGATGAAAAGTTCCAAAACCAGCCCGGAAATTTGGAAAAATGTATTTATACTATTATTTATTTGGAATCCCTTCTTCTACGCTTAAAAATGTCTTTTTCCTTCTAATGCTGATAGTAAATGATACTTTCAGACTGGCGTAGAACATCACACCCAAGAAATGTGCCTTCTCTTGTGGAAACTAGGAAACATGTCCAACTCTTCTATTCCATGATGAATCATTCAAGCTGTGTGGGGTCCACTCGTTATGCGTACGTGGAAATCAAACAGTGAATATGGTGTTCCTCCTCATCTGAACCGTACATCCCAAGAATCATCCCTATCAAAAACTCAGGTGGGACACGAGCAATGTACGCCTAGAACCTAACCAGTGTAGCTCTTTATCCTCATGGTGCGACCCTGATTACTGGTTTTGAAGTCATATGCACAACACGGTGGACCCCACATTCCATTTGGAAGTTTCTACGGTGTGCGTCTGGGGTGGCCCATCTTACTCATGGATCAAGCTGGATCAACGAACCACGGGAATCAATGGTCCGGCATAGATGCATCAGGAGATTTTTCGAAATAATAAACATCAGTAAAAAGGTCCCATCTTTTCCTATTAATGTATGACGTGTCGGAACCGGTATTCTATTGATTTTTATGGTGTGACTCATCTGATCAGTCAATCCGACTAATATTCGTTCCTGGATATTTTCATGATGGGTCCAACCTTTACAACGGCTCGGATTTCTTACACATATGATAAGTTGGAGGTATAAAGGCGCAGTACGGTCAGCTTATGTTACTACTGCGGGGCATCATCATGCCAGAACGACTAGGGCTATTTTCGTAACTTGACATCATCTCTTATCCTTATATAACGGTGTCACGACTCACACCTCATCTCATCCAATCGACTCATAAAGTCCTGACCCGGAACTGAGTCAAATGACTTGCCGAGTCATGGCCTTAGCCACCACCCTCCTCTTCCTCCTCATCTCTAACATGCAATGCCGTTGATCCCTGCACTTCTTCACCTTCCCAAACCGACGGCTCAGAGCTCTCCATCCTCCACATCTACAGCCCATGCTCCCCATTCTCAGCCGCCACGGCCCGCCTCATGGTTTAACACAGTACTGAACATGGTCACCTAAAGATACCAACCGAGTCACCTACCTATCATCCCTCGTGTCACAGAAAACATCGGTCCCAATCGCATCTGGTCAGCAGATACTACAGACTGCGAATTACGTCCTCCGAGCCAAGCTCGGCACGCCGGGTCAACTCATGTTCATGGTCCTGGACACCAGCAGCGACACCGCATGGGTTCCATGTTCTGGTTGCACCGGCTGCTCATCGACTGTGTTCACACCCACTAGCTCATCCACATACCAATCCTTAGACTGCAACGCGCCCGCGCTGCACCCAAGTCCGAGGCCAGTCGTGCCCCGCCACGATCATGGGCCCATGCTTCTTTAACCAATCCTACGGTGGCGATTCTTCCATATCAGCATCACTTGTGCAGGACTCACTGCGTCTTGCCCTCGACATTGTGCCGAATTACGCGTTCGGCTGCATAAACGCTGTCGCCGGTGGGTCGATACCGAAACAAGGTCTAATGGGCCTGGGCCGTGGGTCCATGTCTCTGATATCCCAAACGGGCCCATTATACAATGGCATCTTCTCCTACTGCCTCCCCAGCTTCAAATCCTACTACTTCTCCGGCTCGTTGAAGCTCGGTGCTGCCGCCCAGTCAAAGACCATCAAGACCACACCATTGCTCCAGAACCCGCACCGCCCGTCGCTGTACTACGTGAATTTGACCGGCATTAGCGTCGGAAAGAAGCTCGTCGCCCTTCCGATAGACCTTCTCACATTCAATCCAACCACCGGTGCAGGCACCATCATTGACTCCGGAACTGTCATCACACGTTTCATCGAGCCGGTCTATGCAGCGGTGCGAGATGAGTTCCGATCGCGGCTGAACGGGACAATAACGTCGCTGGGAGCGTTCGATACATGTTTTGATACAGAGGTAAATCCGGCAGCACCGCCTGTGACGCTGCATTTCACGGGGTTGGATATGATGCTGCCGGTGGAGAATACGCTCATACATAGCAGTGCAACACCGCTGGCGTGCCTGGCCATGGCGGCTGCGCCGAACAATGTGAATTCGGTTTTGAATGTAATTGCGAATCTGCAGCAGCAGAACCATAGGATTCTCTTTGATCTTGTGAATTCTCGTTTGGGAATTGCAAGAGAGGTCTGCAACTAGTCTCCTTCTCTATCTCTCTGTTCTGTTCTGTTCTGTTCTGCTGTGTTTTTCTTGTTTATGAATTTTTGTATCTTTAAATGTTTGGAGATGAAAGATGTAGTTTAATGGAAGAGATGAGTGATTATTGTTATTACTAATAAATGAAGGTTACTGTAATTTGGTGTATTGGGTGATATAGGCTGATGCATATGCGTTTATAGGTGTGGTTGCTAGTGGATGTCGTTTTTAAGCTAAGACTCATTGAACCGGTCCGATTCGTCCGGTCTTGTGTCAAGGGGTGACTCGGTCGATTTGTCCTCGTTTCCCATTCTGAACACTTCAATTTGTGAGGCCAACTTTAGATAGGTCATCGTCTCACAATCTTAACCACTGATTGGAAGACACTTGTATGCTGAATTTGGGTCATTGGATATGTTTCATGTAGACCGTCCAATAAATGTTCACCAATCGACCAATTAGGTAGAAAAAAATTGGTCTCACTGTTGGGCTATGATCCATCTTAAGTGGGGATCGCCATTTGTATGGTTCATCTTAAGACCCTGGCCTGGATCAACACTCAAGGCCTGAGGCCCTAGACCTGTTGAAGCCCATATGGACCTACCACAGTAGGCCCAAGCCAAGCCCAAAAAAATAGTTTCAACCCCCAAGCCCAACATGGTCCAAAGATAAATTCCCTGTTCCCACTGGAATGTTCCTAATTAAGCCATTGATCAAGTAGGCCAGTACAAAGAAATAGAACTTTTTGATGAATGAAACCAACAGTCCACATTCAAGATGGATAGATTGCCTAACTGAAGATTGGAATTGCATATTTGCATGATAATGGACATATGAAATTGGGTTGGGATGGGTTGGGTTCAGTGACCTGTGTCCGAGCCGGACTTACAAAATTGATAGGCCAAACATGCAAGGTCCAAGCCTGGCCTACAAACCAAGCTAATAGGTCCAAGTCCGGCCCAAAGCTGGCTCGGCCAGGCTACCTGTCCAATGCCACTTTTCTATTTATGGTATTTATTTGGAAGAGTGGGCCTCACATTGATGTCTATATGTATTATAAATCTGCATAGCCCATCCATTTTGCCAGATCATTTTAGGGCACGTCCCAAAAATGAAGCAGACCTAAATCTCAGGTGGACCATACCATAGGAAACACTGGTGATTGAATGCTTCACCATTAAAGTTTTTTATGGTTAATTTCCGCTGTTTCCTAATATTGCATGATCCACCTGAGACACTTCATCTTTGGGCTCATGTCCTAAAATTATCTGGCAAAACGGATGGACTGCGTGCATGTAGAATACATGCATCAAAGTTGGCCCCACCATTAAGGGTCGCACCATCTTGGGTGAAGCCGGGCCGCACCTAGTCCGCCCTCATATGACGTGGGGACATTCATTGACCCATGCCAACATGGCACACATCTGCAAGATGCAGTACATTCATCAGGCTGCAGGGCACACTGTACATCATGTCTTGTCCAAAAGCCAGAGTGGTCCACTTCTCAAATCGTCCTCCACTTAGATGGGCCATATCACAAAAGCCACATCGACCAGACAGTCCTGAACCGTTGATTGGATGATTTTTTATTTTCATTTGGAAAAAGATGAACCATTCATGCAACCCCAAATTGATTTTTATAAAACACCAGCCATTTTTGTTCCCCTTCAAAAGTCGTCCACCAAAATGGTTAAGATTGTCCATGTAATTTTCTGTTCTGGGCCCATCCAAGCTAGAGATTGTCTTGATGATTGGTTTATATGTCTCACACATGCACTCCAGGTTTCACACGTACGTCTGTGTCACTGCCAACTCGGTGATATAAAAAATTCCACAAACATTGAGTTTTTACGTTGGATGAAGCCCAAAGGCCTGGTCCTCGACTCAGCCCATTACCCACCCAATTCGGGGTTCTTCACTCTTCAGACAGCACTTTTAGACCCGACCCAGCCATCAGCCCATAGCTGAACAGGGCCCTTCGGCTGAGGCATTGAGGATCAACCCAAGCCCAGCCCTCAACCTAACGTTTGAGTTGGTTGGAGGATTTGCAGCGTGAGCTCAAACTCGACTTAAACCAACCCAACCTGACCTGACCCAACATAAAGTTCGGTTGGAGCTAGCCCGACCCAAGTTGCACCCCTAGAGCTGGACCTAACTGACCTTGAGCCTTAGCCCAACTCGACTTCAACAGGCAAGATTGCCGGCGACACCCAACTGCAGCAAGTTCCTGCAGTTCGAAGCTAGGTAGGGCCCACCATAAATGTTTGTGAGAAATCCATCCCATCCATCCATTTTTCCAGATCCTGTTCGTATGTCCTAAAATGAGCTCAAACAATGGATGGACGGGTGGATTTCTCACAAACATCACGATGGCCCCACCTAGGTTCCCAGCTCACGAACTTAGTGGAAAAGGCCTTCTAGGAAAACCGTGTCCATTCCTCTCCAATTTCAATCATTGACTTGTTTTATCCACCTTATCAGGGATGTGGATTGCGTCCGCCCCTGGTTGGACCTTTAAGCGTCGGACTAGATCTGTGTGGGATCCCACCATGATCTATCTGTTTATCCACGCCGTCCATACCTTTTCTAAGACCATATTAAGGTATGGGCCAAAAACTAAGGCAAATCCAACACTCTAATAGACCACACCAAATACCAAGC
Source organism: Liriodendron chinense (assembly GCA_003013855.2). Taxonomy (NCBI): domain Eukaryota; kingdom Viridiplantae; phylum Streptophyta; class Magnoliopsida; order Magnoliales; family Magnoliaceae; genus Liriodendron; species Liriodendron chinense. Next base: position 1,093,706 of record PVNU02002589.1, read on the forward strand.
TTGGTTTCATTAAATGCAAGAGTCATCTCTTGTGTGGTCCACTAGAGCATTGGATCTGCTTCATTGTTTGGGCTCATACTTTAACATGATCTTAAAAGGGGGATAGACAACGTGGATAAATAAATACATCATGGTGGCCCCCCACTGGGAGGACGCTTAAAGGTCCAACAAGGTGGTATGCAAACTGCATCCCCTTATATTTAATTATCCAATAAATGGTGGAGCGACAATAAATCAACGGTGCTCATAGTCCTCAAATTGAGTAACGACCCTCTCTATTACTTAGCAATGTTGTGGGCCCACCATGATGTATGTGTTTTATCCACGCTGTCTATCCATTTTGCCATATCATTTTAGGGCATTAAATGCCAAAAAATGAGGCATATAGAAATCTCAGGTGTACCGCACGGTATTGGAAACGGTGGTGACTGAACGGCCACCATTAAAAACTAGTTAACTTCTTAGGGCCTACAAAAGTTTTGAATCAAGCTGATATTTGTGTTTTCCCTTTGCTCAGGTCTGTGTAACTTAATCAACAGGTTACAGTGGGTCCTAGGAAGTTATTAATGGCGTGCCTTCAATCACCACTCTTTCTGTGGTGTGGTCCACTTGAGATTTGGATATGCCTCACGCTCTGAAAAATGGATATAACACATACATCATGGCAGGGCCAAACTAGTTTGGATATAATATTATATAGCTAATACATTTAAATTTGATTACATTATAAATATAAGGAGAGAATACATTGAAAAGATTATAACTCAAAAAAATTAAGTGGTGTCCATGTTGGACCTAACTGACCTTGAGCCTTAGCCCAACTCGACTTCAACCGGCAAGATTGCCGGCGACACCCAACTGCAGCAAGTTCCTGCAGTCCGAAGCTAGGTAGGGCCCACCATAAATGTTTGTGGGAAATCCATGCCGTCCATCCATTTTTCCAGATCGCATGAAACAAGAATAAGGTGGGTCCAAAACTCAAGTGGGCCACACTGACAGGAAACAAGCTTCCTATTAAAGCTATGACCCTCCCTTGTCCCAATCGAATGACTCGTCTCCAAATTTAGCTTAATCAAACATTCATCTTTGATATCAGTCCATTCAAATAATTGATTTTCAATATCAACTCAATTAGACAATTAATCTTAAGTATTACCTCAATCGGACCATTTATCACCTATTGGCACAATCAAATCGTTGATCTTTGATATTTGTCCAGTTGGACCATTGAACTTCAATTTTGACCTGAATAGATGGTTGATCTTTCATTTGAATCAGACCATTAACTTTGACAACAATTCAATTAAACTATTCATCTTCATTATCAACTCAATCCTACCATTTATCTTCGATATTGGCCCAATCGATCCGTTCATCATCAATATTTAGTCAAATCGTCCCTTTTGTCTTCAATTTTAACCCAATCACGCCGTTCATCTTTGATATTGATCAATTCTAGCTACTGATCTTAAATATCGACCCAAGAGGCCGTTGATCTCTCTTTTTTTTTTTTGGGTTACTATGCACATCCCACTGTTTAGAACACGCCTACACTGGTTGGTTGGCATCTGGAAACTCGTTTCCAGCTTAAAATCTGAATTATAGCAGAATTCAATTTTAATTGGAGTGTTTGGTGGCAAGTTCCAGCTAAAGAGGATTATGTCTGGAAACCTAAATTGAGTCGAACTGGGATTAGTGGAAACAAGTGTGGGTGAACCATTTCTACGGAAGAGAAAAGAGGCGGAAGTGAGCGTCACCACCTCCATGTATGCATTGTACATCTATGTTGTATATGTTTTATATCTCTATAGTCCATTAGTTTTGAATTCTCAATTAAGGGCATTGGACAAAAAATGAGGTAGATCTAAATCTCAAGTGGGCTATACCACAGGAAAACAGTGTTGATAGAACGTCGACCATTAAAAACTTCCTAGGGCCCACTATAATGTTTATTTCCTATCCAACGTGGCCATCTGTCTTGCGGGACTATAATAGGCCAGGGGTAAGGTTCTCAAGTGGATCTGAAGTCCAAGTGGGCCATGCCACAAGCAGCAATTGGAATACATTCTGGATTGCACCGTTTTGAACTAAACAGCAAGTTATGGATGAAACTTGGGTTCCACTCTAGTTTCTGCAATTTTGAATTTCAATAGTGGAATCTAGATTTTCTCTAGAATCTGGGTTCTACAACCAAACAGGCCTAGTTACCCTGCAATGTTAGCCACCCCACGTTGGGAACAGGCCGTTGATCTTAAATTTCACTCCAATCAAACTATTCATCTCCTATTTTGGTTGATCAGACGGTTGACATTTGATGTTGGTACAGTTAGACCATTTGTCTTCTACTTTGGCCTAATTAAATTGTCGATCCAATAATATTAGTAGGCTTTGATATCAATCCAATATAACCTGTGGTTAATATTGGTATAATCAGGTCGTTTGATCATCAATTTTCCATAATAGACAATTCATCTCAAAATTTAGCCCAATGAGACTGCTCATAGTTGATATCAGTCCATTCTAACCATTGATATTTCAAGGACCAGATTAGACCGTTGGTCTTGAATATCGGCTAGTCAAGCTATTCCTCTCGGAGGTGGATTTCCTGCGAAAGTTGTATGGAAGTTCCTACGCTGGGAACTAGGTGGGGGGCCATCGTGATCTTTGTGACAAATCCATCATGTCCATCTGTTTTGTAACATTATTTTAGGGCATGAGAACAAAATTGAGCTGGATCCAAGACTCAAGTGGGCGAAAAACGTGGGAATTGAACTACCACAGTTGAAATATCAGTGGGGCCACAGAAGTTTTGAATCAGGCTAAATTTTTGTTTTCAGTTCATCCTAATAGGAATGACTTTATGAACGGTATGGATGTCATATAAACATCACGGTGGACATCAGAGAGGTTTCAACGGTAGGAATTTCTTTACTCACCTTTCCCTTTAGTGAGGCCCACTTGAGTCTTGGATCCTGCTCATTTTTGTTCGCGTGTCCTAAAATGAGCTCAAACAACGGATGGAGGGGTGGATTTCTCACAAACATCACAGTGACCCCACCTAGGTTTCCAGCTCAGGAACTTACTGCAGAAGGCCTTCGAGGAAATCCGTGTCCATTCCTCTCCAATTTCAATCAACTACTTGTTTTACCCACCTCATCAGGGATGCGGATTGTGTCCGCCCCTAGTTGGACCTTTAAGCATCTGACCAGATCTGTGTGGGATCCCACCATGATGTATCTGTTTATCCACGCCGTCCATATCTTTTCTAAGACCATGTTAAGTTATGGGCCAAAAACTAGGGCAAATCCAACGCTGTAATAGACCACACCAAATACCAAGCTTGGTTGCATTAAATGCAAGAGTCATCTCTTGTGTGGTCCACTAGAGCGTTGGATCTGCCTCATTGTTTAGGCCAATACTTTAATATAATTTTAGAAAAGGAGCAGACAACGTGGATAAATAGATACATCATGGTGGGCCCCACTGGGCGGACGCTTAAAGGTCCAACAAGGTGGTATGCAAACTGCATACCCTTATATTTAATTATCCAATAAATGGTGGAGCGACAATAAATCAAAGGTGCTCATAGTCCTCAAATTGAGTATCGACCCCTCTATTACTTAGCAATGTTGTGGGCCCACCATGATGTATGTGTTTTATCCATGCCGTCTATGCATTTTGCCAGTATCATTTTAGGGCATTAAATTCTAAAAAATGAGGCATATAGAAATCTCAGGTATACCACACGGTACAGGAAACGGTGGTGACTGAACGGCCACCATTAAAAGCTAGTTAACTTCTTAGGGGCTACAAAAGTTTTGAATCAAGCTGATATTTGTGTTTTCCTTTTGCTCAGGTCTGTGTAACTTAATCAACAGGTTCCAGTGGGCCCTAGGAAGTTATCAATGGCGCACCACTCTTTCTATGGTGTGGTCCACTTGAGATTTGGATCTGCCTCATCTCAGGGCTATGGAAAAATGGATATAACACATACATCATGGTGGGGCCAGACTAGTTTGGATATAATATTATATAGCCAATACATTTAAATTTAATTGCATTATAAATATAAGGAGAGAATACATTAAAAAGATTATAACTCAAAAAAATTAAGTGGTGTCCATATTGGACCTAAAACAGCCAGACTAATGTTAATAACATAAAAAGCAAAAAGTGGGAATCTGGTAAAATATCTCCATCCAAACGCACCCACAATACCTACTACAGTAAATAAATATAAATACAATTCAAGAAAAAAAGAAAAGAAAAGAAAAGAATCCCTAGAAGATCTCAATCACAGTTCCCCCAGCTTATATGCACGCATTTGAAACATGCCATCACTTCCTCTCTCATGCACACACCCGCATCACACATACAAACTCTCTTCTCAACCCCACCATTGATGAACGGCTACGCCCTCATCTCTAAGCTTTCCATAGAGAGCCAGGCATTCCCAATATGCCCTCTTGCTCTTTTCCTTGTTCTTCCCTTTCTGCCCCTGGTGCTTGCATTCCAAGAAGAGCTCATCTACAAGATAAATAACTTTGTTTTTCACCATCTCCTCTACCACCTCTGCTTCTGCCTTCATAACCACGTACTCATCTTCCTCAACGTTCATCCTCAACCAATCCGACATCCCGATCGGTGGGGTCGCCGACATGGCCCGCCCTTCCGACACGGTCTCCACCTTGTAAATTTCAAAGTCTCGATTTCTCGTCGGGTAATGCTGCTCAAACCACATTGTGCTGCCGCCTCTACCGGAGAAATCCACATCAATGAAAACACGACGTGGGTACCCATCTAGTGAATCACCAGTTAGATCAGGCAAATACTTGGTTTTTCTAAGGTGGCGATTTGATCGCACTGAAGAGGCCCGTGGTGGTTCTAAGAGCACATCTTCTAGGCTGTCGAGTGCTGCTTTCTTGCTGTGGGTTGAGATTGACAAAAGCCTTCTGCTAGTTGTTGGGTGCAATGCCACTTCGTCATGAGCCTGGCAGATCTTCCGCATCGCCACAACGGTTGCTTCGAACTGTTGGACATAAACAATCTTATAATTAAGGGGCACACGGAAGGTGTCCACAGGATCGCCGCTCATTTGGATGGCTACGATACCACCGTTCTTGAGGGTGCGGTCGATGAATCCTGCAGCGGTGAAGCCATCAGTGAACACAAAGTCGAATGTATTGGCGGAGATTGATCGCTGCCGAACAAGGTCACATTCAGAGATCAGATCCATCTCTTTCTCTTTCAAGACCCGGAGGCGCTGGTGGGTTGCCTCGCCTACATACACAGCATGATCATCGGGTTTAAGTAGACCCAGGTCTGATAGGTCTCCAAAGAGCATTCTTAGGAAGAACACATCATCGCCCGGCTGTAACTGAGCAGGAATGTAATTAGTGTTGGTGGATCTCAGCACTGATCCTATCCAAGGGAACACGGCGATGATCAAGGCAAGAAGAACCGAGCGAGCTATGACCTGTAAGAATCGGCAGGGTAGCCTGACCACAAGACGGTTATTGGCAGATTCAGTGGCGGCAGTGGCTCCTCTGTAGAAGTTTTTAATCCTGCTTTTGTTCTTGGCTCGAAATCCATGAGCCAATTCCAAATCCATTTCTATATGTTTGGAAAGAGAAGGAATCACGATATTGAAGATGGCCAAACAGACGGAGGTTGTTGGAGATTAGTAAGATTAAAAAAAAATGAAAGAAAGATGACAAAGAGAGAATTCAAAGAAGGCCGACGAGATAGAAGGAGAGAGAATTAGCTAGCGAGTGCAAAACCGAGCAGCGGTATGATTTCCACCCACAAGAGCCACACGTGTGCTTAGAGTTCTTGAACAGAGAAGCATCAGCTGTTTTATCCGCTGGGCCTCCATTTTCTACGAATCCAGATCGACGGAGAGGATGATGGAAGACCGAGATCAAGCTCAGATCAGATCAAGGTCTCCATCGACCGAGGATGAGAAAGATGGAGGTGGAGATGGGAGGGAGGAGAAGAGAGAGGCTATAAGGAAGACGTGGGAAAAAAATAGCATTTTCTGTTGTCAACGGTTTCTTTTGGCGGGAAACGTGTTATACCGTTGGTGGGTTTGGCTGGTCGTTGTCATTGACTGGTTCTGTTTATCTTCTTTCCTCCTCGAACGGAATCGTTTACAACGCCAGTTTTACACAGCGCATAAAACACCTATGCATGTGTATACGTGAAATCTAATCCGTCCATCAGGTGATAAATACTATTTGAACCGCACATACAAAAGATAATACAGATTAAAATGTACACCCATGGAACAATGTAGAATTGCTCCCAGAACCGCTAGTTTCGTGTTGTGTGGCCCGCCTGAGTTTCTTTTATCAGGATGGTGTTCATATATTGTCTTCATCCTTGTGATTTAGACGTGATTAACAGGGTTTGATGAAAGATACACCACATTGTGGGGTGCCCTACGCACAAACATCTGGTCGGCATACTATTCCCATGTTACATGTTTTGTAGCCCCTATGAATTATGTATCCAGCTGATTTTTCTATTTCAAGTCTAAAAAGGAGGGGAGAATTTGATGGACGGAGTGGATTATATATACGTTTACAACATGGTGGGTCCTACAATATGCATTACGTAAAAGAGGGGTTGTGGGGGATTCCCGTCCTTGGAAATTGGAATCCACGGGTTGTAGCCGCGTAGATTGGGGGCATTGGAAATTTACACCCTGCTTGCCCCTTGTATTTGGCTGTAAATGGGGGTATTTCAAATCTAAATAGCTTTTTTTTTTTTTTTTTTGGTGGCATTTGGCAGAGTTGGATTTAGATGTAAGTGGAATGGGACATATTTCAAATCTCAGCAAAATGCTAAGATTCCCTTTGCTGTCTCATTTTCAAGCGTCAGAAAGATGCACTTGTCACAAAGGTGTCTCTAGGCCACTAAACCACCTGGATGCATGCCCATTGATGACGCCACAAAACAATTCAATTATAGGCTGCAACACTAAAATCACATTAATAGAATGATTTGAACCATTCAAACGTTGAACATCTAAATGGACGGGGCTCACCTTATGCTCGTAATTTTTTTTTTTTATTTGCAAAGGTTTATATTTTAATGGGCTTATTACAATCATTCCATCAAATATCACACACACACCACACACACACACATACTTGGGATATGAAAGTTGATTTAGTTAATCGAACCTAAGTCTGTGAATATACCAAAGAATTCTAATGCTCTCCAAATATAAGCTCCCAAATGGATGATTTGAATTCCATTGCATTTTTAAGGATTCAGAATCACCTTAATTCCAATGTAATTGTAATTTGGATTTGAATGCATTCTAAACCGAAGCTCCCAAATGAGCCTCTAGGAGATTGCCAATCTTCAATAGTACTATTTTTTTCTTTCAATCTTTCCCTTTGGTTGAGATTACCCATCCTCTCCTTTTTCTTTATTTTCAAAGGAAGAGAATCCCACTTGTAATATAAGTGCCATTGAGCTACTAATCTATTGTACATGTGGCCCGCTGATGATATTTAAAAAAAAATTATATTATTAATGCATTATTAAAATTACATAAATAGAATGATCTTAGCAGTCCAAAGATCGATCATGTAGATCAAGAATTAAAAAATGTTGGTTAGTTGCTCAGTTGTGATCCTATGTTTGTGTTACATCCGAAGCTTTGAATTTTATCAATTTTTTCAAAGTATATATTTCAATAAATGTATTAGAATTATTACGTCAAACATCACATACGTCCACTAACTAGGGAAATTAAAGTTGTTTTAGTAATTAAATTTAAACTCCTATAAATATCCTACACAATTTCAATGCATTGCTATTTTTGGATTAGAGGAGAATACTTATACAAGTTGCCAAGCACAACTGAAGGATTCAGGCTCACCATTGATTTTGATTTACCATTGATTCCAAATCTCTTTTCTTATTTTTATTTATTTATTTACACACACACACACACACACACTCACACACTCACACCACCATGGGATTTCACGACAATGGGTACTTGAACCCATGACCCTGTGTTGAAACTTTTTTTTTCCCCCCACACACACACCCCAAACCCACCTACGCACACACCTCCCTGCAGTCACGCAGTACTGAGATTTTACCACCTATGGGTACTCAAACTCCAGGCCGCGTATTTAAACTCCTGGAAATCTCCTTGATTTGGAATCCAGGTATTTCAAAGCTGTCCAATGGGCTCCTAATGTAGCAAACTTTGGATACGAGGAACCAACCCGGACGCATGTGTTTTATCTACGCAGTCAATCCATTTATGATCCATCTCATTTTAAGATATGAGCCCAAACTTGAGGCAGATCCAAATCTCAAGTGGATCCTTTTATCCAGCTCATTTTAAGGCATAACCCTAGCTAAACTTGAGGCAGTTCCAAATCTCAGGTGGACAACATCGCAGGAAATAGTAGTGATTGAAGGCCCACCATTTTTTTTTTTTTTTGAGTATATAAAAGTTTTGAATCATGCTGATATACTTGGTTTTGCTTTCATCCAGGTCTGTATGACCTTATCAACAGGTTGGATAGCAAATGAACTTTACTGTGAGCCCTAAAAACTTTTTAATGATGGGCATTCAATCACCACTACTTCCTGTGATGTGATCCACCTGAGATTTGGGTCTTGCCCAAAAATAAGCTGGAAAAATGGATGGTCAGCGTGGATAAAACACATACACCATGGTGAGGCTACAAACATTTTCCAGTGGCATAGAGTACCTACGTCGGTGCTGTGTGCTGCACTACGCATCCGAGTCTATTGAGAAGGCGGTTCATGCAAAATGTGCCAACTAAGAGCACGTGAGAGAAATCGTTCCGATCATCAGGTGGGGAAAAGAGAACATGATGTGTCTTGAAAATCACGATGATCCCTTTATCCCGAGAATATGGGCAGCGATAGGCATTTCTTTCCCCAAATTTCCCACTTGTCTGGCTTCCTGAGCTGTGGATCCACTTCATTTTTGTCTCATGTCCTAAATGAGCTGGCAAAACGGACGGCCATGATGGATTTATCAGAAACAAAGTGAGCCCCATCTAGCTTTTCAGCGTAAGAACCTGCCACAAAAGCTTTTTGCAGGCAATCCCCGTCCCTCACTGTGGCAGGACTTGGGGAGTGCTGAAAATGGGTCCTGTGCTTCCTGGGCCTGGACTGAACCCAGCTGCTCTGGGCTGGATTTGTTGCGCCCTGAAGTCCCACGGGCTGGTCCAATGCTCTTGAGTTTCAGTAGAGATGCATCTTGGGTTGGACTCAACCGAAACCTCGCTGGCCCAAACCAAATCATCTTAGGTTGGGTTCAACCCATTAAACTTGACTGGCCAAATTGGAACTCTCAGGTTGTAGGACTCTTTTGCTATAAAGGATTCATGATCGACAGTCCATGCAGAGAAAATAGGGTTCATGATTAAAATTGACTTAGCTGTAGGTGTTATTGTGACCCAACTGGATCTAACTCAAACCATGCTTCCAGAATTGCATTAGGGTTGAATATTTAATGGTAGGCTTGGGTTGGGTCTAATGTTTGGGTGGAGCCTTGGGCTGACTACTCTTCAGGTTTGGCTGGACATGGCTGTTACTCAATCCCATCTGACCTGCCCGAGTTGCACCCCTAGTTTTCAGACCCTGTAATCATTTTGTGCAGCCATAAGCATGTGTGAAGGTTCGTATAGATCAGCCTACCCACTATGGTCTTATATTTGAGCAGTAGTCTGGGGCCATGCCTTGGCATGATTGGTGGGCTTATAGGTCTCTAGCTCTGATATTTAGATCATGGGCTAGGCTTGAACACGGCTCAACCCAGCCCACGCAGATTGCCCTTGTTATGGCATGTTTGGATTCATGTCAAATCATAATAACGTAGTGTAATAGGTAGTAAAAAAAGTAATAATTACAATTACTACTGTATTGAGAAGCAATTCATATGCAATGCCCATCTTCCATTCATTTTCACTACTGACATATAAAGTACTTTCTTTGGTTAAATATATTTGAATGTAATTTTGTTCATATGTGTTATACCCATATTATCTATTTATTTTGCATATATTGTTGGGGCATGTTTCAAAAAATGTGAAATATCTAACACTTATGAGGACCTCGAGATGTTTATTGAGACAAACATCAATTTACTACTGATTGTTGTGGTGTGGTCTATTTCGGATCTGTTTCTACCCTATTTTGTCTTATTGCATAAAATGATTACAAAAGATCTTGGATCATGTAGATATAACACATGATGCGCCCATGAAATTATGAAATTATGTCACATCAACCCACAATGGCCCATTCATGCAATGTCATGATTCCAAAGGATACTGATCTGACAATTATCACTATCCAATAAAAAGAAAAAAAAAAGCAATTACGTGAGTTTTACTCTGCATGTATCTCAATTCACACTATCCCAACGGCTATCTTATTTAGCATAGTATGAGATCACTCTGATAAGATCTTATCCATTGATTTCAGTTATGGCCAACCATCAAATTTATGGCCATCCATATTATGGTTAGGATCGACGCAATTGGATGCACTTAGATGCTGAACTTAGCATACCCAGCATTGTACGAATCCGGGCTTGAAGAGGAATCGTCAGGTCTTGATGCAATAGGACGGGAGTTATACAAATGTGCTCAACTCAATATATAAAAGATTTTAAGAACCTAAATATCAAGTCAGTCCACATGTCAGGTGGGCCACACTCATATATGTTGCCACCTAAATGAGCAGACCCGTTAATTTCGTGTACCAGGGAGTGTTTACAATAGGCCCCACTTTATGAATGGACCAGATCTTGCCATCTCATTCGTGCATGTGTCCTGTGGCAGGACTCTTCTTAATTGGTAGACTGTGATCTTGTTTATACTTTTGCATATAGGGTCACCCTTGTGTGCATCAATTCAAGCTACATTGGCCATAACGATTTGATTGCCTTCTGCCGCATTCTGTACGGGGAAGCGGATTGCGTCGGGCCCCTGGTCGTCTTTAGCAAGGAACGGGCAGATCTGTGTGGGGCCCACCGTGATGTTTATGTTTATCCACGCCGTCCATTTCTTCTCTCAGGTCATTTTAAGTTATGATGACAAAAACGAGATAGATCTAACTTTAAAGTGGACCACACCAGAGATGCTCTTGCATTTAATGCAGTCTGAGCTTACTATTTTGTGTGGTCCACTTGAGCATTGGATTTGGTTCATTTTTCGTCTCATGCATTAAAATGATCTGAGAGAAGGGATGAACGGTGTGGATAAACAGATAAATCACGGATGGCCTCCACACAGATCTACTCGTTCCTTGCTAGAGACTGGCGGGGCCAGACGCAATCGGCTTTCCCCTAGAGCAAGGGGATAATGGGCCGGGCCCTAGCTCGGCCCTGGTTCCATAAGCCAGGCCATGGCTAGGGAATGGGCCGGGCAGCCAGGCTTGGGCACCTAAACTTCACCCAACGGTGGGCCTGACTTTGATCTAGGCCGGTGTCTGGCTGGGCCATCTACCCTCTAAATTTCGGGCGCGGATTCGTACTACCCTCAGGGGCGCGGATTTCCTGCGAAAGCCTTGCGCAGGAAGTTCCTGCGCTGGGAACCAAGGTGGGGCCCACAGTGATGTTTTTTGATAAATCCACTCCGTCCATCCGTTTTGGAAGCTCATTTTAGGACATAAGAACAAAAATGAACCGGATCCAAGACTCAAGTGGGCCTCACTAAAGGAAAAGGTGGGTAGGTAAATTACTACCGTTGAAACCTCCCTGGGGTCCACAGTGATGTTTATATGATATCCATACCGTTCATAACGTCACTACTATTGGGATGAACTGGAAACACAAATATTATCCTGATTCGAAACTCCTGTGGCTCCACAAATATTTCAACTGTGGAATTTGAATCCTCACGTTTTCGGCCCACTTGAGTCTTGGATCCGGTTCATTTTTGTTCTCATGTCCTAAAATGAGCTTCCAAAACGGATGGACGGGGTGGATTTATCAAAACACATCACTGTGGGCCCCACCTTGGTTCCCAGTGCAGGAACTTCCTGCGCTTTCGCAGTAAATCCGCGCCCGACCACACCACAGGAAGCAGTGGGGATTGAAAGCTTGCTGTTGAAAACTTCTTGAGGGGCACAGAAGTTTTGGATTAAGCTGATATTTATGTTCCCCTCAATCCAGGTCTACGTGAGCTTATGAAGAGGTTGGATGGAAACAAAACATCACGGTTGGCCCTCAGAAGTTTTCAACGGTAGGAATTCAATCCGTGGTGTGGTACACTTGAACCTTCAATTTGCCTCTTTTTAGGGTCATTCCCTAAAATAATCTTTCAAAATGGATGGATGGCATGGATAAAATAAACACATCACGGTGGGCCCTCCAGATCCCCTGACAGGACCGACGGTCTCTTGCTAGGTCCTTACTGTCTAAATTGTGGCCCCATCGCAAATAAAGTGACATCACATCTTAAAATGATAAGGTTTGTGTAGATATCTAATACACCAACAATTCTAGATTATCAAAATGTTTAGTGTGTGTTTGGTTGAACCAAATATCATTAAATTTTGTGATTACTCAGCCTAATTTAGTTTGAAATTTCATCAGATTTCATGAAATTTGGTGCATCCAAAGTTCAAAATTATTTTAGATTAATCAATTATATTTATCAGATAGACATCAAGGTATTTTTTGTTCGTCTCTTTTCTAATCAGGTCCAAAATTGTTTCTGTTTCCAAACTGCCTGTTTTAATGAAGATTTGGGAAGGAAAAGATACGCAGGCATGGTGGGCCATAGCAACAGCCTTGTACCCACTTGTCAAATATTGATTTCTATCTTTCAGGACATCATGTTTGCATTCTCATGGAGAAGCTCACATCTGACCTGGATTGCCAGTCATGCGGTTATGATGCGGCATAATGAAAAAGCTTTGTGTAGGTCTGTCAGACGTATAATTAAAAGCAAAACTTAGCTCCATATACACCCGTCAAATTAGGGTTACACTAGAAAATAAAACTTTATTTTATCCTCTTCACTAGAAATAAAGATTTCCTGAAATGATGCTTATGCGAGGTTTGCAGTAGGCCACATCTGATGAGTCTATATAGTGTTCTCTTTCATTGAGTGCCGATTAGGGGAGTGCCGGTAGTATCAGAGCTGGCTGTCAAAGCTCTGTGTGCCTCACCATGGTGTATGCGTTTTACTCATGCTGCCCCTTTATTTTCCAGCTCATTCTAGGGCATGAGCTAAAAGTTAAGGCAGATCTAAATCTCAAGTAGACCGCATGACAGGAAAATAACATTGACTGAACGTCCATTATTACAAGCTTCCAAAGGCCCCTTGTAATGTTTATTCAACATCCTGACTATTTGAACATCCAACCTATTGATAAGGTCACACAGGCCTAGATGAAGGGAAAACACAAATATTAGCCTAATCCAAACTTCCGTGGTGATTAATTCTTTTTTATTGTTATTTGTTTAAATAGGAAAGAATTAAAATAATTAAAAATAACATAAAAAAATACAAAAGTATCTTAGTACTTGATGTTTAACATCCTCCAAAGGAGGAGTGCAACTTTAAATAAAAAAAAAAAAATTACACACACACACACACACACACACACACACACACACACACTTAGTATCATATGGGCTGGTCCAAACCGGGCTGAGCCGAGCTTTGGGTCGTATCAGATGGGCCGGTCCAAACCAGGTTGAGCCACGGGCTGAGCCGAGCTTCAGGTCACGCTAGTGCTGCAAGAGATTGGGCTTGGTCCATTTATTAAATGGGCTGGTCGCTTGTTGCTATAGCTCAAAGTCCACTTCAAACTGGGCTAAACAGGGCTTTTATGGCCAGGCCGAACTTCCGAGCTGGCCCAGTTTGTGTCGATCTCTAATTCTAGCAAACCTCCCTGTATCCAATGGTTCAGTAATCCAAGCCATTAGTCTATCATATCCAACGTGGATGGAACATGCTCCCGAAGCCACCCTTGTTATGCACGCTTATCATTTGAATTTGCTGCAATAGATACATAAATACAACAACGGTCCAATTTCAACTGAAGAATAGTGGAATAGTACTCCAAGTCATCATCTAACCATGGCTGCCCTTGATCCAATACAACTATTGGGGATTGTCATTTGATTGAATGTCCTCATGTTACATGAGGCATCCAACTTATCATCGCCTATGGTCTACATTCCTATATAATTTAAGTCATCCTCACCAATTCAAAAGCCTATTAATTGATGGCCATACAATATCATAGGAAGCAGCCCATGTGTGACTCATGCATAGAGCCAACGGGGCTGTCCAATCAGAACTATTATTGGAAGGCCATGGGCAATTCAAGATGGACGTGAATTTCCTACGAAAACCTTTGTAGGAAGTTCCTGTGCTGGAACCTAGTGGGGGCCACCATGATGTTTGTGAGAAATCCAACCTATCCATCCGTTTTGTGAGCTTATTTTAAGACATGAAACTAAAAATGAGCCGGTTCCAAGACCTAAGTGGACCAAAAAGTGAGGATTGAATGTCCACAATTGAAATATTCGTGGGGCCACAAAAGTTTTGAATCAGGCTAATATTTGTGTTTTCAGTTCATCCCTGTAGGAATGACGTTATGAGCGGTATGGATGGCATATAAACATCACACTGGCCCTGGGATGGGGTGTTTCAACAGTAGGAATTTCCCTACCCACCTTTTCCTTTAGTGCAGCCCACTTGAATATTGGATCTTGCTCATTTTTGTTCACATGTTCTAAAATGGGCTCACAAAACGGATAGATGGGGTGGATTTTTCACAAACATCACGGTGGGCCCAATTCAAGATGGGGCCACACCTTAGAAGGTGAAATCCAAAACAAGAAGAAAAACAATGATATTCACCTGAACAAGAATATTTTAATCCTTGGATCAAGTGACACTTTTCAATAGACGATCTCCATTTAAAATAATCATAGGATTGCAATATCTTTTATTTTTGTTTTTACTTCAGGATGCCTCGTCATGCAAACAGTTTGGGTTACTAAAAAGAGCCCTATCTAATGGCTAAATCCTGACCATCCAAAAGTGTAACACAAGGATATTCTATCTAGATCGAGGTGGGTAATGATCGATTTGGGTGGGGCCAAGTGAGTTCTAGTTTGGGTTTGAATCGTTTGTTGTGCAACCCTAGTTTGTGGATCGGTCCCGGTTTGGGTTTCGGGCTAACCCATGCGGCCCGAGTTTGGTTTACTCCAAAAAAAATTTAATTCGGGCCAAGATTGGTTTGGTAAAAAATTTTGAACTAGGCCATGCCGAGTTCAAACAGGTGGTAACTCTTTTTTCTTGTTATTTGTTTAAGTAGGAAAGAATTAAAATAATTTAAAATAACATAAAAAATATAAAAGTATCTTATTATATGATGTTTAACATCCTCCAAAGGAGGAGTGCAACTTCAAAAAAATAAAAATAAAATACACACACACACACGTACACACACACACACACACACACACACACTTACACACACTTAGTATCATTTGGGCTGGTCCAAACTGGGCTGAGCTGAGCTTCGGGTCGTATCATATGGGCCTGTCCAAACCGGGTTGAGCCACGAGCTGAGCTGAGCTTCAGGGTCAGGCTGGCGTTGCAAGAGATTGGGTTTGGTCTGTTTATTAAATGGGCCTGTCGCTTGTTGCTATAGCTCAAAGTCCACTTCAAACTGGGCTAAATGAGGCTTTTACGATTCGGCCTGAACTTCCGAGCTAGTCCCAATTTGTGTCGAGCTCTAATTCTAGCAAACCTCTTGTATCCAATGGTTCAGTAATCCAAGCCATTAGTCTATCATATTCCACGTGGATGAAACATGCTCCGGAAGCCGCCCTTGTTACGCACGTTTATCATTTGAATTTGCTTTAATAGATACAGAAATACGTCATTAGACTATAGTATCCCCCGTGGATGGAACATGCTCCCGAAGCCGCCCTTGTTTTGCACGCTTGTCATTTGAATTTGCTGCAATAGACACAGAAATACAGCAACGGTCCAATTTCAATTGAAGAATAGTGGAATAGTACTCCAAGTCATCATCTAACCATGGCTGGATTAAAAAAAAAGAAAGAATAGTTTTGATTATGGAAACGTTAAAATGGTGTAAATTGTGAAAAGATGCTTAGCTGCATTTTAAATAATCAATCTCACTTTTCGAAACCGTGTTCCAACATATATAGTGACGGCATATCTTATATTTATTTATAGAATAATATATTGTTAATGAAGACAAAATGGCCAGCTTTATTGTATGTGATTTTTCTCCTCTAGCTGTAAATCACGAAATTTTTCTACAATGCTGACAAAGGGTCATGATTCATTGAGGGAACCTCACTTAAGGGGGCCAAATTGCCGTTACATCCTACTATGGCACACGTTTTAGAGATCCAAGCCATTCGTCAAGTAGAATATGATGTGAGCATGCCATGGATAAAAAACATATTGCTGTTCCACTGCAAGCAGGTCAAATGTGCAGAGAAATGGATGGCCCGGATCTTTGATTTACATGCCATGTGAGCTAGGAACCAGATTCCACGTGGTAATTGTCAAGTGTGCCGGCATTCAATCCAAACCCTCTAATATATATATATATATATATATATATATATATATATATATATATATATATATATATATATATAACACTACGCATAAAACAATTGCGTTTTTAAGGATCATGAAATGAATATGGTGAGCCTTCTATCTGACCAAATCCATGGACGTACGTTATTTTCTGCTTTTCTAGTTCTTCGCGCTGGGCCCAACCCATCCACTCTCATGCATGGGTCCAAAAATATGGAAGAATCGTGCAAGATCTCAGCCATCCATTATGTGGGTTGCATGGTTTAGATCTCCTGCCTTAAAAATCAGGCCATATTCTCACCGCAGGCGGGGCAAATCATACAAAGCAAATGGACAGCCAAAAAGATAGTTTTAACCATAGATTCCGCCCACCTGAATAATGAGCGTGTGGGATTACGAAACCTCATGCTATTTGATCTGGTTACCAACGACACGACAGCGTATCTATGGTGTCACTTTCTGGTATTGGAGCTCGGATTAGGTCAGGGCCGTCTCAAGGCAAGTTGAGGCCTTAGGCGATGATCCAAATGAGGCTCTTTATATATATATATATATATATATATATATATATATATATATGGCAGTCCATCCATTTGGCGAAATCATTTCAGGGCATGACATAAAAAATGAGGCAGATCTAAAGCTCAAGTGGCCGTCAATAAGTTTTTAGTGGTTGGCATTCAATCATCACTATTTTCTGTTCTTGAGTTCACTTGAGCGTTGGATCTGCCTCATTTTTTGTGTCATGCCCTAAAATGATCTAGCTTAATGGACATGGATACAACACATACATCATGGTCGGTCATTGCTACACCCGGTGTAGGTAGTGTAGATAACTCGTGGGTGTAGCAAAATTTTTCTTAAAAAAAGCCTACCGAGCCGACTAACTCGGTATGCAATCTCATTTTGCGCCCAAAGTTCCGGTGATTCTGGAAGCGGATTTCCTACCAAAGTTGGCAAGAAGTTCCTAGAAGTTAGGTGGGGCCCACTGTCTGAGAATAATCCAACCCACCCACCCTTTTTGGGAGCTCATTTTAGGACATGGGACGAAAAAGGAGCCAGGTCCACGACTCAAGCGGACCACGATAGGGAAAACTTGGAAAGGAAATGCCCACCATTGAAACCTTCTTGTGCTCCACTTGATGTTTATATGCCATCCAAACCGTTTATAAGGCCATTCCCATTGGAAAAAAAATAAATAAATAAAAAAATAAAATTTTTTAGATCAGTTCGACTGGTCAGACATTTTTGTCAGCCGATCAGTCAATGCGGTAAATTTTAGATTTTTACATCTTCACTTCTTCTTTCCACTTTAGCTTGCTTTATCTTGATCTTCCCTCATATTTAATTAATATCTATTAAGCTTATTTCATGCAAATCTCTCTTTTGTGCCTATAATCGTAAAAATACATTAAGATAGTTATTTTAAATATATAATTTAGTATAATGTGAGCAGGGAATTGGGAAAATATATAAACAATTTAGGGCTTAACATACCACCAAGCTTACTTGGCACGGCAAAGTTCTATATGCCTCCGTCACAATGTATGTGTTATATTTACACTATTCATTCATTTTGCGAGATTAGTTTTGGGCTCATATCCAAAGCTCATGCCCAGTCGTTGAAACCCTCCTACCAATTGTGATGTTTATTTTCCATCCAACTTGTTTATAAAGTCACGCATACCTGGATGAAGGGATAACATAAATATCAGCTTATCCAATACTTGTGGCCCTCAAGAAGATTTCAGTGGTAGGTGTTCAATGCCCACTGCTTTCTGTTGTTTGATCCACTTGAGCTTGTTTCTGCCTCAATTGTTAACCCATATGGTAAAATGTTCTTGCAAAAATAATGGATGGATGGTGTGGATATAACAAATACATTATGGTGAAGTTTAAAAAACTTTGCCACGTCAAAGCACCATGGAGGTCGGTGGTACGGGACACTCCGTGCAATCCGCGTCCGTCAAGGCTTGGAGGACGATAGGTTGGCCCACCTGAGTGTTGAATCAGCTTGCATTTTGGGTTCAAGGTAAAACAAGAAGTACAGCTGTCCCGTTTGGACCGGGTGGATCTTATGCACGTAAAGTCATTTCTGCAGGTTGGAGGACGGGACACCATCACTGTATATATTTCGTACATGATTTCAAAATGAGCACGAATGGATACATACATCGACCGTACAGAAATCCTACTTTTCACTTCTTTTCACCCCCTTTGATTGAACCAGCTTCCTGCTAAAAACGCGGCCAGTCATCATCATATTTGTGTACGGCCAGATAGACCCTGGTGGAAACGCGGATTGGGTGGTCACTCCGTCGTGTCGGGCGCTGTGGTCCACCCTGATAACTGCTCACCCTTAACAGGATTTTTCTGTTTGAAGACGCCTAATTGATCCAACTCAGCAAATGTCAACACTAATGGCATTAAATGCAGTAGGACTGACAATGCCAGTGCTTAGCTGGAACACCCAGGTAGGCAGCAAACAGGAAATCCTGTTGAGGGTGATCTGACGAGCCGGACTCATATGATTTATATCCGTCCTGTCTATCCGGTGTTGCCCGCTCATTTTAAGACATGAGCCTAAAAATGAAACAAATCAAAGCCCAACTACATGTCTCCAACACACGAAAAAGTGAGGAAAAGGCAATTAAATATCCGCTTGATCTAAAATTTTTGTGGTCTCTGAGAAATTTTTAATGGTGAGTATTTAATCACCACTGTCCTCTTGTGCTTGTGGTGTGATCCACTTGAGCTTTTGATCTACTCAATTTTTAGGCTCATGGCTTTAAATGAGCTGGAAAAATGGATGGACGGCTCATATAAAACAAATACATAATAGTGGGCCCCATAGTGCCCAACACCACTCTGGTGTTGGGGTCACCACCCAATCTGCTTCCAATCGTGACCAACCGTACAGTCAGGGGCAGAGCCTGGATTTTCTTTCAGGAGGGGCAAAATATTAACCTGATTCAAAACTTCTAGCCCCACCAATATTTCAACTATACGTTCAATCCTCACGTTCCGCCCACTAGACTTCTTGGATCCAGCTCATATTTTGTTGCAAATACTAGAATGATTTTATAGAATAGATGAACGGGATGTATTTCTCACAAAGATCATGGTAGCCTCACTTAGATTCTCAGTGGAACCTATTGTGAAAGGCTTTCGCAGCAAATCCGCATTGAATAGCTAGATTGGCTACCGAAGTGACGTTACAAAGTTTTTTGGGGCCACCATGATGTATGTGTTGTATCCACACCGTCTATCCATTTGTAGAGATCATTTTAGGGCATGATCCAAAGAATGAGCCAGATCCAAAGCTCAAGTGGACCCCACCACATAAAATAGTGGGGATGTAACGCCTAACATTAAAAACTTATGGGGGCATAGAACTTTTTGATCAAACTGACATTTGTTTTTTCCCTTCGTCCATGTCTTTTTAAACTTATAAACAGGTTGGATCTCAAATAAACATCATGGTGGGCCCTATGAAGGTTTCAATGGTGGGTTTCACTATCCCCATTGTTTGTGTGATGGGTCTATTTGTACTTTTAATATGTGTCGTTCTTTGTTTCAACCCATAAAATGATCTCTCTAATGGTTGAACAGTGTGGATATAACACATACATCATGGTGGGCCCAATATAACTTAATGACGTCACTTGACCCATTGGTGGATGCCGATTTCTTGCCAAAGCCATTTGCGTAAAGATTTTGTGCTGGAAAGTTATGTGGGGCCCACTTAAATTTTTTTTTTTATCAATCCACACTGTCCATCGGTTTTTCCTACTTATTTTAGGGTAGGAGACCAAAAATGAAGCAAATCAAAGGCTCAAGTAAACCACACAATACCAATCAGTCAGCAATGAATTCTTGCTGCTGAAAACTCAGGAGGGGCATGTGGCCCCTCTCGCCCCCTGTACAGTGATGCCCAAGTATCACTAATCAGACAATACTAGTCATTCATTGAGTGGATCTTCTGTGATGAATAACGTGAGCCATTGAACATTAGCTTCATTTTGAAGGCCATCGATCGAACAAGCTGATCCACGTTATTCATATTGTGGCTATCTACGTCAGCACAAGCAAACTGACAGTCCAGTCCAGATATCGTTTGGCCGGGTTCGACTATTAAGCTATGGTCCACCTAGTAATAACTTTCAACTTTTCATGTGCGTGTAACAACTCGTTGGCCTTATCACGAGGATTGCAAGTTATGGTCCACCCGGTTTGGTTCGGTGTCGTGCTCTAATTGTCATATTCTAGCAGAGTATTAAATAATTTCCCAAAAAAAAAAAATCTCTCTGTTCTCTGTTACCCATGCTCTCTCTGAGTCCCACCTACCTCCGGTAGGTATGGGTGGCACTCTTATTGCTAATTGAGTGCCAAGTGGATGGACCTTTTATAAGATCTGCCTCCTCTATCAAGTAAGTATCCTCAAGTTTAGAGGGTTTTACGGATAATTTTACATTTTTCACTGAGGGGTGGCCCACTTGAGTGTAAAATTAGCCAAAGTTTTAGAATCAAAGTGAAACACAGGGTGAGGTAACTGATGGATGGAGTGGATCTCATGAAAGTTCGCCTGCTTGATGCTTGGTTAGCAGTAGGCAAACCCTACCTAGCCAACATGGTATTGACCACAAATACATAAAACCTATAAACTCATGTGTTATGACACACCTGATATTTAAAATAGGGTGAACTTATAGAGAATGATTTCATCTTGATGAGGCAAGTTATATGAATGTGGACACCAAAGTGGGCCCTATACAAAATTAGTGGTGGGTGTTCATGTCAACTATTTTGTACGGTGTTGCCCACTTGAGTTCTGGATCGTTGTGATTTCTTAGTTGTAAGGTGAACGAGAGACAATGTACCTGATGAACAGGTTGGATCTCATATAAAAATTCCACCAACATGGCAGTAGCTATGCTCTATGTTAGCCGGGTTCCAACTATCGTCCCTCAACCAAAATACTTTTTGAGGCCACATCCATTATAACGTTCCTATGTTAGGCTTAAAGTACAATCGATTTGTGGAGTTCACCATAATGTCTTCATGACATCCAATCCACCCATCATTTGCACACTCTTATGTTCTTCTTGATGCGCAAAAATCATGCCGATCAAAAGTCATGTGAGCCACATCACAAAGATCTGTTCTGATGGAGATGCTGACCATTGAAAACTTTCTAGATTGTGTGTGTGGGACCATCCGTGGTTTGTATATGCCATCTAACCCATTCAGAAGATGCACCCATTCAGGATGAATAAATACCAATAATAAATAAAGATCACCAAAACTCAGGTGGGCCACGAAACGTGGTCTTGAAGGTTTTATGCATGATTTTACATGATGTGAATCACTTATGTTCTTGATCGACCTGATTTTCGAGATCCAAGGAGAATTAATGTGGGCTCACACGATGGATAGATTCTATGTCATGAAAACATCAGTGGGCCCCAAATTTAGATTCCTACATTAAGCCTACCGTAGAAATGTTTGTATTGGATCCTGCCCCAAATCATTTGCTCCCATATCCCTAACCCACAAGGCATCCCCATTGCCCGCAAGTAGGGAGCCCTAACAAGAAAGGGCTATGTGGGCCAACCGGCACAAGTATCGTATACGAACCCCATTGTAACTGTTTACCCAATAGGTTTAACATTGATTGGCCTGTTAAAGAAAAGACAAAAAAAAATAAAAATAAAAATAAATAAATAAATAAATAAAAGAAGAAGAAGAAGAAGAAAGAAGGGAAAAAGAAAAGAAAAGAAAATAAGAGAATTATGTTACTTGGGCAATCTTGAATGAACACTAAAAGATAAAATAAAATGGTTCACGTTCATTAATAATTAACCTCTTTACAACTGGTTAGATAGCTTGATCAAGCAATGGTTACTAGAGGCCCGTTTGGATACCACCCAATAAATAACCTTTTAACTTAAGGTAGTTTGACAAACATGGTTGTAAAAGTAACTCATGTGATGAAAGCTATTCATCTTTATAAGTAATTTTTTTTTCTTCAAATTTTGACTTTTCTACTTCTCTATATGATGGATGGTCCATACCAAAGGAGGCGCCACATGATGAGTGGTCAACATCAAAGGTGAGGCCACATGGTGGATAGTCCACATCAAATGTGAGCCCACATCAAAGGTTGGCCCCACATTATGGATGATCCACATCAAGGTGAGCCCACGTACGTAACGGATTGTTTGCATCAAAGATAGGGGCCCCAACAATGATTGGTCCACATCCAAAGTGGGCTTGAATCATGGATGACCTAAGGTGGGGCTCATACAATGGATGATCCATATCAAAGGTAGGTGCCATATGAAGGGTGGTGGATATTGAAGGTAGCCCCACATGATGGACAATAACATTGAAGGTGGGCCCTACATAATGGACAGTCCACATCAAAGGTGCTGATAATGAATGGCCTCCATCTAAGGTAGGCCCCGCATGATGGACAGTTCACCTCGAATGTGGGGCCCACATGATGGACGATCCACATCAAAGGTGGGCTCCATATATATGATGGGAGGTGGATATTAAAGGTGGGCTCAACATGATGAATTATAACATTGATGGTGGGCCCCACATGTGAGATGACTCATATCAAGGTGGGTCCAACATGAGGCAAGCCTTGTTTGATGGATGACCATCTTCAAAGTTGGGCTCTGCATGAAGGATGGTCTACATTAAAGGTGGGCTAGCATGATGGATGACTCACATCCAAGGTGGGCCTCACATGGATAGCCTACATCAAAGGTGGGCCTCTCAAGGTGGATGGTCCACACTGAAGGTAGACCCCACAAGATACTTGAAGACATTGCTAAGGTGGGCCCAACATAATGAACAGTCCACATCAAAAGTTGGGCTATATGATGGATGATAGATATTAAGGGTGGACCAAACAAACTTGAGGTATAAGTACTTATGTGATGTCTGAAACCAAGCATACACATACCGAGGAATTCACACCACAGTTGGTACCTGAACCCATGACCTTGTGTTGAAACTCTTGTGAGTGCATAAGTAACTTATGTAACTAATGCAAAGTATCTTACAATCCAAGTGCCCCCTAAGTGGCCAATTAATTATCCTCATCTATTGATCAAATATTCGGATCATCATGCATATGAATGGGAAAGAGAAGAGCATCCCCCACTTAATCTAACTACTACTACAAGAACCTAATGGAAGGTAGCTCGATGAAACCTACTTAATTTAAGGAGGTAGTTTAATGAAAACCATTTTTAAAAGGGTACCAATTTGTAAATTCCCAGAAGATTATGGAATATATATTTTATAAAATTCTTAAAAAGGCATGCAATCACGTGATCAAAATGAGTTTTTAAAATCGCCACCATTTAAATCGCCACCATCTTAAAATGGTGGTGACTCATCCTCTTCACATGCGGCACTGATGTTCTACAATCCAGTTCATACAAATTTCGGGACACATTGTAGATGAAGCACATCTCTTAAATTGTATTGATCAACCAATTCCAACCATCCAATTGACGGCTAGGATGATTAAAGGTGAAAAAAAAAAGAATGATCCAAGGGGCGAATTAGATGGTTCCTGTCATCATCAATGTATTTTTTTCAAGTAATGCTCTTCCTCAGCTATGGCGTCTGTAACGACAAAGAGATACTGTTGTGCCGGACGTAAGTAGGATATACCTCAGCTGAATCAATTAACAAATAAGTACTGAAACCCCACATCTGTTTGTCATAATTAAATCGAGATTGTTGAATGTTATATATTGGTGGAATGAATTGTATACTACAGTGTTCTTTTTGAGATAATTCTATTCGACCAGCACAACAGGCTCCCTATTCTCGAGATATAATGTCTAACCTATTTCCTTCCCGTGTACACTTTCGGTAGGAAAACCCAGCACCAGATTCACCAAAACCACCCTCCTTTACTTAACTAGAAAGAAAGAAAATGGGAGGGAAGTTTTACCGTTGGCAGAGAGGAAGGAAATGAGCTGTTCTTGATTAGGACCTTAAGGGTGAAAAAAATCCTAAATAACCTGTTGTTAAAATGATTTCTCCTTGTTGTGGTGCCCGAAAATTAAGAGACACGGATTAAAACGAGCCCAGTAAGAGAAATCAAGCCTACTGGAGAATTAAATACTGCATAAGACACCCAATTCATGAACAGTACGACCAACCCAGTGTACGGTTAGGGACTGTCCATGTTGACGTATTGGTAGGCGTTCAATACCCACTGTTTTCTGTGGTGGGGTCTACTTGAACTTTGGATATGCCTCATTCTCTGGCTCATGCCCTAAAATGATCTCTCCAAATGGATTGACCGTGTGGATACAACACATACATCATGGTGGGGCCCATAGAATGTGGTGACGTCTCTTCATAAGCGAGACTCGCTACTGTCAAATTCAATTCAGTAGCTAATCCGCGTCCTTTGATAGGCTATAAAAGCTCAGGACGGTGACCTCGTTTAGAGAGGGAGTTTCCGCAAGAAGGCGCTTTTTGTGACAACGTACTTTAAAGGAGGGTCTGTGTGTGCTTTGGAGAGAGAAGTGGAGATTTGTAAGTGGCGTCTTTGTTCTTGGGAAGGAATGGAGGATTTGGAGGGTTTCCTGATGGAGGAGGGGCCAGACACTTGGCCAGGTTGTCCTGAGCTAGAGAGCTCTTTCAGCCCTTCTTTGGACGCTTGGTGGACTGGCCAGATCTCTGAGTTAGACGGCAATGGTTTAGATCTCTTCTCTCTCTTGGAGGAAGGTGACTTGGCTCACCAGCAGCAATCCTCGTCAATCGGTTCTACATACCAAAATGAAGAACATCTTCAGCAAAAACGAGAACAAGAAGCAGAACTGCAACATGAAGTTAATGGGTTCCTTGAATCAGATGGCTTTGATTGGGAACTCTTATCCCTCTTGGAGGAAGACGGATCGACTCTTCGACTGTCATCATCAGTTAGCTCTATAAGCCAGACGGAGCAACAACAACTACCACTACAACCACAGTCAAACGATGATAAGGACGCTGAAGAGGAAGAATCAGATAGTGATGATAAGAAGGCCAATGCACCTAACAGTAAGAACTTTGTGTCGGAGCGAAATCGAAGGAAACGGTTGAAACAGCAACTCTTCAGCTTGAGATCTCTGGTACCAAACATCACAAAGGTAACCACTTACATCCATGTTCATAAATATCTTATGGGTGCAAGCCATTGCACAGTGCATTTCAACGCATCATTTGCATTGCACTGATGCCATAAGAAGAATATCTAATTGCACCATGAGATGTGTCTAGCCATAAAATCATCATATGCTGTTGAGAAGTAGCAAATTCGAATTTTTTTTTCTTCATGATATCCAAAGATCAACAAAGACATCCTTGCATTAGATTTGAATACCCCACAAACAGAACCAAGATGGCTGTGCTGCTAAAAAATATATGTTTTTCCTATAATGTATTACAGGCATTTACAAATGAAATACACTAGTGTAGAATTGCCGTGAATTGGGAATGATATTATGATTCTGACTGCTATTGGTTTTGTGGCCGCAGATGGACAATAGATCTATTCTCGTCGATGCTCTTGCTTATTTACAAAACATTCTGCAACAAATCGAGAGGGAGAAGGAGAATACCAACATCACAGTGGACTCTTCCTGTGACGACTCCTCCCCCATTGTGGAGGAAGAAATCCCGCCAATGCAACCTCAAGATTACCTTCCATGCCATTCTCCTCCAGCCATATCGCAGGTTTTGGTTTAAGGTTTTTATGTTTTCTTCTTCCTTTTTCCATCTCTAACTCAATCAAGTGTGCATTGATAGGATGGTATTAACCATATAACCCAAGAGACCTGGTGAACCCATCGACCAATGCAGACCAACCAACCGATGGGCCACCTTAATGATGGGCCAATGGTAAAGAATTGCAGATATTGCATGTTTCTAACCCTTCGATCTATAGGCTAATATATAAAATCGGCACTGGTTTGAGGCTATTTCTCATCCAAGAGGTGGTCCACTATTCAATGGGTTGTAGGGTTGATAATTACTTAGTAAATGGTACCCGACCCAAATTTCATCCTTGTGTTTATTCTCTTGTTAGTAGTGAAGGTCTATAAGTATATGGACATTTGGTTTTTCTAGATTGAAGTGGAGATGTTTGATGAGGAGCGGTTTGTGCTAAAGATCGGCTGCAATAGAGCAATAGGTGCACTGAGCCAAGTTCAGCGGGTGATAGAATCGCTGGGCTTAGAGATCATATGCAATTCTGTCAACCAGCTTGACCATGATCACATGCTCACCACCACTTACCTTCTTGTAAGTCGTCTATGCCATACACAACCCTCACATGTTTAAATAAGGAATCTTTGTGCAGGATTGGAGCCCCTCATCGGCCCATTTGATCATCAGGTGAATCATACTAATAAAAAAATCTATCAAGAGAAATTGGAAAATTGTCCAATTTCTATGTACGTGTATGCCCACCTGCGAATTAGATCGGCCTGAACACAAGATATGACACCTATCCGAATTGCCCGATGAGCGGCTCTGATCCGAATTACCTATGCAAGGCATTCACCGTTTCCACATGTGAGGTGGCTGCCCTTAACATTGCTCCATTTATATACTTCAGTCAGTTTGAGGGTGTGTTTTTTCCTATATATATGTTGGATCTGCACAGGTAAAGAAGAAGGGAGTTGTCACGGAAGAAAAGCTCGAGAATCGAGTGAAAATAATGGCATCAAAATTGGGTCTTACCCTCCCAAATACCCCCATTCATAGATAAACCATGGTAATGGAATTGCTTCTCCTCCTACTTTCCGTTGTGTTGTAGGTAGATAGTAGATTGTAAGTAAATCAGGCTTTCATCAAAAGGAATATTGTAATGACCCTAAAATTTTGGTAGAAAAATTTTCTTTTAGGAACAATAATGATTTAAGTAAATAAATTTAAGATAATAAATTAAAAAAAAAACCATGAACTAGTTGGTTAAAGCTCTTTTAAGCGAGAGGAAAGACTAGGGATCAATTCTTATCACTGATAAGAATATAAGAGGGTTATTCATCATAAAAGAAATGAAAGAAAAGAAAGGAAAATAAGGAGAAAAAGAGAGAAAGAAGGAGGAACGGGTAGGGCCTACAACGTCCCAGATAATGAAATGGGACCACTAGAGGAACCACAAGATTATTGGCCAAATTTGACAGAGGAAGAAGTGGCGGCTCTAAACAAAAACATTTAGACTATTCTTGTCTTATTTTGTTATTTTTAATAATTAGTAGACATCTAATAAAGTCCCAAATGGATGGACTTAGTTTATAGTTGAATATTTCGTAAATAAATGGTAACTTAGAATTTTTATTATTTCATGTCTCTCAGTGGTTTAATATTGTTAATGCACTTAGTGCACTAGTTATACTCCGTAGTGTAACGCCCCGGATTTACCATAGTTATTTTTTTTAAATTTTCTGAAATTTATTTCTATTTTTTTACCGACCGTTGATATTAAAATTCAAATAACGAGTTATCCGTATGAGATCAGGTAGAGTAACCTTTATTAAAGTTGCTTAGAATAGCCTCATTAACAACGTAGAAGAGTTAGATTTCGCTAAACTTGAATATTTGCAAAAATTACAAAAATGCCATTAGTTAAACTTAACTTACCATTTTTAAGTACGCTACTTTCTAGCGATCATTAAGACGTAAAACTCTAGATATAAGCGTTTGGGCATATTTTAATCATACACGTCGAATTTCAGCCCTCCAATCTTCTTACAAATAGGTAAATCAGAAATCGGTCTATAAGTGGGCCATTCGGTCTCGAATCTGGCCAATTTGTGGAGTCACCCCCTAAAATCGGGCTGCTAACCTGTTGATCGGAGTGAATTTTATATATACATCACAATGGGACTCACCGTGGCCAAACCTGCTGTCTGGGCCGACCGGCCCGCGTTAGGCCCGGTGGAGTCTTTTTACAACGCATAAGCTGTACGTCCGCTGCCGGTGCTGGTTGTCCAAGCCGTCCTTTTAGGGGGGTTGTTTTGAAGATCTGAACTGTCCATTCTCTTTCTAGACCAACAAAACCCACTCCTATCAAATTTCATCTCAATCCATCGCGAATCCAACCCATTCTCCTCTTCCCTTCCAACCGTTGAAAGCTTGGATATTCTAATACAGAAAACCTCTTCGCATGGAATCTTAGGAAAGCTTCTAGAGGATCCTGAAATTGCGTCGGGTAGTCTAACATGACACCCTATGCATATACGTGCGGAAGCTTAAAGAGCAACTAGAATTATGGCTAAACCTATAGGAGGGGGTGATTAAGACCTTTTAAAACTCTTCGCCTACTGAACAAATTTAGCAAATTAACTTATGTAAGCAATTAACACTTCGGCTTCCAAGCCTAAGTGGGTCCAATCACAAGACTAGTAAATGATATATGCAATAACAACCTAGTCTACACAACTCATGTGGATTATAGAGGATGGATCAAGAAATGCTCAAGTCAACATGAGGTAGTGAAAGTACATTTTGTGAGTGTGGATGTGCCTATCAAGTGCCTAGCATGCATTCCTAACTAAGAATTCATAATTAACCAATTAAACAAAATACATAAAGAGAAATGTGCTCAAGAACAATCACAAACACAAGGATGTATAGTGGTTTGACTACTTGTCTACTCCACTCCCGGTTCAAGTACTCAACCCCTTTGAGCACACCGGCATTCACTGGAGAGTTTAAATCTGGTTCCTCCCAACCAAGATGTTTTAACTCGGATCCACCCAACCGGAAAGTTTATAGGTTTCTCCCAACCTACACATTTGCACCCGTGTTGGTGGCTCCCCTTGGAGACTCTGTTTAGGCTGACTAACGAGCCAAGGAACGGCTGACGTCCCTAAATTTAGGCCGACTAACAGGCCAAGGATCGGCTAACGACCCCTAAATCGAGTTTGTTAATTAAACTCTACACTCAACTCCCACAGGGAATTGAGTGGATGGACTCCTAACAAGACAACCTTACTTGTCGGATTGAGTCCCTTTGTAGCGCCGCTTTGGGTTGCTTCTTCTCGCTCTCCCGTGCTTGAATCAGCTCCCCTTGTGCTCCCCCGATCTTTGATGCCGCTGCTTTGTCAAGGCTTCAGCTCTAAGATCAGCTACCTTGCATGTGATGCTCCATTGGAGATGCCCAAGGTGCTAGGGAATGGTGAATCCTCTACAAATGGTAGGAAATAGGTTTCCTAGAGGAATACACCTATATGGACTCCTAGGTAGTGTTTAGGTAAGGGATTTAACTATCATCAAGGTGTCTAAACCATAGGAATCAAGAGAGAACAAGTCCATTCTCAAGATGCCATTGAATGACCCAAGCTTGTGATGAAAACACAAGGAGAATGACTTGCTTTGGGTTTGGAATAGAGCCTCTAATGATCTTTAGCAATGGTGGCTTCTATCTCCTCAAAATCCCCTCTCATTTCTCAAAAATGAATCCCCATCTTTAAATAGATTTTCTTCTAACGGTAAAAAAAACGGGCAGATTCACACATCTCCGATTGATCGGAAGAGGGTTCGATTGATTGGAGACCAGTCCGATTGATCGGAGACATGTCCGATTGATGGGAATTTAGTCCAGAGAATTCTCTGGAGGATATTCCGATTGATCGGAACATAGTCCGATTGATCGGACTAACCCCTTCCGATGGATCGGAAGACTGTCCGATTGATCGGAAATATGTCCAGTGGATTTTCAAGGTTGCTGGAACAATTTCCGATTGATCGGAACCTCTATCCGATTGATTGGAGTCCTATTGGAGCCAACGTCCGATTGATCGAAGATCAATCGGAAACTGCTGTTTGAGCTGTTTTGATTGCAGCAGCTTTCACCTCTTTAATTAGTCTAACTCATCATGTTTTTCATGGAGTTCTAAGACTAATGATGATGACTAAAGGTATACCTAGTTGGTGCAAGTCTTCTAAGAGGTAAAGGGTTAGGTTTTGGTCAAGGTTAAGGCACACCAAGGCATCACTTCTACCTGTTTCTTCTTCCTTGATGCAGCAGGGCCACTTGAGTCTTCGGTCTTCATCTTCATTAAGCTCAACCGACACTAGACCCACTGACCTAAGTGATTGACAAACAAGGTGCACTAGTATATCACAGAAAAGTGCACTAACAGATCCTAATGATCCTTTCTAGCTAATCAATGTGGAGAATCACCTCAAAAGTGGAAGTTTCTCCCACCTTGTGTAGAAATTATCTAGAACCTCTTTTTGCACTAAAACCCTATCAAACGGCTGTGAACCCTCAGTTTGTGGATCCTACTTGCCTCATTGGACCCATCTAAACTTACCCTAGGTGTCTGATTGTCAGATAAATTGCCCGTTCAAAAGTTTCTACTTCTAAACTAATTATTTCCTATTTTCTTCTCATGGACCGTTCATCACTTAGTGGGCCTCATTCCAAAATCCATCACGATCATTTTGTAGCCCATACTTGAATTAACAAACATGTGGAATCTCTCCTCAAACCATGTTGTGTACACTTTCCAAAACGGCTCGATAGATAATGTATTTCTACTTTAAACTGCAACCGTTTATTCGAAAATGGTGTAGCTTCCTTAAAACCCTAATTCCGACCCTACCACTATATATAGGGCCTCTCTTAGCTAGAGGTGACCCCCACTCACGAATTTGAGAGAGAGAGAGAGAGAGGAGAGAAGGAGTGTCATCTTGCTATTATTTTATTATCATATATCTCTAATAAGCTGAAGATCATAAGGTGAGAACTCCTTTAAGATTGTGTTAATAATCTCATGTTTTGAAAGTTGATGATTTTTATATGCTTTTGTTTACATGTGTTTCTTTGTTCTCTCCTTAGTAAGCTATATATGAATGCTTTTAAATACCCCTTTTCCATCTCATGGTGATGAGGACATTCATTGGACTTAGAGAATCAATAAGGAATAAAATGTTTATTGTACATATGAGATTTGTGTAACCATCTTTAAGGGGACCACCTTTCCTTTCATATTGTATAAATAATAGTTGTGCTTATCTAATGGAGATCCTTATTATATTGTATTCCTTTTATATATGTGGATGGACCCTAATCTGTGGTGATGAATATCGGAACACCCGGTTAAGAGGTCGCCCTAACGTGAGACGGTGCCTTTAACTTGTCCAGTTAAGTGGCCACCCTGATCTGTGGTGGTGGTATCAGATCGCCCGATTAAGTGGTTGTTAAATTCATTTATGATTATTATTATTATTATATTTACTATTATTATTATTATTATTATTATTCCTCAAGTTGTTAAGGATCTCCATAAGATTATAGTTGAGCATGGTTGTTATGAACCTTAGTAGTACGGGCCACCATCTCGGGATGTGATGCGTCGGTTACAACTGTTTTGATGAGTGATGAACCATGAGGAAGGATGTGGTGGTACCAAAGGTTGGTTGTACATTAAGTGACTTGGTGTAAATTGGTAATAATAATAAAGAATGGTTAACTCATGCATGCACGTGGCTCCATGTGGGTGTATGAAATTGAGAATAGGTTAGAGCGTCCTACTTCTCCCATAAATTGTCAAGTGTAGATTTGGGTTATGAGCATCCCATTTTTCTCATGTGGTCTGGCAAAACTATGGGCTTGCGTGTCCTAAAACCTCTGGTTGCATGTCTAAGGATTCCTACGTTGGGTTATGCATTATCATGCATTGCATTAATTAAGAGTAATGGATGTGTTGTTATAATTTTTATGCGATTATTATTCTAACCTTAAAGTAGTTCTTCACTATGCCGCGTTTGACGGTGTTTTTGTGGAAAATAATTTAGAATATGTAGGTAACGATCTTAAGGAGCCCAAGCCTTAAGGAGACGATTATGATGACTCGTGGGAGCAGATGGTGGAAGACGAGACCGCATAGTCATTCATAGATCTTGCATTTATTAAGAATTTAAAATTGTAATAAGTCCCAATGGGAGGACGTAGTTATGAACATGGTGATTGATTGAATGAATGACGATTACATGGTTTGATGATTTACACTACCAGGAAAATGACTTTTCCCAACGGCTGAAAACGGTTGGCAAAGGCTTTCGTTGACGGTTTTTGGCCGTCGAATGGGCCGTCGGGAAAGGTGGTGTCAGAGTTTCAGCCGTCGGAATTTCCGACGGTTAAAATCCGTCAATTGATCGTCAAGACTGTCAGAAATACCGACGGTTTATGACCGTCGGCGTTTCTTTGGCATGTAAAAAAAAAGCCGTCAGTGTTTGAGCATGGCCACGTTAGCAAATAGTTGGCACTCTTATGAATTGACTATCAACGTTTGAAGACAAATGTGCTTATAAAATGAATGCCAAGCAATCATTTTTACGAGCACATTCATCTCCTAACATCAACAACCTGATTCTTAAGAGGCTGCACGCCAGTTGTGGCCATTAGCTCAAACGCCAACGGCTCAGTTGTTGGAAACCTGTAGGAGGAAAATGAAAATAAATGAGCATGGTATGAAAGTGGATTTATAAGGAGATGTAAAGAAATTTCTAAGCAACAGATGAGTCCTTCACCATATGAGGATGAAGTGAATTCAAAAGGTGAAAAATATAAATCAACAATAATATGGATAAAGAAAATTAAATGTCAACCAAATAAATACTCAAAATGCTAAGTAAGTAAACTGGCCTTATATTGCTGATACAATATAATGCTGCTAATAGAAAAGAGAAGTATGCCCACGATGTCATGTGAAAGAAGTGCCCAGCTAATCAAATCACCACACCAGTTGGAGGCTCAATCACACTAAGGGCATTTATTTGTAGCTTAACTTCTATGCCATTTTTTAGAACCTACATTGAAGTGGAATACATTAAGCAACTGGATGCTTGAACTCAAAAGCAGATCTGCAAACACTAGACAAACTAAAAAACAAGGATCAACAAGACAATACTAAGAACAATTTGCATAACCAACAGTTTCTACCTACAACATGAGAAGAAAGAACTACGAATTCAATTATGCACTTGGAATAGAATGTACCAATCTCTCTGAATTCATGAAACTTCACTTAAAGATTCAAAAAAAAAAAAAAAAAAAAATCTCTAAATTCAATCTTGAATTGTTGGATATATTAAAAGAAATTGTAGCAATCTATAAATTCAAGCTCGAAGGGAAGAGATTTTCTGGTGATGCAAATACCTTCCAAACTCTCAAATCCTAACATCTAACCTGAAGTTCATAACATCCTGAGATGCAAATACCCTCCAGCCAAGACCGACTGCATTGATGAATTTTTTACATGAGTTACAAGCACGGAATTTCTACAAGAGAAACTATTAGTTCCAATAATGACAGTAAAAAAATACATGCATAACTATTCAACACAATGTATTCAAGAGCTTTGCTAAGCACAAATGCATGCGCAATAAACTCATGTACACGCCACAAGTGCCAGCATATCATATATGTACAAGATCCAATCTATCCATTAGGTTGGTCTCACCTTCTACATGTTTTCTCAAAAATAAATATAGTCCACTTGGCATGTTGTCCCCAATATTGGAAACACCTGTATGGTTCAAAAAACTTCACCCAAGTCTTTTCAAGCCACACTTTTGTTTTGAAAACTATGGCCCATCTGACCAGCGAACAACCTAATATTCCTAGACTACATCATGAATATAGTGGGTCTTTTGTGATAGATGGCTTAGATCCCAGACCTATCGTGCCTTGCTGCCACGTGTGGCATGTGCATGAGCTTTATTGCACACACATGTGCACATAGCAACACTCTGAACTCAATGCTGCCAATCAAAGAAGTTTGATATTATTGCTCATTATTACGAGATAAGTGCCCAACAGAGACATACCTTAACTTGTACTTGTCAACCAGAGCAACAACAATATATTTCCTGGACAGTATCAGGACAGAAATTTCTTCACCGCTGATGGACCTGCAATGTAGAATAGGGAAATTCATTAACGTATCACCAAAGTCTAACAAAAAATCTAATTAATGGCCTAGAGATCATTTAAATAATGCCACCAGAATTAAATTTCAGATTTCTGTTACTATGTTAACAGCAAAAGACCAAAAAAAAAAAAAAAAAAAAGAATATCGATTCAAAAATCAAAGATCCCCTCACATTATGACAACCAATGGAAAAGTAATCACCAGAATCACAAAAGATTCTCCAAGAATAGGAAACAATTGTCTAATTCAAGCTAAAAGATCGTGAAGAGAACAAGAATCATACAAGAAAAACTCAAACAACTTTATCAATTTTCACCTAAAAATCCAGCATAGGATACACAAAAATCAAATGCAAAATCCTACTGCATTGAACAGACTGTCAAATAATAATGTTAAAACAATGCCAAAGAAAAGAGAAATCTGCTGCATTTCAATTTTCACCAAGAAATCATCCTGCAAACAAGATACTGACACAAAAAACAGAAAAATCTAAAAATCCTCAAATATATAGCTCCGATAGTTGCTAAAATGCACAAATAGAGCCTCAAGCTCAAAACCTCACCAACAGGAGCAGCTACTGAAACATACAAGACTGCTTTTTGTGCAAGGTGATTTTCATGGTGGGGCCCACCTTTCCAAGGCTTGGAGGTCGTGTACATGTCATATGTTGGGATATGAGATTGGTTGTAGGTTAAACAAACCTACAACAGTTTTAGGTTATTGTTAATCTAATAACCATTCGACACCATTTCCCTTAAGAGATTCGAGGAGAAATTAAAATTAAATTTAGATGAATATAATCAGGCCGACTTGGGACCATTCAAATGCCCCCAAAATGGATTGAAATTCATCCCATTAATGCATATATCCCTAAGCATTTGACATCATTCCTCTCAAGAAATTTGAGGAAAAGAAAGAAAAAAAAAATCTGCACTATTCATCCCAAAAATTTCTTGGAATTGCCAAAAATATCAAAAAGATGGAAACAGAGATGAAAACACTGATTTAGTGCATGCATGTGTGTATGTATGTGTTTGTTTCTGAAAAGGGGAGAGAGCACAAAATTGTACAAAGCTATTGTCTTTTATATACAGTGGAGATATGCCATGGCAGCAACTTATTGCAATCAGGCAGAAGAAGATGGTTGTATCCTAGAGATAGTGTTATCTAATGCGTCAAACGAGAGCAGGCCATCTTCTTCATTGTATGGTGAAAGATCTCAAGTTAAGGAGGAGAAAGTGGGAGAAAGTGGTGGTGATGGGGAACATGTGGGGAACATGGGAGATGGGGAACATGTGGGCCACTCCTTTGATGTTAATGGTCACAGCGCAGATGGAATTGGGTGCCTGAATAGTAACCAGGGCATGTCCGGAGGTGTTCGATGTCTCATTCCAGTTATAGAGAAAGTAGATGGACAGGTGGAGTGGCTTTCACAACAGGACTGGTTTGGGTCTGTGGCATGGAGCAGAACAGTAAATGATGTTGCTAATAGGCCAGAACTACAAGAGGAACTGATGGCGGCTAGGGCAATGATTGGCAGAAAGATGCACATTGGACAACAGGAAGATATAGACTCTCAGATTTTGGCGACACAGTTGAATAGAAACTACGAGTTCGACAGTAGATCCTGGCCTGAAAAAGTAGAGGTTCAACTGTGGGAAGGGGAAGGGGACAAAGATTTCTTCTCTGACGTAGAAGAGACAGCCCAACCAGACTTCGAAGGCACCTCCGTTTTGCCGGGAGAAGCTGAGATGGAGGGTCTCAAGCTTTGGATAGACCTGCGGGATGAAACACAGCCAGAAAGAGCAGAAAAAGAGCCGTTGAATAGTGGGGAGTCTTTGAGGGAACCTCCGTTCATGGCAACCGGTACCTATAGAGGAAAGACGACTCCTGGCGCAGCTCCACAAGGAGAGCAAAGTGTACACTAGAAGCAAGAACAGGGCTGAGACACCAGGGACAGTTTCAGAATGATTAAAATATTGTGTTGGAACGTGAGGGGAGTAGGTAACGCCAAGACTGTGCGTTGGTTGAAGAAGATCACCAGAAAACACAAAGTAGCCATGTTGATGCTTCAGGAGCTCATGATTAACTCATCTAGAAGAGCAGAAGTGGCAGCCAAGCTTGGATTTCAAAAGGAGATGATGGAGGAGGCACTTGAAGGGCGTTTATGGATTCTGTATAACAACCCCTTGGAAGTCATATTGTTGGATCCTCTCGCCAATGCATCACGCTTAAGGTGGTTTTTGATGGGTCATGCAGGGAAGTTTTTGTGATGACATTCTATGCCAATTGTGATAGAGAGCAACGCAGGGTGCTTTGGAATGAGCTAAGAAACGTAGCCCCAGCCATTGGGGGACCCTGGTTAGTTGGAGGAGATTTCAATGTAATCACCAACCCCGAAGAGAGACTTGGAGGCCCATCATCTGACACTGGTGTAATGGCTGAATTCTGGGAGTTTATCAATGATACTGGTATGATAGATGTGGGTTTTTCTGGAACATCATATACGTGGTGCAATAATAGATCAGGACGGGCTCGTAGGTGGGCTCGGTTGGATAAATTTCTCATCAATGGCGAGTGGCTAGCAGTATTCCCCACATTTAAGGTGGTTTATCTCAGGAGATTATGCTCTGATCACAACCCTATGCTTCTGTCTATTGAAGATGACTCTGCCACCTATCCTCGGCAGTTCAGATTTCAAAGGATGTGGACTTGTCACGAGGACTTCAAGCGCCTAGTAAGAGAATCTTGGCAAATCGAAGTGGCAGCTTCTCCGATGTACAAGGTGTTCATTAAAATGAAGAATCTTAAGAAAGCCCTTAAAGTTTGTAATAAAGAGGTTTTTGGTGATGTTGGTAAGAACGTGAAACATGCTGAAGAGGAGGTGGACAAGGCAGAATTCACTCTTTTATCATCCGGGTCACACGAAGATTGGCTCAAGCTAAATGTTGCGCAAGAAAAGTTGAAAGACGCTCTCCTCAAAGAAGAAATTTATTGGAAACAAAAATCCAGGATCAATTGGCTAGAGGAAGGAGATCGAAACACCAAGTTTTTTCATAATTCAGTCCTTAATAAGAGAAGAAGGCTCGCCATATCGAAAATAAAGCTACAATCGGGGATTATCTTAGATAAGATGGAAGATATTGCTAAAGAGGCTGTCCATTTTTTCTCGGACCTTTTTTCCTCAGGAAATCCCATAGAAAATGATGACATCCTTAGCCTCATTCCAAGCCTAGTCACTACATAGATGAATGAGGAGTTGCTGAGGCCGCCTACTGGAGAAGAAGTTAGAAGAGTGGCTCTTTCTATCCCGGCTAACAGTGCACCAAGGCCTGATGGTTTTGGGGGAGCTTTTTTCTCTTCTTGTTGGGATGTCATTGGCGAGGATGTTGTCGATGCGGTGAAAGATTTTCTAGCAGGAGGCCCCATCCTAAGAGCATTCCAAGCGACCCTTATTTTTCTCATCCCGAAGATGAACAATCCGAAGATGCTGACAGACTACCAACCGATAAGCCTTTGCAATGTTATTATGAAGATCATTTCAAAAGTTATGGCTTCAAGGTTGGCGCTGATTCTACCCTATATTATTTCAGAAGAACAAGGGGCATTTGTTTCGAATAGATTGATGGCAGAGAACATATCGATCGCCTGCGAAATGGAAAATGAAATAGATAGAAAGGTACATGGAAGGAATATGTTTATCAAGCTAGATATGGAAAAAGCATATGATCGGGTTGAATGGAACTTCTTAGTCAAAGTTCTCAGCAGATTTGGCTTTAAGACTCATTGGATTAGCCAAGTCCGAAGATGTTGGGAAGGAAATTGGTTCTCAATTCTCATCAATGGGTGACCTTCCAGTTTCTTTCAAGCCTCGAGGGGGCTGAGACAAGGAAAGCCATTGTCGCCGGCCCTTTTTATCATTGCCACAGAAGTGCTAAGCAGAGGTATTACTCATCTGTTTGCAGCTAGGATGTGCACCCCCTTTCGTCTTAGTAGAGCTTGTCCAATGATCACACACCTGCTATACGTTGATGACATCTTGTTGTTTATTAATGGAAGTATCTCCTCAGTGCGAGCGTTGACCAAATTTACAGCTGATTATGAAAGTGCTTCTGGCCAGAAAGTTAACTTAAGCAAGTCCTCTTTCATCCTTTATAAGTGGGCAATGCAGGCGAAGATAAGGAAGATTAATCAACTTACTGGGTTCAAATAGGCTTTCTTTCCATGTACATACCTTGGGGTTCCACTGACAAAGGGAAAGGTCTGAATGCCCCATGTGCAACCCATTATCCGATGAATCTCGAATAAAGTGGCAGGTTGGAAGGCAAAGCTTTTAAACCCAGCCGCGAAGATGGTTCTCATTAAACATGTCCTGTCTGGGATTCCAATTCACACCCTATCAGCCATCAATATTCTGAAAGCGGCATGTAAACAGGTGGAACGATCCTTTTCTGACTTCTTCTAGAACACCACGGGAGGAGAAAAGAGGAAACATTAGGTGAGTTGGTCGAAAATTTGTTGTCCGCTGACCGAAGGAGGTCTAGGATTTCGAAAAGTGGAGGATGTTACGCAGGCTTTTCGGGCAAAAATGGGATGGAATCTGGTTTTCGGCAAATCCCTTTGGGCGAAATTATTTTGTGCGAAGTACTTGTCTAAGTTCATTGACAAGAAGGGTACGGTTGGCGCAGGAAGTTCAGTCCATTGGAGAGAAATTGTTAGACGACTCCTCTTTGTCATACATCACTCATGCTGGCTTATTGGGGAGGGGAACGTGAGCTTCTTGTATCAAAACTGGACGGGGGGAGGTTTGATTGTGGGAGCGGCTATAGCAGATATCCCGCCTACGTTAAAACACATCAAAATCAAAGATCTTATTAGTTCAGATACAGGTTGGAATCTGACTGAGGTAGAAGGTCTGATTCATGTGTCAGTTAAACATGTGATTCTTAGTAGTGGAGTGAGTCTATCTGATAGGGAGGACCAGCTAGCTTGGAATTTGACGAATTCCGGCGACTTCTCCCTTAAGACTCCGTGGAGTAGGATTCAGTGCAGGCAACTCATTTGTGAATGGTCTAAGTGGAGCTGGAATAAAGTCCTCCCGCCGAAGATTGGGATTTTTATGTGGAAAATCATGCACAAAGCTATCCCGGTGGATCTGATAATGAGAAGATTTAGTATCCCCCTCCCTTCCGGATGTGAATGCTGCTTGGAGGATGATGCCCAGCAGTTAGCGGTGCATAGAAATCAGATCCAGAATGAGAGTCCTCAGTGGGGTGCTCATGAGCGAGGTCAGATTATCTCCACTGCAGCTCCTCCAGATGGTGTGTGAAGAAATCAACCTAGGCTCTTCCACCATCAAGGCCCTTATGGGTTTGGTGCCAGCGATCATATGTTGGGAGATCTGGATTAGCCGCAATGGGTCCAGATTTGAAGATCGTAGGATGCGTGCAGACAAGATTATATCTAATGTGCATGATGGATTAGAGAGATGAGCTTCTCCATTCCAAGGGCTTCAACAAGCTCTATGGCAGAGGTGGCTACTCTGGAGATTTTGGGGATAGAATCTGCAAGTAATGTGCGTCAGATCAAATGCCAAATGGTGAAATGGCAGAAGCCCGATCAAGGCTGGTTCAAGCTTAATGTCGATGGGTCTTCAAGAGGCAACCTAGGTGAGGCAGGAGGTGGCGAAGTGTGCAGAGATCACAATGGGATTATGATTTTTACTTTCCATAAAGCCTATGGCTGGGTCTCCAACAATGTGGCTGATGCGAAGGCCATGGCAGATGGGCTGGATAGATGCGCTCACATGGGTATTTCAAATATTGTGGTTGAAACGGATTCGAGGGTGGTCTTTGAGGCAGTGACGAACCAATGTGCATCTGGACCAAAGTCCATGTGGTATCAGTTGGGGATAATTCAACTGAACTTTCGTCATATTAATATGATATTCTTACTCATTTTCCGGGAAGGAAACTTGGTGGTGGACGGGCTAGCTAAATTAGCAAGTGCTGGACATCCAGATAGATTTATCACCTCCTGAACTGAGCTTCCGAGACTGATTAGAGGTGTGCTCGAGCTGGATAAGAAAGGAGTTGGTAGTGTCAGGAAGCGATTACAGCCGGGCTGACCTTTCACTAAAAAAAAAAAAAAAAAAAGGCTGGTGGCCAAGTGGTATGAATGTATGCTTCTAATGTCTGCCAGTGGGTGTAGTAGTTCAAGCTATTTTGGGAATGTATGGTGTGGAGCTGTTGTGTGTTCAGAAGGGGCT
Source organism: Liriodendron chinense (assembly GCA_003013855.2). Classification (NCBI taxonomy): domain Eukaryota; kingdom Viridiplantae; phylum Streptophyta; class Magnoliopsida; order Magnoliales; family Magnoliaceae; genus Liriodendron; species Liriodendron chinense. The sequence goes on from PVNU02002589.1 coordinate 1,134,568, forward strand.
CGCAGCTATCTTATGGTATGGGGTTTTTTTAGAAGAATCAGAGACCCTGTTTCCAGTTCCTTCTTGAAGTTCTCTGTAGGCTGTCTGGGGTATGCATGGAGCTGGTGGGGTAAGGTTGTCTCTGCTGTTTTCGTGAGGCAAGGTTGTGGCAGATGTGCTACCTGTTTGGGAGGCTATCTTTTCTAGGTGGGATGCTTCTGATGCATTTGAGCAGTTTATGTCGCCTGTGAAGGAGGGAGAGTGGGGGATAATTAGGCCAGATTCTCTGGTTTTTGGTAGAGATTTTCAGTCTTTAATCCAATCTTAGGTTGGGCTGTTTGCTGAACTCAAGTCATGGGGATTATATGCTCTTGCTACTGGAGGAAGGAGATTTGTCTTAGGCTTCTCATGTTCAAGACTAAAGAATTCAGGTGGCTTTGGAAGTTTGGTTGTGGCTGGATGTTGAAAGAGGAGGCTGCTATAGAATTGGGCTTCTGTTGTTTGCTAGGATGAATTAATTGCATGTGGAGTGGAGAGCAATTTTTTTTTTTTTTTTTTTTATAAAAAGGATGACCTTTGAGCAGGGATAGGGTTGAGTATCGCAGATGATCTCATGATAGGTGAAGCCGGCCTTTTTTACAGGCTTTGTCTGTTTGTCTTTTTTTTTTTGTTTGTCATCTGCCCGGCTTCTTCAGTTCTGCTCCAACCTGGATGTTCTAGCAGAAGAAGGTAGTTTGGCGTGGAAGCAGAGCCCTCTGCTTTGATTGTTGTCAGTTTCTTGTAAAACATCAGCTTCGTCAGATTCATGAGGTTGCTGCATGCTGTCTTTTCTTTTGTTTCATGTTCACAAGATAGGTGTGGCAGGTGAAATTTTGTGGAGCCCACCCAAATGTATTGTTTGTACATCCTTCTATATCAACAGAGTTATAGGTGGTGCACTCCCACCTTTCTTTAAAAAAAAAGTGGTGGTGATGGGACAACAGAGCGGGTCAATTCATCTAGTTCATGCATTCAACCAACCTAAATCAAATAGCGAACTGACAGGAACAACCTCACCAGTGAATATAATATGGCAGTCCCATATAGATTCTCACAAAATACTTGAAAAAAAAAAAGAAGAAGAGAGAAAAAAGGATCACCATTACATGAATTAAGGATGCATTTGGTTCATGGCTATTATAGGAGTAGGGGAAAATGATTTGTGATTTGTAATTCTATTCTTAGTAGAAATTTCCAAAAGTTTCTTGGAAGAAAGCTTGCCCTTTTTGCACCAAACATCTCTACTAACACTTCCACTTGTCTTGGCTAAGGCCAACCCCTAGAATCTCTCTTTTTTGGATGTTTATCTTCTGACCCAATACCGCCTCCAAAACAATGGACAACCTTGCACATGTTGTCCACTTGAGGACCTATAGCTTTCTCATCATTGCATTCCAAAGCTCCTTACATCAGTTTTATTTGTGATTGTGAAGTTTTTTCTTCCCTTTAATGTCTCTACATTTAACTTCCTATAAAAGAAGGTCTTGCTTACAAACATCACGTAATATAAGGACACTATATCCAACACTTGAACAAAGAAGTAGCATAACAGTTGGATATAAATATTGACAATAACATACCAGCCATCCTTGCATTTCTGGCCTTCGCATGGCAACGGATGAAAACCATCAACAACCAAACGAGGGTAATGCACTACGTGAAAAAGGTAACTTTGCGACGGACATTATCCGTCGCAAAACGAGATTCGAAAATATTCCGTCGCTTTTGCAAAAATAGTGAGGGATTTCGTCAAGGGATTTAGCGACGAATATAGTCCGTCGTAAAATTATAATTTCCGACGGACCTAGTCCGTCGCTATTTAACGACGAACTTGGTTCGTCGCTAATGTCAGCCCGGAAAAATCCCCCAAAGAACTCCGTACAGAATAGCGACGAATTATTTGCTTAAACGATGAATAAGATCCGTCGTAAAATAAAATTTAAGAAAAATGAGCTACTAAAAGAAAACTGATATTTTTAAAAAATTAAAAAATTTGATATTTGAAAAAATAATTTTGTAATTTGAAAAAAAGAGTTAAGAGGTTTTAAAAACAAAATTGAGAAATTTGAATAAAATTAATATGTTTGAAATTTCTTTTCAAATTTTCACAAAATTAAACACTTTGAAAAAGAAAATTGTGAAGTTTAAAAAAAATTACGATTTTCAAACAAAAAAAGTTGAGACAGTTTGAAAATAAATTAATAATTTTTTAGTAAAACTGAGATTTTGAAAAATATTAAGATTCAAAAAATTAAGATTTTTGAAAAAAAAATGGCCATTGATAAGTTTGAATAGTTTGTAAAAAAATTGAAATTTTTATAAAGAAATTAAGATTTTGTATTTTGAAAAAATTAAGAAGTTTAATAGTAAAAAAAAAAAAAGACATTTTGTAAAGAAATTGAGAAGCTTTAAAAAATTGACATTTTGAAAAGTTAGGGAAGTTTGAAATAAAATTGAAATTTTGAAGAAAAAAATGTGATGTAAAAAAATGGAGATTTTGATAAAAAATTTTTGAAAATTTGAAAATGAAAATTAAGTAGTTAAAAAAAAATTGTGATTTCGAAAAAAAAGGTTGAGAAGTTGGAAAGAAATCGACAATGTTTGATAAAAATTCGTATTAAAAAAAAATACTTGAGATTTAAAAAAGAATTAGGATTTAGAAAAAAAAAGTAACATTTTTACACAAAAAAAGGTCATTTTGAAAAAAAAAAAATTGAGTCGTTTGAATAAAATTGATTAGCTTAAAAAAATATAATTTTTGTAAAGAAATTATATTTTTATAAAATTAACATTTTGGAAAAAAAAATTGGCATAAAGAAATTAGTGTTTTGAAAAAAAGAATTAGCATTTTTAAAATATTGAGAAGTGAATAATACTGATTTTAAGTTTAAAAAAAATAAATTTTTTATAAGTTTGAAAAAGTTCGAAAAAAAATTAGATTTGAAAAGGAAAAGAAGATTTTAGATTTAAAAAAAATCGAGATTTTGTATTTAGAAAAAAAAAAAAGTTGAGAAGTTTGATAAAAAAAATGAGAAAAAAATTGAGATTTTGTATTTTGAAACAAAAAAAGTTGGAAAAAAATTGTGATTAAACAAAAGTGAGAAATTTGAAATGAGTAGGCCAAATTTATTGGTGGACATTTATTGGATAGTTGAAAATGAAAAATTACACTCATTCAGTTAGCTGGTTTATGCATACACACATGTTCATTGGTGCAAAAAATGAAGGCCCTAATATAATGATGTTAATTAATTGCAAGGAAAACTTATAATGGTGAGATTGATCAAATTCTATGATCAAATCATCCTAAACTTGATCTGAATGGTCTGATATTTTTAGAACGTGCTAATTATGATTGAAAACAAAATTCAGCCCGAATCATATCCGTCCAAAAGACTCTTTAAATGTGCACAATCAGTTTGTCTAGAGCTAGAAAAATTTTAGACAATCTGATTGGTCCAATTGAAAAGTAAATGACTTTAGATGTTTAGATTAAATTTCACTCAAATCTAACGGTTAGGTCACAAGATATGGTCCATCATATTGTTGATCAATTTTATCTATTCAGTATCTTTCTCATCTGAAACTTGATAAGGGCAAGTGACCAGTCAAATCAAAGTTATTGATGAATAGAATCGAGTGAATGGATTAGATTTCCAAATTAGGCCAAATTTTAAGTCAAAATTGCACTGCAACTTGTTGACCTCGTGAAAACCTAATAAATGTATAGTCATTGGACCCCAAACTCTAATCTAGCCATTGAGAATTTGATCTTTCTAATATTTGCTATTGCATCCTAAAATGATATAAAAGAACAGATGGATGGATTAGATATACATAAAATACATCAACTTGGGCTCATACCGTTAGGATAACGGATGAGGATTGGCTAGTGACCTTGCCAACAGTCAATGCTTAATGATTGGTGCTCTGTGGGCCCCACCACGATGAATGTGTTTCATCCACTCTATCCATACATTTTCATAGATCATTTTATGGTATGAGCCCAAATTTGAGGTAGATGTAAATCTCAAGTGGACCACATCATAAGAAACAGTGTTAATTGAACACCCACTATTAAAAACTTATTGGGGGCCACTGAAGTTTTGGAACAAGCTGATATTTGTTTTTTACCTACATTCAGGTCTGTATGACCTAATCAAGAGGTTGGATGTCAAATAATCAATATAGTGGGCCCTATGAGGTTTTTAATGGTGGACATTCAGTCAATACTATTTGCTTGTGGTGTGGTGTTAAGCTCTTAATTGTGCATATTCTAACCCCAATTCATCACTCATTATGCACGGTTTACATGTTTAAAGGACTAATGTAATGTATGATTTGTGATTGTAGGAACAAGATGGAGATTTCACTAATTCAAGGCTAAATAGGAGCACTCTATATACATTGAAGATCACAAGACTAAGCATGAAATGGTGGAAGAAAGAAGCACAGGAGAGAAGGAAAGAACACAGAAAAAGACACCCACGACCGGTTGTCCGACCACTCAAAAGAAGAACTCCTGTTGCGAAAGTTTCTGGACCATCTGCGACCGGTCGTTTGACCGGTCGTCGACACCTCAGACCGGTCGTGCGACCGGTCCTTGAATAAAAATTGCAAGATGGAATTTATGCAAAACTCGCTGGACAGTTTACATATGCAGTTCGACCGGTTGTGACCGGTCGGCCAGGCCAGTCCGACCGGTCGTGCGACCGGTCGTCAGTGCAACAGCGTATGCGTGAAGCTCCGATTTTCTCTGCGCAATTGCGTAATTCCTTGCTAAATCTGGAATGTTCCGCACTAATCTATAAAAGGGACTTCTTCCTCTTCATACTAAGGCATGTTAGGACGTGGGGATTGCTTGGGAGATGGATTTTACTTCGAGCTTTCTTAGTTTTCTTCCTGTTTTAGTAGTTTTTATGTTTTTGAGGCTTCTAGTTCAAGGATGTTAGAGATGAACTAAAACCTCTTACCTAGGGGTAAGAGGTGAAGCTTTTGATTTGTTTTTAATGGATTGATGCAACCTAGGTTTCCTTTTTATGATTTAATTGAAGAATTTTAGTTAATGTGTGAGTTTGAATCAAGTACTAGTTTGGTTTTACTTTGATCTCTTGATGACTTCGGGCTCATGTGATTCTTAGTGATTCTAAGCTTGGTAGCTTACCTTCTGAGCATTGTTTATGCTTATGTAGTTCATTGATCTATCATCGACTCCGGGCATGGTAGATCCTTTGTTTGCCTTGTGTACAATGGCCCGATCTTCATGTGGGAACTCATTCAACTAAAGTTCTTATCTTTTGTTATAATCTAAATTAGTTGTTTGCTTATTGATTTTAATTTAATTAGAGTTCTAATCATTGGTTATAATCGAGTCTAATGATAGGATTTGATGAAAGCTATGATTGTAAATCTTAATTAGATTGGAAGGAGGCTTGGCCTATACAATTGAGTATGCTCAAGGCCTGAGCATTGTTGTGGGAATTGAATCAATGAATGAGCAAATATTTTAGATAATTATTGATTGAACTACTCTATATTCCAATTGGATAGAGATATGAATTCGATTCTGATTGTGTAGTGAGAGACCTAGTTGTGTTGATGCATTGAAACTTATCAAAAGTGGATCCTTGGCGCTCTAGTGCCTTTTTAGATTGATATTACCTTACACATTCACTATTTAAACCCAAATTATTATTTTCCAGCTTTAGTTCTTAATAGGATCTTAATTATTAGTTGTTTTAGTTAAATTCTGAGAATACCCATTCATAAATCTCTGTGGGAACGATACTCGGTCTTTCCGAATTATTACTACATCGCAACCTTACACTTGGGGAGTGAACATGTGGTCCACCTGAGATTTAGATTTGGCTCATTTATTGGATCAAGCACTAAAATGATCTTAAAAAATGGCTAGACAGCGTGGATAAAACACATACGTCATGGTGGGGCCCACAAAGCACAGGCCAGTGGCCCCATACCCAAGCATTAATAGCCAAGGGGTGCGAATTAGGTGTTACCCCAGGAACAACTTAGTGGGTGTTACCCCAACTGTGTGGGGCCCATCTTGATGTAGTTTTTATATATCAACACCGTCTATCTCTTTTTTCATATCATTTTAGGACGTGATCCAAAATCCTAAGAAGATCCAAATCTTAGGTGGACCATACCACTAGAAACAGTGATGTATAACCATTAAAAACGTTTTGTGGGCCACAAAAGTTTTGGATCAATCTGATCTTTATATTTTCCCTTCATCAAGACTTTATTAACATTATCAAGAGCTTTGATTGCAAATAAACATTACAAAAACCTTATGATGGGCTCTTTGGAATTTTTAATGGTGGGGCACTCAATTACACTATTTCTAGTGTTATGGTCCACTTGAGATTTGAATCTATATAATTTTTGGAATGTCATCCTAAAATGGGCTGTAGAAACAGATGGACGGCATGGATATACAAAATATCATCCATGTGGGCCATACGGTGGGGTAACACCCACTAAGCTGTTCCGGGGTAACACCTAATTCATGCCCCTGTCCCGTGGGAGCGGATTGCATACTGAGTAACTGCGCACCTAGTGTGTGGAGTAAACTCTGTGGGGCCCACAGTGATTTATGTATTTTATCCACTCCGTCCATCTATCTTAACAGAAAATTTTAGGTATGGTGCCAAAAAATGAAGCATATCAAAATCTAAAGTGGACCACACCACAAGAAATGTGTGAACTGAATGTCTACAGTTGAAAAATTCTTGGAGGACATAGAAGTTTTGGATCAAGCTGATATTTGTGTTTTCCCTTCATCCATATCCATGTGATCTTATGAACAGGTTGGATGACAAATAAGCATCACTGTAGGGCCTAGGAAGGTTTCAACGATGGAAATCATTATTCCCACTGTTTCCCGTGGCTTGGTCCACTTGAGATTTGCTTATGCTTAAATTTTGGGATCAACCACTAAAATGAGCTGGAAAAACATATGGGCGGAATAGATAAAGCACATACATTCTAGGTGGGCCCAACTAAGTTTACTCTGCACGATAAGAGTGTGCGGAGTTACTCCGCATGCAATCCGATTCCCCGTCCCCTAAAAATCCCTAAATCCCTCGTTCCCTCTCACTCTCTACCGTCTCCCGCCCTCTCTCTCTCTCTCTCTCTCTCCCTCTCCCTCTCTCTCTCTCTCTAAAAAAATCCACTACTCCCATGCCGCCGCCGACCTTCCGTCCTCCCGTTCGCCTCCAAATCCAAAGCCGCTCGCCGTCTCAAAGCATTCGAAATCGAACAATCAAAGTCCTCCCGAAAAGTCCAGATCCATCGTGAGAAGATGATCAGGACCTTATCTAAATCGCTCACTGCTTGGCTCAACTTTTTGTTTGAGAACCCTAGATCGTGCGGCTGTGATGTTGCTGCCTGGGATGAGGAAGCCTGATCTGAGTCGGTTATTAATGGGAAGAGAGACAGCTTGCAGGGAAGGAGGATCGGGATTAATAGCCCGTGGCGGAGCCCGAAGCGTCAGAGGAATTGTTCTTGGTGGGCTGCGGCGCCGGCTGGTGATGGAGAATCCTCGTCATTGTTGGGGGCGGCGTCGGCAGGGTTCCCATCGTTGGAGATCTCATTGCAGGATGTTTGCAGCTTTGAGGACTTGAAAGAGAGGATGGCGATGTGTTTGAGTGAGAAGAGTCGTAATGAGGTGCTTTCTATGATGAATCAGGTGGCAAAGGTCAGTTTTCAGAATCACTTTCATGAAATTGTTTTTGTTTCTATTTTTCCAAAAAAGAAAAAAAAGCGATTGAGTAATTCGGTCCAAAATACATAAGGAATGGAGGGTAAGTCAAGGTGCACCTCATGTCACGATTCTGATACATCTGAGCCTTGGAAATGGTGGTCATGAAATTCATTTGGTGTAAAAATCTGGCTGGTCCACTCATCAAGTGGGCCACACATTGTACTTGAATCAGGCCAATAGAAGGTCTGATTAAAAACTGTCCATAATTTTTGTATGGGTGTGTCTCCAGCGTGGTGAGTGGTCCACCCTGAATCTTTTGCTATCTGATGTTCATGGTGGGGCCAATATCTGCCATCTCTGATGTGGTACACACATGGCATGCCAGGGCGCATCTGCTGCTGCTGAGAAGGATGGGCTGCAGCTGCAGGTGGACCTGTCTCCTTTCTTCGATAGTGCACACCAGGATGAAGGGAGGGAAGCGGCTCATTTGGAAGGACCCTGTGAATCAAGCAGCGAAGAAGTAGGCCAAGATCAGTTGGACTTCGACGCGAGTGGGCTACAGGTTGAGGATCTTATGGATAGGTAGAAGTGTCTGCTGCCACCACATCGTATAGCTCAAAGAACTGTGAGGGGGGAAAAAGGGAAACAGCAGCAGAATGTCTGTAGAACTGAGGAATGGAAGGGAAGGTTGTGGAGGAAAAGATGCAGGGCTGTTGAATCAGGATGTGTCACTAATGGATAAAATCCTTGTGTGGAATGTTCGAGGAGTGGGGAATTCAGCCACAATTACATCTCTAAGGAGGCTAGTTGGTCAGTATAAACCAGCCATTGTTGCTCTTCTGGAGCCAATGCTCAGAAAATCTAAGATAGTTGGAACAGGTCTTAAGTTAGGATATCATACATCCCTGTCAAATGTGGACAAGGGAGGTAAGGTTTGGGTGTTCCATTCTACCAGCCTCTCTGTCGACCTAGTCCAAGCCACAGACCAACTCCTGTCTTTCTAGGTGGGAGTGATTGATAGGCAAGATAAAATGTTAATCACAGTGGTCTATGCGAAATGCTCTAGCATTCTAAGAAGAGTGCTTTGGTCAGATTTGGTGGATACGTCTACAACCAGTCCGGGTCCTTGGCTGGTTTGTGGTGACTTCAATGCCATTACGGACAGATCGGAAAGGTTGGGTGGTAGAGCTTCGGATTTGAAATCTTCGGGAGAGTTTGTTGATGCGATTAATAGTGCAGGCATTCTAGACGCTGGGTATATCGGAAATGCTTACACCTGGTGTAATAACCAAGCAGGTAGAGCTAGGATGTGGGCTCGTTTGGACCGTGCGCTATGCTCCGTAGAATGGCTCAATCTGTTTCCTCAGTTCCAGGTTCAGCACCTGCCCAGGATTAATTCGGACCACGCGCCGTTGCTAATGTCTTCTCCTCAGCAACTTTTCAGCGGCCCCAAACCTTTCAGATTCCTTCGCATGTGGACTCTTCATGAGTACTTTAAGAGACTGGTGGCGGACGTGTGGGTGTCGACAGAAGTTACTAATCCTGTTTTATCCCTGTGCAGCAAATTAAGCAGAACTAAATGTGCTTTAAAAGGTTGGAACAGAGACGTGTTTGGTAATATTTTCACCAAAATCAGGCAGGTGGAATCTGAAGTCCAGCAAGCAGAGGCCCTATCCATTGCTGCCCCAAACACCTCCAACCTGCAGCGTCTCCAGCAAGCTAAGGACGATCTGATTCGTCTCGAAGGGATGGAAGAAGTGTTTTGGAAGCAGAAGGCTAGAAGTCAATGGCTAAAGGAAGGAGATCGGAACTCCAAATTTTTCCACAGACTAGCTAACGAGAAATTTCGTCGGGCTTCCATTAGGGAGATGGAGCTACTTAATGGGGAGAGATCAGCAGACATGTCTAAAATCAAGTCTGATGCAGTTGCTTTCTTCTCGTCTCTATTCCAAAATGAACCCACACAGCCGCTGGAAGATTTCCTCGATGCAATCCCAAGGCTTGTGTCAAATGAAGACAATCAGATGCTGATGAATGACCCCTCCATTGAAGAGGTTAGACAGGCCGTTTTCTCTTTACCTGCGGACGCTGCCCCTGGGCCAGACGGATTTTCAGGTGCGTTTTTCACCTCTTGCTGGGAGATTGTTGGGCAGGACGTCTCTAATGCTATAATTTACATGTTTCAAGGTGGGGATCTCCCTAGAATCCTCACGGCATCTCTAATTTGCTTGATCCCCAAAACCTCCAATCCCTGTAAATTTTCTGATTTCCGCCCAGTTAGCTTGTGTAATTGCCTTTACAAGATTTTTTCTAAAGTGATTGCAGGCAGAATTAGTTCCCTCCTTCCCAAGTTAATCTCGGAGGAACAAGCAGCCTTTGTCCAAGGCAGATCCATGGCGGATAGTGTTGCGCTGGCCCAAGAACTTTTCAGAGACATCGATAAGAAGGTTCGCGGGAGCAATGTTATCATAAAGTTAGACTTGGAGAAAGCGTATGATAGAGTTAACTGGGCTTTCCTCAAAGCAGTGCTCCATCAGTTTGGGTTCAGCGACCAGTGGGTTCGCTTGGCTGAAAAGTGCTGGGACAAATGTTGGTTTTCGGTTCTCATCAATGGCCAGTCTTGCGGTTTCTTTAAATCTCAAAGGGGGCTGCGCCAAGGTGACCCTCTCTCGCCATCCTTGTTCATTCTAGCGGTGGAAGCCTTCAGTAGGGGCCTTAAAAGGTTAGTGGGGAGGGGTTTTTGTACGTCTTACCGCTCCTATAGCAGCTGCCCCGTCGTCTCTCATCTTCTATTTACAGACGACACTTTGGTTTCACAAACGGTAGTGCTTCCTCTCTCAGCGTTCTTTTCGACTTCATATCCAGATTTCAAGCTGTGTCAGGCATGAAGGTGAACATGGGGAAAAGCAAGTTGATTGTGTCCTCTAAGATGGCGGAAGGGCGTATTAGAGTGGTGGAAAGGGTGACCGGTATATCGCGATCTGGGGCAGATTTCAGCTATCTGGGCGTCCCGCTCACCAAAGGGAGACCTCACAGAACTCAATTCCAACATATTCTTGATAAGATCCTTCGCAGGATAGGAGGCTGGAAGGGTCGTTTGCTGAATCAAGGGGGGAAAACCACGCTTATTGCACATGTTCTTAGCAGTATGGCTATCCACACGCTCGCTGCTGCCGAGGTTCCTCAAGGGTTTTTGGACTCGCTGGAAAGGGCTTTTGCAGACTTCTTTTGGGGCTGGGTGGATGGAAAGAGAAAACTCCATTGGGTTAGCTGGAAGAAAATCTCGCAGCCGAAGGAGGAAGGCGGGCTAGGGGTGAAAAGGTTGAGGGATATTATGAACGCTTTCAGGGTGAAGATGGCGTGGACAGTTTTCTTCGGCTGCAACATAAATATGTGGGCCAAGTTCATGCAAGCGAAGTACGGGGTCGACACTCACGCTCTTGCCTCCTCTACTACAAGAAGAAGGCCTTCTTCCTGCTGGAAGAAAATCTGTAAATTCAAGGAGCTGTTGCATGACAACTCGCGCCTAATGCTAGGGAGTGGAGATTGCAATATTTGGACTCATAACTGGACGGGGTTAGGTTTGCTTTCAAACTGTAATCTTGGTCCTATTCCTCCTGCTCTGGAGACTCTTCTCGTCCGTGATGTGTTGGGGGAGAATGGTTTGCTGCCTCACACTCCTTTTTCGTAGTTTTTGCCAGATTGGATAAAAAATCATGTGCGGATGCAGGGAATCTGTACCAGCTCTGGATCGGATTTCTTTACGTGAACCAGGGAGAATTCAGGGGCGTTTTCAGTGAGGTCTGCCTGGCAGCTGGTTCATAGTGCACGTACGCGAAAAATCTTGGGCGAGCTGGGTGTGGCATGCAAAGATGCCGACTAAGATTGCTACGTGTGTGTGGAAAATCCTGTTAGGAGCCGTTCCAGTGGATAGCCAAGTTAAAATTCGAGGTGCTAGCCTCGCGTCTAAATGTGAATGTTGTGGGGGCGACATGAATCCCTTCAAGGAATCGGTGGACCATTTGTTCATGGGAGGTGAGCTGGCGACTCTGGTTTGGAAGTATTTCTCTATGGCCTTCGCAATCTCCTTTTTGGAGGGGCAGTCGGTGCTAAGTAGGGCTTCCCAGTGGTGGATCACCGCGCCTTCGGCTGATGTAGTGGGTTTGATGCGAGGTCTCGTCCCCTCCTTAATCCTCTGGGAGATATGGCTAGCGAGGAATCGACAGCGCTTTGAAGGTGACAAGGCGATAGCTGGGCAAGTTATTTGGAAGGTGCGGTGGTGGTTATCTCTTATTGCCGCTGGCATCCCCTTGACGTGTTCCATGTCTCCTGCTTCCTTGGATCTAATTCAAGATTTGGGCTTGTCGTTTAAACCCCCTCGGAAGCTTCGTATATCTATTGTCAAATGGCTGAAACCCGAGAGGGGCTGGGTGAAAATAAATGTTGATGGGTCTTCTCGTGGTAACCCCGGGCCATTAGGTGGAGGGGGTGTGTGTAGGGGCGATGAGGGTCAGTTTCTTTTTGCCTTCTCCACGGGCTATGGGCTGGGGACAAATTTTTGTGCCGAAGCAAGGGCTATCGCTGATGGGCTAGCGATGTGTGTGATGCGAGGACATAGTAAGATTATGGTGGAGAGTGATTCCAAAGTCGTTGTGGATTTGCTCGAAAATCGAGCCCACACCCCATGGAAGTTTCTGTATTGGAAGGCCAGAGTCCAGAAGTTCCGAGAATCTGCCCAAGCTCTTATCGTTTACACTCCTAGGGAAGCTAACTTTGTCGCGGATGGCCTTGCCAGACTCGGGAGTGAGACCCAGGTAGCCAAGGAATTTCTTTCGGCTTTCTCCCTCCCCTTGGACAGTAGAGGTTTGTTATTTGTCGACCGTCTCGGTTTGGGTTCCATCAGGGAGGATGGAATCTGATGTTCTTTCCCCTGTGTGGCTGCCTCTTTGGAGGGCCCCTCTGTAGTTATAGCTTACCCCCACGATAGGCGGCCTGGGGTTCTTTTTTGTCCTTTTGGCTCGCCCGAATGTATAGCTCTTTTTTTTTGGATAAATAAAAATGTGATTTTGTTCAAAAAAAAAAAAAAAAAAAAAAGGTAGCATCTGTTGATTCCTAAATAAATTGATTTTGAATTTGTTGGGGCTATCTGATCATTCCTCCTAAATAAATTGTTTTTGAGTTTGTTTTTTTGGCTAGACTAAGTATGTGTTAGCAACTCTACTAATTCGAGTTGTGCATGCATGCGTGGGTGGGCAACATGCTGGGGAATATCTGATCATTCCTCCTAAATAAATTGTTTTTGAATTTGTTTTTTTGGCTAGACACTGTGTTAGCAACTCAACTAAATTGTGGCAACTCATCTAAATGTTTAAATCAAGCTGAGCCATCAAAATCACACATAGGGCATATGCCAATTGGTGGCTGACAAATGAACTATCAACAGAAAATGTTCAGCAGTGTGAAATCAGTTGGTCGAGATTGTCTGATCGGTGTGCTATTTTTCGAGCTATTCTTCATCCACAATGGGGTTCATCCCTAGAATAGTGGAACCCACTGGATAGGCACTTTTTTTTTTAAATTAATTTAAATGAGTTCAACTTTTGTTTCTTCAAAACATCCATGCCAAAGTGGTGATACATTAAATGGAGCCTTTTGCAATCCATTCCTCACAAGTAGACATTTGTTGCTCATTTTACTGGTGATTGTTGTGCTAATATTGTTTTGTTTAAACATTATTTTATCCAATATTATAAAATAGGATATCATAATTCAAGCCACTTATTTGAGAAATTTGATGTCTACTTGTGAGTGTAGGATTTCAAGTCCATCTTACCAAATCTGCCAATGTGCTGTATATATGTGAGATTTGGGTTTATCATTGGTTGGGTCCACTTTGTGTTGTGGCCTGAAAATCATGCTGGTCCATTCATCAGGTGGGCCACACGTCTATGAATAACTGGACAGAGAATGATCACTGTCCACATGTAATGGGGGCCCATCTGATGACCTGCCTTGCCTAATTTTTGGGTGATGACCATACAACAGATGCTCCAAGTGCAAAACACAAGCACCTCACATCTGCCAATGGGACACGTGCGGGGCCTGAGATGTTCATCGGGCATAGTCAATTTGATGCATTGATTAGGTAAGCAACACATGAACATTGAACATTGAACATAGACCCTTGCTTGTCATTTTTTTTTCTAACTGCATTTCTTTCTAGCCCACCTAATTAATGAACTCGTTGGATTTTCTATTCGAAGAACACTCACCATGGGGATCTATGGACAGCCCAGGTCTTGAATGTGCCATGTCAGTACATGCAGTGCATTTGTGTTTTGTAATTGAAAATGGGCCATCTGGATTCAGCATTTGTGTGTGTCATAAGTGCATTCATGAGTGGTTTGTGCAGTGATCCGGGGCTTTCATGTGACACCCCCTTTTATAGATGGGGCATCACCTTAAAATTGTGCTGATTGCATAATGGTAACCATTTGATTTGTGGATGTTGTTTTTCATCTTACCCACTGAATGTGGACCATTTTTCACTTTTGTTGTAGCAATATGTAGTGAGCCACTGATCCGATCATTAAATAGGAATTAGGATGGAATTTTTCTAATTTCTATGGTTTCACCTATCCATGGTACACTTTTTTCTGGTCTTTTTTTCTTCTTCTATTTCATTATTTATTTCCTTTTCTCCAAAGGCTAAATGAGTTTATATTTGTCTGATTTTTGTGGTACAACATTGGGCACCCTATAATTCCCAAAATTGGCTAGGAGAATTTTCTTTCGCACATTTTGTATGTGATACCTCCATGCAGATTCGGCATGGTCTTATAAATACACCATCTCCATGCAAAACATTGGCTGTCCATTGATTTGAATGTCGACAGTTTGGCATGCCAAGGTGAATGAATCAATCTGATTTTTTATCACGACGATCTTCATGTTGTGGCCACTTGTTCTAAGCAAGTGACACGGCAATTCACGTTTGTAGCTTTGCTATGTTTGCATGTGAATCTATTATCGAACTTTGCTAGCTCATCTTTTTCATCTTTTTTTCATTTATTTATTTTATTGTTTATCCTATGGCAGGTCTTGGTGAAGTCTGTGAAACCAATCTCTTTGCTCTTATTTCCGGTCACATTGGCTCTGTTTGGGTGGGCAATCAAACAAGCAGTCAGCATCATACAGGTACAATATCCAATTATTGAACTTTACTAGTTAGAAAAAGAATTGGGAAATATTAAAAATGGGCTGCAATGAAATGGATATTTTCTCATTTCATTGGAAAAATAGAGAATAGAGAAGATTGAACAATCCTAACCTTTGATATAGACACCTGTTTGCTGAACTAGGACATTGGATATTTTCTCATTTCATTGGAATAACAGAGAATAGAGAAGATTGTGTTGTTTTTCGGTTTCCCATTTTAGTTAATAGTTTTCTCTTTTCCTTGGAACATGCTATAGAACATGGCTTCTGTTTATGTGGAATGTATAAAAAACTTCTCGTGGGCCACAATTTTTTGTTCAATATGATATTTAGGTGGTCTCTGCATCCAGGTCTTTGTGACCTTATCAACAGGTTAGATGGGAAATAAACACTCCGGTGGCCCCCATGAAGCTTTTAGTGGTTTGGATTCAATCACGACTGTTTTCTGTGGGACCGGGTCTTGATAAACACAGATCGCTCCAAATTAGTCAACCTTACTGTAATGAATTGCATCCAAACAAAAATGATTTTTGTTCATTTTTCACTTGTGGTTTGGAGCATGACAGGTCTGATTGTGTAGGATATTCCAAACACAATTCTCATGTTACATTGTTTGATTGGGAGTAATTAAATACTTTGGCAGAGTAAGACACTTGATATGTAGGCACTCAGATATTGTTTAGTGGCATCCATAAATTAATCCAAGTAAATTGTGGAAACCACTGTTGCTAAGTTACAGTTTGAAAATCAATTAGTTGAGCAATCCTAACCTCGACTTGATTGGCCTAACTAATTGCCAAAATGTCCAAGCTAATATCTGAATGCCAATGGCCTTTAGAAGGGGAAAAAATATGAGTTTCCAATAGCTATTGCATCTGAAGTTCATTTGTTTTGGTAAATCATAAATGTATGCATGCTCAAGAAGCTAGTGGGTCCTGTGTGTCAGATTTTCTTTGTTTTCTCTTTCAGAAAATCAGGTGATCAGGGCATATCATCGTGCGACTGGAATTTGAGTGGTCAACATTCCACATATCATGCCTTGTTTCCAAGGGCTTGGACAATCTATGATGGTATTTGTACTAAATACGACTCCCGCACATTATTTTCTTATCACCTTCTTTTGTGGACTGAGTATTTTTTATCCCCTGAAATTATATATTTCTAAAATAATTGGTCTCTTATCTCCAGGTGAACCGGACCCAGAGCTAAAGATTTCATGTCACCAAATATCACTGTTCATACCGCATAATTATTGAGAGAACAGTCTTCCTACTTCTGTCTTTGTTTACACGGTATGTATATTCAACCTGCTTTTAATATGGGATTCGGATGAACTTATTGATCCACTAAGTGATGATTCTCTTGAACACATTTATATACTTTTTATTTCAAAGATACTCTCTGAGGAGAACAAAAGTTAAAAATCCCATCAATAGGACACTAAGTTGCATTAGCATGCAAGATCTCAGCCTTTTTGCCTATAGATTGAACCTTCTTTAATACCTTGCTTGCCTCTACATACAGGATTACAGTCACCTTCTGCCGTTTCCTGTTTATATCCACAAATTGTACTCCTGAAAACACAAAGAACATAACTCAAAACATCAGATTTAGCCCACTGTTTAGATGTTTTTGGGAAATGTTTTGGCTTTTCCATTGATAAGATGAGCTACAACATATAAAAAGAAATTCATGTACAAAAGACATTGCAGGGTAATCTCATATGTGTGGACTGTTGATATACTGAATGGCTGGATTTTTGCACAGCTCACACGAGTTGATCCTATATAGTGTTGGTTTATAGAATAAGTACTTGTAAAGGAACTGCCCCTGCACATGTCATATCAATGTTTTAAAATCCAAACAGTTATATGGTGGGCCCATTTTGACCGAAATGGTGTCTTGTCCCAACCAGGTCACTATTAGGAGCCCATTTTGCAATTGGACCACCTAGGTCACATGGGTTATCCTACCATCAAACCTATTCGTGTGACTGTGACAAGTTGGCATGTGTGAGGGGGGTGTTTATGAAGTTCATATGCATTGTTTACATGTGATTGAAATTAAATCCTTTTTCATTTCCATGACTTCTGTATTGCTTTGTATTATTCCTTTGGGATTTCTTCTTCTTTTCTATTGCCACAGTTTCAAATTGTTTCATTCTTGCCTGATTAGCATGGCGAATGCCCCACCTACTACCGGGCCATTCAATTGGATGTTGATGAGATTGAGTTGAGTATTCAATGTCCAAGGTTGGGTAGCTTAGGTTAGGTCTCAAGTCAAGCTGATACTTAATTGATGTGGGTCTCAGGACAATGCCCCATCTACCACCTGGCATTGTCCATGAACAATACAGTTGTATCTGCTCGAAGTAGTCAGATACAAAGTGATACAAGGCAATATGACCCCGCATCAGTTTTGAATGATGCTATATGCCCAAACCAATTTTCACCCATTTCATTTTGAAAAGAATTTCATGATTGGTTTAGACAAATATTTTTTTGGTTGTTTTTGTTAGTTGGATTATCCAGAGAATAAAAAAATAAAGCGAGTTAACTTCAGTTTATTTGAATTTTATAGAGTTGTTCATGGTTTTAGACAAGGCGGCTGGAACTCAGAACAAGGTGCTTCAAGCTATGGAAAACGGTTCTGTTCGTAGATTATAAAGCTGATTTCCTCCTAGTTTTCAATTTCATCCCACTAAAACTTCTTGCATAATAGTTATCAAGCTTATTTTTTTCTTTTTTGTTCTTAGATTACAAAACTCATACTCTTATGTTTTATATTCTGAATTTTGCAGGTGGGCCAGTTGATGGATTTGCTAACGTATTAGGTGGACGCAGCTATAAAGGAAAGAGTAGAAATGAAGGCTTCATGTATGATCAAGAGATTGGTCTCAACGAGGACAAAATAAAGCCTAGTTGCTCATTATATGGAGAATATTGGTTCACTTAAATGTGTAGATTTGTAAAAAATATTAATATTATTTTCCACTAGAAATGTAAGGATTTATAAATTTCATATATGATATAATGATGATTTGTGAGGGTTACAGTTTAGTTTTTTTTTTTTTTTTTTTTTTTTTTTTTTTTTTTTTTTTAATAATTTGGACGACTATCAGGTGCAACAGATTCAAGAAACAATTTGGGCACTAGGTCTTTCTGTTGCAAAACATTTAGTGACGGACCAAACTTGTCGCTAAAATTCCTAATAAATGCAATCACGCTGTCACCCATAAATTTAACGATGTACCAATATCCGTGGCAACAATTTTGTACGACAGACAAAATTCGTGGTTAAATCCGTCTCTTTACATAATTTAGCGACGGACGTAATTCGTCGTTTAAAGGCGACGAACATAATTCGTCGTTTAAAATTTGCCACAGTAAACTGCGACGGACCATGCGACGCACCAAGTCCGTCGCTAATCTGGATTTACGACGAACTTGGTTCGTCATAAAAAGGCAATTTTGGCGTAGTGATTCTTCTCTAAATTTCTTCACAGTCGTCATTTG
Source organism: Liriodendron chinense (assembly GCA_003013855.2). Lineage (NCBI taxonomy): Eukaryota > Viridiplantae > Streptophyta > Magnoliopsida > Magnoliales > Magnoliaceae > Liriodendron > Liriodendron chinense. The sequence goes on from PVNU02002589.1 coordinate 1,153,045, forward strand.
GATCAAAACATTGTTGGGCCTCAAATGCCCTTTAGGAGGGTGCTTTCAAACAGGACCCCAAGGATAGCTACCAGAAAAACTAATCCAGAGTAGTGTACCAGAATATACAACCTCAAAGTAATATAAACCATTGATGGGGAATCAATCCTGGCTGGATATGGGCCAACCATATAGACCTGGATTTAAAAGCTCAAATAATAGATACGTCAATCCCGGACCCATATATCTTCTAGATGGTGAATGTGCATTCCATCTATATGGTTGGTCACCATATAGATCTGCTATAGCACTAAAATCACAATGATTGGACTACCCTGCCTATCTAGTTTATGCAATTTTCAGCCATTGAACTTGGATTACTAGCAACTGCTCTTTTTTCTTTTTCTTTTTCTTTTTTTCTTTTTGCTCAATATGTTTTAACTGTCCATTTCCAACAACTGATGCAAGTGCTATGATAGCTGAATTCTGGTGATTTGTCAGTTGTGGTCCATCTACATTGTGCCCTGCTAGATTAATGATTCTGATCAATGTTGGCAAGTGTACAATGCACATGTAGACATTAGCATCCACATCATCTATATGGACCCTCCATTTGGTCCAGTCCACTTTTCCTAAGCTTCCTTGAAAAAATCATACTGATTAGATGATTCAAAACTGCCCATTTAGTGGACATGATTGTTTGTCGAAGATAGGTCCAGCTGTGGATGTTTAGGACTGTTTGGTTGCTATGACTTTTGGCACAATAGGGTAAGGAGGAGTGGACTGGACCGAATGCACCGTCCAGGTTAGTAATGTGAATGCCAAAGAATCCAAATGCAACTGGTGTGTGGGAAGGTTTTCATACATTTATGCCACCATATGTTTACCTATAAAGAACAGAGCTAAAAGCAATACAAACAGTGAATGCATTGCTTGTTTGTATTGCTTTTAGCAATACAAATAGGGAATGCGCAAATCGAGTGCTCCATAGGAAAATCATGCATTATATCTACCCCATCCATCAGGTGCCCCACCATATTTCACCATGGATACTAAAAATCAGCCCAATCCAAGACTTTAGTCCCCACCATAGGAAATGGTGTAAAATCATGCGTAAAACTTCTAAATTCACGTGGTGTGCCATGTCAGTCTTAGAATGACCTGGTTTCTGGAACCCCTCAGATGAATAGATTGGCCAGCATATATACGCCATTTGGATGATATTAAACATACTACTTCCCATTTCAATTGCTCTGCAAGGTGTAGCATACCCGAGACAACCTGATTTCAATGCCCAAGTCCAAACACACAGGGAGGGGCATGTTGAGCTCTTAAATGTGCATATTCTAATTCCATTTTATCGCTAACTATGCTTGAAATACATGATTAAAGACCCAACTAATACATGATTTTGTGTTTATAGGAATGAGAGAGAGGATTCATCAATTGAAGGCTTAAAGGCGCTATTTACAAGCATTGAAGATCAAAAGACCAAGCGTTAAAGGGTGGAAGAAAGAAACAAAGGAGAGAAGAAAGAAGGCAGAAAAATACACCCAAGACCGGTCATCCATAGCCCAAGACCGATCGTACGACCGGTCTGAACACTCAATAGAAGGGGCCCTACGGCCAAACCTCACTGGACCTATCAGGACCGGTCATGCGACCGGTGGTCTACTTCTCAGACCGGTCGTCTGACGGGTCGTTGAATTAAAATATGGGTTTGAATTTTTCAAAAACTCTCTGGACCATTTTTAGCCTTTTAAGACCGGTCGTGCGACCGGTCGTTCATGGTCTCAGACCGGTCGTGCGACCGGTCGGCTGCGTAACAAAGCTTCTTCTATAAGCTCCGAGTTTTGCTGCGCAATGCGTATTTCTGCGGGATTTCTCGAAGTTTCTTCGCACTTAGGGTTTCAAAGATATAAAAGGACTCATCTAGCTCGTTTCTAAGGCATCCTAGAAGAGATTAAGCACGGTGGGAGACGGCGGAAGTCAGATCCAGAGTTCTACAACTCTTCTTAGTTTGTTCTTCTAGTTTGATGTTTTTATTAGTAGCTTTCATGTTTCCTTGGATCATGAACGGCTAAACCTCTTAGCTAGGGCTAAGAGGTGAAGCTTGTAGTGAATCTAAGATGTTTCAATTCGTTTGATTTGGTTTCAAGTTGGATTATTAGTGAAGAATAATGGTTTGAAGTTTAAATAAAGTTCTAAGTAGATTTTCTTAATCTTATGATGGCTTATGGATGTTTAGCAGAATTGCTTGAGTTCTTAATTGTTTTGAGTTATTCTAGACTTGTATGATCCGAGGAATTGGATTCAATACGTTCTAGACCTATGATCTTCATGTGGGAACTTCATACCAAAAATTCTATTTTTCTGAAAATTTTGGATTATGTGAGATCGTGTATATGATTTGGATCAAGTTCAAATCATAATCTTTTTTTTTTTTGAAACTGGAGAAATATTATTCACAAAAGGCGGAATACACATTCGGGCGATCAAGCATCACAAAAAGAAGAAGCCGATCGCCTATCGTAAGCACCGAAAACACTCAACCCAACCTAAGCCGCTCATCATTTTTTCGACAGAGTCCCTAGACCCACTTTGTCGGTGAAAAGGATCCCATGGATATCACTGGGAAGGTCTCTAACTGAATTAAACACCTTATGCCTTTGAGACTCACTCCCAAGCCGCGCTAAACCATCGGCCACATCATTCACCTCCCTCGGCACAAAGTGGATCGACGCCTCAACCTGGCCCAGCTAGTTAGAAATCCTCACCCACCAATACCAAAAGGCCCAGCTTGAGGGGCCCTCTCGAGATAAGGTGACTACAACAGTCTTGGAGTCACTTTCCAACTGGATTCTGGAGATGCCTCTCTCGATACATAACGCTAGGCCCTCCTCCAAAGCTTTGACTTCTGCTCGAAACACCCCTGCCCGTACCCAGAAGAGAAAGCAAAGACAAAACCTCCCTCTGCATCGCGGCACACGCCACCACCACCCGACGGACCTGGGTTCTTCCTAGCGGACCCATCCACGTTCACCTTGACCCAGCCTGTAGGAGGTCTAATCCATTTTAGGATACGCACATCCTTCCTCTTTGGGGGCGCATGCGAAACCCGAAGAATCTGGAACGCTAACTGAGAATTCAAGCTATCTTCCTTTGCCGTGCTTAAGTGAGGCTCTCATACACCCCTGGATCCTGTGGATGACTTTGTCGGGGCGCCCACGACTGTTATCGAAGCGGCGAGCGTTCCTTTCAATCCATATCTCCCAGAAGATAAGACTCGAGGTGATGCCTCTAAGGGAAGACAAACAATCACCTAATGTGGCGTCTCTCCACCATTGCCCCGCTCTACTCCCTGCAGACTGCCCGTCGACGATCGTGATTTCGAAGATATTGCTGAAATGACTCCAAATCGCCTTTGCCAGCTCCACAGATGGTCTAGATCCTCAGCGCTCGTGCCCAAGCCACTAGAACAGCATTCACACTTCGAGGCTAGATGGACGCCCTTGTGTTGCACATTGACATCAAGAGGAATTGCACGGAACAACACTTTCCAAGCGAAAAGAGAGATCTTAGGAGGAAACGCAGGGTGCCAAACCCACCTGGCCCACCACCGTCTGTCGCTGGATGACCTGATGAAGGTCCATGCTGAACTGATTGTAAAAAGCCCCGAGGGGCTACTCGTCCAGAGGTACCTATCTGCATAATCTGACGTACAAATCCCCTCACCTTGGATATGATCCAAGATCAATTGGGGCAGCCCGGTAGAGGCAGGGATAGACGCACCTGCAGCTGCTGTGGACAAACAGTCCCGAACTCTTAGGTGACGAAGCTCCACTGGAATGGGGTGAGGCACCCACGCAGATAGCGAACCGAGACCAGTCCAGTCTTCCTCCCAGAAGCCACACTCACCTCTACCCACAAGCCAACGCACCTTAGCCCGGACTAGCGGGTACAAACGGCAAATGCCTTTCCAAAGCGGGGATCTGCCATAGTGATGAGAGGTATCGACAGCATCGGGGAAGTCTGCTTGGTATTTCGTCCTCATAAAAGACGCCCACAGGTTCTGCCCCTTATCAAAGAAGACCGACCAGACCATCTTCATCCTGAAGCTACGCAAGACCTCACTCAGACGCTTCACTCCCAAGCCACCTTCAGATTTGGGCAACGCAATTCTACCCCAGGCTATCCAGTGCATCTTCTTCCTCCCCTGGTCCCACCCTCAGAAGAAGTTGGCCATCAGCTGCTCCAACTCTTTTAAGACACAAACAGGAACATCCGTCGCTGCCATAGTATGAATCGGGATGCCACTCATCACATGCTTGATCAACGTCATCTTACCCGCCAAGGACAAGCATCTCTCTTTCCATCTAGCCACCTTGCCCCTGATTTTGTTGGCCAAAGACTGAAAATAAATACGTTTTGATCTACCTTGGAAAATAGGGACTCCTAGGTATGTGAAGCTCCCAGCCGACACTGGAATCCCTAGCCGACGTTGAAGGGCTCTAGATCTAGACGAAGACATCTTGTTATCAATGTAGCATCCACTCTTCCCTGTGTTGATCTTCTGCCCTGAGACCTCTTGGAACCTATTCAGGAAATGTTTCACCTCTCGAATGGTGTTGTGGCGCCGTTGATAAAGAGCAGGGTGTCGTTAGCAAATAGGAGATGTGAGAGGGTGGGACACCCCCTCCGCAACTGGTATGGCTGGCACCGACTGTTCCGGAGAAGGTTCGCGAAACCTCTGCTAAACGCCTCTGCCACAATAATGAACAGGCTAGGGGAAATGGGGTCCCCTTGCCGCAAACCTCGGGTAGACTTGAAGAAGCCTGAAGCATGCCCGTTGACAACAACTGAGAACCAGCAGTTTGCCAACAACTTTCTAGCCGAGAGACCCACCTCTCGTTGAAGCCAAATTTGAGGAGGGATTTGAGGAAGGGCCAGTGAACCCTGTCATAAGCCTTCTCCAAGTCGAGCTTGACAACAATGTTGCTTCCCCGGTTCAAATCATGATCTAGTTATACCTTGTGACAGGATTTAATGATGATTATGATTGTGATCTTAACCTATTGGAATTAGGATTGACCTATGCAATTGAGTGTGCTCAAGTCCTAGCTTAAATTGAGAGAATTATGTACATGAATCACACATATGACAGATTGTTTGTTTTTAACTGCTTTATCATCCGGCTAGATAGGACTTAATTTCGATTCTAGTTGAGAAAGTGAGAAACCACAGTGAATTAAGCGTCAAGGATTGCTACAAGTGGATCCTTGAATCCCTAGTGCTTTTTATTTATTGATTACCTTCAATTTAGTTCAAAAATTACTACATTCACCAAATTACTAAATCTGTTTAGTTAGCTTTTAAGTAGAAACCATTGGAAGTGTTTTGTAAATTTCTACACAAGTCCCTGTGGATCGACCTCGGTCTTATCGAGATTATTACTACATCGCAACCCTACACTTGGGGAAGCGAACAGGGCACTTGATCAAAAAGGCGAATCTCAGCCACAAATAGCTAGGAATTAGAGGGATTTAGATTTGGGATGAATTCCAATCCTCTAGAAGAACTCTTTTGAACTCCAGCCTCTGATCTGACTTCAATACACTCAATTCCATATGGACAAAAATCCACTCTATTTCAAGGGAGATCAAATCTATGCTGCCAAACGAGTCAGCAGAAGTTATGCCCTGGTTTGCCTGGTTTACTCAAAACTTTTTACAAACAATAATGCTGTGTAAAATGGCAAATAAACAATGTGGATGCATTTCAAGGCTAATTGCTAATGGTATAGCACAACTAACTGCTACAAATGAAGTCTTTGAAAATGAAGCAGATGGCAGATGGAAGAAGATCACCTGCAATTGTTTTGGATGGTGGCACGTTTACAGATCAAAGCATAGCTGGTGGCCTTGGCCGACGGTGTGGAGGCGAGTTGGATTCCTGAAGGCGAGGGAGGGTTTTCCAGTTGGATTCCTGGAGCAGACGGCTAAGAGGGCGCCAGTGCCCTATCAGTGCACCCCACCCATCACAATCTGATGAACGGAGTGGATTTCTCAATGACCTCATCAATGCACCCCACCCATCTCTCCGTTACAAGATGACCCGCGAAAGGCTTCCGCAGTCATTTCTCATGCGCGATAACCTCTTTAAACGTGTTTGTCTCCACTTCACCCTTTCGTTTTGGAAACCTTCACGATCCGAGAGAACTCTTGTTCAGATCTAAGTCGTCCAACTGATAGATCTCAGTCGTACGATCGCACCCAGTAATCCAAGAAATCTAGACACCGCGTTGTCCCTGTTCTTCTCGGTTTAGGGTGCAGCCAAGAACCATCTTCTCGGGAACCCATCGTTTTAATCATCCAGACCGTCCACTGAAACCTGTTTGGCGAGATCCATCCAGAATAACAAGTCGCCGTTAGAGCTCTCCATCTTTTCGATCAAGAACGCCAACCGCAGACTTTGGAAAGCCTCTGATCTAAAGATCCAATCCATTCATTGTGTGGCCCATCTGATTTACATGAAATCATGAACCTTAAACTAGGATTCAATCCAATGTATAGAATCAACATGCCAAACCTAACCAGCGTCCAAAACATGTTGTTGTAACCATTCGCTGTCCTCCCTAGCTTTCGAATTAGATTCCTTGTGTAACCTTCATTCCAAAATTGGAAGGTTTATAAAAGCTCACTGTTACGTGCGCATGTGGCACGTGACTGTTTGTTTCTGTTAGAATAAGTCAGAGAACGTTGGGAGATTTTTTTTTTCTTTTTTTTTATTTAAAGGAAAATCTTATTCACATAGCAAAAGATACTACTTACATTCAGACAGTCCCTGGACAGCAAAAAGGCCGGGGATCACCTATCATATCAGCCAGCTATATCAAAAAACAAAAAACAGACTGAGGGGGAAATGACTCTCATCCTAAAACCAGTCGAAAACACGACTACCGGCCCCCTGTCCAAGAGCTCAGACGCATACCTGAGCTCACCTTTAAACAGTACCCTCATTAAAACAAGATGACTCAGATAAGTTTTCAAGACCTATCTTGTCAAGAAATATGAGGCCCCGGATTTCCTAAGGCAGATCAGATAAGTGGTTGAACGTCCTGTTAGCTTGGGTGTTACTCCCCAATCTTGCCAGCCCATCTGCCACCAAATTCCCTTCCCTCACCACATGAGATAGGTTAAACTGACCCATTCTTCTCAGTCTGCTATTCTGCTCCTTCAGTACCACCATTATTGTAGCCGTTAACAATATCCAAATGATGGGGTATTTACTTACTGTTGATTTTTGTAACAGCCAACCCATGCACGGATGTAGCTGAACAGTTGTGGCTTTCTTCGTGTATTTATTTCCTGTTACGAAATAATGAGATATACAAAAATTTAGTTATCACTTTCTTACAGAAAAGTTAGGAGGGCCTGGTTCCCCTTGAAGTGAACCTTTGCTGTTTACTGTTTTGATTTATGTGCAAACATAGGCAGATGAAAGAGACTTGCGCCTATCAATTTGGTATCAGAGCCAACTGAAATGGCTGATTCATGGGCTTCCCAGGCTTCCGAAAGCATCAATGTGCAGCAAGCAATCTCAGACATCATGCATGCAATGTCTCACCCTTCTTGATGTCCGCTACAAGGAGATCGTTAGCTTGCTTAAAAAAGGGAAGGAGATGGCTGCCAGAGACACTAGTGGATATTCTCAATTAGGGTCCACGGGCTCCATCCGATGCAAAACCGTGAAACTTGATTTTCCAACATTTGATGGTGGTGATCCATCTGGATGGATTTATCCAGCAGAGCAGTTCTTCGTTTATCATCATACACCGGCAGATGAGCGATTAACCATTGCCTCATTCCAACTATAAGGTGATGCCTTGCAATGGTAAGAAAAATCCCAAATTTTCATGTCTTGGCGAGAATTTTTATTGGCTTTGAATGATCATTTTGGGCCCACAAAATATGAAGATCATGCTGGGGTCCTCGCCAAGCTACGAGAAAGTTCTTCACTAGAGTACCAAACTAAGTTCGAAAGGTTGACTAATCAGAGAGACGAACTGACCGAAGCATTCCTTATCAGTTGCTTCATATGCGGCTTACGCGATGACATTCCCTTGGATGTCCAGATGTTTTGACCGACCACCTTAACCTAGGCCATAGCATTGGTCCGACTACAGGAGGAAAAGGTAGTCACCAGACAACGTTTGGGCCGTCCTGACAACAGTAGGCCCCTAAGATCCTCCACAGCCAAAGAAGGAGAGTCCAAGGCACCACTACCACCCATCAGGCGGCTCACTCCAGCTGAGGCAAAGGAACGTCGAGAGCATGGGCTCTGTTACAATTACGACGAAAAATTTCACCCCGGGCACCACTGCAAAACCCAAAACCTTTTCTGATCAACGGGTCATGGGACAACACCTGATGATGGCCTCATGGCTGGAAATGAGGTAGAAATCGACCACAAATCTGGTACTCACCTGAAATTTCGCTTCAGGGCATAGCAGGCTCGCCAACTCCTCAAACCATGCGTAGGCGGCTTCCTATATCAGAATCCAATCACTGTACTGATTGATTCTGGTAGCACCCACAACTTTGTAGACCCCATAACCATCAAGAAAATTGGGGTTCCGGCCTCAGCTGTGGATGCATTTGAAGTGATGGTTGGTAATGGTGATCAACTAATGAGTGAAGGCAAGTGCACAGGCCTATCACTGCGTTTGCAGGACTTCATTGCTTTCACCGACTTCTACATACGTCCTTTGGGCAGATGTGATGCGGTTCTAGGAGCACATTGGCTACAAACTCTTAGACCAATTTTGTGCGATTTCACTCACATGCATGTGGATGCGGTTCAAGGCAAGAATATACTATCAAAGGTATGATGCAAACTACACTTCAATTGGTGGACGGTTCCACATTTAATAAGAAAGCCAAGAAAGTGGGTTGGGGAAACGTCTTTGTAGCATGGAAGGCATATCTGACCCAACCATCCCAACTCCTGAGATGAAGAATCTACTTAATGCCTATGAAGATGTCTTCAAAGAACCCCAAGGGTTGCCACCTCCTAGGTGTCATGACCATCAAATTTCGCTAGTTTAAGGGGCTCGGCCTATCAGCATGAGACCTCATCGTTACCCGCATTATAAGAAAAAAATGAGATCAAGCGAATGGCATGGAAAATGTTGGCAACTGGTATAATCCGTCCCAGCACAAGCTCATACTCCTCGCCGGTGCTCTTAGTAAGTAAGGCGAATGGCAATTAGAGATTGTGTGCTGATTATTATGCCCTTAATTGAGAGACTGTCAAGAATAAATATCTAATAGTGGTCATCGACGAGTTGATTGATGAGTTTCATAAATCATATTATTATTCTAAGTTGGACTTGAGGTCAGGGTACCATTATATCCGTGTGTTGCAGAAGGAGATATTCCCAAAACGGCCTTCAGGACTCACAAAGGTCATTGTGAGTTTATGGTGATGCCCTTCGGCCTCACCAATGCACCATCAACATTTCAAAGTCTTATGAACGACATTTTCCGTCCCTACTTGCGAAATTTATCCTCGTGTTCTTTGATGATATTCTTGTACATAGTAAATCATGGAAAGAACACTTAAAACATTTGACAATCGTATTAGACCTTTTGCGGGCCCACCAACTATATGCCAAGATTCCTAAATGCAAGTTTGGTCAGCAGAAAGTGGAGTGCTTGGGGCATGTAATATCAGGTGCTGCGGTAGCTATGGAGCTAGAAAAAATTCAAGCTATGTTAGAATGGCCTCGGCCCAACTCTCTGTTCGCTCGCCTCAAGTGTAAGGCTGCGATGTAGTAATAATTCTCGATAAGACCGAGGTCAATCCACAGGGAAAGAAGTAAACAATTTCAATTACTTTAATAACTAGAATATAAGAAGTTTAGGAAAATAGTTTTTCACATAAAATAGAAAAATCTGAAAATAAGAAGAACTAGAGTATCAAAGATCCACCTGTAGTAGTCCAATGCCAATCCATTCATCCAAGTACAATACAATTAGAATCAAAGTCATATCTCTCATCTAATTGGAGGATATAACATTCAAGCACAAAAAATCCCACTTAAATTTGAAAATCAGATTTCTAGTTCTGATGAAGCACATAGAACTTGAACTTGTAGCCTTCGAAGTAACAGCCATGCCAAGAGACTATGGCATTCAAGGGTTACTACAATTCGAATTCAAACAGCCCAATCATGGTAATCTCAGAGAATTGTAAGGAATTCATGTCTGGAGCACACAAACTCTCATAAAACTTCTAAAAAATCGAACTTTATTCAAACTAGAACTTGAAAATTCATAAATAAGTAAAGGGTACTTGAAGAAACGAATTAAATCATTGAAAAAAACTACAAACTTCACCTCTTAGCTCTAGCTAAGAGGTTAGGTAAAAGAAATCATTAAAAACTAGAAACTAGAACTAGAAGAAGAAGAAAACTAGTTGTAGGAAGCTAAGAAGTCTCTTAGGTCTTGATCTCTTTATTCCCCACATTGCTAGATGCCTTAGGAAGAGAGTGGTGGTGGCCTTTTATAAGAGAAATCCTGCACCAACTTGGAAACTTCGAGAAAACACAGAGTCCTTATGCAATTTGGAAACTTGGTATTGAAAATCGGAGTTTCTGGAGTACCTTAGACCTGTCTGACTACTGGTCTAAGAAAAAACAGTCCAAATATTAACTGTGGACCTGTCTGGCGACCGGTCTACAGATAGGTCTAAGACAAAATTTTCAAATTTTCTTCTTTTTCTCTTCTCTTTCTTTCTTGCTTCTTTCCTACACCTTTTGGCACTTGTTTTATTGATCTTTGTTCACTCGCCTCAAGTGTAAGGCTGCGATGTAGTAATAAATCTCGGTAAGACCGAGGTCAATCCACAGGGAATTAGAAAACAGCTTCTAAACTATTCCAGCAACTAAGATTGCAATAATTAAGAGATTTAATTGAGAGAGTTATGTTAAAACAGTAACTTAAGAAAAACAGTAATTAAAGAACTAAGGCTTTCAAGGATCCACTTGTAACAATCCTATGTCAATCCAATCAATCCAAGTATAATACACAACTAGATTTGAAGTTCTATCTCTCATCTAGTTGGAAGATAAAGCATTAAACACATTCAATCCCACTTAAGTTGAACTTCCAAGTTCTAGTCCTATTCAATCACATAGCATTCGAAATCATAGCCTTCCGAGTAACATCCATGCCTATGGACTATGGCATGCTCAAGGGTTACCATAATTCGAATCTAATCAAGCAAAACATGATAATCTTAGAGAATTGCAAGGAATCCATGTCCGAAGCACATGAACTCTAATAAAACTTCTAAAAATATCAACTTTATATGAACTAGAACGTTCAAAATTCAAACTTAAAGTGAAACTACTTGAATCAAACTGAATTAAACATGAAATTGGCTACAAGCTTCACCTCAGCCATAGCTGAGAGATTCTAGCCGAGCATTGTCATACTACAACTAGAACTCAATGAAAAAGATATAAAAAGCATAAAAACCAAGAGTTGGGAAGGTTGCAAACGCTCCACGACGGCTTCCTTCACCTCTCACGAAGTTCCTCAACTTCTATGATGCCCTAGGAAGAGACCCTAGGTGTCCTTTTATAGTGGGGAGGCTCTACCACGTTGGAATCTTCCAGAATTTGCGTAACATTACACACTTGAGCAAAAAATCTCGGAGCTAGAATTAGAAAGTTGCTGTTTACACATGGTCGACCGGTCAGACTGGGCTGGCTGGCAGGTTGGCTGACCGGTCGGACCTCTTTTTTTCATTCTTTTTCTTTCTTTCTTTCTTCTCTTTTCTCCCTCTTTCTTCTTCCTTCTTTGGTTCACCTTGGGCCTTCATTCAAAGGCTCCTAAATATGCTCTTTTTGGTCACAAATTGGACGAAGTCGCTCTTATTCCTACAATCATAAAAACATGCATTAGATGGGCCTTTTAAACATGAAAACCATGCATATAATGTGATGTAACGGGCTACTTTGTGTATAAATTGGAGGTTCAACACACCTCCAACTAGCTTTTTGCTAGTCCCAAGCAAAACATGCGTGAAACAAGTTCAAACCTCCAAAAACCAACTCTCCTTAAAAAACTATGTTTCTATCCATTCCAAGACATACAAGTATAAAATTAATAAAAAATGAGGTGATAGAAGTTGAAACCTTAAACTCTCAAAACATAATAAGTGTCCATATGAAATTCCCGCTGATTAATTGATAAATAGAAGAACTCGAACAAATTCAACCTAGTGTGCATAGTGAAAGTTCATCTCATGAGTTTCTAGGATTATCTTCTTCATAGATTAACTAAACTATGGATTTCAAGGTGCACAGAGCAACAACAAGCCTATGACAGGAATTTGCCTTACCATCTTTCCGACGGCTTTCACACTACGTCCCATTTCCGACTTTGATTACGGGTAGACCATCCCCCGGTTGGTAATAGGTAACCCATTTTAGAGTTTTCCACCATGTTTTCCATCATTTCGAATTTTCATCTTTCCTTTTCCTTTTTCTTTTACATTAGATATGATTTTTAGAAATCCATATCTTTCGTTATTTTCCCATGGACAAAGATGGACAAAGTACCCCGGCTTAGTTCCTTAACACCTCAAATCTAAGTTTAGCCAATCCACAAATCACATAATCCCTTCAAACCATGAAAATCATGTAATGTAAACTAGATGTAAGAGTGTTCAAATTTTCTATCAAACACATAAATAGGGGAATTCACATATAAAACCATTATATTAAGAGAAGTTCAAGACTTGCAACATCACTTACTTCATATCTCCTTTTCTTATACTCGTATCATCTCGAATGCATAGAAATAAGGTTTTCTAAAAGAGTTTTGAATTTTTAGAAAATTTGAAAAAAATTGCACATATGATGCTCGAAATGTTGCAAACTACTAGATGAGGAATCTCATCTCACCCCCCAACCAAATCTTGCATTGTCCTCAATGTAAAAAGATATGCAATGAGCATGAACATGAGAGCAATGGTAAAATACTAGAGAGTGAGAACAATAATACCTGAGAGAGTTGATCATGGAAGTCTACAACTCTGACAACTAAATTCACTAAAACAGTAAAACTAAAATAGAAAAAACAACTAAACCTAATCTATGCTATACCTCCGTCAGACTAGGAGATCAATCATCCTGATACACAGGATCATTCAGAGTGATGGACATGTCCTTTGAATCAAATTTCTCAACAAATGGTTTAAGGCGTTGTCCATTAACTTTAAAACAGTTACCATTTGCGGCATTATATATCTCGATAGCCCCATAAGGAAAAAATTCTTTAATAATGTATGGGCCGGTCCATCGAGATCGCAAATTTTTCAGAAAAAGATAAAGCCGAGAATTATACAAGAGCACTTTCTGACCTTCATGGAAAGATTTCCTGAAGATGTGCTTGTCATGAAAGACCTTTATCCTACTCTTATAAATTCTCGAGTTCTCGCAGGCATTGTTCTGGATCTCATCAAGCTCATTCATTTGGAGTTTGTGAAGCGAGCTAGCCTTGTCAACATTAAAGTTCAATGCCCGAATTGCCCAATAGGCTTTGTGTTCAATCTCCATAGGCAAGTGACAAGCTTTCCCATAGACAAGTCTATAGGGGGACATTCCAATGGGGGTCTTGTAGGCGGTACGGTGAGCCCAAAGCGCATCATTTAATCTCAGTGACCAATCTTTGCGATCCGGCCTCATTGTCTTTTCCAAAATTTGTTTAATTTTTCGATTGAAAATTTCAGCTTGCCCACTCGTCTGTGGGTGGTATGGGGTACTCACTTTATACCTAATGCCATATTTCTTCATTAATGCTTCAAAAGGCTTATTGCAAAAGTGAGAACCACCATCACTAATGATGGCTCGAGGTATTCCAAATCTAGAAAGTATGTTTTCTTTAAGGAACTTTAGAACCGTACGATGATCATTGGTTCTACATGGAATAGCCTCTATCCATTTAGATACATAGTCTACGACAAGCAATATATAGACATGTCCAAAAGATAAGGGGAACAGTCCCATGAAATCAATGCTCCAACAGTTAAAGACTTCAAGATGTTGAATTGAGGTGAGAGGCATCATATTTCGATGGGATAATCCTTCTAACTTTTGGCAACACTCGCATGCTTTGAAAAACTTGTGGGTGTCTTTAAATAGAGTGGGCCAATAAAAACCACACTGCAGAACTTTTGCAGTGGTTTTCTTAGTGAAAAAATGACCCCCACATGCTTGATCATGGCAAAAGGAGATGACAGAATTATGTTCATCATCAGGGACACATCTCCTAATAATTTGATCTGGACAATATTTAAACAGTAAAGGTTCATCTCAGAAAAATCTGCGCACTTCCCTTAGAAATTTTTGCTTATCCTGCGCAGTCCAATGAGTTGGCATCGCACCTGTGGAAAGATAATTGGCTATGTCAGCGTACCATGGTGGATGTATAACAACAAAGAATTGCTCATCAGGGAATGAGTCCTCAATAGGTGAATCGTCAATGGAATTAGGTAGAACTAGGCAGGATAGATGATCCGCCACTACATTTCTACTCCTTTCTTGTCCTTGATCTCTAAATCGAATTCTTGAAGGAGTAGGATCCATCTAAGCAAATGGGGCTTGGCATCCTTCTTAGAAAGAAGGTGTTTCAGCGCCGCATGATCTGTGTAAACAATGACCTTGGATCCTATTAAGTAAGGCCTAAATTTGTCCAAGGCAAAGATGACGGCTAGGAGCTCCTTCTCCGTAGTCGAGTAATTGACCTAGGCGGGATTCAAGGTCCTACTCGCATAGTAGATAACATGGGGCTTCATATCCTTCTTTTAGCCTAACACCGCCCCAATAGCATAATCGCTCGCATCGCACATCAACTCAAAAGGTACGGACCAATCCGGTTGTTGCATGATAGGAGCGGTTGTCAACATGTCTTTTAGCGTTGAAAAAGCTAATTGACATTCGACACTCCACTCAAATTGGTTCTCCTTTTGGAGAAGGTTACATAAGAGTCTTGAGATATAACTAAAATCCTTTATGAACCTTCTATAAAAATTGGCGTGTCCAAGGAAGGACCGCACATCACGTATACTTTTGGGTGGTGGTAGATTGGAGATTAAATGAATTTTTGCCCGGTCTACCTCTATTCCATTAGACGAGATGATATGTCTAAGGATTATTTTTCTCTGTACCATGAAATGACACGTTTCTCAGTTTAAGACAAGGTTCTTCTCCTCACACCTTGTCAAGACCAACTTTAAGTGATTGAGGCATTCATCAAAAGTACAACAAAAAACTGAAAAATCGTCCATGAATACCTCAAGAAATTCACCCACCATGTCTGAGAAAGTACTCAACATGCATCGTTGGAATATGGCAGGTGTATTACATAGTCCGAATGGCATTCTTCGGTATGCAAAGGTGCCAAACGGGCATGTAAAAGTGGTATTCTCTTGGTCTTTTGGGGCTATCTCAATTTGATTGTAACCGGAATAGCTATCTAGGAAGCAATAATAGGAATGACCCGCTAACCTCTCCAAAATTTGATCCATGAATGGGAGAGGGAAGTGGTCCTTCCTAGTGACCGTGTTTAGCTTCCGATAATCAATGCACATACGCCAACCGGTGGTTACTCTAGTCGGTATAAGCTCGTTGTTGACGTTTTCTATGATGGTAATATCGAATTTCTTAGGGACAACTTGGGTAGGACTCACCCATTGGCTATTCGAGATGAGGTAGATGATACCCACATCTAGTAGCTTTAACACCTCGGCTTTGACAACCTCCATCATGTTTGGATTTAGCCTTTGTTGAACCTCCAATTTATACATTGCATTGCCCACTAGATGACATGGTATGCATGGTTTTCATGATTAAAAGGCCCATTTAATGCATGTTTTGTGATTGTAGGGATGAGAACGGACTTCACTCAATTAGAGACAAAAAAGGGGCCATTTGGAGCCTTTGATGAAGGCCCAAGGTGGACCAAAGAAAGAAGAAAGCAAAGAGAGAGGAAGGAGAGAAGAAAAGAAAGAAGAAAAACAAGCAAAATTGGGTCCGACCGGTCAAGACCGGTCGGCCAAGAAGGCCCGACCGGTCATGACCGGTCGGATGCACTCCCTGGAGCAAGGCCAGCTTTGTCCGACCGGTCATGACCGGTCGGCCATGCAAAGTTCAACTTCCAGATTGCATACAGCAGGCCATTCCCGTTTATGGTTTTTCGGACCATTTTTCTGAAGCCATCTTGATGATATTTGAAAATCCAACACATTCATGTCGAAGAGGAGCTCGACGCCGAACTAACCCAAGTGGTTTCGTGTCGATCGGAGCTACGGATTGACCGTGGTGGCCAAAACAATACGAACTGTCCAGAAAGTTTCAGATTTCGCTGTTCAACTCTGGGCCGGTCCAGAGGACTCATCATTGATGATATGAAGAATCTACTTTGACCATCTTTTATACCACATCTATATATGAATAACCACAAAGTTTCAGATCAAAAAGATGTGTGGTTTGATCGTACCGGTTGAAGAAAGATGGACCATTCAGAAAGATCCAACTGCGCAGAGTTTATAAAAGCCCTAAGTGTTCTAATTTTCGGACCACATTCTGAAATTTTTTTGGACAATCTAATCCATCCATCATGTAGAGGAGGAAGTTTTCTACCAATGTTCAAAATTTGAGATCAATCCGACCTCTGTACACTCCGGGGCATTGAAAGCAAGATGACTGGTTCTGAAGGTACCCAAAGTGCGCGATTTTGAGAGGCGGTCGGTGATGTGATTGGTGGGCCCATTCAGAGGATAATCTTGGAAATCTAAATCATCTATGAGGAATATCACATTACAAGGAAGCTACAAACCAAATTTGAAGGCAATCCGACCATTGGTTAAGCCGTACCAGGCGAAACAAATTCTGCTATGTTGCTGTACTATTGCTGCACTATAAAAGGAGGTGCTCTCTTCTATTCCAAATCAAGCAAGGACGTGGAAAGCAAGGAGTTCAAGTCCCAGGAGGCTACCTAGCCTCCTCTAGCTAGTTTTTCTTCCTTTCCTTAGTTCCAGTTCTACTTTTAATATGCTTTTCCTTAGCTAACCTCTTAGCTAGAGCTAGAGGTGAAATTTGTAGTTGGTTCCAATGCTTTAATTCTTTTATTTCAAGTACCCTTTTCTTAATTTTGGATTTTGAAGTTCTAGTTTGAATAAAGTTTGGTTTTTTAGAAGTTTTGTGAGAGTTTGTGTGCTCCGGACATGAGTTCCTTACAATTCTCTAAGATTACCATGATTGGGTTGTTTGAATTAGAATTGTAGTAACCCTTGAGCATGCCATAGTCCATAGGCATGGCTGTTACTCCGAAGGCTACAAGTTCAAGTTCTATGTGCTTCATTAGAACTAGAAATCTAATTTCCAGATTTAAGTGGGATTGTTTGTGCTTGAATGTTATATCTTCCAATTAGATGAGAGATAGGACTTTGATTCTAATTGTGTTGTACTTGGATGAATGGATTGGCATTAGACCACTACAAGTGGATCCTTGATGCTCTAGTTCTTCTTATTTTCAGATTTTCCTATTTCATGTGAAAAACTACTCTCTTAAACTTCTTAGATTCTAGTTATTAGAGTACTTGGAATTGTTTACTTCTTTCCCTGTGGATCGACCTCGGTCTTACCGAGATTTATTACTACATCGCAGCCTTACACTTGAGGCGAGCGAACAGCCTTCTTTGAGGTTGTCTAGTCATTTTCGCATTTTCTTCGAGGTGTATATGGTGAGTACAAACTGAAGAGTTTATCCCCTTGAGATCCGCTATTGTCCAACCTATAGCTCCCCTATGTTCTTTAAGTAGCTCAATTAACTTGAGCTCCTAGTCTTTCCCTAGGTGAGAGGCAATGCCAACTGAGAATGTTTCTTCTTGACCCAAGTACACATATTTAAGCTTGGATAGCAATGGTTTAAGGTCAAGCTTTGGTGGTTTGATGTTAGACGGTAGAGGCCTTGATGTGGTTGGGGGCAATCTTTCAAAATAGGGCCTTCGCCGGCTAGTATCAACTACTGGTTTCTCAATAATATTCAATGCTTGCACAATTTCACTAATGATAGGGTCTTTGGAATCCTCGAAATTTGCCAAGTATGTCTCCAAGCTTTTTAATGGTTCAAGTTGGAGGAGCTCTTCTTCTTCAAAAGATTCGAGCATGTTTACCTCGAAGAGCTCATCGTCATCAACATCCCTATGCGTTTTGCCCAAGTGGAACACATTCACCTCTAATGTCATATTCCCAAAGGATAATTATATCACCCCGTTCTGGTAATTTATGATTGCGTTTGATGTAGCAAGGAACGGGCGGCCTAAAATTACTGGTATTTGAGTGCTAGCATCTACAACCGGTTGTGTGTCCAAGACGATAAAATCCACCGGGTAGTAGAATTTGTCAACTTGTACTAGAACATCCTCAACTATCCCTCTCGGTACATGGATGGATCTATCAGCAAGTTGCAACGTGGTTTTGGTGGGTTTTAATTTACCATGACCCAATTGCTTATATACCGAGTATGGGATCAAGTTTACGCTTGCCCCCAAATCTAGCAATGCACGCTCAATCCGGTAGTCTCCAATGATACATGAGATTGTGGGACTACCGGGATCTTTGAATTTTGGGGCGTTCTTTTGAGTGAGAATGACACTCACTTGCTTATTTAGGAAGGCCTTTTGCTGCACATTATATTTGCGTTTAGTTGTGCATAGGTCCTTTAGAAACTTGGCATAAGAGGGGATTTGTTTGATGACATTAAGCAAGGGAATGTTGATCTTGACTTGTCTGAAAATCTCTAAAATATCATGAGAGTTTGGAAGAGATTTTGGAGAGACCAATCTCGAAGGGAATAGTGCTACGGGCTTGTAAACGCATTTCATTTCTTATGGGGCTAAGTTAGATCCGTCCTCATCCTCAGAATTTACCGGATCATTAAGCTTGTCGGCCTTCACCGGAATAGATTTGTCAATTTGCTTACCACCTTTAAGAGTGATGATGGATTTGGCTTACTCCGTATGTTGGTTGGAGAGATTAGGAATGCTTACTTCATGTACTTGCTTTGGATTAGGCTGAGGTTAAGCCAGAAAGGTCCCTTCCCTAGCATTCAAGCATCTCTTAATCTCATCAACCGAGACTTTAAGCTCTTGGAACATTTGCTGATTTGATTGATTGATTGATTTGCGTTTACCCGTGCATAAACACTTTTAAAGTATCCTCCATTGAGAATTGAGGTGGGGCCATATTTTGCATGGGTGGCCCTCCTTGAGAGTTGGTAGGATTGCCCGTGGGAGCATTCTTCCAACTGAAATTTGGGTGGATCTTCCAAGTAGAGTTGTACGTGTTACCCACCGGTCCATTAAAAGGCCGTTGATAACCATATGTGGCATTCGCATGTTCTTGTAACACATCTTGAAATGTAGGAATTGTAGGACAATCTTGCGTAGCGTGTATATTAGTGAAACAAATCCCACATGTGGTCTCTATAGCTTCATTGGACTTTGAAACTCCACTCTTATTAAGTTTCATGGCCTCGATCTTTCTTGTGAGGCTGGCTAGTCATGCATTCACATCATCTTCTTCCTTGATGATATAAATCCCTCCTTTCTCTTTTTCTTGATCAGGCTTGGGTTATTAGATTTATCTGAGGTATCCCAGGATTGGGCATTCTCGGCTAACATATCCAAATAACTCCAAGCTTCATCTGGATTTTTGCTCATGAACTCGCCGTTGCACATCATCTCTATAAATTGGCGCATATTGGAACTTTATCCATCATTGAAGAAGTTTATGATTCGCCAACTTTCGTAACTGTGATGTGGGCAAGCAAGTAGGAGGTCCTTAAACCTTTCCCAACATTGGAAGAATTATTCACTCTCTTTTGAAATTGCGGTATAAGTTTGATTACCGCTCTTGTAGAAGCAAGAAACTGGTTTCTTTGTCCTAAAGAGGGGTGAATAGGACACCTTTTAAATTAACCAAATTACACACTCACCATCATGAAAGCATTTCAGAAATCTTTCTTCAAACACTTGATATGCAGAATATTAACTTTCAACAATAAAAGAGCAAGTGATAATCAGATTATCTCTAACTTGAAAGAAGTAAAGCAGTTACAAGCATTCATCACATAACAAGAGATTTTATAGTGGTTCGGTTATGTACCTACTCCACTCCCGGCTGATCCACTCACTCCTTGAGTGGCCGGATTTCACTATCACAATGGTTTTAAATGAGGTTAACCATAAACCTTAACCGCCTACAAAAGGACTTAGACTTCAACACATGGATTCATCCTTCCTTAGGACTAATCCATCAACTACTTTGTCCTACACAAGGGCTTGTCCTACTCAAGGACTTGTCCAACGCAAGGACTCTACCGAGTTTGGGTTTTTAAACTCTGAAACCCAAATCTCAACTTTTAAGGTGGTTTCTTAGACTCGAATGACTAAAATATACTTAGCTGATTGAGCCCCTTGATGAGGCCTTTGGTTGAAGAAGCTTCGGCTTGCACGAACGATACCTTCTTCAGCTCCCTCGATCAGCAACCTAGCTACGAATGTCTTCTTGTAGGTTCTAAGGTCAGGGATTAGGGTTTGGTTGAAACTATATTGGGATATGGCTTTTATATGAAGGATAGGTTCTACCTAAACCACCATTAATGGCATTGATGACAAGAATATGACTATTAGAAGTAGGTCAAGAGGCCATTAAAGAGGCGTTGAGTTCATGATTCAATCCAAGCTTTGAATACTCTTCAATGTTGGTTAAATCAACATGGATTGAAGTATAAACTCAACAAATCACAGGGAATGAGAGATAAGGATCACAAGGAAGAAGTCCAAACAAACCCTAGATGATGCTTGAGATAATCCACACAAGATCCAACCGAGATGCCTATATAGAGTTATTCTCAACGGTTAGAAAACGGTCACCTCGATAGGATTGGAAAGAATCGGATCGATCGGACATAAGAATCAGCTCATTTTCAATTTTGCTGAAGTAGATTTTCCGATTAATCGAACATGGTTCCGATTGATCGAAAGACCATCTCCGATGGATCGGAGAGATTGTCCGATTGATTGGAAATATGTCCAGATGAAATTTAAAATATTGCTGGACGATTTTTCGATGGATCGTATGACCTTCCGATTGATCGGAGGTACCTGGTCCGATTGAGTGCACAGAGGATCCGATTGATCGAAAATATGTCCAGAGATGTTTTGTGATATTGCTAGACATTTTTTCGATGGATCGGATAAACTTTTGATTGATCGAAGGGCCTTGTCCGATTGATCGGACTTCTTTATGATTGATCGGAATAATGTCCAGAGAGTTTTGAAGTTTTGCTTGACAATAGTCCGATTAATCGGGCATGATCTCCGATCGATCGGACATCAATCGGAAATCATTCCGATCGATCAGGATCCCTTCGGAATTAGCAGTTTAAGGAATTTTTCTTAATTTGCAACAACTGCTGTGATAACCTATTCCATAGCTGATCTTTATGGAATGAGGACTATAGAGAGGGCTAAGGATGCATCTAAGAAGGATGAGGCCATCTATAGAGGGGTTTTGGGATCAAAGGTTTGGATGAAAAAGGATTGGGGCCAGACTGAATATGCGATCTTCTTGAGTATCTTCTGTCGGAGATGTCCAAGGGCTTCAATCTTCAGCCACAAGAGGTTTTACAGACTTGACAACACACTAAGCATGGTAATTTGACAAATCTTGCATTAACAATCTCCCCCTTTGTTAATTACCGGACAAAACCAAACCTATTAGTCTTGGTCCGTACCAAAGACTTTTCCTAAACACCAAAACCCAAATAAAGTACATACATTGAACATGTCATAAAAGATAAATTGCATTATACATAGACATGACCCATTACATACAAACTGAACAGACTCAATGTATAGACTAGGCTTCACTCTAGCTCCCCTTAAATCCCTGCACACAAAAGATCAACAAAAAAATAACCGGGACCTTTTGGTGGGATAACTTCTCCCCCTTTTGTCAGTCATTGACAAAGGTTAGTACAAAGACAATGCAGCAAATATGTCATAGACTGTAGTAAAAGGGAGGAATAGACATAAACGCGCCGAGGGAGGAAGCCAAACACAGATGATCATACGAGGATATACAAGTATATATCAATAAGCACAGTGGGCATATAGCCCAAGTAACCAACCTCCCCTTCTGATATGTATATCATGACCAACCATGATCACTATATATACAACCCAAAATGGGGTAAGAAGCCCGATAAAGGTAAATCAATTAAGCACAAGTATATATAGGCATATAGATAGACAGCAAGGAATCATATAAATGATAAAGGATCCGCAAGATAAGCAATATCCAAAATAATAAAGGCAAATCCAGTAATGTGATCATCAAAATATCCAAAAAAATCTATCAAGAACAGAAAGTTTAACTATGAAGGTGCCGAGATTGTGTGCCAAAGTTGCCCAAAAAGATACCTGCGACGATGCACACAATAGAGTATCCTAGCTAGAAACATAGAAGACTATGGACTGGGGCCAGAAACATCATCGCGACGGCACGAGAGAGCGGAGGTGAGGTGCTAAACTGCGTCGTGGACGGACTGCATCATGCTCTTAAGGCGAGTTATCCTCTCACCATGCTGTGCTAAGGTGAGCTCCACTTGATTAAGTTGAGTGATGATCTGCGCCGAGTGGGTAGGAGGAGGTGCGGAAGAGGCTTCAGATTGAAGACGTCACTTTACCAAGCGTCGAGCTGGAGTCGGCATCGGGGCCGAGGATGTGCCATGGGTGCCAGAGGACACATGTGCGGGAGTATGGGAGAAGTCACGATCTTTCACGTCGTCCTCTTTTGGCAGATTCATCTTTTTAATGTTGAGGTCCTTGAATGTACGACGTGGGATGGGATGAACCACAATATTTGAAAACCCGCAGTGTTGGGCCAGAAGGGTAATGATCCATCCAAAAGGGATTGTGTTGCGAGTGTTATGCAATGTATCCAAGATGTTATGCAGGATGATGGAGGGAAGGCATAGACGGGTCCCATGAGCAACATAATAGAGTAATTCACCATATGAGCTGTTAGGTCAGACTTGTTGGTGCTACGAGGATAAACATTTGTGCTAAGGATTTGGTGAAGAACTCAGAAGCGGTTGGACATTTCTGACTCTCGGAGGGCACTCCCATCAATCCATTCGGGATTGGATCCCCGGCATAAATAACGTGTCCAATCAGCTCGAAGAGAGGAATCTAGAAGATTATCATTGGGCTGAGGAGCTGAGGACATAAGAATACCAATGAGGTCCGTGATTTTTTGAGCCGTGACCTTCACAACACGACCGCCAACAATAACCTCACATGAAGGAGGATTTCCAATGGGATTAATAACTTTGGAAAAGAAGACATATACTACCTCCGGGTGTGTCACGCCCTCAAAACATAACACACCTTCGCAGCCAATTTGTGCAAGGAGTGCTGGGATGCCAAATGGCTCAACACACGACACGACCACCTCCCGCTCATAGATGATTGTTCGGGATTGTAAGCGGGAGAGAGTAGATGGACTCTCAGGGGGGTTTGTAGGTGCGGTAAGAGGTGGAGGGGCCTGAGAAGGTCTAGAAGTTGGAAGCTTCTTTGACCTAGAGGTGGTGGATGGCCCGGCATCTACTTTGGATTTTCCTTTGAGATCTTTCGGCATTGTTTTTCAAGAATGTAAGGACAGTAAGAGCAATAAACAAACCGAGAATGATATAAAATCAAGGATCTAGCAGAAAGGACTCCTAAGCCCCAACAATGATGATCAAATAGAGTAGAGGGGAGGAGAAATCGAGATGAGGAGGCTGAGAATCCTTACCAAGGAGAGTTAGGAGACAACCCTCTATGCGAATGAGGGCACTACAGGGCTAGCATTGCAATGGTCCAACCTCAGGTGAAAAGCCCTAGCAGAGGGTTTTGGAGAAAACAGCAAGGTATGGACAAAATGAAGAAGACAGTCATACGATATTTTCGATCGATCGGAGCATGTTCCGATCAATCGAAAATGTTTCCAGCAGGATTTCAACAAACACATCCTGACAGCATTTTTCAAATGATGATTCAGACTATTTTATGATAAATTGAAGCATTTATGCTGGAAAACATTGACATGCATTCAAAACATGAGGCTAATTCCTCATATATACCTATATGCACATAACTTTTCTAACCGACTAAATTGAGCGTACCCCGATAGATTTCCTAAGGTGTTCAAACCTAGTGGAATCTAACGATTTTGTAAGGATGTCAGCCAATTGCTGCTCGGTTTGGACGTATTCAAGTTTGACCACTTTTTCTTCAACTAGTTCTCTTATAAACTGGTGTCGGATGTCGATATGCTTGGTTCGAGAATGTTGAATAGGATTTTTTGAAATATTAATGGCGCTTGTGTTGTCACAAAAGAGCATCATTTCTTCCTAATTGATACCATAATCCTTCAACATTTGTTCCATCCAAAGTAGCTGAGCACAGCAACTACCGGCAGCAATATATTCAGCTTCAGTAGTGGACAATGAGATGGAATTTTACTTTTTGCTATGCCAAGCAGCTAAGCAGTTTTTGATGTAAAAACAGCCACCACTTGTGGATTTTCGATCATCCATATTTTCGGCCCAATCGGCATCGGAGTATCCCGCAATGATAGATGATGTGTCAAAGGGGTACCACAAGCCATATTCAGTTGTGCAGGCCACATATCTGATCACTCTTTTTACAGCAATTAGATGTGATTCCCAAGGATCAACTTGAAATCTAGTGCATGCACCTACGCTACATGCAATATCGGGTCTACTTGCTGTAAGGTAAAGGAGACTCCCAATCATACTTCTATATAAATGTTGGTTGACACTTTTGCTTGATAAGTCTTTGGAGACTTTAATGGTTGTGGCCATTGGTGTGGTGTGTGATCAACCCGAGTCTAGCCCAAACCTCTTGACTAGATCTTTAGCATATTTATTTTGGTTGATGAAGATTCCATTTTTTAGTAGTTTAACTTGCAATCCTAGGAAAAAATTCAGTTTGCCTACCAAACTCATTTCAAATTCAGATTTCATCAATTCAACAAATAAACCAGAAAATTCTTCACACGTGGAACCAAATACAATGTCATCAACATAAATCTTAGCAATGAGAATCGAATCATTCGTCCTTTTAACAAACAGGGTTTTGTCAACACTCCCCCTAACGAACTCGTGATCAATTAGAAATTGAGTAAGGCGTTCATACCATGCTCGGGGGGCTTGTTTTAACCCATAGAGAGCCTTTTTCAATCGGTAGACTCTTTGAGGATATCTAGGGTCTACAAACCCTTTAGGTTGTTCAACATAAACTTCCTCATCGAGAATTCCATTCAGAAAGGAACTCTTCACGTCCATTTGAAATAATTTGAATTTGAGCGCACATGCTATGGACATGAGAATTCGAATGGATTCTAGTCTAGCAACCAGGGCAAAAGTTTCATTAAAATCAATTCCCTCGATTTGAGAGTACCCCTGAGCAACTAGATGAGCTTTGTTTCGAATCACATTGCCAGATTCATCTGTTTTGTTCTTAAAAATCCATTTAGTTCCAATGACATTTTTCTCATGTGGTCTTTCTACCAGAAACCAAACTTCATTTTTGGTGAACTGTTGAAGTTCTTCTTGCATAGCAAGTATCCAAAACTCATCATTGAGAGCCTCATCTATATTTTTTGGTTCAATTTTTGAGGTGAAGCACACATGACTATTGATGGCCTCAAGTTGTCTCCTAGTCTTGACCCCAATATCAGGATCTCCAATGATTTGATTGAGGGGATGATCCTTGACATATGGAACATTTCTAAGAGTTGTTGAGGCATTGGGAGAGGGAGATTTTTCAACAGGTTTACCTATTTGGCATGGTTCTCCCACTTCATCATCATCACGTCTCGTGTCTTCTTTAGATTGGTCATCGATGATAACATTTATGGATTCTTGAGTTGTTTTAGTCCTTGTGTTATAAACTCTATAGGCACGACTATCAGAAGCGTATCCTAGGAATATTCCCTCATCGCTTTTTTAATCAAATTTTCCTAGATTTTCTCTATCTCGAAGGATATGGCATTTACTACCAAAGACTCTAAAATACTTGATATTTGGGACTTTTCCATTCCATAGCTCATATGGCGTTTTATCTAGGCCAGCTCTCAAATATGCTCGATTAATGATGTGACATGCTATATTCACTGCTTCGGCCCACAGATTTTTTGCAAGATTTTTGTTGTTCATCATAACAGTGGCCATATCAAGTAGAACTCTGTTTTTTCTTTCTGCTACTCCATTCTGTTGAGGAGTTTTTGGGGCTGAGAACTCATGTTTGATGCCTAAATTTTCACAGAATTGTTCAAATCGGCCGCCCTCGAATTCTCCGCCATGATCACTCTTAATTCGTTTTACAGTACATTCCTTCTCATTGTGAAGTCGTTTCATGAGTTTTTCAAATTCATCAAATGTATCAGATTTTCCCTAAAAAATACGACACAAGTGTAGCGGGAGTAATCATCAACAATAACAAAGAAATATCTTTTACCTTCTTGACTCATCACTCTTGTGGGACCTACAAGATCCATGTGAAATAGATCAAGGGGTTTCGATGCAGCAATGGTGGATGTCTTCTTATGTGCAACTTAATTTGTTTACCTTTCAAGCACTCTGCACATACTTCTTTTGGTTTCTTTCCTATCTTAGGTAACCCTCTAACTAATTTCTTCCTACTTAGCCTAGCTAGGTTCCTATAATGGGCATGACCAAGCCGTTGATGCCATAACTCAATTTCATCATTAATGGCCATGTGGCATACGACAGAAGATCCATCATCACCTTTGTTTTCAATAACATATTATCTCCAGTGTGAAGTCCTTTTAGAATTAATTTTCCAGTAGGGTCTAGAATTTTGCATATATCTTTGCAGAATTTCACAGAATGTTGTTAATCACATATTTGGGAAATGCTCAATAAATTATGCTTCGAACCATCAACACACAGCACATCCTCAATTTTGGGCAATCCTGGCCCGGTGACGGTTCCCTTTCCAACAATTTTGGCCACACTCCCATCTCTAAAGGTAACAGACCCACTATCAAACTCAGCATAATTGCAAAACTGAGTCTTGTCACTTGTCATGTGTCTGGAGCATCCACTATCAAGATACCACCTAGTGTTTCTTCCGGCTCTAAGGGCTATTTGGATAACTAAGCATTTGTTCTTTACTACCCACTTAGATACTACCCTTTTTGGAGAAACAAGCTTTTTGGTTGATTCTAAAGATGTCCTCGTTTCGGCATAAGGTGTTGAATTTTTTCCATTGTTTGATTTCTCTTACACTAGCTCCATGGTTCTTTTGTTTAACTGTTTTACCATTTCAAGGAGCTCTTCCATTCTTTTGTCTTTCTTAGTTGGAGTGGGATGATTTCTCCTCATGTTCCCATTTTTCCATGGTGCTTGTTTTGGAGGACTCCACATGTGATTCATCATCTTTCCAGTAGGTACAAATTTTCCTTTCAAGTTCTGAACTGGATTCTTAAAGACCAAGCATTCAAACTTCAAATGTCCAACATCTCCACATGTATGACATATTGGTGAATTCTTCTTATTGCTTCCTGATGCATTCCTAATCTTTTCAGGTTCTGGGTTACTAACCTTAGTTTGCTCACCATAGCCTAGCCTTCTTGTATTCCTATAAGGCTTACTTGATTTAAGGATATCATCTAGTTTTTCTCTACTCTGGGCAAATCTTTCATTGAGTTGACGTTCTTGATTAAGCTGCATGGTCAGACATTGATTTGTAGAGTTTGCCTTCTTAAGCTCATCTTCTAGAGTATTAATTTTGTATCAAACTGCTTTGTTTTTTCTTTCAAAGTCACAGATCTGAAAGTGAAATCTGTTGTTTTCTCCTTTCACTTCTTGCATTTCATCAGCCAATTTGTTGTTTTCAATATTAGCTTGGCTCAACTTCTTAGTAAGAAGGATGCTTTGACGAAATAATTCATCATAGGCAACTTGCAATTCATCGTTATCATCCTCTTTATCCTCGTCATCATCGGAGGATGTCACATTGGTTTTCGACGATTCATGATCATCCTTGTCTCTTATGCTCTGTATGTCTAGGACAATCTTCGAGATAGAGGCCATCAAAATTTTAACTGATCCTCTTCCCCCATCACTTTGATATTCATCTGACTTGGAATCTGAATTATCGGAGTCGTCCCATGTAGCTGTCATTGCTTTCTTTTTGAATTTTTCTTTGGCGGGAGCTTGGTAGTCAGAGGCAATATGACTATAGCGTCCACAGTTATATCACTTAGGATCTTTTGGCTTGTTATAAGATTTTCCAGTGTAGCGATTTTTGTCAAAAGATTTACTATTTTTGTCAACCTTCTTTCCTTTATTTTTGAAGAATTTTCTAAACTTCTTGGCCATAAGAGCCATTTCATTCATATCCATTTCTTCATCACTGTCAATTACAGATTCTTGTTTTGTATGTGAAGTTTTCAGCACTGTGTTTTTACTTTTAGGGATTTCTTGAAATGAAGTTCATGGGGTTGTAGAGATCCTAGTAAGTCTTTTATTTTCATAATATCAATATCTCTACATTCCTCAATAGTTATGACTTTGGAGGAGAATCGTTCAGGTAAGGATCTTAGTATTTTCCTACAAATGCGCGGATCCGATATCCTCTCCCCCAATCCCCACATAGCATTAGTGACATCACTCAGTCGGGTGTAAAAGTCTATGAAGTTCTCATGCTCTTCCATTTTCATATTCTCAAATTGAGTAGTCAAGAGCTGAAGTTTTGACCTCTTGACTGTACTAGTCCCTTCATGAGTAGTTTCAAAGATGTCCCATGCTTCCTTAGCAGTTGTGTAGTTACAAATTCTTTTGAATTCATCTTCTGAAACGGCACAAAAGATAGCATTGAGTGCCTTTGCATTGCTAATGTATCTCAGTTGTTCAAGATCAGTCCATAAATCATTCGGTTTGACTGTGGTGGTGGTGACCCCATTTATGACTGTGCTCAAGAGGGGTATTTCATGTTTAATTTCCATAGATCTCCATGTCGCATGATCCAATGATTGCAAGAAGACTCTCATTCTTGCTTTCCAATATGCATAGTTTGATCCATCAAAATATTGAGGTTTGGAAACCATACTAGAATCCCCTTTTGACATGATTTTAAGCTTCTAGAAACGGATCACACTCTGGGTTGTTATGCCTTTAAGGAGGAACCCTCTCTGATACCAATTGAAATTGCGGTATAAGTTTGATTACCACTCTTGTAGAAGCAAGAAACTGGTTTCTTTGTCCTAAAGAGGGGTGAATAGGACACTTTTAAATTAACCAAATTACACACTCACCATCATGAAAGCATTTCAGAAATCTTTCTTCAAACACTTGATATGCAGAATATTAACTTTCAACAATAAAAGAGCAAGTGATAATCAGATTATCTCTAACTTGAAAGAAGTAAAGTAGTTGCAAGCATTCATCACATAACAAAAGATTTTATAGTGGTTCGGTTATGTACCTACTCCACTCCCGGCTGATCCACTCACTCCTTGAGTGGCTGGATTTCACTATCACAATGGTTTTAAATGAGGTTAACCATAAACCTTAACAGCCTACAAAAGGACTTAGACTTCAACACATGGATTCATCCTTCCTTAGGACTAATCCATCAACCACTTTGTCCTACACAAGGGCTTGTTCTACTCAAGGACTTGTCCTACACAAGGACTCTACCGAGTTTGGGTCTTTAAACTCTGAAACCCAAATCTCAACTTTTGAGGTGATTTCTTGGACTCGAATGACTAAAATATACTTAGTTGATTGAGCCCCTTGATAATGCCTTTGGTTGTAGAAGCTTCAACTTGCACGAACGATACCTTCTTCAGCTCCCTCGATTAGCAACCTTGCTACGAATGTCTTCTTGTAGGTTCCAAAGTGAGGGATTAGGGTTTGGTTGAAACTACATTGGGATATGGCTTTTATATGAAGGATAGTTTCTACCTAAACCACCATTAATGGCATTGATGACAAGAATATGACTATTAGAAGTAGGTCAAGAGGCCATTAAAGAGGGGTTGAGTTCATGATTCAATCCAAGCTTTGAATGCTCTTCAATGTTGGTCAAATCAACATGGATTGAAGTATGAACTCAACAAATCATAGGGAATGAGAGATAAGGATCACAAGGAAGAAGCCCAAACAAACCCTAGATGATGATTGAGATAATCCACATAAGATCCAACCGAGATGCCTATATAGAGTTGTTCTCAACGATTAGAAAACGGTCACCTCGATAGGATCGGAAAGAGATCCGATCGATTGGACATAAGAATCAGCTCATTTTCAATTTTGCTAAAATAGATCCTCCGATTGATCGGACATGGTTCCGATTGATCGGAAGACCATCTCCGATGGATCAGAGAGATTGTTCGATTGATCGGAAATATGTCCAAATGAAATTTGAAATATTGCTGGACGATTTTCAGATGGATCGTATGACCTTCCGATTGATCGGAGGTACCTAGTCCGATTGATCGGATAGAGGGTTCGATTGATCGGAAATATGTGCAGAGAGTTTTGTGATATTGCTAGACATTTTTTCGATGGATCGAATAAACTTCCGATTAATCAGAGGGCCTTGTCCGATTGATAGGACTTCTTTACGATTGATAGGAATAATGTCCAGAGAGTTTTAAAGTTTTGCTAGACAATAGTCCGATTGATCGGGCATGATCTCCGATCGATCGGACATCAATCGGAAATCATTCCGATGGATTGGGATCCCATCGAAATAAGCAGTTTAAGGAATTTTTCTTGATTTACAACAACTGCTATGATAACCTATTCCATAGCTGATTTTTATGGAATGAGGACTATAGAGAGGGCTAAGGATGCATCAAAGAAGGATGGGGCCATCTATAGAGGGGTTTTGGGATCAAAGGTTTGGATGAAAAAGGATTGAGGCCAGACTGAATATGCAATCTTCTTGAGTAGCTTCTGTCGGAGATGTCCAAGGGCTTCAATCTTTAGCCACAAGAGGTTTTACAGACTTGACGACACACTAAGCATGGTAATTTGACAAATCTTGCATTAACATCTTTAGCCGAAAAATTCATTATGGCTCTTCAAAGGGTGTTCGTTTTATGAGCCGGGAAGAACTTTTTCAAGAATTCCCGAGTCATCTCGTTCCATGATCCTATCGAGTGTGGTCTAAGAGAGTAAAGCCAAGTCTTGGCTCTTTCTTTTAATGAAAAGAGAAAAAGTTTAAGTTTAATGGCATCTTCCGAAGCATTAGTGTATTGCAAGGTAGCCACCACTTCTTCAAATTCCTTTAAGTGTAAATATGGGCTTTCAGAGTCTAGCCCATGGAACTTTAGTATAAATTGAATCACACCCGGATTTATATCGATGTTTCCCCCGGTTGGTGGTAAGACCACACACGAGGGTGTAGTTGCACGGGCCTGTTGTAGGTAGTCCCGTAATGATCTCATTGGAGGAACTTTATGTACCTCATTCTCTCCTACTCCCTCTTGATTTACATTTGTCGATGGAGTAGGGGGAGATTCCTTGATGGTGTTTGATCCATACTCCCCAAGCTATCATAATGCTCTTGGTATTTTCGGACTTGTCTATGGACTGACAAAGGTTCAACTAGACCACCTTCGGATTGGAGACGATTGGAGTGGTCTCGTTCCCAACGGGACATAAACCACTGAACTAAAAACTAAACTAATACTAAGTCCTAAAATTTGAAATCAATCTAAAAATTGAAAATATGCAAAAAACACTAAGTTAGAAGGATATTACCCGATTCGCTTGAACCAAAGAAGAAATCCTACAAAGCAAAACAATGTGTTAGTTCAAGGAAATAAAAAAAGCCTATCTACTTCTACTTCTACAGCCACTAAAACAATCAAGAACCGTTATCTAAATTCCCCGACAACGATGCCAAAAATTTGTTCGCTCGCCTCAAGTGTAAGGCTGCGATGTAGTAATAAATCTCGGTAAGACCAAGGTCGATCCACGGGGAATTAGAAAACAGCTTCTACACTATTCCAGCAACTAGGATTGTAATAATTAAGAGATTCAATTGAGAGAGTTACGTTAAAACAGTAACTTAAGAAAAACAGTAATTAAAGAACTAAGGCTTTCAAGGATTTACTTGTAACATTCCCATGTTAATCCAATCAATCCAAGCATAATACACAACTAGATTTGAAGTTCTATCTCTCATCTAGTTGGAAGATAGAGCATTAAACACATTCAATCCCACTTAAGTTAAACTTTCAAGTTTTAGTCCTATTCAATCACATAGCATTCGAAATCATAGCCTTCGAAGTAACAACCATACCTATGGACTATGGCATGCTCAAGGGTTACCATAATTTGAATCTAATTAAGCAAAACATGATAATTTCAGATAATTGCAAGGAATCCATGTCCAAAGCACATGAACTCTCATAAAACTTCTAAAAATATCAACTTTATATGAACCAGAACATTCAAAATTCAAACTTAAAGTGAAACTACTTGAATTAAACTGAATTAAATATGAAATTGGCTACAAGCTTCACCTCTCAGCCTTAGCTAAGAGATTCTAGCCGAGAATTGTCATACTACAACTAGAACTCAATGAAAAAGACATAAAAAGGATAAAAACCCAGAGTTGGGAGATTGCAAACACTCCACGACGGCTTCCTTCACCTCCCACGAAGTTCCTCAACTTCTATGATGTCCTAGGAAGATACCCTAAGTATCCTTTTATAGTGGGGAGGCTCTACCGCGTCGGAATCTTCCAGAATTTGCGTAACATTAGCACTTGCGCAGAAAATCTCGAAGCTAGAATTAGAAAGTTGTTGTTTACACATGGCCGACCGGTGGTGACCAATCGGACTGGGCTAGCTGACAGGTTGGCCGACCAGTCAGGACCGGTCGAACTCCCTTAGCCAACCGGTCGGACCTCTTTTTCTTCCTTTCTTTCTTCTCTTTTCTCCCTCTTTCTTCTTCCTTCTTTGGTCCACCTTAGGCCTTCATTCAAAGGCTCTTAAATATGCTCTTTTTTGTCACAAATTGGACAAAGTCGCTCTCATTCCTACAATCATAAAAACATGCATTGGATGAGCCTTTTAAACATGCAAACCATGCATAAAATATGATGTAATGGGCTACTTTGTGTATAAATTGGAGGTTCAACAATCTTCAATGCATACAAAGTGACTTTTTTAACCATGAATAGGTGAAATTTCCCTCTCATTCCTACAATCACAAAAACATGTATTAGATTAGTCTTTAAATATGAAAATCATGCATATAATGTGATGTAATGGGTTAACAAATATATAAATTGGAGGCTCAACACACACCCCAACCAGCATTTTGCTAGTCCCGAGCAAAACATGTATGAAACAAGTTCAATTCTCTAAGATCCAACTCTCTTTCAAAACTATGCTTCTATCCATTCCAAGACATACAAGTGCAAAAATCAGAGAAATTGGGTGATAGAAGCTGAAACCTTAAACTTCTTAAAACATAAAAAGTGTTCATATAGAATTTCCGCTGATCGATTGATAAATAGAAGAACTTGAACAAATTCAACCTAGTGTGCATAGTGAAGTTCATCTCATGGGTTTTCGGGATTATCTTCTTTATAGATCAACTATACTATGGATCTCAAGGTGTACAGATCAATAACAAGCCAATGACAGAAATTTGCCTTATCGTCCTTCCAACGGCTTTCACGTTACATCCTATTTCCGGCTCTGGTTATGGGTAGACCATCCCCTGGTTGGTAATAGGTAGCCCTTTCCGATATTTTCCACCATATTCTCAATCATACCCATATTTTCTTTCCTTCTTTCCTTTTCATACACATTAGATATGATTTTTAGAAATCCATATCTTTCATTATTTTCCCATGGACAAGGATGGACAAAGTACCCCCGACCCGATGATAGTCGGCCTTCTGGAGCCGATGCTCGACGACGATAAGAGAGTTAGAATAGGTTTGAAACTCGGCTTCCATTCTTCTTTTTCTAATGCTGGAGAAGGGGATAAGGTATGGATTTTTGTCAAAACATCCCTTTCAACCGATCTCCTCTCTGTTTCTTCTAAGATGCTTTCCCTTCAGATTGGCGTTCCTGGCCACACTGAACTTTTTGTCCTCTCGGTGGTGTATGCTAAATGCTCTAGCCTGTTAAGGAGGGACCTGTGGGCTGAGCTAGCTATTTGGTCCAGGTGAGTTACGGGTCATTGGATTGTCATTGGAGACTTCAATGTGGTTACGGGCCAAGTTGAAAGACACAGCCAAAACTTGACCCACTTAGATGACTTTGCGGAAGCTATTGACATGGCAGGTTTGCAAGACGCAGGTTTTGTTGGGAACAAATTTACCTGGTGTAACAATCAGGCAGGCACCTCTCGTAAATGGGCTAGACTTAACAGGGTTATTTGTAATTCTAAATGGTTTGCCAGGTTTCCATCCTTCAAGGTTCAACATCTGCTTAGAGTGGAGTCTGACCATACGCCCCTGCTCCTATCCTTTCCTCCCCAGACTAAATGCCTTCAGAAACCTTTCAGATTCCAAAATATGTGGCTGATGCATGCCTCCTTCCGCCAGATCATCGATGATTCCTGGTCTTGAATTGAAGGGAGTGACCCAATCCTCCCTCTCCAAGTAAAGATGAGAATTCTGAAACTGAAGTTGAAAGTTTGGAACAAGTTCACCTTAGGAAATATTTTTCTGAAAATCAAGGAGGAAGAAAAGGAGATAGAGTATAAAAAACCAGCTCGTTAGCTCTCCAGATGTTGCTAACCTTGTTGCCCTTGAGATAGCTAAAGAAAATCTCTCCCGATTGGAGCTTATGGAAGAATCTTTTTGGAAACAAAAGGCCAGAACTAGGCGGCTCTAGGAAGGAGATAGGAGTACCAGATTATTTCATATCTGTGCCACAGAACGTATTAGACGAGTGGCTATTCAATCCATTAAGCTGGACAATGGGGAAAGATCGGAGGACTTGCAGACAATCAAAGAGGAAGCGATTCGCTGCTACGATACTCTCTTTTCTTCTGAAATGAGGGATCTGGATCAGGATTTCCTGGATCCTATTCTGATTCTGTGACCCAGATGGACAACGTTTTTCTCATGGCTACCCTTCACTCGACGAGGTCAAGACTGCGACTTTCGACATACCAAGAGATGGAGCCCCTGGCCCAGACGGTTTTTCGACGGCCTTTTTCACGGATTGCTGGAATATTGTTGGCCACAACATTCACATGATAGTCATATCTTTCTTTAGAGGTGGAGACCTCCCTAGAGCTTTCACGTCTTCTCTTCTTGCCCTTATCCCGAAATCTCAATCCCCTGATAATCTATCTGATTTTCAGCCTATAAGTCTTTGCAACTGCATTTATAAAATCTTCGCTAAGGTCATCACCTCAAGGCTAAATGACCTCCTCCCCAGACTAATTTTGGATGAACAAGGTGCTTTCATTAGTGGGAGACCTATTGCGGAAGGGATAGCGTTGGTTCAGGAGATCTTCAGAGACATCAACAGGAAAGTTCGGGGCAATAATGTCATAGTCAAGCTTGACATGGAGAAAGCCTATGACAGAGTGGAATGGGACTTCCTCAAGTCTGTTCTAAAGAGGTTCGACTTCTATCACAACTGGATTGCGTTAGTAGAGAAGTGCTAGTCCAACTAGTGGTTCTCGGTGTTGATTAACGGCGAGGCCTACGGATACTTCAAGTCTTCTCGTGGTCTTTGACAAGGGGACCCTCTCTCCCCAAGCCTTTTCATCCTTGTTGCTGAGGTCCTTAGCCGTGGTTTCAGGAGGCTGGTTGAAAGAGGTTTCTGCCTCCCTTTCAAAACATGCCATGGGTGCCCGATAGTTTCACATTTGCTCTATGCTGATGATACGATCCTTTTTAAAAATGGAGAGCGTAGATCGACCAAAGCTGTAAGTGAATTCCTCCACAAATATCAAGCAGTTTTAGGTCAGAAAATCAACATTGTGAAAAGCGTGTTCTTTGTTTCCAGCAACGCTTCCCTCTCCTTAGCCTGCTCTATCGAAAGAAGCCTGTGCATTTCCAAATCTTCCTTTCACCTAACATACCTTAACGTCCCCATCATCACAGGCAGATCTAGCAAATGTTACTACCAACCTTTGGTGGAGAAAATTAAATATAGAATATCAGGCTGGAAGGGCAGAATGCTGGCTCAATCAGGGAGGTTAGTTCTCATCAATCACGTCCTGGGTAGCATCCCAGTTCATGCCATGGCTGCTGCTGTCATCCCAAAATCGGTGGGGGCGAATCTTGAAAGGAGTTTTTCTGATTTCTTCTAGGGATGGAGTGATGGGAAAAGAAAAATACACTGGTGCAGCTGGAATAGAATTGCTACGCCGAAATTAGAAGGTTGCCTGGGTATTAGAAAACTCAACAACGTTATGAAGGCCATGCATCTGAAGCTCACCTGGTCGGTTCATTTTGGTGACAGCCAGAGTAGGTGGTCCGCATTTTACAAAGCCAAATACAAGGCTGACCTCTCCACACTAGCTATTGGCCAGCGTCAATCTGTTAAGTCCACTCTCTGGAACAAAATCCTCTCTCTGCTCCCCACCATTGACGGTAATAGCAGATACCTCTTAGCCAACGGTTCATGCAACCTCTGGTCCATTGACTAGACAAGTATGGGCCCCCTGATTTCCTGGACCACCAGTCCTCTGCCTGATTCGATAAGTCAAATCCAAGTCAGCTACATTCTGGGTCCGGAAGGGACCTCGCAGCCAAACCACCTGCAATCTCTACTTCCCCAACTGGTGTGGGACCATATAGCTGAAGAAGGCCTCTGCACGTCTGAGAGTGTGGATAGGCATGTTTGGCCTCTCTCGTCGTCAGGGAAGTTTCAGTTCAATACAGTTTGGCTAGTCATCTGCCCTTCGGGGGACCCGAAAGGGCTGGTCCAAGTGAGTGTGGCATGCCAAACTTCCCCCAATAATTTCCATCTCTGTCTGGAGGCTCCTGTATGGCGTTGTTGGGGTTGACATGCGTATTCGTTCCAAAGGCATCCACCTCGCGTCTAAATGCAATTGTTGTGGGATCGTGCACAGGCCAGCTAAGGAATCGTTGGAGCACCTTTTCATTACGGGCAAGATTGCATCGAAGGTCTAGGGATTCTTCTCTTCGCTATGGGATATCCCTCTGTTAGAGGACCCCACGATTGAGGGTCGTACATCATTATGGTGGAGAAAGGCTGCTGATGTTGATGGTTACACGATCCTTATGGGCCTACTCCCCTGCCTCATCCTCTGGGAGGTTTGGAACACAAGAAATTTCATAAGATATGAGGACGCAGTCGTGAGCTCGGGAGCTCCAATTTCCCGTATCAAGAGGTGGATCTGCCTCCTAGGCCCTTTGCTCCCTGCCCCCAAAGACAGTTTCCCCTTGAGACATCTGACTTTAAACACGTTAGAGATCATGTTAAAGGCGCCTCGTCAAGGGTCTCCATCGGTGGTCAAATGGATTCGTCCGGAGTGTGGATGGTTGAAAGTCAATGTCGATGGCTCCACAAAAGGCAACCCGGGGTTATCAAGTGGTGGCGGTGTTTGTAGAAATGGGGAAGGCGATTTCATCTTCGGTTTTGCGAGAGGCTTCGGCTGGGGTTCAAATATTCGGGCTGAAGCTAGGGCCATCGTTCAAGGCCTTTCTATTTGTGTCGAGCAAGGCTTCTCTAAAATTGTGGTGGAAAGCGACTGCAAAGTAGTGGTGGACCTCCTCAACAAGGATACCTCGTCCATGTGGTCTCTTTGGTATTCCTGGATCCGGATTTCTCTCCTCAAACAGGTAGCTCAAGTTTCCATTGTCCACACGCCTAGAGAAGCCAATGGGGTAGCTGACGGCCTCGCCCGCCTAGGTAGCGACGGTCAAAGTGATAGTTTCTTTGCGAGGCAATCAGACCTCCTATCCAACATCCGTGGCCTTCTTCTACTAGATCGTATGGGATTGGGAAACCTCAAACTTTCTTGAGCTTTCTCAAGCTCCCTTTCTTCGTTGTGCAACCTTCCTCTCACCGCACGTGGGCGGTTAGGTCCCTGTTCAGGGGCCTTTTATTTCATACTTCTGTCTTTAGGTCTCTTCGTTCAGCTGAGGTATATCATAGGTGAGGCTCGTCTATTTTTGTGGCTCCCGCCTGAATGCGTGTAAAGCCACTTCTATTTCAACATAGTTATAGGTGAGTTGCTCCCACTTTTTGAAAAAAAAAAGATGCTGAACTGAGCATACCCAGCATTGTACGAATCCGGGCTTGAAGAGGAATCGTCCGGTCTTGATGCAATAGGACGGGAGTTATACAAATGTGCTCAACTCAATATATACAAGATTTTAAGAACCTAAATATCAAGTCAGTCCACATGTCAGGTGGGCCACACTCATATATGTTGCCACCTAAATGAGCAGACCCGTTAATTTCGTGTAACAGGGAGTGTTTACAATAGGCCCCACTTTATGAATGGACCAGATCTTGCCATCTCATTCGCGCATGTGTCCTGTGGCAGGACTCTTCTTAATTGGTGGACTTTGATCTTTTTTATACTTTTGCACATAGGATCACCCTTGTGTGCATCGATGCAAGCTACATTGGCCATAACGATTTGATTGTCTTCTGCATTCTGTACAGGGAAGCGGATTGCGTCGGGCCCCTGGTAGTCTTTAGCAAGGAATGGGAAGATCTGTGTGGGGCCCTCCGTGATGTATATGTTTATCCACGCCGTCCATCTCTTCTCTCGGATCATTTTAAGCTATGAGCCCAAAAATGAGGCAGATCCAACCTTCAAGTGGACCACACCAGAGATACTCTTGCATTTAATGCAGTCTGAGCTTACTATTTTGTGTGGTCCACTTGAGCCTTGGATCTAGTTCATTTTTGGTCTTATACCTTAAAATGATCTGAGAGAAGGGATGAATGGTGTAGATAAACAGATAAATCACGGATGGCCTCCACACAAATCTACCCGTTCCTTGCTAGAGACTGGCGGGGCCGGACGCAATCGGCTTCCCCCTAAAGCAGGGGGATAATGGGCCGGGCAGTAGCTCGGCCCTGGTTCCATAAACCAGGTCAGGGCTAGGGAATGGGCCGGGCAGCCAGGCTTGGGCACCTAAACCTCACCCAACGGTGGGCCTGGGTTTGATCTAGGTCCGGTGTCTGGCTGGGCCATCTACCCTCTAAATTTCGGGCGCGGATTGGGTACTACCCTCATGACCAACCTAGAGACGGACGGTACTGTCAGGGGTTCTATGGGGTCCACCGTGATGTATATTTTATATCCATGCCGTCCATCCATTGTGACAGATGATTTTAGGGCATGAACCCAAAAAGGAAGCAGATTGAAGGCTCAAGTGGACCACACCACAGGAAACAATGTGGATTGAAAGCTTGCTGTTGAAAACTTCTTGAGGGGCACAGAAGTTTTGGATTAAGCTGATATATATATGTTCCCCTCAATCCAGGTCTACGTGAGCTCATGAAGAGGTTGAATGGAAACAAAACATCACGGTTGGCCCTCCGAAGTTCTCAACGGTAGGAATTCAATCCGTGGTGTGGTCCACTTGAACCTTCAATTTGCCTCTTTTTAGGGTCATTCCCTAAAATAATCTTTCAAAATGGATGGATGGCATGGATAAAATATACACATCACGGTGGGCCCTCCAGATCCCCTGACAGGACGGACAGTCTCTTGCTAGGTCCTTATTGTCTAAATTGTGGCCCCATCGCAAACAAAGTGACATCACATCTTAAAATGATAAGGTTTGTGTAGATATCTGATACACCAACAATTCTAGATTATCAAAATGTTTAGTGTGTGTTTGGTTGAACCAAATATCATTAAATTTTGTGATTACTCAGTCTAATTTAGTTTGAAATTTCATCAGATTTTATGAAATTTGGTGCATCCAAAGTTCAAAATTGTTTTAGATTAATCAATTATATTTATCAAATAGAGCTTAAGGTATTTTTTGTTCGTCTCTTTCCTAATCAGGTCCAAAATTGTTTCTGTATCCAAACTGCCTGTTGTAATGAAGATTTGGGAAGGAAAAGATACGCAGACATGGTGGGCCATAGCAACAACCTGGTACCCACTTGTCAAATATTGATTTCTATCTTTCAGGACATCATGTTTGCAGTCTCTGGAGAAGCTCACATTTGACCTGGATTGCCAGTCATGCGCTTGTTATGCGGCATAATGAAAAAGCTGTGTGTAGGTCTGTCAGACGTACACTTCAAAGCAAAACTTAGCTCCATATACACCCGTCCAGTTAGGGTTACACTAAAAAAATAAAACTTTATTTTATCCTCTTCACTAGAAATAAAGATTTCCTGAAATGATGCTTTTGCCAGGATTGCTGTAGGTCACATCTGAGAAGTCTATAGAGTGTACTCTTTCATTGAGTGCCGATTAGGGGAGTGCTGGTACTATCGGAGCTAGCTGTCAAAGCTATGTGTGCCTCACCATGGTGTATGTGTTTTATTCATGCTGCCCCTTTATTTTACAGCTCATTTCAGGGCATGAGCTAAAAGTTAAGGCAGATCTAAATCTCAAGTGGACCACATGACAGGAAAACGACATTGATTGAACGTCCATTATTAAAAGCTTCCAAAGGCCCCTTGTAATGTTTATTTAACATCCTGAGTATTTGAACATCCAACCTGTTAATAAGGTCACATAGGCCTGGATGAAGGGAAAACACAAACATTAGCCTAATCCAAAACTTCCGTGGCTCTGCAAAAGTTTTCAATGATAAGCGCTCGATTCCCACCATTTCCTGTGATTTAGTCCACCTGAGATTTGGTTCTACCTCATTTTAGAGCTTTCAAAATGGATGGACGGTGTGGATAAAACAAATACATCATGGTGGGGCCTGCAAAGCTTTGACACCGTTAGCTAGCTAGTGTTTCGGTCATCTAAGTGGGTGAGTCCTTGACTGTGGGTTCCACCATGATGTATGTGTTTTATCCACACCGTCCATTCATTTTGGATCATTATTTTAGGGCATGAGTAAAAAAATAAGGCAAATCCAAATCCTAGGTGGACCATATCATAGGAAATAATGGCGATTGAACGCCCACTATTGAAAACTTTCAAGTGCCCACCGAATGTTTATTTGCCATCCAACATGTAGATAAGGTTACACAGACCTGGATGAAGGGAAAACAAAGATATAAGCTCGATCCAAAACTTGTAGCCCACAAGAAGATTTTAATGGTCAATCAGCATTGTTTCCTCTTGTGGTATGGTCCACTGTTCGCTCGCCTCAAGTGCAAAGCTTCTATGTAGTAATAATCTCGGTAAGACCGAGGTTGATCCACAGGGAAGGAAGTAAACAATTTGAATTATCCAAATAACTAGAATCTAAGAGGTTTGTGAAATCGGTTTTGAACATAAAACAGGAAAATCTGATAATGAAAGGGCAACTAGAGCATCAAGGATCCACTTATAGCTCTCCTTTAATGCATAATTCGCTATGGTTTCTCAATTACTCAACTAAAATTGAAATCAAATCCTGTCTAGCCGGATGATAGAGCGGTTATATTATCAAATCAATCTGTCATATGTGTGATTAATATACATGATTCCCTCAATTCAAGTTAGGACTTGAGCACACTCAATTGCATAGGTCAATCCTAGTTCCAATAGGTTAAAATCATAACCATGATAATCATCAAACCCTGTCACAAAGCTTAACTATATCATGATTTGAACTTCATTCAAATCAT
Organism: Liriodendron chinense; assembly: GCA_003013855.2. Classification (NCBI taxonomy): domain Eukaryota; kingdom Viridiplantae; phylum Streptophyta; class Magnoliopsida; order Magnoliales; family Magnoliaceae; genus Liriodendron; species Liriodendron chinense. Next base: position 1,194,935 of record PVNU02002589.1, read on the forward strand.
ACGCTCAATCAACACATAATTCAGAATTTAGAACAAAAAGGTAGAACTTTGGTTTGAAGTTCCCACATGAGAATCCAAGTCTAGAGTGTATTGAATCCGATTCCTCGGAGCATACAGGTCTAGAACTGTGTAAAACAATTAAGAACTAAAGCAATTCTTCAAAACATCCATGAGCCATCATAAAATTAAGAAAAACTACTTCAAACTTTATTCAAACTTCTAAAAATCATTGTTCTTCAATAAATCCAAACTTGAAACCAATAAAACGAATTAAAACATCTAGGTAAACTATAAGTTTCACCTCCTAACTCTAGCTAAGAGGTTAGCTAATGAAAAGCATAAAACAAACTAGAACTAGAAGAAGAAGAAAACTAGTTGTAGGAGGTTAAGAAGCCTCCTAAGTCTTGAATCCTTTGCTCCCCACGTTGCCAGGTGTGTTAAGAAGAGGCTGTAGGTGTCCTTTTATAGCTTGGATGCATCACCTACTTGGAAGAATCGCGAAACTACGGAGTTTTCCAGCACTTAAGAAACCCAAAAATCGAAATAGGAAACTGTAGCTCGCTGTTTGCATGTGGCCGACCAGTCTTGACCAGTCAGACCTGTCTGGGAAAGTGTCCAGGGAGTGGTTGACCTGTTGGCCGACCAGTCTTGACCGGTCGGACCAAGATGGTGGCTGGTTCAGTGACCTCCATAGTGAGCTCCAAGACCGGTCGGCCTCCTATGTTTCTTCATTTTTCTTCTTTCTTTCTTCCTTTTCCTCCTCTCTTTCTTCATCATTCTTTAGCCCACCTTTGATCCTCATCAAAGGGCTCCTAATTATGCTCTTTTGAACAATAATTGTGTAAAGTCTTTCTCTCAATCCTACATCCACAAAACAAACAATAGATGGGTCCTTTAAACATGCATACCATACATATTGTTGAGCTCTTAATTCTGCATATTCTAACCCCAATTCATCACTCATTAGGCACGGTTTACATATTTAAAGGACTAATGTAATGCATGATTTGTGATTATAGGAACAAGATGGAGATTTCACTAATTCAAGGCTAAATAGGAGTGCTCTATATACATTGAAGATCACAAGACTAAGCATGAAAGGGTGGAAGAAAGAAGCACAGGAGAGAAGGAAAGAACACAGAAAAAAGACACCCACGACCGGTCGTCTACAGCCAGGACCGGTCGTCCGACCGGTCTGACCACTCAAAAGAAGACTCCTGCTGCGAAAGTTTCTGGACCATCTGTGACCGGTCGTTCGACCGGTCGTCCACACCTCAGACCGGTCGTACGACCGGTCATTGAATAAAAATTGCAAGATGGAATTTCTCCAAAGCTTGCTGGACATGTTGATGAGGCACACCGACCGGTCGTGACCGGTCGGCCAACCCAGTCCGATCGGTCCAGACCGGTAGGCCAGAGAACATCCCAACTCCAAAAGCTTGCTGGAATGATGAGAAGATGTTCGCTTCCCCAAGTGTAGGGTTGCAATGTAGTAATAAACTCGGTAAGACCGAGGTCGATCCACAGGGAAGGAAGTAAAACAATTCAAACTATCCTAATAACTAGAATCAAAGAGGTTTGTGAAATTGGTTTTGAACATAAAATAGAAAATCTGATAATGAAAAGATAACTAGAGCATCAAGGATCCACTTATAGCTTTCCTTAGATGCATAATTCACTATGGTTTCTCATTTTCTCAACTAGAATCGATATTAAGATCTATCTAGCCGGATGATAGAGCTGTTAAACCAAACAATCTGTTATATGTAAGATCAATGCATAGGATTCACTCAATGTAGGCTGAGCTGAGCATGCTCAATTGCATAGGTCATTCCCCATTCCAAAAGGTTCAGTTCACAATCATAACCATCCTCAAGTCCTGTCACAAGACAAGGCTAGATCATGATTTGAACTTAATTCAAATCACATGCACAATCCATACATATTACAGAAATTCAGAAAAGTAGAACTTTGGTAGGAAGTCCCCACATGAAGATCATAGTACTAGAGCGCACTCCAATTCCTCAGATCATACAGGTCTAGATTGATGCAAACCAATTAAGAATTTAAGTAATTCTCCCAAACATCCATGAGTCATCATAAGACTAAGAAAAACTACTTAAAGCTTGTATAAACTTCAAACCATAGTTCATAATCATGAATTCCAACTTTAAAACCAATAAAACGAATTAAACAATCTAAGAAAACTATAAGGTTCACCTCTTAGCTCTAGCTAAGAGATTAGCTAATGAAAAGCATATTAAAAATAAAACTAGAACTAAGAAAAAGAAGAAAAACTAGCTGGAGGAGGCTAGGAAGCCTCCTATGACTTGAACTCCTTGCTCCCCACGTCCTTGGTTGCCCTGGAATAAAAGAGAACACCTCCTTTTATAGTGCAGCAATAGTACAACAACATAGCAGAATTTGTTTCGCTTGGTACGGCTTAACCAATGGTCGGATTGCCTTCAAATTTGATTTGTGGCTTCCTTGTAATGTGATCTTCCTCATAGATGATTTAGATTTCCAAGATTATCCTCTGAATGGGCCCACCAATCACATCACTGACCGCCTCTCAAAATCGCGCACTTCGGGTACCTTCAGAACCAGTCATCTTGCTTTCAACGCTCCGGAGTGTACAGAGGTCGGATTGATCTCAAATTTTGAACATTAGTAGAAAACATCCTCCTCTACATGACAGATGGATTAGATTGTCCAAAACAATCCCAGAATGTGGTCCGAAAATTAAAACACTTAGGGCTTTTATAAACTCTGCGCAGTTGTATCTTTCTGGATGGTCCATCTTTCTTCAATCGGTACGATCAAACCACGCATCCTTTTGATCTGAAACTTTGTGGTTATTCATATATGGATGTGGTTTAGAAGATGGTCAAAGTAGATTCTTCATATCATCAATGATGAGTCACCTGGACCGGCCCAGAGTGGAGCAGTGAAATCTGGAACTTTCTGGACAGTTCGTATTGTTTTGGCCACCACGATCAATCGGTAGCTCCGATTGACACGAAACCACTTGGGTTAGTTCGGCGGCGAGCTCCTCTTCGACATGGATGTGTTGGATTTCCAAATATCATCAAGATCGGCCCAAAAAACTGGTCCAAAAAACCAAAAACGGGAATGGCCTGCTGTCTGAAATCTGGAACTTGGAATTTGCATGGCCGACCGGTCAAGACCGGTCGGACAGGGCTGGCCGACCGGTCAAGACCAGTCTAGCCTGTCTGGATGGCAGTCCAGCAACATGTGAAGACTTTTTACCCATGGTCGACCGGTCTTGACCGGTTGTGGGTCTCCTGGCCGACCGGTCTTGACCGGTCTAGCCCAATTTTCTGCATTGTTTTCTTCTTTCTTTCTTCTCTCTTCTCTCTCCTTGCTTTCTTCTTTCTTTGGCCCACTTTGGGTCTTCATCCAAGGTTCCTA